>CM053560.1:65800748-65837566 GCA_028646485.1 Cryptoprocta ferox | reverse complement strand
TCTTGAATCCTGAAAACAAACTGAGCGGGGAAGGGGAAGGGGAAAAGGTAAAGCGGGGTGATGGTCTTGGTGGAGGTCACTTGTGGGGAAGAGCACTGGGTGTTATATGGAAACTAACCTGACAATAAACTATAAAGTTAAAAAAAAAATAAACTAGTCATATCCAACAGAAAAAAAATAAAATAAAATAACCATCTATAGAATTTTCTTTTAAATGGCTCTGTTATTTTGTTCTGTTTTCTGTGAAGCACTTCTTTCAGCCTTACTTTATACTCTCAGGTTATCAAGATAATGGGTTCCATCCTTCTAATTTATCTCACTTCTTACTTTTTTATAGGAATTTATTGTTTTTACAATAGGGAAGAGCCATTTTTATAAAAATGTAGCTGTCTGATACTTATTGAAATAAACATGTATTTCTGATACCATTTCTCAGAATCTAAGAAAAAGAATTTCTGTCACTGTTTTTCCTTTTTGTTTGTGTTTAATTGTGCTTTGTTTTTGATATATATTTTCTCATTTTTAAATCAGTTTCCTGTTTCTTTATTGACTGATAATGCTTGTACACAAAAGCAGAACATTACAAAATATAGTGAAAAGATCTGAAAGTCTTCTTGGAAAGTCAATAGTTGGAATTCAAAAATAGTTAGATCCTGCATGTAACAGGCATTTTTCCTATTTCTACTAATCCTGAGAAAAGATTTCATTTTATATGCATAGAACAAAGCCTATTGTATGTATTAAACCAACTTTATGACAACAGGGAGTCTTTGTGGGCCTGAAAAATCAATAAAATATTTATAAGAAAAAATAGATACTGAGAACATGCAGTCCCTGATTATCATCCCATGCTATAGGTGATGGCTTCAGCCACTTTTAAGTTAGAAAATACAATTTATTACTATAAAATCTTCCTCATCACAAAGGTGAGCTCTTTCCAAATTGATACAAGTTATTGTCCTGCAAGGAGGTAATGCCATCTCCACTCAGAGCTCAAATAGTTAATGTTCAGCAAATGTGACCAATTTGCTGGAGCAGAAATGGCTCTATTCTGGTGATCTGTAGATCACTGCACTTAAGTTCTAGAATTCCCAGAGTTCTTCAGGTGGGTGTTTATTTTGTTACTGCGCTCAAGGCAGACGCTTGAATATTTAGATGAATCACATTTCTGTCAAACAAATTTGTCTTTTGAATATCAAGCACTTAAAAATAATGCTGATAAATAGGTAATGGATAAAATTGTTTTCTGCTGGATCAGTTTTTATTTTTTCCACTTATCCTGGAACAACTAAGATCTGTATAGTTCTTCACATCTATTTTGAACTGGAATGGATATAGATAAATATGAAATATATAGATAAGATGGACAAATTGACTTTGGTTTTACATGGCTGGGTTTACACAGCTGTCTTGTATGACCACACAGCTTGAGTATTGCATAACTCTAGAGAGCTCCAGTCACCTCTAGTCTTTGCAGAGGATGCACCCTGTACCTGGATAATGCACAGTGGGCACAACAATATGTGGAGACATTGACACAGATAAAAAGCAAGTAAGAGTTTGATTAAACCATTATTATAAAATTGCATAACATTTCCATGGTTGGTTACATGGTTGGTTGCCTGCTCTGAATTGCTTTCTTTTCTTAATGGCATTTGATCTTAGCCTACAAATACCAGAATTAAGAGTTCTTCTAGTCCAAACTTCTTACCATATAGAAATAAACTAAAACTCCTATCATCCAGGGACTGAACTAAGCCATATAGCTAGTTAGTGGTTGTCAAAGCTAGATCTAAAATATGTCTATAGACTTCCTTTCCAGTGATCGGTTTTCAAAATTCTGTGCTTTTATCTTATTAATGTGTTGACAGCCACCTCTCACCTGAAGATTGTAAAAGACATCACAGGGATGTGACCTTACAGTAATAATATCCTGGTTTTATTCTCTCTTCAAGTCCATTCTGCTATAGGGATTCCACAATTTTGATCTTGGCTTGTTAACCTCATTAGCATTGATTCTCAACACCTGTGCCTGTGGTTAGTTGGGAACCTAGGGTGTATGACTTCTTTGTATCGGAGCCCACAACCAATAATCATTTCTTTTGTGACCTAATGGAATATGAATTGCCAAAAATAGTGAATCTGGAATAAGTTATGTGTTTGAGCAGGTTATAAATTTTTGTGTATTTTGTATATTTATATATATGTAATTATAATGTAGATAATATATAAATAAAAATATATATACATAATATTTCACACAGCAGAGGATTTGGACAATAGATAAAGGCGTGGAAAAATAATTTAATTTCTCTTTTCTTTGTGTTTTTTTCATATTGAGGCTAATGGGGTTTTGTTTACTTTTCTGATGAGATGCCAATTTACTTGTTTTGGAGAACCCCTTATTCTGTGTTCTCTGTGCATGGTTTCACCCTCACAGAACTGAATTGGAGGCATGCATGAGTCCAGCGTAGATGAGTGCAACTGGGCAAACCATTTTGCCATTGCTCTTCCTTGGAATGATAATCCACATGCCGGGATTTCAAATGAGTTTAATACACATTTTCTTGATTAATGGAAAATGGCAGAGTGTAGGAGACTGAAACAGTTCGTGCTTTGCTTGATTAATTAATAAGGGACTCTCTTTTCCCAGCTTCGACTCATTATGCTAATGAAGTGTCATCAATTAAGGCTTTCCCTTGATTATTGAATCTGTCAGGTAGTGCTCAGTGAAAATGCTGCATTCCTTTGCTGTCTGGGTGGAATTGCCATTATAGCTTTTTATGAACTGCTTCTTCCATTAGCTGCTATTTGTTCTATTTTTTCATTATTGTGTCTTTTTTTTTTTTTGACCTCAAGAAAGGTGATTTTGGAAACCTTGGAATAAACTGGAAAATGTTATCTCTGGGAATATGGGTAAAGAAAATGTAGTAACAGAAAGATATACACCATTCTTCATTCAGAACTCATTTGTAATTATTAATGATATAGTAAAAAATGAATCAAAAGAATACGGTGAACTTTCTGAAGTAAGTCTTTGACATTAGATTAGATCAGCAGTTCAGAAATAAGTGGTCATTAACCAATTCTCACCCTACTATTCATATTAAATTTTGAGAGGAAGGGTTTTTCCTAAGGGTTTTGTTCCTGAGAACAAAAGAGTGTGTATTTAACTATTTTATTATCTTCATGCAGAATTCTAATTTGTTTACAAATATTACTTGGATTTGGGTCCAAGGAAAGGTGACACAATGTAAAGAAGAATAGAATATAACCAAGTACAGCCTCTAGGTTAAGTTTAGGAAACAAACATTTTTTATGTCTTAGTGGCCTTTGCTCTTCAGCACTGATGATGAGGCTTTTGGTATGGATGAATTCTGTGTACTCATGCTGCTGAATCCACTCGCTGGGGAACACCATACTTTAAGTTAGGTAGTACCCATTAATGAGTGATGGTTAAGCCATCTGTAAGGGTTGTAAGTAATGGAAGACCTGAGTAATGCACTTACAATCACGCATTCCATCTCTGGTTTGGTAACTGACATCTTGGGGGAACTACAGTAATACATTTGTTTGACTTTCTCATTTCATTTAACCTAAAGTAAAAAAGTAGTTTCCTAGTTTTATGGAACATTTCTGGTCTTAGGGGGAAAATTTTTTTTACACAACTGGTGTCATCTATTTAATTAATCCATCAATGTCTCTGTTTTCCTAACTGTAGAAAGAGGAGATAATATTCATTCACGGGTAGTTTCCTAGAGATTTTGGATATAAATAAATGGGAAAGAAAATGGAATACTTTACTACTTGGTGTCAGGGAATACATTTTGATCCTGGTGCTGTGAGTTTTAAAATTAGAGGAAGACACTTGATAAAGTTTATTTCGGAGTGTGCTGATGCTTAGTTACCCCTATCAGTTATACTAAAGTTGAATTCTCTTTTCAGAGAGCACTCTTATTCTCTGCTTTCAGGAATAATGTTTCCAGTTCAGTGGAGCTCCACATCGGGTCACAGCTTTTAACTCTCTCCTGTGTCTCAAAACTGTAACAGCGCTGAGGAAAGACTGATTCATAAAGAGAAGGAAGTATGCAGCTGAGCAGAGGCAGTATTGACTGCCTCAACATGGAGTACCTGTATTATCTTCTCAGAGGGATGCTGGTAAGAAATATATCTAAATATAAGGGTGGACAAGTTGGGGGTTGGTAATCAACAGAGTCCATGCCTGACATTGTAGCAGCACTACTCCTTTAGAGAACCAGCCCCAAGCAGCAAATCTTCCCCCATGTGGTCCTGCGTGCACAAGGGCCATCTATGCAGCCCTCATGGCCAGTATTTTGTTTGATATTTTGCATCATATGGTGTAGAGACATGTTAAAACAACCTTATAAAACAGAAACTAGTGGAAGATCAAATTACCCAGGTATAGAAAAATTGGTTTAACTTTTTCAATACAAGCTGCAATGCATGTATTCATTGGCATCATTTTAATCTTCTGTTCATTCTGTTTTGTTTTGATATCCAAGTCATGATGATTGACTGGGAAGATGAGATGGGCTGAAAGAGATCTATTAGAATATATTACTCTTCATAAGTTTCTTCTTTTTAACAATGAAACTTTACTTTCATTGTAAAAAAGAAAACAACTTAATTTCCACTTTTCAACAAAGGTACATGCTCATGCTGTCATTAAATTTGAAGTTATTTGTAACACTGCAAGTTGTTTGAGTGAGAAAAATAGAAAAGTATCATAGGTTCGAGGATATGAGATATGGCTGTCATTCGTAACTAAAGTCATGCTGCATGTACAACGTAATCTCATTGTGTCTTCATTTAAAATACACACTAAATCCATGTAGAGAGGAATGCCATATTTATGAATTTTAATTATTTCTAGCAAAATAGACTTTGGAGCCTGAATATATGTAAAATTTGCAGAGCAACAGATAAACAAAAAGTATTTTTCAGATGGACAATATTATGTGTTCAGTCAAAAACCAACAGTTAACCAAGAGGAAATAGGATATAATCTGTTTAATAGGCAAGTATTATAAGAAAATACTTTACTCTGGAGCCAGTAGGTAACTTGTTCCTTTAATAAATTTCGTTCTTCATGGGAATTGAGCAATATATGACACATAGCACAGAGAAATGGTTAAATAGCCCCTGGAGCCAAACAGCCATTATTTTATTTTTTGTTTTTGGATCTTGGTTAAGTACTAAGACTATTGAGCCTCAATTTTTTTATCTGTAAAATAGGCATAATTCTACCATATGTTTTGTGAAGATTAAACAAATTCTGTTAATCACTGCTTAATAAATATAATCATTATCTTTAATTTTTAAGTACACTTGGAATACCATTGCCACACTAAATATAATTTTGTCCTTGACCACATTCAGGACATATTAAAATCTCTTTTACAGATGTATAAGCTAGAAAGAAGTAATATAATATGTCTAGATTCAATATTGTATATGTAGTATTTAGTATTTATTTTGCAATCCAGTGTTCTTCTTCTTTGCCACAACAAAATCCTGAATTATATCAGAAAAACAAATATGACGAGCCTAACAAAAATGAATTATGTAGACACAGAAAATTTTTCCCACTGTTAAAAGATACTGGTTTTCTTAAAAAGAAAAGTAATATTTGCCTCGTGATGGGCATAAGTTTATATAAGTCACAGAGTGATCAGAAATTAGAGCTTTATTGAAACTTGAAAGTTTACTTTCTCCTTTTTTTTTTGCCAAATGGACAATTATCTTGAAACAAAATATAAAACCTCACAGCCTAATAATTATATCAGCAGTGATATCAAAGCATTTGTAAGCAAAGAGACAGTGACTAGGAATACATATATATATATATATATTTATATATATGTATTACGTAATATGAATATATTCATTCAAGGAAGTGAAGGAAGAAATCATTCCTCTCAAATTGTAAAGTGCAAGTTATGAATGACTGTAAATTCAGGGGTTGCTGAAAAGGGGTTGCTTTTTCCATTCAACATATTTTACTTTCACTTTTTTTTACCCATACATCCTTTATATTTTTATATATACTTGATTCCTCATGAGTTATGTAACTGCTTTTGAAAAATTCACAAATGAGGTGAAGACTACTGCCTGGTCATCTGCTCTTTTTTTCCTGGGTGCAAAACTAAAGCTATCTTCTTGATTTCCCTTTCAGATTGCTGTGAATGTAACCAAGTATCCTGTGGTAGAATGTGAGGAAAGTGATAGACACATTTCTGGGTCCATCTTATAAAAATGGCCAATGAGCACTACTTCATACTTTTCCCCCTTCTTCTCTAAATAGAAACTCATAGAGTGCCCGTATCCTACCACTATAATTGGTCATTGAGTGGAATATCCCTGGACAGTTTGCATGAGAGTGATACTAATCTAAATCATTACATGTTTAGCTCCATTGTCTATAACCCAGCTCACCCTAACTAATAGAAAAATATCAGTGTTGAAATGGAGTGCTGCTATAAAAAACTAAAATGTGTTATAACATAAAATTTAGCTCTACAACAAAAAAACAAATGGAGGTCATGTGGTAGGTGGTGAGAAAAATGTATACAGCAAGTGACAAAGTGGAATCGGGAGCTATGTGGTAGCAAAACATCTTGGAAACTGTCACCTGTAATTATTTAGAAGGTAGAACAAATGCCTGCTGGATCTGTAGCTCTAGGGTAAGTGATGAGAAAAAGCTGGAAAGTTAATAAATGTGTGACTGTTACTTGCTACACTGAGCCATGTCTTATGAGAAAGAGCTGAACTCAGGCAAGAATTAGCTAGCTTTAAAGAGAGATTGAAGGGAATAGAGAAAGCTAGATTAAAAGCATCATAGGGTTTGAAAATGCAACTGCTCTGAACTCTGAACAATAAGAGGTAAGACTGAAAAAGGCTCTGAGAACCAAAGGCACATTAGGATAGTATAATCAAAGGGGTTCAGCTTGTGCAAAAATCAACTTGAGAAGGACTGTCTTCTCATGCACTCCTAATGTTTCAGATGACCTTAAAGCAATATCAATAGGAGAGAGAAAGAGGGAGGCAGAGGGAGAGAGATGGAGGAAGAGGAAGAACAAAGAAACCAAGCCAACGTAATAGAGCTGACTTAAAAATTATGGCTAGGAAAAATCTTTGGCAGCATTTACTGGAACATGGAAATGACTGGAACATGAAACTTATCAGAAGCATATACATTTTTATTGGAATTATATTGTCTCAGAATCCACAAGTCCATAAAGTTATTAACAATTTGGGAATTTCAGTGATAAGGATATGGGTATTTTAACATTATGCTTTTAACTTTTCTATAAGTCTGATGTTTTATTAAAAAGTTTAAAAGAAGCCCTCATCTCCCAATAGTGGGGGCAGGGTAGAATGTGATCATCAATCCAGTGAATGCCAGAAATTTCACTATCAGGAAAATAGTTATCTCAACTGTGAAATTTCCACATAAGGTCTACTTCACTCCACTCATTTCAGATGTAGCCGCTGAAGACAGCAAGGAGGGACTTCTCAAAGGGCAGAGCCAAGGGACACAGGATACACTGAAGAAGAAGGCAATATCTATCCAGACAGCACACTCTGGATGTAGTCAAAAACATTCTCCAGGTCCCGGGAAGGGGCTTTCCACAGTGCCTGCCTTGTAGGATTTATCCTGCCATGAACTAGGGGCTCTGATGTGTTTCTCATTTTTCCCTTTCCTAAATAGGAGCTTTCATACAACAATCCTACTCTTGACGTAATGTTGAGTGTGGAGGGATAGTACTTACAACTTCTCTTTTAATTCAGAGGTCATCTGAGTTCGAGGAACCAAATTCAAACCCAACAGACTTCCCTAACTAGCATATTATGTTGTCTCACTTGGGAAGAAGTATACATGGGTAGAGGTACTGACTTGATGGCAGCTATTTGCAGACATCCAAGAAAACCTGTTCTTTCTCCTGAACTCTATTTTCCAGCTTCTCTTTCAGACAGATATGTGCATGTGACTATATTCTCTTTTATGGAATAGGAATCTCCACCCCTCATACACCCCCGATCTCTTAAAAGTCCACCTCCATGCTCACTTCCTTTTCTGACAGAGTATAGTCTCCAAGGCAACCTTGGACACTGCATATTGAAGTGAGAAAAGTTGCCCTCAGTTTGGATTCAAGTGATTTGGGGGAGGAAACATTCCCTGTACCCTAAAAACTTGGAAATTTCATAGAGCAAGAAATAACTTCTCATTGTGCTGATCTTTTATATATCTGGGTCCAGTTGTTTTTTTAGCCTATCTGACACTAATTAATACAAAGGATAAAATCAATAAAACCTAACTGAAACTGTAAAGATCTCAGAAATATTTTAATCTAAATGTGTAGAGGGTTAATTTAAAAATCTCAAACTACCTCCAAAATGTTTCAAATTTTATATAGTAAAAATGAGAGATAAAATTAGGCCACAACACCTTTAAAAATTATAGATTGTTTAGATTTCCTACCACTCTACTGATGAAGGTTAAAACACATCATTGAGTTGGTCTTTGTCCTAATTTAAAAAAGAAAAATAAAAGCTGAAAGACATCCCAAATTAATTTGTGACTGTATGTAGAAAAAGCAGAAGATGCTATTACTACTTGTCATCTTGCTATCATATTCTAGGATACTGAAGTGTTAGAAAGAAGTCTATTATCATGTCACTTGAAAATAATTTTTTTCGCTACTGAATCTTCATATCCCTGGAAGCAGAATTTTGTCACTGTGATTCAAAATGTATTTTAGCAAAGACTTTTTTGCAAACCAAAAAAAAAATGTAATAGAGTTTACCATTCCTTATAAACTTTATTATAGAAAATCAGTAACATAAAAAGGAGGTAAGTCTAACCAAATATTAGCTATTATTCTAATATAGAAATAAAGATATTTAAAAATGAAGTTTTATGTCAGCAAATTACCCTTTTTAAATTTCAATTTCTGATATATTAAAATTGTTTTTGTTTTCATGGAGAAACTCTTTTTACATTTCTCATTGTATTTTTAGGTGATCTGAATTGGAGTCTCAGGTGCCAGTTTTTTTTTAACTCATTTTATTTTTCTTGATATGTCCAGGAAATTGAAAAGTAAATTAGGAAACATAATGTTCTGATGAATAACAACAGGGCTTCTTGTGCTGAGGTAAATGCAAGCAGTAATTCTGCATTGCACTTATTACTGTGGAATCAGTAAGTATAGAACTAGAAAAAAAATGTATCTTGCTGGAGGTTTAATCAACCAGCAATCTCCAGTAGTGTCCTTCTGAGAAATAGTGTCATTTTTATGAAGAATTTATTAACTTACATTTTATTTTTCTGAAACCGTGCATGCAAGAGCAGTGTCATTATTTAATAGCTATACTCTGCTAATTTCTAGATAGATCATGTTCTAAAGGTACATCAAGGAATGAGAAGACAAAATGTAGAAGGGGCCAGATTTCCCCAAAATGTTTATTAAACTTTATAGGGTTAGAGCCATTACTCTTTTAAACAATTAAAATGTGATAAATTATGTAATAAAATGTATCTCCTAGGAATTTACAACATATTCTTTTTCAAAAATAATAAAACTAATATATATCCTAGGAAGGTTAGAAAAAAGATGAAAAGAAAATTTACCCATAATTCTACCAAAGTATAATCGCTTTCTGTCTGACCACTTTCTATTTATTTATGTATATCTATTATCTATCAGTTTGTGTATCTATCTACCTATTTATCTGTCATCTATCCCATCTGTTCTTTTATACTTTTTAAGCTTGTATAAATATATATGTATATATGATATAATTTTCTTTATTTTTACTAAATTATATAATTTATACAATTTTTTCTTTATTTACTTCACATATGTTGTAAGCATTTGTTATCATTAAATATTCTTATAAAGTAGAATTTTAGACAGAATTTTTTATGTAGACATACTAGTATTTACCTGTTACCTGTAGTTAAACATTTATTATTTACTTTGTCTCCTACTCATATTATGTCTATAAACATATTTTTTCACAATGCTATGACTCAGTTTTTACTATTTTATGCTTATAACTTCTTAGAGATGAGATTCCTTGGTCACAAAGGAATAGCCTCTTTTGTTTGTTTTGTTTCAACTTTTTGTTTAAATTCTAGTTCATTAACCCATGTTGTAATATCAGCACTAGGAGGAGAATTCAGTGATTCATTACCTGCACACAATACCCAGTGCTCATCAGAACCAAGTGCCCTCCATATTACTCATCACCCACTTAGCCTATCCCCCTGCTCACCTCTCCTCCTGCAACCCTCAGTTTATTCTCTATAGTTAAGAGTCTATTTAATGGTTTACCTGTCTCTCTCTCTCTTTTTTCTTTTCCCTATGTTCATCTTTTTTGTTTCTTAAATTCCACATATGAGTGAAATAATATGGTATTTGCCTTTCTCTGACTGATTTATTTTGCTTAGCATAATATGCTCTAGCTTCATCCACCTTGATGCAAAGGGTGTAATTTCATTATTTTTTTGGCTGAGTAATATTCCATTATATATATGTGTGTGTACACACACACACACACACACACACACCACTTCTTCTTTATCCATTTATCAGTTTATGGACATTCAGGCTCTTTCCATAATTTGGCTGTTGTTAATAATGCTGCTGTAACATTGCTTGAATGTACCCCTTTGAATCAGTACTTTTGTACCCTTTGGGTAAATACCTAGTAGCACAGTTGCTGGGTTAGGGTAGTTCTATTTTTAACTGGTGGCTGCACCAGTTTGCATTCCCACCAACAGTGTAAGAGGGTTTCCCTTTCTCCACATCCTCCCCAACATCCATTGTTTCCTGTTTTGTTAATTTTAAAGAATAGCCTTGTTTAAAGCCTCTTGCCATTAACTGCCAAAGTGACTTCAGACTAGATGTACTAATTTAATTCCAACTTACAGGGCCTAAGAGAACTTGCTTACTGTACCCTAGCCAAAATTAAGTATTCTCATTATTAATATATTTGATAATTGATCATTTAAACTGTGCCTTATTGCTCTTTTAACTTAGAGATTATATTTAACCATATATTCATGTTTCTGTCATTTGTATTTTTTTATAATTTACATTTACATTAGTGGTATAAACAAGAATGATGTTTGGAAATAGAAGTCATACCAGATATATATTTCCTTTGTTTCTGAATTTAATGGAACTGCCCTAACAGTTCAGCTGTAAAGTGTGGTGTTGACTAAAATCAAAGGATTTTAAACATAGCCTTTAACTGAAGAGCAAAGGGAAAATCATGTGCTTATTTTACTATTTTTCTTTTAGTTGATTTTGCTCTGCTATTTCAATGCCTCATTTGTTTCAAAGGAAAATGTTTCAAAGAATAACTTACATAGAAATTTAAATTATCTTTTTCAATAATGTATAGCTGTATGGAACAAAATACCATCAGGAATATTTTTCCTCACTAAAACATATGTATTTGGTTTGATATAACAAAAATGATCTAAGTTGGATCTCAGTGGACTAAAGTGTAGAATTAATTACTCATTTACAGAATGGACCAAGTTTAATGTTTCATTATCAGTTTTAAAGGTCTGGATATGCAAATTGGTTTTATAAATTTTAAGGAAGATGTTCTTAATCTACCTAAAATAAACTATTTCTAAGTATTTTAGAAATACAATTTACATGCAAATGTATTATGTGCTAAGTTCAGCTATTTCTTGTCTGTTTAATAAGCAAATCTGACAAAAGAGACCTATACAGCAACATTATTAGCTGCTAGTTTGGTGTATGCTATCCATTTTATCTCTAAATCAATTATACTAAAAAAAATGGCAGCAAACATGATGGAACATGTCCAAGTATTATATTCTTTAACATTGTAATTCTAAAAGTTTCTATGCTGACTCTAATAACACTATCACTGTTTAAAATGTTTTAAAATCTCCTTTGTCACTGTCTTCACTTGTTCTAAAATGCTCTTTTGAATATCTTTATTAGTTGCAATTATATTTTGATCTTGCAGATCACAAAACCTTTTGGATCCACGTAGCTATATTAGGATGTATGGGCGTTGTTCTAACACTGTTTCACAAAAGGCAACACAGGAACAAGGGACTTTTTGATGAAGAATACTGTCATGGGATATTGCCATACACTTCATTAATTTGCATCAAATGTAATTTTTCAAAGTCCTCAAAATGTAAATGGTACCAACTTGACTGATCACTTGACATTTTTCAACATTTTTATGGTATAATTGACAGATAGGAATTGTGATTTGATATATGTACATATACTGAAATGATCATCACAATGAAGTTAATTAATATATTACTCACCTCATATAGTTTACCCTTTCTTTTTCCTTCTTTGTTTGTGGTAAGAACACTTGAGATCATCCTCTTAGCAAATTTCTTTTTTTTTTTAACACAGCCTCTCTTTTATTATTTTTAAATTTATGTCCATGTTAGTTAGCATATAGTGCAACAGTGATTTGAGGAGTAGATTCCTTAATGCTGCTTACCCATTTAGCCCATCCACCCAATAACCCTCTGTTTGTTCTATTTAAGAGTCTCTTATGTTTTGTTCCCTCCCTGTTTTTATATTATTTTTGCTTCTCTTTCCTTATGTTCATCTGTTTTATGTCTTAAATTCCTTCACAGTCATATGATAGCTATCTTTTTCTGACTAATTTCACTTAACATAATACCCTCTAGTTCCATCCACGTAGTTGCAAATGGCAAGATTTCATTCTTTTTGATTGCCTAGTAATATTCCATTGCGTGTGTGTGTGTGTGTGTGTGTGTGTGTGTATACATATATATATGTACATAGATATATGTGTGTATATATACCACATATTCTTTATCCATTCATCCATTGATGGACATTTGAGCTATTTCCATACTTTGGCTATTGTTAATAGCACTGCTATAAACATTTGGGGTGCATATGCCCCTTCAAAACAGCATATCTATATTCCTTGGATAAAAACCTAGTAGGGCAATTGCTGGGTTGTAGGGTAGTTCTAGTTTTAATTTTTGGAGGAACCTCCATACTGTTTTCCATAATGGCAGCACCAGTTTGCATTCCCACCAGCAGTGCAAAAGAGATCCTCTTTCTCTGCATGCTCGCCAACATTTGTTGTTGCCTGAGTTGTTAATGTTGGCCATTCTAACCACAATGTTAGTCATTGTGGTTTTAATTTGTATTTCCCTGATGATGAGTGATGTTGAGCATTTTTTCATGTTTCTGTTTGCCATCTGGATATCTTTTTGAAAAAGTCTCTATTCATGTCTTTTACCCATTTCTTCACTGGATTATTTGTTTTTTGGGGTGTTGAGTTTGATAAGTTCTTTATAGATTTTGTATACTAATCCTTTATCTGATATGCCATTTGCAAATATCTCCTTCTATTCCATCGGTTGCCTTTCAGTTTTGCTGATGGTTTCCTTCAATGTGCAGAGCTTTTTATTTTGATGAGGTCCCAATAGTTTATTTTTGCTTTTGTTTCTCTTGCCCCCAGAAACATGTTGATTAAGAAGTTGCTGTGGCCAAGGTCAAAGAGGTTTTGCCTGCTTTCTCCTCTAGGATTTTGATGGCTTCATGTCTTACATTTAGGTGTTTCATCCATTTTGAGTTTATTTTTGTGTATGGTGTAAGAAAGTGGTCCAGGTTCATTCTTCTGTATGTTGCTGTCCAGTTTTCCCAGCACCATTTGCTGAAGAGACTGTCTTTATTCCATTGCATATGCTTTTCTGCTTTGTCAAAGATTAGTTGGCCATACGTTTGTGGGTCCATTTCTGGGTTCTTTATTCTGATCCATTGATCTGAGTGTCTGTTTTTGTGCCAGTACCATACTGTCTTGATGATGACAGCTTTGTAATACATTTTGAAGTCCAGGATTGTTATGCCTCCAGCTTTGGTTTTCATTTTCAAGATTTCTTTGGCTTGGGCTTTTCTGGTTCCATACAAATTTTAGGATTGTTTGTTCTAGCTCTGTGAAGAATGCTGGTGTTATTTTGAAATGGATTGATCTTAGCAAATTTAAAAACCACAGCAAAGGATTATTAACTATATTTACCAGAATGCACATTAAATCTTCAGAACTACCCAACTTGCATAACTGAAACTGTACCCCTGACCAACATTTCCCCATTCTCTGCACCCCCTGCTGCTGGCAGCCACTATCCTGTTCTCTGTTTTTATGAGTTTGACTATTTTAGATTCTACATGTGTAAGTGAGATCATGTTTGTGTAAGTCATCCATGTGGTCACAAATGGAAAATTTTTCTCCTTTTTTAAGGGTGAATATTTTTCCAATGTGTGTGTGTGTGTGTGTCTATGTGTGTGTATCAATCACATTTTCTTTACCCATTCCTATTTTGGGTATTGAAAATAAAGCTGCTGTGAACATGGGAGTCAGATATCACTTCATAGTCCCAATTTCAATTCTTGTGAATATGTATGCAGAAGTGGGACTGCTGGGTCATAGGGTAGTTCTAGTTTTAATTTTTTGAGGAATCTCCATACTGTTTTTCATAGCAGCTGTGCCATTTTACATATCCATCAACAGTGTACAAGGGTGCCAGTTTCTCCACATCCTCACCGGACTTGTCATCTTTTATGTTTTTAGTAATAACCGTCCTAACAGATTTGAGGTGATACTCATTACAGTTTTGATTTGATATCCAGCATAGCTTGATCCTTAAGAGTTTTGCTCAGTGTTCAAAACATGTATCAGAATCTTAGCAGAAACTGTGTTCTCATTCAAATGAATTTATATTCTGAATATGTTTACATTCTGCATTTTATGCCAAACTTAGTTTAAAAATATAATTGAGCATAATTTGAAAAATAATATAAAATAGTATGTGACTTTTTCTAGTGTATGTGGAAATATTTAGTTATAATTAAGTAGTTTTCTTTACATAATTTAGTGACTCTAGCAGCCACATTGAAAATATACTAATTTTTAAAATTATCAAATAGCTGGTAAATCACCAATTACCTGCTTAGACATATAAACAGTAGTAAAGATTTGAAAAATGGCCATAGGAAGGTGTAGATTGGAAATTTTTGGTAATTTAATAATATCTGGCTTTTAAGGTTGGATAATTTTATGTAATGATCACTTATCAGGATGATAAATCTGTGATATTATGGCAGGGAAGAACATATATTTAGAGTATTGTATCATGTTTACCCGACCTTACTCTTATAAAAAGGTTAGTAGTAATATGAGTATAATATCAAGTGGAATCCTCAAAGACCACAGATGGTCTTGATAATGATAAAATAGTAGAGTCTTCAATAAGAGAAATAAGAGGTCAAAGTTACCTCCCTTGACCAGCCATTAGAAAAGTAGTATTATTGACTTCAGAGTTTACTGTAGAGTTAACTTTTCTTTCAAATGCCAGACTTCTGAATCAGATTTCTGCTGGATATCTTCATAAGAATGTTCCACAAACACCTTCATAAACCTCAGCATCTTTTTTTTCCAAAATATTTCCTATTACCGTTGCCTCTGCCCTAGTCTAAATACGTGTCATTATCCATATCCAAAATTACTCACTGGAATTGTTGGAATTGTCCCTTAACTGGTTGCCCTGTTTCTTGCTCTCTAATCAGTTCAAAATCTATACTGAGTTATGTTTCTGACACACAAATAAAATTGTATCATTTTTGTATTTTAATTGCTTTTGTGACCCTTTAGCTCAATATGACAAATTACATATTCATGACCTACTGTAGAGGACTATCTCAACTAGGCACTCTGTTCTTATGTTTTGTCAAAGTCTTTGCTCTGCTATAAACTTGCCAGCTTTCTAATGCCACTTTGCTTTTGCAGATGCCTTTCTTCATGACTGCAAACTCTCCAACAGTTGTCTGATGAAGAATCCAACAAATATTTTTTGTCTCAGTCAAAACTCATCAGTACCATCATACCTGACTCCTAAGGGTAAACTTATACTCCCTTTCCACACGCGAAGCGTGCCAGTAATTACACTTAAATTTTGTTATCTCAACTTTCTTGTCTCAAGATTTAAGTTTTTTTGAAGTAAAAGATCATGTTTTGTTATCTTATATTTACATCAGGAAGCATAGTGCTTAGCCTATGGCAGAATCTGGTGCAATGATACCAGTTGCATTGGGGCCACAGTGGAGTTGGATATATTCCCATTATTGGTGGGCTCTGAGTTACCCGTTACAGATTCAGTTTGAGAAATTGTCCATTTATCTGCTTTCCTTGTTGGTCTATGGCATAATTTAGGGTAGCGGGGGGAAAAAGGGCTATTAAAATTTTTTTAATAATAGAAAAGGTACAAGGTCTGGACTGAAGCCAACTTTACTATAAATCCTTCTATAGCATGCTGTCATTATTTATTCTTGGGCAAGCTACTGAATACTGAATCTTTAAAATAAGACTCACCATCTATAGGGGCACCTGGGGGCTAGTTGGTTGAGCATCTGACTTTGGCTCAGGTCATGATCTTGTGGTTCATGAGCTGGAGCCTCGCATTCACTTCAGATCCTCCATCCCCCCCCCCCGCCCCTTCCCCACTCGTTTCTCTCTCTCTCTCTCTCTCTCTCTCTCTCTCTCTTTCTCTTTCAAAAAAAAAAAGAAAGAAAAACACTCCACATCTATATACTGCATAATTGTGAAAAGTAAAATGAAAAAGATAATGTTATTATCATAAGCTGATAGTTATATAGCTTATTCATTCTTTTTATTAAATGATACTTTAAAACAAAACCAATTTTACAAGTTATAGGAATAAATTTACACATAAGAAATATGGATTTATAGGTATAAGATTCATACCATAGGATTTTTCTGTATTTTCTTGGACATTAATATCACTGGAGAAGTCTAAGAAAAAAAATATTCTCTTTCTGAACATTTGGGTAAGCAAAGTTGAGCTTGTATATTTACTATAGAATTTTTCACTGTCATTTCAAATATGCTAATATACAATATTCTGTGAAACTCTAGTGTGGGCCACTGCATTAAATATTTTTACAGGATATTTTACTATAGAACTTTTACCACTTATTTTTCTTTTTACATTTCTCAGAACTTATTTCCTATAAAATTAGGCTTGGAACATATTTAACCCCAGAGTTTCTCTTTAGTGAGATATAAAATACAATATTGCAACATGAGAGGTATTGAAACAGGAAAGAGTTCCTGGTCATTTTACTAGCACTGCAAAATAGGACTTCCTCTGGTAATGGAAATGGTCTAAAACTCTGCTGTCCCTTACTGTAGCCACCGACATCATGAAGCTATTAACAACTTGAAATGTGTCTATTGCAAATGAAGAACTAAATATTTTATTTTAATTGATTTAAATTTAAATTTAAACAGCCATATGTGGCTGGTGACTTTTTATTAGACATCTCAGTTCCAAGCAATTATTCTGTTGTGAACAATTACTACAAGTTACCCATCATTAGGTGGTATGGATTAGTTTTCCTCACTTTAACTGAAAGTTGAATCATGCCCCAGTGTTTCTTAGTAACTTTTTATAGTTCTATCATTCATCAATTTGATGAAAATCATTTTGAATCCAGTTGAATTTCCTCCACTGCCACTTCTTGAAACAGATAGTTCTTTAAGCTTACTATCCACTATGAATAAGGACTTCCTGATCCTTATTCTAAGATAATTTTACTCACTTTTTTAAAAACTCAGTGTTTTACCTCTTACCCACTGTATGACAATTAGGCAAATAAATGCATTGATAGCTTATCATATTCATGTTTACATAGATTTTGATCTTATTTTTTTCTGTAACTTCACCTTTTGAATTAAAGGATTGCCATCATGGGAATGTATTAAATGATTGAACCTAACATTCTAAAAACATATTTTTTAATTTTTATAAATTTATTTCTTATTCATTATTTTCTTCTTTCTAGTGCAGAGGAAGGGGAACAACAAACAACCCCAAACAAACAAACAAACAAACAAACAAACCTAACAACTCTTCTCCCTCTCCCTTCTTAACAACCACCTTATCTCCATTTTACAAAGGTTGTTTTTCCCTTTTAACTAGGGTCATCCCTTCAGGAGTTTGAAAGATGACAAATGGCTAATCTGGTTGTTCATGCTCTGTGCTGCTGGGACTGAGCTTTTGAATGATAATACAGGGAAGCAGAAAGCTAGTCTTTACAACAGACACCTTGTTCTCTCCTTGTTCTTTAGAAGCATATTGTTTTATGTTGATTCAGGACATTGTATTTTGGGTTGTTTCTTGCTGTTATCATTAAAATGCATAAGAACTTGTTAAATATTTTGGTTGTGACAGCACAGCCTTTTGCCTGAGGGTGAGAGAAGGAATGGCAAAAAAAAAAAAAAAAAAAAAAACAGCAATGGCAATTAAAATCTACTACTAGAATTTTTATTTTGTCTGGGTTATAGACGGTTACACACAATTTGAATTGTGTGCTTTTATAATTTTTTTTTCTTTGACCTTCTCTCTTCTGGCTTCCCTTTTTCCGCTTATTTTCATTTACTCATGAGATGTTATAATTTATTTCATTAGTGTCTTCACTTATCAAAAAAGTTTTATGTGATCCAGCAACTTTAAGATTTCAAATCTTAGAGAATAGGAGTTAAAGAGATTATAATACAACCTGCTCTCTATGTGTAATCCCTAATAAAAGCAATAGAAACATGTTTTAAATGGCTCTACCAAAGCAAATTTCTTTTTCACAATTGTTCCATAATGCTGAGCTTATACAATGTATTTAAAAGACTTTTAAAAAAAGACTTTTGAAAGAATTTTTTAAAGAAATTATAAAACTTTAAGTTGGTTATATTGACCCCTTTCCTTATGATCATTCCTTCTCTCTAATTATAAATTAATAATATAGTAAATTAATCCAACATAGTTTACTCTGATCTTGCAAAGGACTAGATATGTTGCCTTTTTTAAGATTATTTATTTATTTTGAGGGAGAGAGAGAGAGAAGGGACAGAGAGAGATAGGGAGAGAGAGAATCCCAAGCAGGCTCCTTGCTGTCAACACAGAGCCCAGCTCGGGGATCAATCTCACGAACTGTGAGTGATCATGACTTAAGCTGAAATCAAGAATCAGACTCTGAACCAACCTAGCCACCCAGGTTCCCCTAGATATGCTGCTTTTTGTCGCATCCCGTAAGTACTTCTAAAACTCATCTGTGTCTGGTTCTTCCCTTTTTTCTTGGCACAACCCCAACCCCTTGAATTTAGGCACCAATAAATGGTTTAATATGTTTAAGATGTTTTGGAGTTCAAGTTTTGCTTGCATCTTGCAGTTACCTCTAGCCTATGAATTATTAGTAACTTTTGATACCGCGGAAGATCTCTGATATTTAGGGTCTCATTTAGCTACTTTATCCAGTGTGTCATCTCAGATAAAAAAAGCAGAGTTGAGTTCCATGGTCTAAAGGTATAGGTATGTTCAACTTTTTTAGTGGATAACGCCAATTTTCCAAAATGGTTTTATCACCTCATATCCCCACCAGCAGTCCAAGAGAGTTCCATTTGCCCTACATCTCAACAACACTTGGTTGTGTTAGTTTTAAAAAAATAGCCATTTAGTGGGTTTGCAGTGGTGTGGCATTTTGGTTATAATTTACATTTTTGTAAGGCTATATGTGATTTGAAATACCCTCTTTTGAGAATTGCCTAAGTCATTTATTTTCTCCCCCTCCCCCTCTGTATTTGGGTTGTCTGACTTTTCCCAATAAATGGATGTAAGTCTATTGTGAGATACAGGTATTGAAAGTATATTTTCCTATGGGCTCTTTGCTGATGGCTCAGAGCCTGGAGCCTGCTTCGGATTTTGTGTCTCCCTCTCTATCTGCCCCTCCCCCATTAACGCTCTGTCTCTCTCTGTCTCTCAAAAATAAATAAAAATGTTAAAAAAAGTATCTTCTCCTAAAATGTGAAGTTATCTTTTGATAATTTTAATGAAATGCAAGGAAAATTTTACCTTAGAGTTACTGTTTTCACTGCCCTGTTTAAGAAATCTTCAGCTGCTCCAAAGTCATGAAGATTTTCTCCTGTAATAAAGTATTCTTTTCTAATAGACACAACTTAGTTCTGCTTTAGCTTTATTTGGAATTTTGAGTATGACTTGATTTCATTATCTTTTATGCCATATCATATGACAGTTTAAGTGGCCTAGATTCATTTTTCTGCATGTCGCTATCCAGTTTTCCCAGCACCATTTGCTGAAGAGACTGTCTTTATTCCACTGGATATTCTTTCCTACTCTGTCAAAAATTAGTTGGCCATATGTTTGTGGGTCCATTTCTGGGTTCTATATTCTGTTCCATTGATCTGAGTTTTTCTTTTTGTGCCAGTACCATACTGTCTTAATGATGACAGCTTTGTAGTATATGTTAAAGTCCAGGATTGTTATGCCTCTAACTTTGGTTTCCTTTTTCAAGATTGCTTTGGCTATTTGAGGTCTTTTCTGACTCCATACAAATTTTAGGATTGTTTGTTCTAGCTCTGTGAAGAATGCTGTTGTTATTTAATAGGGATTGGATGATATGTAGATTGCTTTGGGTAGTATTGACACTTTAACAATATTTGTTCTTCCAATCTAGGAACATGGAATATTTTTCCATTTTTTTTTTGTCTTCTTCAGTTGAAAAAGGAAAGTGTCTTTTGATCTGCCTATAAACTTTAGACAGTTGGTAAGGGTTTTTCTTTGCCTTAAGTAGCATATCTATTAAAGTCATATCCATTTCTCTGAGAATTTTAATCTCTTCTTCCACTCTCTTTTATGGAAATTTTGGCATTTCTATTTACTCTTGACCATCACTTTCTCCAACAATCAAGAGCCTGCTCATTTCCAAGAACAGGATATTAATACTATATTCTGGAGGATGTCTTGCTAAGATGATAAATCTTGTATCATGAGAGAGTCTCCTATCTATAAGTTCTCCATTATACAACTTTAAGTTCTCTCCCTGCTTGCTTACATCATGTAAACTCCCTAGGATCCTCCCAGTATTTGATGGCTACATCTTAAAGATTCTTTCAGCTGTACTCCCTTTGCTCTCTCAGTAGGCCCAACACTTCACTGTCATGCTCTGTTGTAGCTTAACTGTACTTATAGGCCTGGTGATCAATAGGAGTAGTGTGGGTAAATCCTGAGGAAAGGGCATGCTTTCATGCAAGTCAGGGGCCTCTATTTCATCTTCAAGCAAGAAGGTACACCCACCTTTCACATGGAGAAATAGACCATGTGAGCACCACAAGAGTTCAAAAGAATTGAGAGATTCAGAATCTCTGCAAGTATCAATCTAAATAACTCCCATCTCATTTCTTAATATCCCTCTCTTTCCCAATCAATGACCTAAATTTGTTATAACATACTAAATCAGGTTGAGAATTCACACTCTCTTGTAGTTATTCTTATAAATAAGTTTACAGGTAATTCCTGGGTCAAATCTTTATCTTTTCATGCCCTCTGGCTGCTAACATTGAGAGTCTTCTCACATGTTGCTAAGAAAGTCCTTTGGTTTTCAAACTAAGACTTTAATTTATAAATAATCATTATAAGCCTTTCATCCACTTTCTTCAATGCATTAGAACCTAGATAAAGCTGTTCAGTTCCATATATACTATATTACTTACCCAGTTTTCTTAAATGCCTGTTTTTTGCCCCCACCAGGATCTTTCCTTCCCTGATATTCCTTATCAACTCACCATCAATGAGAGTTTAAAAATTACATGGATACAGTATTTTGTTGGGTCTCTGTGTTCTATCTACTCCCAGTGATGGACTCTTTCTTGCTAGCTGGTCACACAGCACCAAAATCCCAGTTTTTTCAGGCTGCTTCTGGTATCATTTGTCTTATATTGCCTTTCAGAGATTGAAATTAAGGTTTTCATTCAGTAAATTAATTGAGTAGTACCCTTGGGGGCATATCTGGAGGAGTGAAGGAAGTAAGATTGAATAGAAGAGAAAATGAGTTATGATTCTCTCAACAGAGAGAGATCTTAGCTGGTTCTAGGGGGGTATCTAGAGTTTTCGTAACTTGCAGCAAAGTTTATTGCTCTGCTTCAGCTAGTCACTGGATATGGCCTCCACCAGGGGCTGTGGCCTTGGGCAATATTGCCTACTTACATGAAGAGAAATTTCTGAAAAGTCATTCAGCTGAGGGTTTTCGGCCGTAGATCTCTTCAGCAGCTGGACACCAAGTATCAGTTCGCAAAAGGGTAGCTGAGAAGCACACTTGGCAACCACTACAAGGCATTTAGGAAGACTAATGGAAGTGGGCAAACAGTTTTAGATTTTTGTATCTTTTCTAGTTCTCATCAGAGGACACCCACCCCAGAGGAGGTACTCAAATATCAGGTGGGAAGAATGACTTGTCACTTGGACATATGGTAGGATGTCTCCTTATCCACCGTAGTGCTTGTCCAATGACCCCATGAACAGAGTGACAATGGTGGCAGGGATGGAGGCTATACATGGACCCATTGGCTTAGGCCCCTCCCTACTAAAGCTGATCTACGTACTGTCCTTGGTGAAATATGCCACGTACTAATAGATGAGAACATAACCCTTTCTTCTCTCAATAGCACACCATTGTTTAGGGATGACCAGGTGGCTACTTAGTGGAAAATTAATTGCATTAGTCTCTTTCTACCCTGGAGATGGTCATGATTCAGATTTACTGGACTATACACCAATTCTGAAAATGGGTTATTTTTCCATTCCATAAAATTGCTGCCAGTACCACCTCTAAAAACTTAGAAAATGCCAGATTTGCTGACCTAGGATTCCTATATAATATTGCCTAAGAAAAAAGGGATTATTTTACTGCAAGGGACATGGAATAATAGGCACATGATAATAAAATGAACAAAGTTTACTCTATAAAGAATCATCCAGGAGCAGCCAGTGTAATATAATAATTTAATAGTCTATTAAAAGTTCAATGGATGAGCCAACCTGATAACATCAATTGGAACACTATATTGAAGTTTTTAGTATATACATTGAATTAATGGCAAATACATAGTGCTCTGTCTCCAGTTTCTAGAATCAAGAGTCTATAAATCAAATGACAGTAGGATTAATTCCCCTCTCCATCACTCACAATAATCCACTTGTGTTATTTAGGTTTTCTGTCCTTTTAACTTTAAGTTTTGACTGATTAGAAATCCTGGATAAAACAGTTTGATCAGGTTACATGTACGTTTTCTTAATTCTGGTGGTCAAGAAGTAAACTAGGGTCCTGTTTCAAGATTGAAACTTATAGAAATATGTTCGGGCAAGCGTGCTCACACTTACCACTCCTATTCAACATAGTCTAGAAGTCCTAGCTAAAGCAATCAGGCAAGAAAAAGAAATAAAAGATATCGGCATTGGAAAGGAAGAAATTGTCTCTATTTGCAGATGACATAATTTCATATATAGAAAATTCTAAAGACTCAACCAAAAATTGTTAAATGTAATCAATGAATACAGTATTTGCAGGATGCAAAATTAGCATACAAAAATAAGTAGCATTTCTATAAACTAACAAATAATTTTCTGAAAAAGAAAGAAATCTCATTTGCAATAGAATCAAAAACAATAAAATACTTAGAAATAAATTTAACTAAGGAGGTGAAAGATCCCTACTTTGAAAACTACAAGACATTGATGAAACAAATTAAAGAAGACAAAAATAAATAGAAAAATCTATGTTAATGAGTTGGAATTATTAATATCATTAAAATGTCAATGCTCCCAAAAGGCATCTATAGATTCAATGCAATCTCTGTCAAGATTCCAATGGTGTTTTTATATAAGTAGCAAAAAAAAAAAAAAAAAAAAACTCCTAAAATGCATATGGAACCACAAAAGACCCCAAATAGCCAAAGAAATCCTGAGAAAGAACAAAGCAGGCAGCATTACACTTATGGATTTTAAGTTACATTGTATAGCTTTAGTCATCAAAACAGTATGAGGCTGGCATAAAAACAGACAAATAGAACAATGGGACAGTATCAAGAGCCCAGGAATAAACTCAAGCATATAGGGTCAAGCATATAGGTAATGATAATCAATGGAGAAGATAGTCTTTTCAATAAATGGTGCTGGGATAATTGGATATTCATGTGTAAAAGAATGAAACTGGACATATATCCTATACTCCAAAAAATATCTCAAAATGGAGTAAAAACTTAAATGTAAGACTCGAAACCATGAAACTCTTAGAAGAAAACCTAGGAAATAAAGCTCCTTGACATCTGTCTTGGTAATGAGGTTTTGGATATGACACCTAAAGCATAAGCAACAAAATAAAAAAAAATTAACATGAAGGTACATCCAACTGAAAAGCTTCTGCAGAGCAAAATAAACCACCAACAGTGTAAAAAGCAAACCAAAAAATGGGAGGGGCACCTGGGTGGTTCAGTCTGTTTGGCTTCTGTCTCCTGATTTGGGTTCAGGTTATGATCTCATGGTCATGAGATTGAACCCTATATGGGGCTCTGCACTGTTAGTGTGGAGCTTGGGATTCTCTGTCTCCCTCTCTCTCTGCCCCTCACCTGCTTGTGTTCATTTTCTCTCTCACTCAAAATAAGTAAATCAACTTAAAACCCTATGGAATGGTAAAAACATTTGTAATCTATATATCTGATAATGGGTTAATCTCCAAAATATATAAAGAACTCATACAGCTCAATAGCATAAATGAAACAAACAAACAAAACAAGTAATGGTCAAAGGACCAGAATAGACATTTATCCAAAGAAAATGCACAAAAGACTACAGGTACATGAAAAATTATTCAACATCACTAGTCATTAGTGAAATGCAAATTAAAACCACAGTGAGATAGCACCTCAGACCTGTTAGAATGGCCAGCATGATAAAGAATAAAGGATAAAAAGGACTGCCATGGACGTGGAAAAAAGTAAACCCTTGTTCACTGTTAGTGGGATTGTAAATTGGTATACCCACTATGGAAAACAGTATGGATGACCCTCAAAAGTTAAAATTAGAACTACCATACAATCCAGTAATTCCACTTTGAGGAATATATCCAAAGGTAATGTAAACATTAACTCAAAAATATATCTGCACCCTGTTTATAACAGTATTATTTATAATAGCCAGGACATGGCTAACCTAAGTGTCTATCAGTGGATGAATGGAAAAAGAAGTTGTGGAATATATTCACAATGGAATATTATTCAGCCATTAAAAATGAGGAAATCCTAGCATTTATGACAACATGGGCAGACCTTGAAGGCATTATGCAAAGTGAAACAAGTCAGATGGAGAAAGATAAACACTATATGATTTCATATATATTTGGAATTAAAAAAAAAGAACTCTCAGAAAAAGAGATCAGACTTGTGGTTACCAGAGGCAGATGGTGAGAGAGGTGGAATCAGAGAAAGTGGTCAAAAGTTACAAACGTCCAGTTATTAGATAAATAAGTACTAGGGATGTGATGTACAACATGATGACTACAGTTGTATGATATATAGGAAAATTGTTAAGAGCATAAACCCAGAGAGTTCTCCTCATAAGGAAATTTGTTTTATTTTTTTTTAATATTATCTATTTGAGAAAATGGATGTTAGCCAAACCTATTGTAATTATTTCACAATATATGCAAATCAAGCCATCGTGCTGTCCTTTTTATTTTTTTAACACTTTAAAAAAGTATTTATTTATTTTGAGAGAGACAGAGACATCACGAGTGAGGGAGGGGCAGAAAGAGAGGGAAAGAAAGAGAATCCCAAGTAAGCTCCAGGCTGTGAATGCAAGCCCGACGTGGGGCTCAAACTCATGAAACTGTGAGATCATGACCTGAGCTGAAATCAAGAGTGGGACGTTAAACTGACTGGGCCACCCAGGCTTTAAACTTATACAGTGATGTATGCCAATTATTTCTCAATAAAACTGATTAAAAATTATATATCTGGAACTTGGGAGATTTGCTGGTATATTTTTGTTTGTTTCTTATCTAATAACAGGGAATGGGCAATTTCATATATCACAGGATGACGGTGAGGGCTCATATCCTTTAGGAATAAAGGTATGAACTTTCCCCTCAGAAAATGTCAGCTATCTAAAATTCTGGCCAAGGATGAAGGAAATGCATGAGTGAAATCAAAATTGTGTAAGCACATTGTTTAGTTTCTATCCCAGGTTTCTCTGATGACGTGAATATCCATATATTCATTTTTATCTCATTTTGGAAAAGTAAATACTTCCAGGAGCAGTCCTTGAATAGATGAGAGCCAATGGATAAATGCTTCTTACAGTTGATCCTCAGATGGATAGTATTAAGAGACATTATATATACTCTTTGAAAAGTCCCAGGGAGAACTAAGTCATAGCTACCCACAATAGCAACTTTGATAAAGCACTCCTTTGTCAGCTTTCTCTCTTTATCTGTTTCTCTATCCTTACTTCTACTTCCTGGGTTTACCTCCCAAATAAATTCCTAGTACAGAAATAATTGTCTCAGGCCATGATAACTAATTAAACTAGACTGAAGTAGTAAAAATAAAAGACTAAATGTGTAGCGAGTTATACTTCCACCAATGGAAAGAAAAGCATATATGATTTTTATTTCACTTTTGGCTAAATAAAATCATAGAAGTAGCCAGTTTGAGGTCATCTTGGAAGGGGCTTTGGGGAAGATAATTGTTTGAAATTGAGAGCATCAAGGTAAAATTAGTTATTTTTGGCTGTTTTTGGTTACCATTACAAATGTCAAGCTAGTTAAGATTCTTTTTCAGCGAGAACAAATTATGATGCTCCTCATAATAGAAAGGATTCAATAATTTCAACCTGCTATGGGGGGGTGGGTGGAAGATCTCCTACTGTTGGTGCCCTATGTGGAGCTCAGCATTGATGTCTGTTTAAAACAGAGTATAATGGGGACAATTCTGTTGTATTAAGTTTGTTCATAAACTCTATTCTTGCAGCCATGAAATTTTATACTTGAGTTCTTTAAGCCAAGAAAGTGAGTGCCTGATAAAGTGATTGTCCTGTATGGACTGCTTTATCTCAGCCACCTGATGATGGAATGCTTCCTCTGCAGTGGATGCCCTTTGATGAATATTCACATGAGAAACAAATTTTTTTCACAAATGGTGCCCATTTTGGGCAGGATACCATCATACCCCTACTCTAGGCTTTCTAGTCTCAGTGTTACAAACATTCTCTCCATTTTTCTGACTAACTTTAAAAACAAAATGTTAAACACTATCATAAATTAGTATATCTATACTTTTATTTAATTATCCTTATCCTGACTGTGGACAACCAGAAATATCATCTCTATTTTGTCTGCTTGTAAGATCTCTTTACTCCTATCCTTCCTAGTCATAGAGAAAATGTATGGTGGCAGTATATTATATGCAATCATCTGTAAATAAGGCCCGGTGTTTTTTCATGCCATAGAGTCATAAGGAAATCTCCATGAGGCCACTGGTGTAGGCTGAAGGCAAAATGGCAATGCAGTAGAGTCTGAGCCATGTGAACTTGCTATGTCTTCTGGACCTATTGAAGTCTAATCTCACTTATACTGTATTTTCATAATAATGGATTGTTTCTATGCACTTCCAGTTTTATGTCCTGGTGGAATAGAAAGCTAGCAGTTCCTAATGGATAATTCATTTTTCAAAAAGAAAAGAAAAATCAATTTAAAATAAAATGATGATATTTCAATATGTAAATACTCAGACACAACTGTGCTGGAAGGCATAATAAAGTAGAGATGTTCTGTATGTGTCTGCTACAGATTTAAACTAATACAAGTATATTGTGTGGATGACTCAAAAATTACTAGTAAAATTACCACTGGTGAAGAAATTTTCTATAATAGTAAACAATTCTTGGTACATTCAGAACAAAACAGAGCATAATTTTCTCCTGATTTATTTTGGTGTTTTTTTTTTAAACGTAAGACATAGTTAGACTTTGTCTATAGTTTTTAACCTACAGTTGATTCTTAAAGGCAGAAGTTCATAAGATGGTGTTGGAGTTGGGAGAAGTTGAACAAACAGAAAACCATGTTTCAAGAAATAGCCTGAGTGTGCCTGAGAAAGTTATGCTTACAAGACCGTGTACTGAGACCCAGTGTTTACAAACCTAATTCTCTTAGTGCAAAAAATCTCTGTTACTAGTGTATATCTTAATAAAACATCATACTATCTACAGCCCAAGGAGCAGATAAATTATTACTTTAAGCTATTCATAACTCAATTTTCTATGCCAATAACTAGCTTGAGAAAGGAAATGGGGTCAACATTGGCCAGTGATAAAATGGTTGAAATTTGATAAAGTTGGGAGTTTCCACTGGTGTAAAAGTTGTCAAGAAGAAACACCCCTTCCTTATTCATTGGAAGTTGTTGGCTCTGCATGGAATTGCATGGTGATAATGAGGAAAACAGGTGTACACACTCTTTTGTATAAACAAAAAGAAACAGGGACCCTTGATCCTGACACTGAGTATAAATTAACCAGTATTGTAATATTCCTGACATCTGGATTTCTTGTTTCTTGAGATAATATATCCTATTATTTAAGCCATTCTATTCAGAATTTCTGTACCTTGCAACTTATATCATTCTAATTGGTATAGCAAGTGTTGAAGAGTTGTTTTAGCATTACATTTATATTTATTGTCTAACCTAGAATCAAACATCAAAAAGTGCTAAAGAACTGTATTCAAATTAACCAATAAATGAAATATTTTCACCATTGAACCTAAGCAGTCACTCGATTTTATTCATAAATATATGAAAGGAGAATTTATATTTCCTTTTTCCCAAAAGTACTCAGTAATCCATAGGGAAAAGAAAGAGGTGGCCTATTCTATTTAATATCTATAAAATTAAATACTTTTCTAGTATAAAGGTGCAAGAAAAATCATCTGTATGTTATTCACAATGTGTGTAATGCTATTTTTAGAGTGATATTAATGAAGATTACACATTAGTATTTACCTAAGGATTTGCATAGCATTAGATTATGTTTCTGGTGATAGTGAATATTGATTTCCCAGCTTTTTCAAGAGGTTCTCAAAAGGTTTTACACACACACACACACACACACCCATACACTAAAAATCCTTATTTCTAGCTGTCTTTGTGGTGAAAAATAAAAGTGTGCTACTTTAAAAGTTATCTGAGAGCGCCTGGGTGACTCAATCATTTCAACATCTGGCTCTTAATTTCTGCTCAAGTCATGATCTCACAGCTTGTGGGATAGGGCCTCATGTTGGGCTAGGTGCTGACAGCACAGAGCCTGCTTGGGATTCTCTCTTCCCCTCTCTCTGCCCCTCCCTCACTCTTTTTTTGTGCACACGTTTTCTCTCTCTCTCTTTCTCTTTGAAAATAAACTTAAAAAAATGATCTAGAGTGGACTTATATTAATTTCTGGTATGTAGCCAATCTAAAGAAATTTTAGAGAAAACATAATTATAAACAATATAGGAGAGTGATAGATAGAGGTTTCCAGTTATGGAAAGAATGGATCTGGAGGATAAAAGGTACAGCATAGGGAATATTGTCTATGGCATTGTAATTGCATTGTATGGTGACAGATGATAGCTATAAGTGGGGTGAGCATAGATTAACATATAGCATAGATTAACAAATTACTATGTTGTACACATGAAACTAATTAACATGGTGTGTTAAATTTTACACATAAAAAATAATGGAGTAAGAGCTTAATAAGACTATACATGCAGCTGTCTTTGTTCTTGCCTACTGTAGGATGATCAGCAAGTGTTTTCATCAAAGAAATTAGATGAATACTCTAAATACTGAAAATTATTAGGTCTACTGTATACATGAAATGCTGAGCAAAGCAGGAGAAAAAAAAAAGCCTCAAGAAAAAACTCAGGATTTCCCCCAAAGAAGCCTATCACAAAGAAATTAGAAGGATGGGCCTATCCTCAGTTTAAAGGCAGAGAATGTATAAGGCATAAGGAAATTTTTTTTCTTCATTGTATGATTCAGTTCTGTGTTTATTCAAAAGTGTTAAAGCAATAAAGGCTAAAACATGTTTTCATACTTTAATTACTAATGATATGTGTTAAGTGCCAACCCTCTGTCAGATTTGGCATCATCCCTTATACTGGGTAAATGCAGCTTATTCTTGGATGTATTTCATGTACTTCATAGTAGATGTAATACTAATATTCTTAGAAGCACTTGGAAAGGGGTGATTTATATGATGATTAGGAGAAAACTTAAGCATCAGGAGACAGAGTTCTCAAAAGACTTTTGCTCTTGGTGTAAGTGTGAGTCAGGCATTAAGTTTTAAATGCATGCTTCTTAAAAAACTTACAAAATCAGGGCTCCTGGGTGGCTCAGTCAGTTAAGCATCTGAGTTTTTGTTTTGACTCAGGTTACGATCTCACGGTTTGTGAGTTCAAGCCCCACATCCAGCTCTCTGCTGAAACTGCGAAGCTTGCTTGAGATTCTCTCTCTCCCTCTCTTTGCCCCTCCCCCGCTCACTCTGTCTCTCAAATATAAATACACTTAAAAAAAACTTAGAGACTTTGTCTCAAAAATAAATACGCTTAAAAAAACTTAGAGAATTTTCTATGAGAGAAATAACAACAAAACTGACCATCTCTTCTACAAGGAGATTGGGATCTAAACCTGAAGAGTACAACATATTAATTGACCTTTTAAAAAATTAATTATTTTTAATTCATAGTAAGCCATCTTGGTTTGGAAATGAAGGAGACAATATATTTTTTGCTGTTGTTTTTAAAAGTAATTTGTTATATTTTCTTGCATCCTGAAGTCTTCTGTTTCTCTTTCTTCAGTTCAGAGAGTAAATAGTAAACCAGAATATTAACTGAATTCTCATAAAACACATAGGATGAGGTTTGGACTTGTTCTTATTTGTTTTTTGTTTTAAGAGTTGAGTTTGTAGCACCTTGTATGATCTTACATGATTTCTGATTGCTAAGTTGATATAGAATACGTAGAAATGGACTTATCATACTAACATTGCCTATATATCTATACATTATTGCCACTTGTTAGTTCCAACAGGAGGTTGGAAACTTCCACTTTTAATTGGAAATCATTTTATTTAATATAGTAATTAAAATAAAAATTTATATATATATTTACTTCTTATCAAGTAAAGGAATACTATGTAAAATATTAAAAATATAAAACTTTCATATACACATGTATGATATGTATGTCCCCTTTGCCATTTCTTTATTTTCATTTAGAATGAAAAGGCTTAGAGACTGAAAATAATTTAATTAATCAAGTTTCTTCTCATTTAATCTCATATAACAATCTGAAATTCGGTCTTAAAATTGCAAAGAACTATCACTACATGTCATATAGATACTATATGATAATTAGGGGAGCCTTAATACCAATAATTTTTGACAGTTATATGTAATGCACATGTTTCTTAAAAATCCTCATAAAAACTGACAAAAGATGAAATGGAAAATCAGAATAGTTCTATATCTATACTAAAAATTGAATTAATTATCAAAAAACTCTCCAAAGAACTCCAGGCCTAGATGCTTTCACTGATGAACTGTACTGGACATTTAAGGAATAAATAATATCAGTTTCACACAATCATTTTCAGACAATAGGGAAGAAGAGAATAACTTCCAACTCATTTTATGAAGGCAAGGGAGTCCTAATATTAAAACTTGACAAGAATGTTGCAAATTTAAGACTATACAAAAAAATTAGAGGTTAGTAATCAAAACACTTTCTTCTGTTATTAAAATAATAAAATATGTCACTAACTAAAATCAAGTTTTATGAAAATTACACTTCCATGTCCTGTGACATGATTCTAATTATTTTTAAAATCTCCTGACATTAGGAGGGAAAACAATGAGAATTTTGATAATCCCATATAAAAGTGCAAATTCTCTGTATTCTCAGTTTCTCTGCTGTTTTAAATGAGCACTGAGTATTTGCAACTTTCTAATTTTAAGAATAAAGGACAAGAGATATCTATACTAATCACTATACAATGTCATTATTTTTATGTTGTAAAGTGTTTAATTAGGTGCTACTTATCTGGAAGTTAAATTACTGATCACTTTGATCATTCAGAGAATAACTTCCACCCTGAAATATGTGAAAAGCCTTTCTAGCAGGACAGGATTATTTAATGTAGTTAAGAGCTAAAGATAGCTGTGTAGAGTGCCCTTTGCCTAGAATGTTAATTGGTATTGTAACAGAACCCACGAACCGTGACATCATGACCTGAGCCGAAGTTGGATGCTTAACCAACCGAGCCACCCAGGCGCCCTTGTTTATTAAAACTTCTAAATATTGTTTGTATACTATTGTGCATTGTGAATCGCCAAGAAGGCAATAAAATATGCAACTAAGGACAATATATGACTGTGCATTTTTTCAGTGCACGAAATGTCCAGCTGAGTTTGTAAATGGTTGCTGAAATCCAATTGTGCTCTCCTTAGCAATCATGCTGAGCTTTTTTGAAAGGGAACATCTTTTCTAGGTAGTTCAAAGTTGCCTGCTTTGCCTTCCTAGAGTGAAGACATTTTTTTGGTCTAATTGGTTAATTTGGAATATTTTTCCGGTTCTCCTGAGTTACAATTGGCATATAACTTTGTATTAAAGTGTACAATGTGATTTGACATATGTATTTATTGCAAAATGATTAACATAAGTTTAGTTAACATTCATCACCTTTCATAGTTATAATTTTTCTTGTGATGAGATCTTTTAAGATCTGTTCTCTGTAACTTCATAATGTACAATACAATAGTTAACAACATTGTTAACTATATTAACTGTCATGTACATTAGATCCTCAGAACTTATTTATCTTCCAGCTGGAAGTTTATACCTTTTGACCACCTTCACCTCTTTCTCCCAGCTTCCCCATGTATACAGAAGGTAATTACTCTTTGAAAATTTTCATTTCCTTTCTTTTCTTTGTCCTGTATCACTGCCCGCTGCCCTGACACATGCTTTATTGTTACCAGTTTTAGAGGAAAAACTTCTGGTGTTTCACCATGAAGAATGATTTTAACTCTAGATTTTTTTGTAGATGCCTTTTATCAGGTTGAGGAAATTCACTTCTACTCTTATTTTGTTGAGATGTTTTATCAGGGGAGAATATGTTGGACTTTGTTAAATGCTTCTGTTTCTAGTGAGATGATTTTGTGGTTTTCCTTTCTTATTTCATTCATATAATGAATTATATTAAGTTTGGGTATGAAATCAAAATTGCATTCTAATCAACTTATTGAGATATACTTTACATACACGGATATACACTCATCTTAAGTGAACAGTTACTTGAATTTTTCAAATATATCCTAATATATTTCTTGTACCCAATCATTTTAGAAAACCTTAGAATATTTTTATTTAGAATATTCTAGAATATTATTGTTACCCCCAAATTTCCTTCATAACTCTTTGCAATTATTCCTTCATAGCCAGCCCTTGTCCAGTGTGGTATTTGACGTAATTGCTATTACTATCGATTCATTGTCCTCAAAATTTATGTAAATGAAATCATTCACTTTATACTCTTTTGTGTGTTATTTCTTTCACTCACATAATGTTTTGGAATAATTATTAAATGTTGTTTTGCTTATCTGTAGTTTATTTCTTTTTCCTACTGAATATCATTTTATTGTATGACTATACCACAAATTATCATTTTGCCTAGTAATGGACATTTGTGTTGTTTTTAGGTGGGAGTAATAATTATTGAAATGATATATATTGCTGTACAAGTCTTTGTATGGCTTTGTATTTTTATTTTTCTTGGGGAAATACTTAGGAGTGGAATTTCTGGGTTGTATGTGGTTTGTATATTAAGTAGATGTTACAATTTATAAAAAACTATCAATCTGTTTTTTAAAATAGTTACTATTTAATATTTCCACCAGCAATATATGAAAATTTCAATTGTTTCACATCTGCACTAGTTATTGTTAATCATTTTAGTTCTGTGTTATTGAATGTTAGAGCTATTTCATTATGACTTTAATTTGGATTTCTTTGATATCCAGGAATGTCAAGCATTTTGACATCTCACTATAGGCCATTTATCTATCTATATCTATATCTATCTATCTGTTTATCATCTATCTAGGTATAAGAATTATCTTTTTATATGTCACATATGTCATGATAGTTGAAATGTTCTTTTGTATTCTGGATACATACCCTTTATCAGGCATTTGTATTGCAAATAATTTCTCCCAGTGTGTGACTTAGATATTCATTATTTTAATGTTGCATTTTGAAGCACATTTTTTAAATCAATCCCAAATTTTTCTCATGGTTTGTACTTCATGTACTCTTAGAAATATTGTCCTACCATAGATCAAAAAGAAATCCTTCTATGTGTCCTTCTGTATATTTTGTTATTTCTAGAATTTCCATTTGGTTCATTTTTTCATTTCTATTTCTCTTCTGGGATTTTCTGTTTCTTGGCTGAAATTTTCATTCACTGAATACATGGTCTTTTATTTCACTGAGGATGTAGTAGCTACTTCTAAATTCTTGTCTCCTAGTACTAATATCTGGTTTCTCTTAGTTTGGGATTGAATTGATTTTCTTTTCTCTAATACTGTGTCCCATTTTCTTGGTTCTTGATATGTCATGACCTTTTGGTTTGTATCTTAGACATTATGAATATTACATTATGTGGATTTTTGATTCTATTATTATTCTCTAATGATTATTGTTTCTTTTAGTAGATACTTTTATTGGTTGTACTTGACCGTTATATTTTGGTTCTTGAGGAACGAATATGGTCTTGATTCAGATATTTTTTCCTTCGTTAACTCTTCTTGAATCTGTTTTGCATGTGGATGGTTGATGGGTCAGTCACAGTCATGGGTATAAAGTTTGAAGACTCCCTTCTCTGGCTTTTTCCCAATTATGATTCTACCACTATCCTTGTAGTTCCAAGCTTGCTGGCTTCTCAAGTTTCTCCGGACCAGAAAAACTGTGGTCTTTTCCATGTGTGTATCCTGCCACCCGTGTGTATGTCTTTCAGACTGTACTTAAGGCTGCAGGTTGTGAAAACTATAAGCTATCTGTATAGTTCCTCGTATTCCATCCTCCATGCCCTTCCAACTAGTCTTTTTTTTTAAGGTTGTTTGTTTGTTTGTTTGTTTGTTTATTTATTTATTGAGAGAGAGAGATTGATTGATTGAGAGAACACAAGCAGAGGAGGGGCAGAGAGAGACGGGGAGAGAGAGAAGTCCAAGCAAGTTCCATGCTGTCAGCAAGGAGCCAGAGGCAGGGCTCGATCTCATGACCTGTGGTCATATCCTGAGCTGAAACCAAGAGTCAGATGCGTAATTGACTGAGCCACCCAGTTGCCCCAAAAGTCTTTTTGCTTCTGTCCACACTGCAGAATAATAAAATATTTATTTTTAATTACATTATGCCTGTGTTAGACTCACCCAGGTTTTGCAGGATTAGACAGTATAATGGACAGATAACTCATCCATGATGGAATACTTTCATCCACTGAGACAGAAGTATAATCACTCTTCCCTCATTGAATTATACTAGGGTAAATAGAAGTGGGAGCTATTACTTGTACTAAAGAAGGAAAATTGCGTAGAGGATTTCTTTTTTCTGCCATTTTGGCATATTTGTCATGATACTGATTATCTAGTCCTCAACTGTAACATCATCTTCTGTGGGTGTGAATTTTCATCACTTTATTATGTACCAGTCATCATCTTATTTAGAAACTGATAGATTGTGCCTTTATTTTTCTTAAAGTTATCTTGAAGTCTGAGCAGTAGTTTTTAATGTTTATTTTTGAGAGAGAGAACAAATATGTGTGTGCATGTGCATGCACGGTGGAGGGGTGGGGTGGGGGGAGACGGGGGAGGCACAGAAAGAGGGGGGCAGTAAGAATCCCAAGTAGGTTAGGTGTTGTCATGACCTAAGCTGAAATCAAGAGTCCAATGCCCCTGAACAGTCTTGTAATCACAAAATTATCTCATATAATTTAAATCTTTATTATTGCTGATTTTCATGGGGGATACAATTCAGTTTATTTATTCTACTGAATTTAGTTTTATTTTTTGACTATTTTTTTAACTGTGGCTATATTTCTTTATTTTTTATTTTATTTTTTTAATAGTTTATTGTCAAGTTGGTTTCCATATAACACCCAGTGCTCTTCCCCACAAGTGCCTTCCACCACGACCATCACCTCCCTTCCCTTTTCCCCCTCCCCCTACAGCCCTCAGTTTGTTTTCAGTATTCAAGAGTCTCTCATGATTTGACTCCCTCTCTCTCCCTAACTCTTTTTCCCCCTTCCCCTCCCCATGGTCCTCTGTTAGGTTTCTCCTGTTAGACATATGAGTGAAAACATATGGTATCTGTTCTGCTCCACCTGACTTATTTTGCTTAGCATTACACCCTCGACGTCTGTCCACTTTGCTACGAATGGCCAGATTTCATTCTTTCTCATGGCCATGTAGTATTCCATTGTATATATAAACCACATCTTTCTTCATCCATTCATCAGTTGATGGACATTTAAGCTCTTTCCATGATTTAGCTATTGTTGAAAGTGCCGCTGCGAACATTGGGGTACATGTGCCCCTATGCATCAGCACTTCTGTATCCCCTGGGTAAATCCCCAGCAGTGCAATTGCTGGGTCATAGGGGAGTTCTATTGATACTATTTTGAGGAACCTCCACACTGTTTTCCAGAGTGGCTGTACCAGTTTACATTCCCACCAACAGTGTAGGAGGGTACCCGTTTCTCCACATCCTCGCCAGCATCTATAGTCTCTTGA
>CM053560.1:65779769-65800248 GCA_028646485.1 Cryptoprocta ferox | reverse complement strand
GGGGAAAAGGTAAAGCGGGGTGATGGTCTTGGTGGAGGTCACTTGTGGGGAAGAGCACTGGGTGTTATATGGAAACCAACCTGACAATAAACTATAAAGTTTAATAAAAAAAAAAAAAGAAAGCATGATATTTATTATATTATATGTCCATGTTAAAATTAGTATATATAAATTAGGCAGAAAACTCAAATAGGCTGCTTTATTCCAAAAGTCTCAGAATAGGCTCTTCAGCACTGGATAACTTCAAATGATTTATTTCTTTGCTTCGTTCATTCCTGTCTAAATATACCTATAATAAGCAAATACATATGGGCTTTAAAGTCAGAGTTCATTTAAATACAAATGATGATAAAAAGATGATGCAGTTATACAACTCTTCATGTTTATATAAAATCAAGATAACCTGAGATTTTGGTGTATCATGTGGCTTAGCAAGCCATATGCTTGCCAGCTATTTTTTAAATAAAATAATACATAGAAACGTCTCACTAGAAAGAACAAATGTATTTGAGTACTTCCTATTATTCTTTCCCACCGCTATCCAAAGTAATACCACCAGCATTAGCACCTCTACGATAATTACATCTCTTACAAATGTGTGGTATATTACTATGGTGGGAAGAGACCAAATTAAGAGAAGATGAGAGAAATCTGGCTTATAAAAATTGTGAACAATGTCTTTCTGAAATAGGCTTAAAGAGGAACCCACATTACCCAGAAAATTTCTTAATATTTTGACACGCAATCTCCTTATATTGAATAAAAGGACCACAGTTGAGACATCTGATTACTATAACATACATAATTATATGAAGTATAAATATTAATTTCTATATTATAAAATTATTTTCTCAAATGTAGAAGACACACAAAAGATACTTAATAAATATTTTTAAAAGAACAGATGAGATTTACCTCTTTTTCACTGAAAGAGCACACATAATACACACATAATAAATTGTGATCTCCCCTAGCCAACTTTCAAAACCGGTGGACGAAGACATAGATACAGAAAACAATAAATTGTTTAACATGTCTATACTTGTTACAATGTAGAAAATCGTAGTTACAGCTCTGGAAGTAGTCTGTAATGTCCAGTTTTAGACGTATAAATAAGAAGAACAAACATTAAAATAGGAAAATTCACAGTCTGTCAATATGAATTATGGTCAAGAGTATCAATAGACAAATAAGACATAAGTTTATAAATACGAAGCAAAAGTAAAGACCCTAGGTATTATACTAGAAGTGTTTCTCAAAATAAAATTTGAGAGATTAATATCTTCAAAAATTACCCACAGATTCTACTGATAGAAATTTGACTGTAAGTTTCTATACAGCTATGGTGCTGGGTGTCACTGAAAGTCCAAGTGGTCTTCATTATAGTAGGACTGTAGACAAAGGTTTTTCTCAGCCTCCAGTTGCAACACTTTGATGTCTATAGAATTAAGGACTGTTTCAACAGGAGATATTGGGTAGAAAAGCAGAAATGGCAATCAACAGGCAGAAAATTCTAGGCTACCACTGAGTCAAGGAGATAGCAGCTAACTTAAGAGAAATGAGAAAAGAGGGATTTAAAAGAAATCAAACACAATTAAAAAATTTAAATAAAACTCACAATTTCATAACAAACAATAGCACTATCTTATATTCACCCACCCCATTTACATCTACCAAATATCTTGGTAGAAATTATTGCATTAATGCACACAACAATTGGTCTCTGATATTTGACTAGAAATAGGTAGATTATTCCTGCTTAAAATAATACTACCTATTATGTAAAAGTACAGCAATTCAGTACTTTTCTGAGTAAAATCAAAATCCAAGCAATCATAAATTTTAATTTACTAATGTATTTCTTAGCTTGTATTGCCTATACAAAATGTTTTTAATTTCTTCCCCCAATCAAGTGGCTGAACACCTCACCATTTGCTGATGTCATTTTGTCATCTTTGAACAATGATTAGCTGCTGCTGCAGAACATTATTTCTCTATAAGCTCTGAGAACTTCTGAGTAAACAATGCAAAAGAGATATGAGCTAGGGTGCCATTATTATAGGCTAGAAACATCCCAAAAACAAAACAAAAGACATTATTACTTCTCAACTCTTTTGAATGGCAAATAAGTAATATATGTCTAACCATCAGACTGATGAAATAATAGGTATTGATCTGTGACAATGGATTTAAAATATTCCCATAACACTACTTTTCATATTAGATCTTAATTGAAAGAGGATACTAGCATGAATCACCCTTTTACAGTAAAAACCAGTGATTTCCTCTCAACTTAAGGCAGTAAGGTGGAGTCACTTCACTTCAATGTAGCCTTCACAAGCACAAAGAAGGTAGCTACCTGTTGAGTCGTGTCTAAAACTAAATTGAAACAACAACAACTTCATAATGACTGATGGCTTCAGGAAAGCTCTACTTTAAACAAACACACACACACACACACACACACACACACAAATAAATGTACTCCTATTATGTGGAATAAGTGATGTTTCTTAGACACAAAACTATGATTTGGGTTACACATTTTTTCTGCATTAGCAGAAGGAAAACAGAAAAATCTTAGTAGAGTAGAATAGCCTAGATGTTAAGGGACAATGCTTCCCAGTATTTATTAGCATAGAGAAGGTGCTCCTGCTGTTCCTAAAGCTTATAACACACTGTTAGCCATCATACTTTAAATGAAAACATTCTGGAACAATCTTGAACTATCTGGTTCCCAAGCCAGCCAGCCTGTCAACATCTGAAAATCAATGTTACCAGTTTCTCGTCTAGTGGGAGGTTTACTTAACAGAAGTACCTCCACAGTTGTCCTTGGCACACCTGGTCACAGGAACACATGATTTACACAGCTGCACAGTCTGGGTTTGTGTTGAGAGAGATTTAGCAGATGAGGCATAAAATGTGAAAATATGCAGCCAGGGAGATGGGTAGTATGAAAACCCTCTGTTCCATAAACATCAGTCTTCAGATTTTTGTTCATAAGTCTTTCCAGCTAAGTAGAAAAGTAACAAAGTTCTGAAAAAGTACATGACAATGTTGTAAAATAGATTAGCCAACATGAACTGGCATAAATAAATGGTCACCATTTCGATGCATCAATATACATAACTATTGAATGAACACATTGGCCAGAATAATGTTGGAAAACAAAAATAAGACATTAGGCTTATGAAAACATGAGGGCCAAATTCAGAAACTATAAACAAAGGTATCTATACTTATCTTGCTCAGAAGATTAAGTGGGAGTTAAAAATGTTGGGGGGGGGGGTACCATCCAGGAGATTCATCTGGCTATGCTTGTTGTTGGACCTACGGTCTTGTACAAATGTGCCCTATGGAGAAAGGGGGCGGGGGTAGAAATCATGAACTTGTTAATGTGTCTTCTTTCGTGTGCCTTTTTAATCTAGCACTGCTGTACCCACTTAAATCCCAGTTACTAAATAATATTTTGTATTGCACTATCTCCCTTGGAGAAAAGATTAATCCATTAAAAATCTTAAGGATATACCATGAATGATCTTCAGTGCATATAAAATGAATCAGTTTTATTTTTTAATAATATTATTTAGTTCATGATTTTTTATCATTAATATTTTTAGTGCAAAATATTTTGGAATGCTAATATATTGAAATCTTTTGTTTACCTAACTAAAGGCTAACAATATTATACAGCCATATGTACCTCACTCCTTTCTCCTGAAACTTTACTACTCTATATTATTTTAAACACATGTATACATTAATAAAGATAATAGCATTAGAACCTTATTTTAGAACATGAAAAGCATAATACATACAAAAAATAAAAATAATAAACATAATTACTAAATAGTTGTCAAGCATAAAGCTGATCTTGGATGAACAAATGATGTAGCAATTAACACTTTCAACTGCTTGTCAAAATAAAGTGGTGAAATCTGAGTCAATTCAGCCTGGATTCCAATTACTCCAAGAAGCCTTCCAACATATCCCAACTTTAAGTGATAATTCACTTTTCTGAAGTCTCAGAGCAATTTATTCCTACCTGTTTTATGAAAAACATATATTACCTTTCAACCATTCCATATAATTCAGTACTTTATCTCTTCCATTCCTCTAGAAAGTTTTAAGGGCAGGATATTTATCTGATTTGTTTCTAAATGATTAATTTAGATTTGTTTTCTAAATGGTTAGTTTTTAATGAATGAATGATACAGCCATTATAAGGTCTTAGGGTATCCATCAGGGCTATAATTCTCATCTGGAGCTTCTTATTACCAGCTTCCAAGATCAGTGATCGTTGACATCATTTAGCCTCTTGTGGTTATAGAACTGAGATCCCTGTTTTGACACATTACTCCCTTCACTTCAGATTCAAGCAAACAAAGGACCACTGCAATTTTTTTGTGCTTTGAACTTCTCTGAATTCCCATTCTACCTTGCCTTTTGCTTTTAAGGGATCATGTGATTACATTGGGCCTGGGCTTCTGGATAATCCAGGGTAATTTCCCCATTTTAAATTCAACTAAGTAGTTAATTTAATTACATCTACAAAGTTCCTTTTGACATGGTAAATAATACATTTACAGTCTGAGGATCAAGGGATCAAGGTGTGGAATTATCTTGCAGGCCACAATTCACCTATCATATCCATCTTGTCTAAAATTTTATTATCTAACATATATTTATTTGAGTATGTAACCAGAATTTTATTAGATCACTATTCCTAAAGATGAGAATATATTCATTTTTCACATTCATACTTCAGGGTGAGTTAGTTTAGTTAGAATTTTAATTTTTTAAAAAACTACTATGTGCACTTAGGAATGAGCTGTAGAAATGCAAAGTATAATATAGAATGATGGTGTCATTTTAGAGCATGGACAGGTATTTCCCAGGGGAAAATTAAAGAGTGGCCTAAGTGCACTACTGAAGTCTGGCATTCTGGAGTGGGATACTACAAAGTTGAAGAGTGAGAGGGACAGAGACAATGAAGAACCATAAACAGCTTCCTATGGGCTGTGAGTACGGTAAAGAGGTAGGTAAGCTAACCAATTACTCAAGCACCACACAGACACAGACAGACACACATACACACGCGCGTGCGCATGCACACACACACACACGAAAGTGCCTAGACAGAAACAGAGGTATAAGAAACCATTCTATCAAGTTTCTGGAGGTGAGAAACGGTTTCTTTCTCCTGGAGCATTGCACAATCTTTTCATAAAATAACAGATTTGGGATTGAGGTAAAGGGTATTTAGAATAGAAGGAAAGATACAATATGCATGTATTTCTAATGGTTTCAAAACACCCCTTAAGTTCCATGAATAAACTTGTCTCTTCAATTATTGTAATGTATATTTAAAGAAAGAAATAATTTTCTTTTGGAACAAATACTGAGTTCACAATAATCCAATCATAACCTCAACAGGGAGAAAAACCAATCTCTGTTTCACTTCACTGCACCATAGTATTTAATCTTTTTCTATTGATAGTTAGTGCATGCAATTTCCATTAGGAGAGTTTTAAACATCAGAGGTAACATTTGGAGGCAGCAGCAGATTCACAGCAGCTCTTTAATATTTGGTCAGTTCATAATTAGATTATAACTTTACAAGAAGCACATACAAGGCACTGGGTCACAGCTTTAAAGCTATAAAACCAATAAAATCATCCAGGGTGTATCATTATTTTGAAATGACTTATAAGCAGTTTCATTTTACTGCCAAACATTTTTATAATTCCTTTCCCAAAGACAAATGTGTTCAGCTTGATTTGTGTTTGTCTTTGCATTTAATCATGTTTGCAGTCCTTTTTTGAATTTATAATTAATCCTCTTTACATTTATGTAACACTATTCCAAACTTTTTCTTCCTAAATTTATCTTAGTAGGTGACTGCTTATTATATTTTTATACTGTTGTAATTATTATATATACATAGTGCTTTGAGCATCCTGACAGAAGGTGTTTTATAATTGTATTATTTTATTGCTCAAACATTTGCAAATAACATATTCATAAAGTCTAAAACATGTAAATGTGACACAAATTCTAATGCAGTTCAGAAAAACCACTAGATCAGGATTATTTTTCTGTAAATGTAAATCAGCATTTTACATACTACTGACTAAACTACATCTGATATGGGCCTAAATTAAGTCACCTCCCTTAAATGGTTAGTAGAGCAGGCATTTATATAACACAAAATACAGCAAAAGGCAGGTAAGGCTAAATGCAAATGGATTTTTTCTTTGGTTTGGCGGGAATGGCATTCAAAGTGGAGGTGGAAAAAAAAGAAATTTTAAGGAAAATAATAAGTATGAGGATGGGAATATTGGGACCTAGTGATAGCTCTTCTAGTTATTGAGCTTACCAACAATTATTTGACCACCAGGATTTTGTTTACCTTGTATGAAAAGGTGAGGCTGAGTTACAGAAGTCCCATTGTACTTTGTAGTTATGAAAGTTCAGGAATCTATGCATTTAAGTGTGTTTTCCCCATTCTTATCTGATTGAAAGACAGGACACGGCATAAAAATGAATTATTTTAAAATATTTAAATGATATAGAGAAAAATGATATATATTAATAATTAATAATGCGAGCTCCAAGTTGACTTTCTGCCTTAAGTTATTCCACTGCTCTATTCCACACAAGTAGGAATATTGTTGAGATAATTAACAAGCAAATTTGTCATCTGAAATGAGAATAAGAAATGATAACCAGAAAAAATATTACATGTTTATGCAATTAACAATAGGAATCCTGATAGGAGGAATCAACATAATTAACATACTAGTTCTGACAGGTGGGAAATTTGATGAGAGACAAAGAAAAAATTAATAAAAAGAAATTAGGAAAGTTCATCTACCAGACATGGGCCAAAGGATTTTCATTTGTCAAAAGTGTCCAAAGATATGCACTAATTCCTTATCAAAGAGTGGTTATGAGTTCATATCAGAACTTCCCTGTATATTTCTGGCTCAGGATGAGGAACTCAGCACATATGTTTTTTTCCTCTTTCTTACTAAAAGCCCACTGTAATGAAACATACCTATTTTAAAAATAAGACAAACACATATAAGCATTGTGAATAGGAAGATCAGTAGATATGGTCTTAATAACAGATGAAACAGAGTGAAAAAAGACACAATCCCCAAAAAGGAGCAAGTGACAACAACAATAGATATGAGGGCAATACCCTTCAGTGGAGAGTAACAAGTTCGAACAGGGTAAAAGCCTAGTGACGGTGGTTCATGTTCTGAGTCTGAATAGGACATAAATCACTTTAATAAAGTAAAGCCTTTCTATGTAATTGCATGACTAGGCCTCCTTCACTGTCCACATGGAAGCCCTGCCTCGGCAGAAATTCTAGTTACCTCCAGACCAAAACTAAAAAAGCCTAAAAAAATCGAACAATCTAACAGGGAAGACTAGAGGTTCTAGGTATTAGCATGCCAAAATTATTCCACTTTTTATTTAAGTCTATTTTATTTATTTATTTTTGAAAACTAGCTTTTTGGAAGTTGGAAGACTCATTCTATCTGATATAAAGCTACAATAATCAAAAGAGTGTGGCATCAGGGAAGGGACAGACACACACATAAATGGGACAAAATAAAATAACCACAAACAGAGACACACAACTATGATCAACTGACTTTTGCCACACATATAAAGGATGCCTTTTAACAAAAGTTACTGGAATATTTGCATATTCACATGCAAGAAAAAAATTATGAGGTTTTGACCAGGCCTCTCATATAATTAACTCAAACAGATCATAAACCTAAATGTAAAATGTTAAACTCTAAAACTTCTAAATGAAAACACTGATCATATTTGTTACCCTTAGAATAGGCAGGGGTTCTTAAATATAACATTAAAAGCACGACTTCAAAAGAATGTATTGATAGATTTGACTTCATCAAAATTAAACCTTTTTTTTTTCTGTGAATGACACTTTAAAAGAATTAAAAGACAAACTATAGATTTAGGAAAAATACCTGCAAAAGTAAGGTCTCACAAGGAACTCGAATCCATAGAACATAAAGAACTCTTAAACTCAAAAATAAGAAAGCACCCCAATGAAAAAAATGAGGAAAATATTTGAAAAGACACTTCACCAAAGAAAATATGAGCGGCAAATAAGTACATGAAAATTATTAGTCATTAGTTATATGAGTTAAAACCATAAAGAGAAACTTTATGTTCTCTATTGGGTTGGCAAACAACAACCTGAGAAAGCTACACATACTGTCAAGTTTGCAGAGCAACCGTAATACACTGCTGATAGCAATGCAAAAATGGTACAGCCAAGAATTTAATATTTTCTTATAAAATTAAGCAGGTATTTACCATATGACTCAACAATCCCTCATCTAGTTTTCACCCAAGAGAAATAAAACTTATATTCATAAAAATCCTTTACATGGATGTTTATAGTAGTTTTATTCATATGCTCCAAAAACTGAAAACAACCTAAATGGCCTTTAGCTACTAAAAGGATAAAAAGACTGTGGTGAATTCATATAGTGCAATATTACTCAGCAATAAAAGGGAACGGATTATTGATATAAGTAACAATATGTCCGTATTTCAAGTGCATTATAACAAGGGTAAGAAGCCAGTCTCCAAAGGCTTTGTACTTCCTGCTTCCATTTGTATGACATATTGGAAAAGGCAAAACTATAGAGGAAAGATGGTAGATGCCAGGTTTTAGGGATGGCAAAAGGTTGAATAAAAATAGGCACCACTAGAAAATATGCTGGGTGATGGAATTGCCCTATAAGTTGCTCACTGTGGTAGTTATTCAACTTCATACATTTGTCAAAATTCACAGAAGAACTGTATACCAAAAAGGTGAATTTTACTATATGTAAATTTAAAACATGTATGTAAAAATTAACAGGGAAATTTTGAAATATATTACTTAAACTTTTAAATATTATCAATAATTGAATTAAAGAGCAAGAAAACTGCTGTGGAAATAGCATAAAATAATGAGTCCTTATGTGTTTATATTTGATTTAGAAAGAGAAATAGTAATATAACTATATTATTTAGAGATATTAAAGTAATCAAGAGAATTAAAAAGGGAAATGGTTATCCCTGAGAAAGTGTTATAGGGTGAGGTTTACACTTACCCCGTCAGTCATGATTGAATTTTTTAAGTGTATATCTTTTAATAAAAAATGAACTATATAGCATTTACATTTTTTTAATGTGTTTCTAGGAACTGTATTAAGATGAGAGTATATAGCAAATTGATCTTATTTAATGATGTGAGTCTAGTAATATTTATATAATCCTTCTGATGCCTTCATAATAGGTGAAGATAAGCCATTTTTGGGGAGGGGGGTTATTCAAAGTTGATTTCTGGATCTGTTATACGCCAAATCATAATTATTTATGAATCTTGTACATAAAGCAGACAATTGGAGCAACATTATTTATACACCCATATCTTAATCTTATTTTTTGTCGTCAAGTCATCCATGAGGGTACTTGGGAATTCTAAAAGTTCTTTTTTTAAAAAAATATTTATTCATTTTGAGAGAAATAGAAAGTGCAAGTAGGGGAGGGTCAGAGAGAGAATCCCAAGCAGGCTCAGTACTGTCAGCGCAGAGACCGACTTGGGGCTGAAACTCAAAAACTGTGAGATCATGACCTGAGATGAAGTCCAGAGTCAGATGTTTAACTAACTGAGGTACCCAGGTGCCCTTAAAAGATCTAATAAACAGTAATCAATCCACTAAAAGACGTGTGTCTCAAAGACTTTATATATAATGTAAAATTTTCAATATAGAAATAATATTATGAATTCTACTACATAGGACACAGATCTCAAAGCAGGTTAATAAGACAAGCTGCTGTTTCAAGAATAGCATACATCTTGGTCCAACATTTTTAGTATCGCTTTTTTTTCTTTAAAGTGTCAGGAAACCCTACCAAATATTATTCTGACTCTGATAAATATGATCTTGTCCTTTCTAACTATAATACTACTTTTCTCATGGAAAAGATGGTTTCCATCACAAAGTATTATTAAATAATATAACACTGTCATGACAAATGCTTAGAAATCTGCCTACATTTTCCTCAGTATTTATTTTACACATATCAACCCTAACAAAACCAACTCTCTGACAACATTCATGCTTGGGAACCAAGGATTACCTATTAATTCTGAAAAAGTCAGGTCTGACTACTAATTCAGGCACAAATTATAAGACCTGCTAAGATGAAATTATTGACCTCTTTTATAAAAGCTTCAGTTCTATTTGGGGGAAGGTTTTTTTCTTTCTTTTTATTTGACATGGGTCTTCTACATTTAATAGAGGTCCTGCATATACTTTCTAAATTCAATTAATCTCCTGATAAAACCAGAAGGAGGATCCCAAGTGTGGTATTATAGAACAAAGCTCTTATTGAGAAATAATACACAGCCTCCATTATCCTATTTCTTATGGTATAAGGCATGCTGATTAATATATCAGTATTCTGAACCTGTCTTTTTATTTGAACAACATTGCAATAATAACCAGAGATGGAAAGTTTATTGAGGGAGGGGGAGGAATTACATTCAAATAGATTTCATTTTAAGTACCCAGGGGGATATTTTACAAGAAAGTATAAAGTTTAAAAAAAATAGCTTGGCAGTGGCCTTTATGTTTAGAATATTACTTTCTCAATATAACCCCCATTGAGGCAAAAGTAATATTAACAAATGATAAAGTTTTGCTGTAATTCTTAGTGTTTTAATAAACATAGTTATAACATGCCAAGTAAATTAAACTCCTTAATCTTTTTCCCCTATTTTACTCTAACACTGCATTGCTGTACGTGGAAAATGATCATTCCACAAACAAAGTCACTAATCATCCAAGACTGATTAAAAAGAAAAAAAGTTTTCTTGATTCCTTGTGACCCCTAAGCTGAAGTCTTTGAATAGGAGATTAAAGCTTAATTATTTTGATGTACCAGTTCGGTGTTATCAATCTGGCCTTTTCACCACTTCGAGAGTGTAAATTGCTTGAGTAAAATAGGTGAACACTCTGTCCTTTCCCTTTTTAAAGAATTCACATTTTCAATTTCTAGCTGAAAAATAATACCTTGACTAAATGCTAATCATACTTTCTGCTGACAAAGACAGAACAAACCAGGAGATTATCTAGAATACTAAGGGGATAGCAGTATGCATAAATCAATACTGCCTCTACCTATATTACTAATCTTCTTTGGGACATAAAGAACAAAGTTTATTTTTTTAAAATGTAGACCACTTTGAGATAAGGTTTAATGCACGCTCTCATTCTTAAGATATAGTTTTCTTTGCTAATCTAGTTTAAGCTAAACTATTTTAAATATTAAAAATAATCTGAGAAAAGTCAGTGACCCCTAACCCATCACTATAATCTACTAAGCACTGCTCCACTCATGTAACCACATCAGTTTCATGTATGGACTTCCAAAAATATTCTATGCTACACAAATATTGCCTTATAGAAATTTTAACATGAAGCTGCATCTTGTATTTTTTTCATGAAAAACACAGTTTATATATTGGTTTATATACATATGTATAGAGTTGGTGTGTTATTCTATTATGTGTCAGTGTTTCATAATTAATGTAAATTGTCACTTATGTGTCCAGAAATAGCCATGTCCTGATGTTGATCCCAGTCCCCTTCTGTTATTTCTTATGGAGAATTTCTTTTCAAGACCTCTTGACTCCTTCCCTGCTAGCCATGCACAAAAGAAAGGGATCTCATGTAAGGTGGCTTGAGTTCCAGTTTTGTCTCCACCATTTTTCATTATATGATATTTAGGTATATTACTAAATATCATATAATGATATATATTTAGATATATAATAGGTATATATCTAAGCTTCAGCTTATACTTCTGTAAAAATATATAATAACTTCTCATAAGTTTTATAAATCATAAAATTCATTAAACGTACGTAATACAGTCCCTGGCATACTGTACATGCTTCATGAATAAACAGTGTAGGCATTGATATCTTATGCCCAGAGGCCTTCTGGTATAGGAGGTAAAATCATCATTACATATGAAGCTTTAAATATATCCTCAAAAAGTATCCATAGTCCTGGTCCTGACACACACTGATTCACAGAGTGGTGGGAATTTCCTAGTATCTGCATAACTACAATAAGTAAGTGGGTATTGTCACAATGGGGTATTGCTCTAAAATGATTAGACCCTCTCAATTTAGAGACAATATGTTGCCAATAACTTTTACATTGTAGACTCAAACTCAAAGACCCCATATGCCTACTAATAAGCTCTATATGAAAATTAATTTGCATATATTAAATAGTACAATTGTCTGGATTACATTCAGAAAAGTTGTATGCATGACAGTTAACCCTCTTGTTTCTCTCTGCAGTACAGACTTAGCTGTGCCCAAAGTGATATGTCACTCCTTTATCTCCAGAACTAAACAGCCAACTGTGCTTACATTTAACTGCTTTGTACAAAATGAGGGTGGAAGGTGGAACTTTGGTACACCATTCCCTTCTAGACATACTGAAATGGAAACTCATTCTCTTCTTCTCTAAGTAGTCTTAGTTCCTGCACAGCACTGTTTGAGTGTCTCCTATCATCTCGTTTATTTCCACAATTTCCATGTGTTAGGTAGCTATTAATATACCCATCCTACAGAAAAAGGATCAGAAGCTTAAAAGGCATAGGTAACTTCTTAAAGGTCACAAAACCATCAAGTACAGAGCTAGCACTCAAATCTAGGTTTTTCCACCATATTACATTGTCTTCCATGACTAAGTAAAGAGATTTTGTATGAAACAGACTAAATTCTGCAAAGGTCTTAACTAAACCAAATTCTTTTTTTCTTTTCTATAAGAAAAAGATCTATGTTCAGGGAATCTAATGCTAATCTAATACTATGTTGAGCAATATGTTGAAATGTAAAACACAGCCACTGTTGGGGCACTTGGGTGGCTCAGTTGGTTAAGTGGCCGACTCTTGATTTCTGCTTAGGTCATGATCTTGAGTTCATGAGTTTGAGCCCTGTACTGGGCTCTGTGCTCACAACACAGAGCCTGCTTAAGATCCTCTGTCTCCCTCTCTCTACCCCTCCCACATTTGTGCTAGTTCTCAGTCTCTCAAAAATAAATAAATGTAACTATATAAACATATATATATATATATATATGCATATATATTCTTTTTTCTTTTTAATGTAAAACACGATAACTGTTGCCATAGTTTCAAAGATATCAGTCAGGAAGGTGATCAAGCAGTAGTTACTGCTAAAAGGTGTACCAGCAAACACTTTAGAATAAAAGATATGACAACACAAGAGAATTTACCTAAAATAATGCAGGTGATCAAATTAGCACATTAAAGCCAAGTAGCCTAAATACTTTCAGACCTCTAATTAAAATGCTGTTTGTGCTCAAAATGGTTGTACATTTGGCTGGTCAAACAATGCACTTTTTTTTTTTTTTGAGAGAGAGAGAGAGAGAGAGAGAGAGAGAGAGAGTGCATGTCGGGGAGGAGCAGTGGGAGAAGGAGAGAAAATCCCAAGCTGGCCCCATGCCTTGTGCAGAGCCTGACTCAGGCTCCCTCTCACGACTGTGAGTTCATGAAGTGAGCTGTAATCAAGAGTCAGACACTTAATTGACTGAACCATCCAGGTACCCCATACAATGTATTTTTAAATGATCACCATTGCTCTATAATCTAGAGAGAACATATGAACACTCGTTAGTCTCCAGTAAGAACGTCCTTCAATGCCACTGAACAAAAATAAAACACACCCCCCCAAAAAAAACAAAAACAAAAAATCAACTTCTTCACAAAGGAATTAAATGTACAAACTTGTCTTCATTAGAATTTTGCTTCAAATCAGTGCTTTCAAGATATGGTCCAATTTTAATGATAGTAATTTACACTGTTCAAATTGCCTTCACTTTCATTTACTCATTTGGGCCTCACAAGAACCCTTTCCTGTTGACAAGGTGAATACCATTATCCCAGTTTTTGAGATAATAGCATTGAATTTGAAGTTAATGCATTTGCCCAAAGATTCTTCTTTCCATTACTGAGAAAAGACACAATTTCCTTACCCTTAGCCAAATGTTCTTCTAGTTTTAACAGCAGTGATGATAAAATAAGAACATCTACAATAATACAGTAGCGATTTTAATATCCTGAGTTCCCAAGCATGTACATAGAACTCCCTATGGTGTGTGCTTAATGATGATATATCACCTCATCTAATCCTTACAAGAGTGCTATGAAATAAATTTTATCTTAAACAAATCAGGAAACTGAGGCAGGCAGAAGTTTAAATTGTCCTACATCATATAGCTCATACATACCAGAATAAAATTAACTTAGATGCTTCTCCAGGTAACACTGCTTATAAGAGACACAGTTTAGAAATAGCCTGAGTACTGGTCTCCTCTAATTTTAGTGTTCAAATTAGGATAAAGTCTATGTTATACTTAAGACAGGACTTATTATTTCATAATTTTCTAATTTAAAATCTTACTATTCTTTAAATATCACATAAAAAGTATTGATCTTCATTAGGATGCAGATTGGGGGGGGTTTGATATATTGCTTTGGAGCATCTCCTCCTCTGATCATACTAACAAATGAATAAAAGAATTTTTTTTTTTAGCAGGAGAACATTTTCTTCCCCAGTGCCATACATAAAAGTGCCATACATTTTATTCTCTCTGTATTTCTCTGCATATTCCCTAGGTGTTGCCTTCTTTCTCTTTCCCATAATCTCTGAGTTCAGATCACTGATATATCTAATTTCAAAGACTCATTTCCATTACAGTTAATTCAACAAACGTTAAGAACTTAAAATACTGGAAAACTTTATTAAATGCTATGAATACAGCAATGGGTGAAATAAACATGGCATCTCCCTTTACAGATAAAGGCACTTATGTAAAGACATTGACATTAAGCAAATGCATCAATAATTAAATAATGGTCAAAAAGCAATAGGGAAAAAAAAGTAGGATTCATGATGATATGGGACCTTTAATAAGAGAGGTTCATGTAACCAGTAAACTCATGAAAGCTCTCCCTGATGAAGTAATTTTTAGCTGAAATTTGAAATGTGAGTATGAATTATGCATATGAATAGGGTAGGGAACTTGTCCAAAGGCCTTGAGGCAGGAAGGTACTGAATGAAGATATTGGAGCTAAAATTTAGTGAAGAAGGATTAGAGTCCACTAACCTACTGAGGTAAATTAAGAGTCATGTATGCCTTATTTATGATATACATTTTCTTCTATAATGGAAGGAAGTAATTGAAGATTGTAACCAGGCAAGTATTTTCTGTTTAAAAACACACGCCAAAAAATGGGGAAAGAACTGATTGGAGATGCCAAGACTATATATATAAGGAGATGAGTTATACAAAAGTTACAAAATCTTAGGCAAGAAATGCTGGTAGTTAAAAGTAGAACTGCATCAGTGGGTATGGCCAAAAATAAAACCACATGTTTAGGAGTCTACACTTGGTTATTTATCATAAGATTTGATCTAGAAGAGTCAAGATTAAATTCAAGTATTTTGGTATCAGAAACTGGATACAAATTTTTGATATTTCTGAAATATTAGAAATCAAGTTTAAAACATGTTCACCTAAAGATACCAAGCAGAAATGAGGGAGTTGAGGGGAAAAAAAGCTATATGTATGAAACAAAAAAGCACAAAAAATCGAATTGTTGTATATTTGCACTACTCAATAATTAAAAAGAACACATATTTAGTACATGCAAAAACATGGGTGAGTTTTCAAAATGTTGTGCTAACCAAAAGTAGCCAGACACAAATCACGATATTATGATTCTGTGTATGTGACTATAAATAGGTAAAATCTATACTGAGAGATATTAGACAAATGGTTGTCTAGGGCAGAAGGGAGTAGGGAAAAGAGGTCAAAGAGAGAGCTAAAGGGACAAGATAAAGCTTTTTGGAATAGGGGAAATTACCTAGATATGGATTTTAATGATGATTAAATGGTATATACATATATATCAACATTGATTGAACTTATAGTTAAAATAGGTACATTTTATTATATGCAAACTATACCAATAAGTTGATTTTAAAAGGATAAGTATGTGATATCAGCTAACTTTTTGATTTTTACCTTTTTCCAAAAGATACAAAAAGAACCTGTTAATTTTATGATAGGACTAAAAATAGTGTTCAAGGAAATGAGGCTTCACTCCTAGAAATAATAATGTAAACACACAAAAATAAAGTAAAAATATATTAAATTATATCAAACTGGTGAATTTGAACCTTCCTTATGCTTTTACTTAAAATTGAACTTGCTCAATGAGACAAAGACCTTAACAGACACTTCACCAAAGGAGATACAGAGGAAAAGAGGCTCTGCATTGTGTGCTATTAGGGAAATGCAAATTAAAACAATGACATATCACTGCATACTTATTAGAATGGTCACAATCCAGGACAATGACAATACCAAATGCTGGTGTACATGTGGAACAACACAAACTCATTCATTTCTAGTAGGAATGCAAAAAGGCACAGGCACTCTGGAACACAGTTTGACTATTTCTTATAAAACTCAACACAGTCTGTCCATGCAATCCAGGAATTATCGTCCCTGGTATTTACCCAAAGGAGTTGAAAATTTATGTCCATACAAACACCTGCACAAGGATTTTTAAAATTTATTTATTTATTTTTGAGAGAGAGAGTGAGTGAGAGACTAACAGAGCAAGCAGTGGAGAGGCAGAGGCAGAGAGAGAGAGAGAGAGAGAGAGAGAGAGAGAATCCTAAGCAAACTCCACACTGTCAGCACAGTGTCTGACATGGGGTTATTCATGAATTGTGAGATCATGACCTGAGACAAATTCAAGAGTTGGATGCTTAACCAACTGAGCCACCCAGGCACCTAAAAAACCTGCACAAGGATGTTTATAGGAACTTTATTACTTAGCTTTTATCAGAAACCTGGATGAATCAGATGTCTGTCAATAGGTGAATTGATAAACTGTTATATCCAGGCAATGGTGCTAAAGGAGAATGGAAGGGTTTTCAGGCCATGAAAAGACATGGATAAAATGTTAAATGAAACTTACTGAGTGAAAGAAGCCAACCTGAAAAGGCTATACACTGTATCATCCCAAGCATATGACATTCAAAACTGTGGAGAAAGTAAAAATCAGTTGTTTCCAGGGGAGAAAAGGAGGGGTGAACAGACAAAACACAAAGGATTTTTAGGTCAGAGGAAGTATTCTGTATGCTATTATGGTGGCTACATGTCATTATACATTTGTCAACATCAAGAGTGAAGAAAAGTCTATCATAAAATACAGTCTATTAGAAAGAAAAAAATTGAGGCTGGTGATTATACTTCTGCTCACTCGATGTAATTGAAGAATCTTGCTGGTAAGACTGCACTTTAGATCTTCACTAAATATTTTTTAAAGTTTATTTATTTTGAGATAGAAAGATAGAGAAAGAACAATAATCCACATGCATGAGAATCAGAAAGGGCAGAGAGAGCATGAGAGAGAGAATCCCAAGCAGGCACTGTGCTGTCAGCACAGAGCCCAACACAGGGCTCCATCTTCTCAAAAGCAAGATCATGACCTCAGCCAAAATCAAGAGGTGGATGCTTAACTGATGAAGCCACACAGGCTCCCCTTTACTAAATATTTTTAAAAGTTATATTTTATAAATGATTTGTCACTCAGATCATCCACTCAGTACCTCTGAAAATGTTCCATATCTTTATAATTATTTCAAATTCAGATCAGATTATTAGTCTCCCCTGTGTATCCAAAGGTATTGAGTATTTGAATGTCCCATTGGAGGCCTAAACTAATTTTCAACTACAGGTATCAGAGCCCATAATTTCATGAACTTTCAATTAAATTGAAATTTACTTTACTGTGATTAATAAGTACAAGGAGTGAATATTGATTATACTATTCAAAGGTAGTATTTAAAGCATTTTGGGGAGTTCAAATCAGATAATATTGCATTTGGAATACTTTACAGTATTTTAAACAGGTTTATATAGAATCAAATGGTTTAACTCTATTCAACAGTTGCATTGTGCTTATACTTTAAGTGGAAATTATCATCTTGTGACCCAACACTGGCAATTTTGTAGCAGTTCCCATGAAGAATACATAATTTGCTGAAAACATGAAAAGGGAGAGAGCAAATTTGTAACACACCTGACATACAGCAGGCTGCTATGATGAGGGAGTAAATTGCCAGAGTCTAAGGCTTGATTAGAGCACTAGATGGATAGGATTTGTCTAAATTTAATTTTTAGACTCTAGGGATATTTCGTCCACATTTACCACTATGAACATTCATAAAATAAAACAATGGAATCACGCTCAGAAAAGAAAATTAAAAGTCCAACTTTAATTATTAACACAATTTAACATGGAAAACGAATTAAAAAATGGCAGCTGGAAAATCAAAGGAACAGAAAGGGAGAATAAAAATGTCCGTTATCACTAAAAACATGTATTCTGGAAAAGAAGAGAAAAATGAAAATTGCTAATGGAAATTTAAATGTGCTTACCATTTACTATGAAAACTAAATTCAGGGGGGAAGGGCAAAATGGCGGAGAAGTAAGGCGCTCTGTAATCTTCGCCAGCCCGCATCTATTAAACTGAGAAGGAATGAAGAGACAATACTCTGATCTGCAAGAGTGGGAGGAGAACACACAGACTCCAGAAAGAAGACAACCTCAAAGATGCCTGAGTAAGTGATTCCAAACTGGGGAAATTAAAAAACGGGCCAGGCCCTGGAGATGCAGAGGGGTGGGAGCCCCAGACCAATACAGGGAGAGTGCGCTGTGCCCTGGAGAGACAAGGGGAAGAGAAAGAGAGACTGAAAACGCTCATAGACTGTCTATAAAGAAGAGATAAAAAATGGGCCCCAGGACGGAGAGAGATATTATCACCCCATATATAACCGCTGGGCGCAGGGAGAGAAATCCATCCCATCTAGCTGGCGAATTCTTCATTGGGCTCAGCGGCAAGGACGCCCATTCCAGATGGCACCAGGAAAAACAGCCCCCTCCCCAACGCGATCCTGGCTGGGAGGCCGGTCGCCAGCAGGAGTGCATCTCATCTCCAGTGGTAGCATTATAGTGCATGGACTAGGATTTGGAACCGAGGCAGAGCTTGGAAAATAAAACTTGGCTCACCCACAGCACAGGGAGATCTGACTCAAATGAGCGAATTGCAACGCTTGGTTCGAGCAGAAGTTGGGTGAGCAGAGGTTGGGTTGCCGCCATTCTTCTCCCCGCAACCACCAAGGCAGGCCTCGGAGAACAGCCCCCAAGACCTGAACTACCTACACCAAACCACGCCCATCCACACGGGACAGCTGCCTTTTTTTTTTTTTCCTTTTTCTTTTCCTCTTTTTTTCTCTCGCCACCCAGATATATTTTCCCTTATCTCATTCTTATCTCTCCCCTCAGCTGGTTATATGCTTTTAGACTGTCCACAGTCTTTTGCTGTCTCTGTCCCACCCTTTTTTATTTTTTCTTTTCTTTTCTTTTCTTTTCTTTTCTTTTCTTTTCTTTTCTTTCCTTTCCTTTTCTTTCCTTTTCTTCCTTTTCTTTTCCTTTCCTTTTCTTTACTTCCTTTCCCCTTTTGGTTTGCTTCTTTGTTTGATTTGTCTGTGCGTTTGCATGCTTTTGTTCCCTGTGTGTTTGTCTGTTTTCCTCTTCAGGGCTACCTCAAGAAACAAGCCAAAGTACACATGGTGGAGAGTCCCAAATATCACTGAGTAGGGAAGTAAAATGATCAAAGGCACAACAAGAGAAACCGAGAAACACCATTAAAAGAAGACTTCCTGAAACGACAGGCCCTGGACAGTCAATGAGCCTGCTTTAATAGCAATACTAACAGGTGCACAGGGCATAACGAGCTTTTAAAGCTGACAAAACACAGAAAGCTAGCCAAAATGACAAAACGAAAGAACTCTCCTCTAAAGAAATTCCAGGAAGAAGTCACAGCCACAGAACTGCTCAAAACAGATTTTAGCAACATAACTGAACAAGAATTTAGAACAATTGTCATAAAATTAATCGCTGGACTTGAAAAAACCATCTGAGAAGCTATTGATACAAAGACTAGGGGTTTTCAAATGAGCTGCGACGAGTTAAAAAAGGTTATAAATGAGGTGCAAAATAAAATGGAGGTGGCCACTGCACGGATTGAAGAGGCAGAGAGGAGAATAGGTGAATTAGAAGACACAGTTATAGCAAAAGAGGAAGCCAAGAAAAAGAGAGAGAAATTGATACAGGAGCACAAAAGGAGAATTTGAGACCTGAGTGATACAATCAAATGGAACAATATACATATCCTATGAATTCCTGAAGATGAAGAAAGAGAAAAAGGTCCTGAAGGGGTGCTTGATCAAATTATAACTGACAACTT
>CM053560.1:65740429-65779269 GCA_028646485.1 Cryptoprocta ferox | reverse complement strand
TTATTTATTTTTGAGAGAGAGAGAGAGAGCAAGCGAGCACATGTGAGTAGGGGAGGGGCAGAGAGAGAGGAAGTAAGAATTCCAAACAGGCTCCATGCTCAGCACAGACCCTGATGCAGGACTTGATCTCACAGTCTACGAGATGATGATCTGAGCCAAAATCAAAAATTGGTTGCTTAACCAACTGAGCCAGCCAGGTGCCCCAAAGATGACAGTGATTTCTTAGTACTTAGTAGTGCTAATATTTGGAAGGTAACTTAGAGATCATCTATTAGAACCTCACAGCCACTGAAAACTGTCCTTTTCCAACATCTCTGGTAGCTTCTTCTTGGTCACTTCTATAAATAGGAAACTCACAACTACAGTAATATTTGTCTGTATTGTACATTTTTCCATTTTGCTTTAGACCCAGAATGTAGTGAACAGTGATTTTGCAGTGATACCACTTTTTGCCCCCAGTTCTAAGTAACCATGGTGTATAGATCTCTAAACTAAGCACCAAGGTACTCTTTTACTATGTTCTTATCTATTTTGAAATTGTCTATTTTTCATGTTTGTTTTGCTCTTTTCAGTGTAAAGTTCACTTGGTGAAGACGCAGGTAACATTATCCTTTCCTCATTCTTATACTGAAAAAAAGCTAAGATGTGCCTTTTCTTTGTTGTAACTTTTCAAATACTTATTGACTTATTTGTCAATGTTAAACTCATTCCAACTTCTGATTTTCTGCCTTGGATGACATGATTTGACATCAGAAGTTTTAGATTCTCCCTAGGAGGGTCTGCACATGTACTAGTTGTGTAGAGTTACTGTTATTTCTCTTTGCTGTGACATGTGCTTCTATTTATGTCTGCTTGACCCAGATTTCTATGGTAAACTTCATTCTAACATGGGCTAGTTTACAACCTGGCAAGAGTGGTTACAGCGACGTAAAATATTGCACATGGACTTTATGCACACAGGTTAATTGCCAAAGCATAGTTATAGGAAAAGAGCAAAATTATCAGACCCTATTCCCTGGTACTACTCTAGATATATCCAGTCATCATGCTATCTTCGACCTTCCTATGACAAATTCTTCATCTCCACTAGTTGCCACAGCTAAACACTTCAGTTTTCTCTTCCTGCACAGGTACAGGGATCACAGTGGGTACCAAATGGTGAGGCGTAGCCCCATTCTTTCCTGTTTCTTTGTAGTCATGTTTCCTTGTCTGTGTTCTCTACCAGAAAGTGACTTCAAGTTAGCTATTTTTCCCTAATTTTATTTATTAAAGTAACCATAGTTGGGCAGTGACCTGCAACTCTTCAGTGTTTATTTTAAGCATGTAAAAATTTCTCATCCATGTCTGCTAGGAAGACCCAAGAAAAGAGAGGCCCATAGAAGGTTCAAGATGATATAAAAACTGCAGCTTTCTCTTTTTTTTTTGCTCCTCAGACTATTCTTTTCAGCCTTTTGTGTATAATTTCTTCTATCATATTAATATCTCTTCATTCTCCATGATAAACCAGTGAATAGAACATTGTATCATAAACCTGTTCACCTACCAGCTCATATTTGTACCATACATCATGGGTTGCTACCTTAGGCAGGAAAGACCAATGTAGCAAGTATCTTGAAGGTCATTGAAATAATAATCACACTGGTTCCCCACAGGTAACGTCAAAACTATAGTCTTTTGTGGCTTTTCCTGGAGGTTCCACGGAACATTTTCCCCTAAATCTTGTCATAACATCTTACTCATTTACTTCAACTTTTATTTATTTACTTCCTGAAGGCTCTTTGGCATGCTGTCTTTACTCTGCCCTTGCTATTTTCCCCCCTTTTCTACTAACTCTGTTAACTTCATATGTCTTAGAGGTTTGTAGCCATTTGCTTAGCTAGACATTATTAGTCATGGTTCTTTGGTTCTTATGAACACAAGAATACAGACTGAGTTGTAATCCTTTCTTTCTTTGAGCCAATTGAAAACTGGAATTAAGGTTCTGTCTATGTTACTCTGGTCATGCCACTTACTATGTATTTTTCAAGTAAAAAGGCTTAGTTAAACCATATAATTCCTGGGTATAATAATGGAAGTGCAAATGCTTTGGATATATGTACCTGGGTATGTATACCCGGTTCCATTTATGGACTGTGTGGTCAAAGAACTTAACTGACTTTTCTTTGTTTCAGATATAGTAATACATATATCATAAATCATATAAATAAGCAGAGTAATATTTTTAAAGTATATAATTACTGGTTAAGAATATACATTTAGAAAATAATAAATAGTATAATTATGCTTACTCTCCTCTATAGCTCAGTATATTTCTGGTTATTCATTTATTCATGCATTTGAGAGTCAACTGTATGTCAGACAATGTGTCAAGTGTTATTCATACAAATCCTTTCCATAGGAGGTTATATGTATATTTAAATAAATTGATTGAATATATTGTGGTCAATGCTATTGCAGAGGTATATACTGAAATACATGGATATATACACATTTCCTCTTTCATACTACTCTAACCATTACTTGGCTTCTAAAGAATGAATATGGTTAAAGCTAGTCAGGGGGGTAAACATCTTAATGCTGAATCTCTATAGCTTACTATCACATTTTGTTTCTAACCTTTATGATACCTCACACTCTCTTTTCTCTATATTTTGCTTATACATATCTAATTTATTCTAGAATATGAATTAGATATATTTTGGTTTATCTGTGACAAATCACATTTGTTTAGTGGTCTTGATGTAATCATCTGTATTTCATTAAATTTTTTTTTTTTTTTTACCTTAGAGGTTGTTTAAAACAGACCCAAGATGATAGGTAGCCTTACATGAATAACAGTTGATGTGTTGTCTCTGTTTTTGTTCTTCCTCTCTTTTATAGTGGAATTCATTTTGTAGGACATTTATCTATTTTAAAAATTTAGTTAAAAAACTTACTTTTACCTCCAACTGAATGTGCCCAAAGTTAACTCTTTATATAATTATCGTATAAAAATTTCAGTTTTTCTTTTTTATTTTATTTATTTATTTTTTATGTTTTTATTTATTTTTGAGAGAGAGAGCGCGCACTAGCAGGAGAGGGGCAAAGAGAGAGGGAGGCACAGAGTCTGAAGCAGGCTCCAGGCTCTGAACTGTCAGCACAGAGCCCAAAGTGGGACTCAAACTCACAGACTGTAAGATCATGACCTGAGCTGAAGTTGAATGTTTAACAGGCTCAGCCACCCAGGCATCCCAGTTTCTCTTTTTCAAAAGGCATTAAGTTAAATTCTTCCTCTTTACCTTTTAAAAAATAGACTTCATTTTTTAGAGCAGTTTTATATCACAGTAAAATTGAGCAGAAAATACAGAGTTCCCATGTACTCCTTCCTCTATTACCATTCCTCACCAAACTAGTACCATTGTTAGAGCTGATGAGCTGTGCTGACATACCATTATGATTCAAAGTCCATAATTTACATTAGGGTTCACTCTTGGGGTTATATATTCTACAGCTATTGACAAACATATAATGACATGTACCTACTTTTATAGTATCACACAAAATAGTTTCTCTGCCCTGAAAATTCTATATGTTCTGCCTATTTATCCATCCTTCTCCTCTAACCTCTGGAAACCACTGATCTTTTTACTTTCTCCATAGTTTTGCCTTTTCCAGGTAATATATTTGGAATCATACGGTATGCAGCCTTTTCAGATTGGCTTCTTTCACTTAGTAATATATGTTTCAGTCCCCTCCATGTCTTTTAATGGCGTGATAACTCACTTATTCTTAGCATTGACTTTTATTCCATTGTGTTATATACCATAGTTTATTCATGTATTCACTTACTGAAAGATAGTTTGGTTACTTTTAGGTTTTGGCAATTATGGGAAAGCTACTGAAAACATCTGTGTGCTGATTATTTTGTGGATATAAGTTTTCAGTTCATTTGAGTAAATACCAAGGACTGCTGTATTGTATAGTAAGAATATGCTAGTTTTATCAGAAACTGCCAAATTGTCTTCCAAAATAGCTTTACCATTTTGTACTCCCACCATCAATGAATTAGAGTTCCTATTGCTTTACATTCTCTCTAGCATTTGGTGCTTGTCATTGTTTTGGAATTTCATCATTTCAATAGGTGTGCAGTGAAATCTCATTGTTTTAATTTCCATTTCCCTGATGACATATGATGTTTAGCATAGTTCATGTATTTATTTGTAATTTGTATATCTTCTTTGATGAGATGTCTGTTAAGATTTTTGACCCATTTTTTAAAATCAGGATGTACGGTCTATGTCTGGATTTTTTCTTCCTCTCTTTCTTTCTTTTTGTCCTGGCATGTGTATATACTTGTTCCAACACCATTTATTGAAAAGACTGCATTTTCTTTGTATTGCCTTTGCTCCTGTGTCAACGATCAGTGTTTTACTTTTAACTGTTTTTATTTGGTCTCTATATGTTCAAACTACTACTGTATCCTGCATATTTCTTTTTATAATTTAAATTTGATTTAAGATTGCTACTGCATTAGCAGTAACTAGCCAAATAGAAACAGTCTTGGTCTTTAGCTTTCTCTCTCATTCTGAATTCACTGATCGTGTAAGTTCAATACAGCAGCTAACTAATGGAAGGAGAAGTGCATAAAGAAGCCAACCATGCCTAAAAGGAAAAAGATTCTTATTTTTTAATGAAGATTCAAATATTTGTTACTATCTCAAAGCAGCACTTAATATTTCTGAATTGAAACTGCATGCTATAACCTGAAATGACTATTGAATATCTGATACTTAGGAATGAACTGAAAAATGATGAGCGTTGCCAAGTTTCTCTACGATGGTAGGGGGGTGCATTTTAAAGTGACAGTGGTGGGCCAAACACATTTGTATTGTGAGATCATCCAGTGTGAAATGCTTGTTCAATACAGCAGTAGTAAACGAAATGTGGTAACTTTAGTCAAAGTTAAATCAGATGAAAGGCATCAGATAAGGTATCAGGAACAGAGAAAGTGATGGAGATAGAATGCATTTTCAAGATTGTTAAAAACCATGAAATGTGATGTGGAACAAAGATTGATCTAGGAGTCCATAGATGTGGGTTCTAGAACCAATACTCTCTTGTTTACAAATATCTCTCTTATTTATGTCTTTTTTTGTCTACCCATTAAGTGGGGAATGGATAGGTTGTTATTTTTGTAATCTTCTTCAACTCTAAAATTCTAAGGTGCCAGTGTAAGAAATGTCAGACACAGTTCTGGGTGAATCTTGTTCAACTAGGTAGCTGGGGTGAATAAATTAAACACATGTTTACTTAAATGCATTCTAATAAAACCATAAACCTTAAGTAGACTATAAAAGCTGACTTTTCCCACTGTTTAATTTTTCTTTTAAGAATTCCACAGTAAACAGAGCACATGTAACAGAGTCCAATGATTTCAACATTGTTCTTCTACAAATATGTGGTTATATTTTGCTTTTATTTTTTGAAATCTAATGCAAATCCTTGGAATAAGTGGACGTTAGAATTAATATAATCATTTTAATTCCATCCCCATTCCAACCTCAATTTAGCAGAGAGTAAACTGAGGTCCAGAGAACTTAAATGATTTGTATAGGGTCACACAGCTAATTTATGCCAAAGCTGGAAGAACAAGCTAGATTTCCTGATCCTCAGCCTGGTGACCTCTCCACAATAAGCTTAAAGTCCCTAGCAATTAGTATTACTTCAATAATCCATTGATAAGACATTTCATGTTTCATTTGATAGAAATAAGTTTTGACACCCATTAATTCATTTTATCCCTTCAACATCCCTGCAAGGTTATTATCAGTCTCATTTTTATACACACACTACTACAGATTAAGTAATATGCCCAAGGTCATATAACTAATAAGGAATGAGGTGTGAATTTGAAACATCACTTTTGCCTGACTCCAGATCCCAACCTTTTTCAAGGCATTATGTTAACTTTTTAAAGTTTCCGCTGAGTGTTAGTATTGTAATGAATCTGGAGGATCCTTTGTTAAGTCTTTGACATGAGTCTTTATCAGGGCTTACTAATAAAGATCATCCAAGTTTATGATTATTTACTAGTACTCCTTCATCATAAGGCTTTTCTTAAAGTGAGGCTCACATTAGAATATTGCAATAATAAGTGTTGAGGGAAATATATAAGTTTTCAACTAACCTTTGTATTGTTGATTACCTTAGAAGTGATTCACTCATTATTTCATGGTCTGAGCAGATTTTTACTGCATTTGTGTGTACATACATGCATATGAAAATTGTACTGATCATCTTTTTACCCTATCAAGATGGTCTTAAATGCTGATCCAAGGCCCAATGTGTAACTTTCCCAGGAATTTTAGCATCAACTTTCAGAATAAAAAGTTGTCACCGGAGGTTTCTCAATGCCTATCTACTGCATTTCTGAATTAACAACAAATGCAGATTTGTCTTTGATGGCTCTTTTATAGCTGTATACAGCTGGAGAAAAACCAACTGCCAAGGGAACTCAATTTTCTTTATCATCAATTTGACATTGGTTAACAGATGGCTTCTGGATACCGTGGTAGTCTTCTTAATTTGTCTTTCTATATAGTGCTGCAAATATCCTTGGTTAATTGCTTGATTATTACATTTAATTCTTTGCCAACAATATACCTCATTGTTTTGGAACATATCTTAGGAAATAAGTTATAAAAGACAGATATTTGAGTGTTAAACTGCTATCATATCTTTGAAACATAAAGCAAAACACCTAAAGGTAGACAAACGTGTTTAAAATATCCTGTCCTAAAATCCAGTAGGCTTTCTTTGAAGTATGAGATTTCTCTGGAATACAGTGGATTCTCAAGAGCCAATTTATATGAAAGATAAAAGAAAGGAGATCTATCGAAACTGAAAAAGGAAACAAATGCACTTAAACCAAGACATATTTCCAGGTGAACGTTAACCTAAGATTAACTGCAACTGAAATCTTATTTGTTTCTGTTTGTTTGTTTTGTTTTCTTTAGAATTTCATTAAGTAGAAGTTAAATATTGTACTTTGGAGAGTGAAAATTTTTCAACCAATTCAAAAGATATGTAAAAATAAGCTTGCAGTTGATTGAATAGTTTGACATTCCTTAAAACACAAATATGAACCCTTTTTCTGACTGCTTTCGGAATCCAAAGAAATAAGCAAACTTAAAATATAGAGTTTGAGAGAGCTGATTCAATCAGACATTATTGCATATAAGATTACACACCTACATACTTGTACATATGCAAAAACAGTTCAATGCATGATGAGAATTCATTAATCGTTATAAAATCCCCTTATGTTGTCAACTCTGAAACTGGTATATTAACTACACAACCATATTAATTAAAACTATTAATTTTTGATTTTCATCTTAGTTCTTTTTCATTTATTCATTATGAAATTATAAGGCTGTCTCAAAAAATGATGCAAAATTGTACTTGCACATTTATTTTTACTTACAATTGTACTTCTAACAAAATAAATTACTCTCTACTTTAAGCATTTTAAATAGATTCAAAAGAGGGACTCAGCAGAATCAGAAAACCCCCAAAATAGTAGTTTGCCATTATGAGAAGAGAAGATCTGAACTAATATTGCTAGTAATGAATATTCTATTGAAGTTTATGCTGCCACCTATGGGAAATGAAAATTCTTAGTAATTAATCTAAAATGTAGAAATTACTGTTGCCAATTACAAGAGAAAATTGAAACTTCTAAGTGGATTTTATTACTATTTAACTGTCAAAGGAAGGTCCATTTAGAGAAAGCTTTAAATTCTTCACCTGTTCCTTAAAAAAAAAAAAAAAAGATTGATTATGTACCCATGAACATTAAGCTGTATAATCTACAAGGCTTATTTCTAAGAAATATCTTTTTAAGTGTCAAAGTTGTATATTTGCTATCAATAATTATCAATAATATCAACTGAATTAACTTGTGAAATCTTATGTAAGTTGATTTAATCATGCTTGTTTTTTTTCGCATCCCCTTCTTTTCACTTCTGCCCATTTAACATGTACTATCTTATTCAAACTGGGGAGCACAAAAGGCCTGTTTTTAGCCCTTACTCTGCTAATACAGTAATGTAGTAGAATAGAAATAGAAAAGCTCTGATTAAGGGAAGTCTTTTGTTGAAATTCATGCTCTAACACTTACTACTCGTATCACATAAGAAAAGTGACTCTAAGTTCTCATCACAGAGTAGAACTGGTGGTACCAGTATTTTATAGGAATGCTATAAGAAATATACACCATATCTTACAGTGCTTAATAGAGCGCCTGACACAAAATAGAGTCTCAATAAATATTGTTTTCTTTCAAAGTATAATCTGTTATATCAACAAGATCTACAAAAACCGAGTCCTTGCTCATCCTGTGACTTTCTTCTGATCAATAGAATATGGGAAAGGTAATAAGATGTCACTCCCATGATTGTGTAATGTAAGACTCCTTTGCTGGCTTTGAAGAAGTAAACACTCATATGACAAGGAACTGAAGAAGGCCGTTAGGAGCTGAAGGTAGCTTCCAGACAATAGTCAGCAAGAAGTTGGGGACCTCAGTGTATAATCACAAGGAAATGAGTTCTTCCATCAATCTGAGTGAGACTAGAAGTGGACTCTTTCCTAGTTAGTCCGTCTTACAGATGAGAATTCAGCCTTGGCCGTTGCAATAATTACATTCTTCAGATGACTCAGTTAAGATGTACCTGGATCCCTGAACCACAGAAATTTTGAGATAATAAATGCATGTTTTTTTAAGTTGCTAAGATTTTGCTAATTTGTTACACAGCAATAGTAATGACTTTTCTTGGATAAGTTAATCTTTCCGTTTATTCTGTAAATAATTCTATTTCCTTTTATTCTTTAAAAATGTGAAGAGTTGATTTATAACACATTTACAATATAAATAAGCATCCCTCACTCTACACACCTACATCACCTTCATGCTCCTCAGAGGCACCCATCATTTACTGTTTCATATTTTCACCTCTGATGAAATGGTCTTCCAAATTCATAAATATACATGGAAATTTAAGAGTAATTTATTTTTCAGCTGTTCCTGATATTTATCACTTACAAGAGTGGAATGTTTTATTGGCCCATGGTTTTAAAGAGATTTTAAAGCTAATGCAAGAAACTGTACCATGCTACATAACATTAAGTCTTAAATTTCATGGCCTATCTGTGGGAATTGAAGTAAAGGGAAGCAAAAAGCTTACCCAATAGAACACTATTTTTAATCAACCTAGGTTCTTATGCAGTATTGCTGCTAACTGGCCATGCATCTTTATAGAAACCACTTTCCCTCTACATATCCCTAATTTACACATTCCAGATTTCAGATTACATGATTATATGTACTATATGGTTTGTGTGTGTTTTGTTCTTCATAATGATACCTGGTGATTTGCAAACCTGATTGATCACAAAAGTCATACTCCCACTATTTCATCATCATTACCATCATCATCATCCTCCTCCTCATCATCATCACCAACTAGTCATCATCCCTGGATATTCTGATTCCATGAATTTGCGACACAGTTATGAGAACCTGTATGTTACAATATTTTCACAGGTTATTCTGATCCACTTGATTGGGAAACAGTAATTTAGATATTTTATTTACACACATATAATCTTATACAACAGTGGTCTGAAATTCATTTTAAACTACATGACAGAGAAAGCTATCACTCCACTTGTGGGCTCTATGAAAAAAAATTGCAAATAAAAACAGTTTAGAAGAATCTTTATTTAACTTTTGAATCTCTTCTCACTTGTTCTATATTTTATTCATTCTTGCTTTGGAGGTTACCTTTATCCTTAACAAAGCACAATTTTTTGTCTCATATCCAGAATTCCTCCTTCTTCATTTAGAAGCCCTGATGCTAGGAAGATATGAGAGTTCTTTGGAACTGTCTAAAGTCACCAACCAAAACTGGATCATGCAGGTAAGTGTTTCCAGTTTTCCTTTCTTGTTTTTGGCTTCCTTTTCTGGACCAAACTGGGAAGGTGACAGCTTCATCTGGTAACTTGATGTAATTAAGTTCTTTAGCAGTATGTCTTATTCAAAAGTTGCTTTTGGCTTATACATTGTTAACTTATGTTAATTTATTTCAACACATTCTTCAGACATGTCAAAAAGTGACTTTACTCCATTATTAATATGGAATTCGTTGGCTCTGCCTGATCAGTAAATGAAAGGCACTTATGGAGACTGAAGCAATCATATAAAGATCTCACTCATATCTTTCCTTAATTACTTTAAATAGTTAGGTAGATAGCTACAATTCTCAAAGCATAAAATTCACCTTTTTAAAGTGCACAACTCATTAGTTGTTTTAGTATATTCACAGCATTTTGTAATTCTCACCATTATCTAATTTTAGGACCTTTTAATCACCCCCAAAAGAAAACCCATATTAACATGCACTTTCTCTCTCTCTCTCTCTCTCCCCAAGCCTCTGACCACTAATCTACTTTCTGTCTCTATGGGTTTGCCTATTGTGAAAATTTCATATAAATTGAATCATACAAATGTGGTCATTTGTGATCAGCTTATTTTAGGATGTTTTCAAGGTTCATCTATATTGTAGCGTGTTTCATTATATTATTCCTATCGATGATTGAATATTACATTGAATGGGTATATCACATTTTGTTTATCCATTCATTGGTTGATGGACTTTGGGTTGTTCTCAGTTTTTGACCATTATGATTAATGCCTCTGTAAACAGTCATGTGTGTTTTTTTTCTCCTGTATTTTGGCTATATATGTAGTAGTGGAATTTCTGGGTTCTATGATGCCTCTATTTATAACACTTTGAGGAAATGTCAAAGAGTTTTGCAAATTAGTTGCACCATTTTGTATTTTTAGTAAAGTATGAGGATTGAAATTTTTCCACATCCTTCTCAACCCCTGTTTCTATTCATTCTAATGGAAGATTATTGAACCAAGTTTTGATTCTGTTGATTTTTTCTATTTTTTCCTATTCTCTATTTAATTGATTTCCACTCTAATTTCTGTTATTTCCTTTTTGATCTTGATTTGGGATTACATTGCTCTTTTTATTAGTTTATTAATGTGGAAGAACAAGGTGATTAGAAATATTTTTTTATATTCATAGGTATCCATAAATATATTCTTCTTGATGTACATACAGTTTTAACCACATTCCTTAAGTTTTGGCATATTGTGTATTTATCTTCATACATTTCAAAGTATTTATTAATTTCCATTTTAATTTCTTCCTAAACCCATGGAAATTTAAGAATGCATTGTTTAGTTTCCACATATTTATGAAATTCTCTAATTTGCTTCTTCCATTTCTAATTTCATTTATTGTGATAGGAGAATACATTTCTTCATGATTTCTACCATTTTAACTTTGTCTGAGTTATACCATTTTACACTTATTGAGGCTTGCTTTATGGCCTATTATGTGGTCTGTATTAGAGAGTATTCTATGTGCATTTGAGAAGATCGTTTTTCTCTGTTGCTGGGTGGAGTGTTTCATAGACGTCTCTTAGATCTGCTTGGTTTATAATGTTATTCAAGTCTTCTATTTCCTTGCCACACTTATGCCTAGTTTTCTATCTGTTATTCAAAGTGGGATATTGAAGTTTCCAATTATTATTGTTGAATTATCTATTTATCTCTTTATGTATGTCAGTTTTTGCTTTATGCATTTTGAGGGCTCTTTTACTATGTACATATATGCTTATAATTGTTATATCTTCCTGATGACTTGATCTTTTTTTCATTAGAAAATGTTTTCCTTTTTCTCTAGTAACAATTTTTGTCTTAAAGTCTATTGGACCTGAGATAAATATAGCCACTTCAGCTCCCTTTTGGTTATTATTTGCATGGTATATCTCTTTCTGTTCTTTTATTTTCAGTCACTTTGTGTATACAAAGTATGTCTCTTGTAGACAGAACAAGTTGGATCTATTTATTTTATTCTGCCAATTCCTGCTTTTTGACTGAAGTGGGTAATCCAACAAGGTAAGGTTTAGATCTGCCATTTTGCTATTTGTTTTCTACATGTCTTAAGTCTTTTGTCTTTGTTACTCCATTACTGCTTTCTTCTCTGCTAGATATTCTTTATTGTGTACTATGTTAATTTCTTTGTTGCTTACTATACTATATTTTTGAGATATCTTTTAAAATTCTTACCCTGGGAACTATAAAGTAACAATTTAAAACAATCTGGCTTAGATTAGTGTCAATTTAATTTCAACAATATACAAAACTTTGTGTCCAGGAGTTGGGTATGGAGTTCTTGGTTGACAGCCTCTTTTAGCACTTTGAGTGTATCATCCCATTGTCACGTGGCCTTCACTATTTCTGATAGTGGATATATTTGAATATGGATAGCTTTGAATTTAACCTGTTTGGAGTTGAGTTTCTCACATATGTGAATTAATATTCTTCATCAAATATTGGTAGTTTTCAGTAATTATTCATTCTAATGTTCTTTGTGCCTCTCGTTCTGTCTTTCTTGACTAACTTTATGCATACTTTGGTACATTTATAGGTATCCAGTGGTTCTCTGAGACTTTGATTAGATTTGTGCATTCTTTTTTCTGTTCCACAGAAATAATTGAGAAATGTCAATTGAATTATTTTCAAGTTGGTTGATTCTTTCTCCTGTGAGCTCACATCTACTTCTGAACATTTCTGGTGAAGTTTCATTTTGGTAATTTTTCTTTTCCACTAAAAAATGCTATTTGGTACTTTTTCAATTATGTTGATCTCTTGATTGGCAATTCTTTATATAGTGAGATATTGTTCTCATACTTTTCTTTAATTCTTCAGACATTATAGATTTATTTATAATAGCAGATTTTTAAAATTTGTCTAGTAAGTCCAACACTTGGTTTTCCTAAAGGATGAAATATTTTATTGACTTCATTGGGTTCTTTCTTTCCTTCCTTCAGTCCTCCCTTCCATCCTTCCTTCTTTCCTTCTTTCCTTCTTTTCTTTCTTCCTATTTTTTTATATATGGACCATACCTTTTATTTCTTTACATGTCTCAATTTTTTTTGTAGAAAACTGAACATTCGAAATAATAGAATGTGGGTACTCTAGAAAACAGATTCCTGTTCATCATTAGGTTTTGTTGTTGTTGCTGTTTGTTTAATGTTTTTCCTGGACTAATTCATGTGTTCGCACTCAAGTACCTGCTTCAGTTAGCAGTGATCAGCTGATAATTGGACAGATATTTTATTAAATGACTTGAACTGATAAGTCTCCCAACCTTTGTAGAAGGGCTCTGTGTGTGTGATGGGGCATGACTTAAACTCTCCAGTTTACAATTATACATTATTCATTTCCAACTTGTGCAGATCCTGAAGGTCACCTAGAGGTGATGGGTTAGGGGACTGTCTGGAATTCTGGGGCATACACACAAACCTAGGATTATTTTGGAGTCTGTCAAAGTCCCAAATGGGTATCTCATAAAGTAGTTTTTCCTTTTTAAAAATTTTTTGGCTATCCTCTTCTTTGGTAGAGCTGGTATCACTGTCTGGCAGCTTCAAGATTAAATAACTGATCCTGATTGCTTTCAACAAACACCCTGAGATAAGGCTTTCCACTGGACAACTGAGTCAGATCAAATGATGAAAAGCCTTGCAAGAGGGCCTTTTCTAGAGAGCTGCTACAGAGCTCAAATAGTGACACTTCTCTATGAATGGGGCTTTTACGGCAGCTCCAAATCTATTTTTCTCCCTCCAATGACTGTTAGGTTACTAGTTTTTAAGGCTACAGCAGATCTGGCAAGAGGAGAATATGATAGGGCAAGTTAAAATACCACAAATTTACTCTTCTTACTGAGATTCAGCCATTTTTCTTGAATAGATACTTCTTGGATTTTGAAAGCTTTTTGTTATTTCTTGAATTCTGAAAAAGTTGACTTAGATAAATTTTCCTGTATTTGACAAGAAGCCATTTTTCAGAGGTCCTTAGTCTACCATTTCAGAAAGAGCTGCCTCTGTTTAGTAACCTAATTGTAAAGTAAAGAACAATCCATCTTTCCCTACATGTAGGAATTTGAGATCATCACTCAAATTATGTTGATAGGAAATAACTTGGTAGATGATTCAGAGTAAGCCTTATTAAAGAGTACCACATAAGAACTTCATTTGCTATTCATAGTTTATCACATAAGAACTTCATTTGCTATTCATAGTTTATAAATGATAGCTCCAACTATTCTGGTAGGAGTTTTTAGGCTCACCATTTAAGTGCTTCAAAATATGGACTTGTGTTTATCTAAATGAATCGCATAGATACATATTTTATTCTCATTACTAATTAGTTTGATTAGTTCTCAGTATCTATGAGCTCTTCCATTAGAGTATAATTTCTTTGAGGGCTAAGCCTTCAGTGTATTCAATTTTTAATACTTCGTGTCCTGTAAAGTGGCTGGTACTTTTTGTTAATTAATCACTTCAGAAAATATATTAAGAATCTAGTACATACCAATCACTATGAATTGTACCAGGGATGTAAGATGAAAGTGAAGACCTCATGTACCTTATAATTTTAATGAATATTCTCCATTTATTTTATTAACACATTATAATTCTGTGTTTAATTTTCCTGCATCTTACTGAGTAGTATGGATGGCCAAAGAGATTGAGTGAGATCATAAGAGAATACTGAATGTAAGGTATCACACTGTGCTTAACTTTTACATTTATTAAAATGTCTACATTGCTTAAAGATCCATAAAGACACTGGTTCCAAGCATTAACATTATTACTACACTCAGCTGAAATGTCCTAGTTAACTTGCAAGTTCATCAGTAATAATGATTGGACTCCTGTTAATATTTGAAATATTATGGACATTTAAATATAAGTAAAGAAAATAACATGCTGAGGAAATTAAATATAAGCAAAGAGTTATTAAATATATATTAAGAAAAATATTTTGGTATCCTCCTAACAATTTTGTTATTAAAAATATCCTGCCTGACACGTAAATTATTATGTTCTGGACTTGAAAGATACAGAAAACTTTATGGCACTTTGTACTGATATTATAAGTTTTCAACAACAGTAGAGTTGAGAATATGATATCAGAATTAGCATTCTATGATAATAGGCATATTCCATATTCTATTTCCATGGGTATAAAAAAGAGGTGCAGTCGAGTACATGAAATGGATGTCATTTGAATGAAAACACAATGGCTAAAAAATTTATGATTCTGTTTAGGGATCAAGAATATCTTAGCCCAGTCTCCTGTAAGAAAACACCATAGACTGGTGGTTTAAACAACAGACATTTATTTCTCACAGTTCTGAATGCCAGGAAAACTAAGATTAAGTTGCTAACAGATTTAGTTCCTGGTGAAAGTGTTTTTCCTTGTTTATGGATGACTACATTCTTCTTGTATCCTCAGATCACACATAGAAAGGGAGCTCTAGTCTCTTCCTTTTCTTATAAAGAAACTAATTCCAAAGTGGGCCCTACCTTCATAAACTCATCTAAACATAATTCCCTCCCAAAGGCCCATTTCCAAATTCCAGAACAATGGAGATTTGGGGCTTCAATATCTGAATTTGGAGGGATACAAACATTCAGTTCATAACAAAGCATAAGAGAAATGAACATCTAGATTTATAGATGTTATGTATAGATCTAGTTTTATAACTGAATTCGGAGAATAATTCTTGAATGTCAACATTTTATAAGATATTAAAGGAAATAGAAGATACTTGGACAAGCAAATGAAAGACAATGGTTTGGTCATTGAATTTAGTTTCCAGCTTAGTGTCCAGATGGAAAAATAGAACAATCACAAAACACAGTATCATATATATAACACAATATCAATGTTGTGATATTTATGATATGGGTCTACTAGAACCCATTTTTGGAGTTTACCATTGATATGTTAGAGGAATCCTTTCTTACTGTTCTAGACACATACACATACACACGCAGTCTCTTAAGAACAAATTTCTTAGGCTACAGGAGAACATATTATCTAAAATGAATTAACAAATACTTTCCAAATACTTAATATGCTATCAAGGCTAAAACGTGTTTACAGTCTAGTTTTATGTAAGTTTTTAATAATTTTTTGTTTATAACTTTACAAAATTGCATAATTTGACTTTTTCATTACTGTACCATTCTCATGTTCTCTGAATATCATAAAATATAAAACATGTTGTATATTAATAAAATCTATTCCCCCTTTGATATTTAACATATGGTTTATTGTAGGTCTTTCATGGTATTTGTCCATGTATTTATGTGTATGAAACCTAAACTTAAAGGGAGTTGTTATAAGAACGCTTGAAATGTGGACTCTCAACAAAAATTCCTCCTTCAGTAACTCCCTTTGGAGATAATAGAAAACGACATTATAAGAAGAGCAGTTTAAAACCTCACATTTGTTCATATTAGGATTTGCTTTGATGTGATACCTCTACATTTGGTTTTTTATGTAAATGAATACAATCCAGGGTTTGATGGTATGCCTCTGGGTTTTCTTGATGCAAATTCATAGAATATTTAAGATGTTTAAAACCACACTTGTTACTTAACTAATTATTTGGTCCATCTTTTGAAACCAAGTTAGCTATGAAATACACAAGTGTCTCCAAACTCTATATTTCAACACTGAGAAAATCTGAGGCATGCTGTGAGCACCTTCATTTTACATGATTTCTTTGAAATGAACACAACAGGATTCTATTAAATAGGAATTGAGGAAAGAGCAGTTTAAAGAATTATAGTGAGGGAAAGTCATGGAATTTGATAGTACTACTTGTTAACTGCTCTAGGTGATGAGTGTGAAACTTAATTTGTGTTAATCAATGTGAGGTGAAGAGAGCACAAATTAATTTGACATGCAGATTTTGTGCTTTAGTAATGATGCTGGAAGTATTCCAGGCCCATGAAAAACCAGCATATTCACCTCATAGGTCAGTGGATTATACCATGTCCTGTCAATAGCAACAATGCGCACATCTTCTTTAAGGCTCAGTTGGGTAAATGGACTAATCTAGTCCTTTTGGTCTTCTTGATAATAAACTGATGAAGCAAACTGAGCCCTTGCCCTACAGCCATTATGATTAAGGACATCATACCACAGTGTGGGTGGGGTGGGCGAAACAACATAGTTATTCTTGAAATAAACTTTACAAAAAGTAATTACATCTTGCCTAGCAGTAGTCCTTAAATTAAATGAAATCTTGAGCCTTTTTTCATGACTTTCTGAGTCCTTAGTGAACATAAAGATATTCTTGACTTCTACAGTTCTGGTGTCTGCAGATATAAGCATGTGATAAAACTCTTGCTTTTCCACTATAGACAGACTCTTACATTAGTAATTATGTGTGTGTGTTTCTGTTAAGAAAACATTACTGTGAACTGTCTTTCAGAGCTCAGTGTTTTGAAATCTGTACTCCCTTACAAAATATTGCAGCGATTTTATTAATGTCTCTGATTCAGTTTTTCTCTTTCAGGAAAATATAGAGAGCTAAAAATAATTTGTGAGAAACAGACCTATCTAACATCATGCCTGCTCAGTTAACAACTATTTACCATAATAGCCCTTGAATATTTCTATGCTTTTGACAAAGTCTCCTTTTGTTCCAGTATGATGACTTTTCAGTTAGAGGCACACTAAATTAATATGCTATAAAAAGTGATACTTTGACATTTTAATTTCAGGCAAAGACATACTCAATAATTTACTTGACAAAACAGTTCCTAGAAAAATTATAGAAAAATTTGAATTGTGTCCCATGTTTGGATGAACCCAAAATGTTTTTATTTTGTATGCATGCCAGTAAAAGGAATGAAAGATAGCATCCTTTTCCTCTTAAGCCTCTGTGCACATGAACAATTTCCATGTATTTCATAGTGCTTTTATGATTGATTAGCTTTTCTATTTTGTTTTAAATTTATTAAATGGAGTTTGAACATGAGATAACCATGAGCCACAAAAAGGATGAAAAATTGGTAATGAAAGTGGTGCTGTAAAAGAATGCACCATTCAAAGAATAATTGATTCTCCTATCTTTTCCACCACTATGATCAACTCTTTTCCTTCACAAGAATAAGAAACATATATTACATTACTTTTATGTAAAAACTGTATTCTTTTGGAAATTGTCTTTTCCTTACATAAACATGTTTTCTTATCAATGGATATTTCTATTTTTGTTTTTTTATCTGTGACTATATTTGTGTGTATACACAGTTTCTTAAACTTTTTATCTAATGAATTGAGACTCTTAAGCAAGGAAAGAGTGAATTTCCATTAGTAGTGGTAGAGAATTTTTTTTATTCCTTTTTATCTAGAGACCCATTTTGACAGTCTGAAACACTCTATAAAAGAATTTGTGAGTGTATTTGTGTGCATGCCATTTTCACATAGAACTATTTCGATGCATCATTTCTGATTGGCCAAACAGAAGGCAGAATACAATTTAAACATGTTTCAGATGATATTTTAAATCCTTTTACTTTTTTAAAGCTAGGATAGTTTTTAAGAAAGTAAGAGGAAGCTTAAAATGAAAATTTGCACTCATCCATCAAAGTTTGAAGCTCAGACTTCGTGCTTTCTAGACGATCGCTTGTCCCTTCAGTGCAGCAGCTCTTAACAGAAGCAGTCAAGATATCATCTCATTGAATCGAATAGCTATAAAAATGTTGGAAAAGCCAATGACACTGTGCCATGGTCCAATGTGATGAGATGCATCAGAGTTTAAAGATACAGAGTTATCGCTCTCCAGAAATGTTCTGTGAATTTGTTGGTATGACTTAAACATTGACACCCATGGCTCTGTAGGGCAAAATTCATCATTATATACAATACACAATTAGTTGGGCTCATTAATATCATTGCCATGGTGATTTGCTCCTTGATGAAAATACTAAGTGATACATTATTAATGCTCAGTAGGTGCAATTGTTTGACTTGTAGAGCTGGTAGGTTACTAAATTTCCTTGGGAGCTTTAATGTTGGTAAAGAATATAAGTGCATAAAAGGGGGATATAGATTATACCACAATAATTTGAAGAGCATTTTAAAATACCTAAAATATTATGAGCATTCCTGTAATGACATGCAAAGTGGGTGTGTGTGTGTACTTTTATATAATTGTATCCTCACAAAAATGTTATGAAGGTGTTAGTCCTTTCTGTGAATGAAAGCATGAGGGTTCAGAATAATTAAGTTCAGTATCCTACTGCTAATGCATTGTGGAACTAGCACCAAGTCCATTATTTAAAATTTACTCCAGAGGCCTACCTGCAAACTAGTATACAGTAGCACATCTTTTAAGAGTGAGATGCTCCATTCAACTTTGCTGTCAGTGTTTCCCTTGTAATTCTCTCAAGTGAAGGCCTTTTAGTTTTGTATACCCTCTCATCCAATTTATCACCCACAACAAGATTTATACCACCAATGAAATCTTAATTCCACCAATTCTTCAGAAATTCAAAAATAAATATTGAATACTCTTACTGTGCCACTAACCATTCTGGGTGATGAGGATGCATCAATAAATGAGACAAACAAAATTCCAGTCCTCCAGAAAAAAGAAAGTACTGTGTTCATAGGTATTGAAAACAATAAATGCATGGAAGACGTTAATTTCTAATCATACTCTCTTACTCTTGCAACATTCTCACGTCATGTCCATCACTTTGGTCACATCAGGATTTTCATTTCCCAGGTATTTTCATTTTCACATATTCTAGTTTCACTTATTATCCAGTGGTTTCTATAATTCAATATGCCAACCATTTTCTAGCTAGCTTTTTCATTTCCTCTCTGATTTTTATTTTTATTTCTTTTTCCTTTGCCGCACTCATACCCAACCTTGGGCTAACTAAGAACTACTTTCTAGAGAATAATTATCAAGTTGATTGAGCCATTACAGTGTATTCTCTCCATCTTTCACTCCATCTTTAATTAGGTCTTAGCAACTATGGTCTTCACTTTGTTTTTGATCAGTTCCTTGTTTCTTATTCCCATATAGCTATTGAACAACGTTACTGCTTTTATTGTAATCCCTACCCTTGCTCCTCAAAGTAAGTCATCATTTTCCTACTTTGCTTTCAAAAAAAGAGATGTAACATAAACCTTCTCAGTGATGTGCTCTACCATTAATGGCATTTTCATTTTTTTTAATTTCCTTTGTCTGCCTCATCTGCAAGTTTTAGATGAAGCATTGCCCTTCCTTCAAAATACTTAAACTGTAGCAGCTCTGTGACCTTTTCCTTTTCAGGCCTTTCACCATCCATTATGCAATTTTCTTTTTTTTCTAAGCAAGTACATATACCTGTGCCACACTCCAAAAATAAGTAATAGTGATAATGAAATCCTCAAAATTTATTCCCCTTTTATTTTGGTCTTTTTCCCTTCATTTTTCCTTCAAATTAAATGCAATTGGGAGGAGTGTTTGTTGAGTGACCTTAATGCGTGGGGCTATGAAGTATGCAAGCCAGATGCTTCTGTGGTCACTGTAGGGTGGAGTCTTTTAAGCTGACCTGAGACTTGGGTCTGTTGGCTAGCACCTACCTCCCCTGGGCAATGCCGGAGGAAAACAGAGTAACCCTTGCTTTTTGGCTGAACCTTTTATAACCCCACCCCTTTTCCAGATAGCATACACTTGCATAGCTTGAAACCTCACTAAACTAATGGGTATTCCTATAATTCCAAGCTCATATGTTTATAGATAACCACTTTATTTACATTTATGACTACCTATAATTCTGCATAAAAATGATTATTGTTATGATATTTTGCTATAACTTTTCCCATTTTTACAGCTATATAGTTTGAGATTACATACATATTCAAATATTTATTTACTAATTAACTGATGATGAAATTTAAAATATATCCTTTTTTTCTTTCTTATTTTTTGTAATAGAAAAACCACTCAATTATAAAGATTCTTGTTCATGATCCTTATATTAACTATCTGCTTTCACTGTAAGTTTTCAGTTGTTTATAGGTAATCTGTCTTTCAAAATTTGCCACTGTCTTTAGTTTCTTTAGTTATATTAATATTTCTCTAGGTATCTGTCTTACTTGTATGTTTGTATCTCAGATCTAAAAATTCATGTTTTTCTTCCACTATGAAAAATTCTTAGCCATTTTTTTTCTAAAAATAGTTCTTTTATCTCAGCCATTTTCTCTCCAGGACCTCTCTTTATAACATCTCATTCTGTTTTTTTTTTGTTGGTTAATCTCACTTTAATTTGATTTATAACTTAATGTTAGATTCCAGAAAATTTCTTCAGACTTCTCTTTTACTTGTTTCTATTCTTTAGTTATCTCCAATCTGCTGTTTCATTCAGCTATTCAGTTAAAAAATTTTAAAGCAGTATTTTTAATGTCTAGATTTTTATTTTGCTTATTTTGAAATTTCTAAAACTGAAGCGTGAGTTTTCTTGATTTGTGAGAATTTATCTTTATTTTAAAACTCTAATATAACTTTATTTTCTCCCTTTATACTCTGAATCATAGATGGCAGATAGAATTTCTGAAAGGATCCTCTGTGAGGCTCAATTTTTAATTTTTTTAGTTATGTTAACCATTGTGGGTTTTTCCATTTTGTTTTTCCAGAAACTTTCATTTAAATTTTCTAAGTTACTAATCTTTTTCAGTACCTAAGTGCTAATCTTTTTAGATCTAAGATATTTATACGCATTATTGTATATTTTTAGTTCTAAAGTCCATATTTTTAAAAAAAACTAGAGTATCATGAATTTAATGTTCTCTTTTATCTACTAGGTATATTATTTATAGTTTCTTTATATTTTTGTTATTCTAATAACTATTTTCTCTGTTAGCTTTTCTGATTATTGAGTTTGGTACTCCTTTATTAATACATTTTAAAACATTGTATGCTCATCTTTGTTTTTGAGTTTTCTATTAGTTATTTTCTGATGTTCTGCTAGTTTCTTGAAACTTGTCTCAATGAGCCATGGATAATGGTTAGATATGCTACCATATAGGAAAATTTTGACTTCTGGGCATGAGACCATATTACTCTTCCAGAATCTTGCCATTGGCCTGTTCCATCAGTGCAAATCGCTGTGACTATTGTTCCAGTGTCAGAAGCAAGTGTGTCTGTTGCCAGTAGTAGGTAAAATATTCAGAAAGGGGCTAACCTACTCAGCTCATGGGCTTTCAAACTCTAGTCTTCTGATAGCACTTTGTTTATTGGTATTTGACAATTATTACAGATTTTTTATTAAAAAAATAACATACTTTTGACATCAGAGATTTAAGACTGTTACAGTTTTGCAATCATTTTGCTATTTAAAAAAATGTTTTTATGTCTTTATTTTGAAAAAGAGAGATAGTGAGCGGGGGAGGGGCAGAGAGAAAGAGAGAGAGAGACACAGCATCTGAAACAGGCTCCAGGCTCTGAGCTGTCAGCACAGAGCTGGACACGGGGCTCAAACCCATGGACTGTGAGATCATGACCTAAGGCAAAGTGGGACATTTAAACGACTGAGCCACCCAGGCGCTCCCTGTTTTGCTGTTTTTTTTTTTTTTAATTTTCTTAAATGTTTCTTTATTTTTGAGAGACAGAGCATGAGTGGGGGAGGGGCAGAGAATAATTTTGCCATTTTTAACTTGTTCTCTTTTTTGTGTTTTCATCACAATATTGCTAATGAAAATTAAATAATCCTTTATTCTATAACATAATTGGTTTTGTGATTCTAAGACCTCTTAAACTGTCTTCTAATTTCCAAAGCTTCTTTAGCACTCGTTTCTTTCTTTGATCCATGTGACTTTTCAATTCTCCCTCCCCAATTCTTTTTTAGTTAGTTTTACTTTTATTTCTGACACAATTCTTTCTTTGTCTCTTTCTTTCTCTCTTTCTTGTAATTTTTATTTTTATCTATTTTTTGAAATTTAAAAGGATGAACATATTTAATGCATATAACTCAGTATGCTTGATGATAATCACACAGCCATGAAATCATCACCACCATCAAATCCATTGACATATCTGTCAACTCCCAAAGCTTTCTATTGCCCCTATTATTAGTATTACTTTTTTCATTGGAAAAGAGTTAACATAAAGTCTACCCTGTTAGAAAATTTTAAGGATACAACCTATTATTATTAGCTATAGGCTGTATGTTATATAGTAGATCTTCAGACTTATTTATTTGCATAACCAAAACTCTCCAAATTAGAAGGGGAGGGATAAAATTGTCTCTTTTTGTAGTTGACATGGTCATATATAGAAAATCCTAAATATTCCACTAAAAAATCACACTGATAAACTAATTCAGTAAAGTTACAGGATATGTCAACATACAAAATCAGATGTATTTTTATTACTAAAAATGAACTATCCAAAAAAATAAGAAAACACTTTCAATCACAATAATATCAAAAATAAACTACATAGGAATCTGTTTAACCAAGGGAATGAAAGATCTGTACACTAAAAGTTATAAAAATTTTATGAAAGAAATTGAAGAAGGCAAAAGTAATTAGAAGGATACCCCATGTTGATGGATTGGAAGAAATAATATTGTTAAAATGTCCATACTACCCAAAGTAATTTACAGATTCAAAGTAAACCCTATCAAAATCCCAATGGCATTTTTCTGAGATTAAGAGATTAAGAGAAAAAGTTATCCAAAAATTCATGTGGAACAAAAAAAGACCCTGAATAGACAAAGCAATCCTGAGCAAGAAAAACAGCTGGAAACATTACATTTCCTGATTTCAAATTATATTGCAAAGCTATAGTAATGAAAACAGTATGGTATTGGCATAAAAGCTGACACATAGATAAATGGAACAGAATAGAAAGTCCAGAAATATACCAAGCTATGTACAAATTACAAAGTATGTAATTTTTTAACAAGGGCTCCAAAAATACAAAAAGGAGAAAGGATATGTTCTTTAATAAGTTTGGAAAAATTGGATATCTACTTGCAAAGAATGAAATTTGAGACATTTCTTTTGCCCTACACAAAAATCAAATTTGATTAAAGACTTAAATGTAAGATCTGAAACCATGAAACTTCTAGAAGAAAACTTAGGGAAAAAGCTCCTTGACATTGATTTCAGCAATGATTTTTGGAAGGCACTAAAAGCACAGGTAACAGAAGAAAAAAAAAGTGGGACTATATCAAACTAAAAAACTTCTGCACAACAAAGGAAGTAATCAACAAAATAAATAAGCATTCTCCAAAAAGGAAAAGAATATATGAAAACCATATATCTGCCAAGGAATCTGTATCTAAAATGTATAAGGAACTACTATAACTCAATGAAACAAAAACGCCCTGGTAAAAATCGGGCTAGAGACCTAAATAGACATTTCTCATAGAAGACATACAAATAGCCACAAGTGTGTATATATGCTCAACATCAATAATCAAAATGCAAGTCAAAATCAAAATGAGTTATCACATCACACTTGTTAAGATGGGCATTAAAAAAAAGATACAAGTGTTGGAGAGAGTGTGGAGCAAAGGGGATCCTGGTATATTGTTGATGAGAATGTCAATTGGTATTGCCATTATGAGAAATACTAGAGAGGTGGGGTTTTTTTTCCCAAAATTATAAAATATGACTACCATATGATCAGCAATCTCATTCCTGGATATATATCCTAAGAAAATGAAATTGGGATCCTGATGAGGTATCTGCATTCCCATCTCCATAGTAGCATTATTCACAATAGCCAAAATAATGAAAACCTAAGTTTCCATCATGGATGAATGGATAAAGAAAAGGTAGTATATACATATGAGGGAATATTATTCAGCCTTTAAAAAGAAGAAAATCCTAGGGGCACCTAGATGACTCAGTCAGTTAAGCATCTGACTCTTGATTTCAGCTCAGGTCATGATCTCACGGTGGTGAGATCAAGCCCCGTATCTGTTAAGCCCCATCAAGCCCTGCATCAGGCTCTGCACTGGGCATGGAACCTGCTTAAGATTCTCTCTCTTCCTCTCCCTCTTACCCTGCCCCTCCCCCACTTATGCTTGCATGTTCTCTTTCTCTCTCACACTCTCTCTCTCAAAAAAAAAAAAAGAAAGAAAAGAAAAGGAAAAGAGAAAAGAAAAGAAAGAAAAGAAAAGAAAAGAAAAGAAAATCCTGCCATTTACAACACATGAATGGACCTGGAGGACATTATGGTAAGTAAAATAAGCCAGACACAGAGAGGCAGATACTGTATGATCTCACTTATATGTCGGATCTAAAATAGTCAAAGTCATAGAAGCAGAGAGTAGAACTGTGATTTCCAGGGTTTGGGAGAAGGCAGAAATGGGGAGGTGATGGTCAAATAATACAAAGTGACATGACTTTTAAATCACCTAATTTTTTTCTCAGCAGTTTTTCTCACCAAATTTTCCCCATGTTAATAAATGATAAAAATCCTCTGTCTTATTTCTCAGTTGCCCATTGTTTCTCATGCTTTACAACTACCCATGTGATTTGCTCAATGCAGATTGATTACCACCTAAGCCTTGATCTTACTGTCTAGTGCACCTCCAACTCAGTACATACTCTAGATTATTATTCATTATCCCTGAGCATGTGATCACTTAGAACTTTCCAATTTCTAAGTTTTTCTCCTTTTAGAATCTGAGATTGTGAGACTTATTCTATAAATACTTAGAACAAAAAAGTAACAAAAAGCAAACAATAAAAACATTGTTATTATAGTTAATGTCAGAGGAGTTCATGAGATCTGAGCTTTGTGGATAGAAATGGACTTAATGCATAGGATATAAAATCTCAAAGTATTTCTGTTTTTCTGTTTCTCTAGTGGAAACTGCTTTTATAACATTTCAGGCATAAAACATCTGCATAAAGCCATGGTTATCAAAAATAAATATTATTCTAGATAGTAAAGGCCATGCCATATTTTGTACATATTTGAACTTTACCTGAAAGAAACAGTAACTGGGAGATACTGGTGTAATGTAGGCGGTATTTTCCAGACATATTGGTTTGTGGCAAATTATGCCTCCTAGATTGTACTGTGTTCTCATCCCAAATGCCATCCAGAATATTCATCACTAATGGCCATGTATTCCTTGCAAACAATCCTTGCAACAGAGTAGAATACTCTAGGTGGGGTTTTCAGGAACAGAACATTTGCATTATTTTTATATGAGGGACACTCTCATTTCATTTCTGAGTCTGTGGTTTTCTCTTCTCTCTCATTATAAGCTGTTTGCAATTTTGGAGGCATTGAGCTATTCTGGTGTGGTGTGTAATTTGTTTTGTTCAGCGGTTTCTTATCATGCATAGATGAAATGCCTTTTTTATCACTCATTTAAATTATTGTTTTCCTCTGGTGATAGATTTTTGCAGCTTCTGTATTTACTTTATTACTTGTGGCTGAGGCATGTTTTCATACTGGGAACTGAGCAGAGTTTCACGTTTAGTATTACTTCATCATCATTCAGCACTATGCTCTCAGCCATATCTCTACTTAAAGAAAGAGGGAAGGAGTCTATAGGTTAAATAGTTTCAGTGAAATAACTCCTGCCTTCCTCATAGCCTCCGCCTGCATTGCAAATGATGTTAGACTTTTACAACCTATATTAACATAGTCTATTTCCTGTGCCCTATATTTCATATGGTTATGTTTTTGCCTTGAGCAGAAAGGGGAAAGTGATAAAATGACATGAGCAGTTTTTTTCCCATCCTTTCTTTCCAAACTCAAATATGGATGTAAAATTTTTATGGAATGTCAAACTTATCCTTGAAGATTTAAGTGAGTGAATATAGTCAAATTTCTCTAAATCTATTGAGGCGCTTACATCGCTCAAAAGAAAATGAAACAAAACAAAACAGAAACACAAAAATGTACAGATGTGTCCTTAGTAGCTTATTTCTTCTAAATTTTCTGCTTAGTTGATTCCAGTGGACCCAAACTTCTTCATTCATTCATAAAGTTAAATAATTGGAAAATACTTTTAGTTTGTCTTAAATCCCGTCCCCATTCTTCTGGAACCACCTGGAAATTGTCAAAGAATATAAAAAATCTATCCTGTTTGTTAAGATTCTCAGAGGAGAAAAGCTCATTTACGTCCTTGTTAACTATCTTACATTGTTCACCTCTTAAACTATTTTCTAAGGCCTAACTAAATTCCTGAAAATATTTTAAATCTACTTCATTCGTTGATTCAGAAGCAACTAACAATTATGTTAGCATGTCACAGTGCTAGTCTCTGTAAAGCATGCATATTTGAATCAGACACTGATCTTGGTGTTATAAAATGTTTTAGTCTTCTAGGTGCACCTGGCTGGCTCAGTCAATACAGCATACGACTTTTCACCTCAGAGTTGTGAATTCAAGCCCCACCCACATTGCTTAAAAATAAACTATTTTAAAAAACAAAATGTTTTAGCTTTCTAAAAGACATGATAAGCTAGGTAATGATATAACTATGGAAAGTAATGACAAAATATGCACATAGTGGTATTATTGTTCAGAGAAATGTCCAGTTTTTTTCAGGTGGAGGGACTTGGACTCCCTCTGAATAAGAGCTGAACTCAAGATGTGGTAATGCTCGAAAAAGAGTTGTATGAAATCCAGGGCATTGGAACACATTATTTAAGATTGTAGATGCAAGAAGAAAGAGCTTGAAGTTTATTCTTGCTGGAGTGGAGCAAAAGCTTGTTTGAACCCAAGTTCTGTCTTCTGGATTTGGGGCAGCTTCAGAAACATCTCTAAGCCTCAGCTTCTCATCTATAAGTTCATGGTAGTGACTTACAGGTTTCAAATTTTTGTGAGGATAAAGTGAGAGAGAATGTGCAAAGTGTTTACCATAGTCTTCGCACATAGAAAGTGCTCAGTAAAAAAAAACAGAAAGAAAGCAAGCTGATATTGATAATGATGACTTTAGAATAATATTTTATTGTGGCAATAGGATACCACCAAGAAATTTTGAGCAGTGGAGTGTGATTATAGTCCTATTTTAAGAAAATTAATTTAAGAATAGTATTTAAATATTACTAAGCAATAGAGATATAGGAAGTAAGGAGATTAGTTTTATGAAAAATATTTTACACATTTAAAAAATGTCTGTAATGTTTATTTTTGAGAGAGAGAGAGAGAGAGAGAGAGAGAGAGAGAGAGAGCATGAGCAGGGGAAAGGCAGAGAGAGAGAAAGAGAGAGACATGGAATCTGAAGCTGTCAGCATAGAGCCTGATGTGGGACTCGAATCCATGAACCGCAAGATCGTGATGTGAGCCAAAGTTGGACGCTTAACTGACTGAACCATCCAGGTACCCCTAGATAATTTTTTAAAGGCTTGATTAAGGGTAGGGATAATAATGAAGAATGACTGTGGGGAAGATAATGGAGACAATATTGAGTCAAGGAGAAACCTTTTTCATTCTAAATATGGTGAAGTTTTATATATTAGTCTTTAATTCATTTGTAAGATATCTAGTTCCTTTTGCTTACCTCCTATATTTTACAAAATATTTTGCACTCTTGTAACTCTAGCTATGTCTCTCTTGTGTTCTGCGTTATAGTAATTAAAACCTTCATCTCAATCAATTTCCATAAGGCTTTTCAAAGGTTGGCAGGTGGAATGTAATAATCCTATCAATTAAATAATTGAATTTTACAAAATTTAATTTAGGACACATGTTAAACTATCGTGTAAATAGATCGTTATAAATTATAATTTTACTTCACTTCCATTTCTTCAAGAAATAGTCATGTCTAACACCCGAATGGCATAAAGAATTTGTCTGGAAAATTTCTCCCATAATAGAGGAATATAGACTTTATTGGATTTGGGTAAATGCATTTCATAGCAGTTGAGAATTTGTATTCAGGGATCCAAAAGACCTGTGTTCAATTCAGAGACTGTTATTTACTGAATATGTGACCTTAGGAAAATTACATTTTTATCTAAGTCAGCTTATTTATCTGTAAGCTAGAGGTAATAGAAGTACTCAACTCTTAAGGTTATTGTGAAGTTTAAAGAAAATAAAACATATATCACATTGCCTTGTATATAACCTTGTATATTGCCTTGTATATAATATTATTATAATTGCTATTATTACCATTAACATGAAGCTTCAAAAGTGGTATATAATCTCCATTTGTTGTGCCTGAATTGTTCATGATCCTATTTTTCTCCATTTACTTCAGTTCTTAACACCCAACCTATAAAGGAATGAGAAATAAGCTAGTTTTGTGTTATCAAGTTTGTTTCTAAAAGGCTCAACTTCGAGGCCATATGTTATGAGTTGTCAGGATCCAAGATCTGTTGAAGAATTGTTTAGATATCCAGAGTTCATTGATCAGATTTCTTCTGTAACAACTTGGAAAGGAGTTAGCCTCCAAATAATGTTGAATACTACAGTAAAGAAATTTTTAAGACATGAACTCAGCTAATTTTGCATTCAGCTCCTATTTTGTGTCTTGAGGGCATATATGAAATCATTATTATTGTTTTGAAATATGTTGCCTTTTTTGCCTCTTCTGACTGCTTAAGTCTTACTACTAGTTTGGTTTCTAGTTAATCTCCTCCCAAGAAATCTTGTTTCAAATGTTGTATGCAAATAATCAGAGATATATAAGGCAGGAGGGACCCTCAAACAAATCTGTATCTAAACAGGATGTGACAGATGTCAGAAACTGCGTAATTTCCTTTGGTGGTCTGCTTTGTGCTTATCTTCTCTTATTTTCTGAGAGTTTTATCTATCCTTGATCTCTCTGGCTGCACTTTAAACTGATTTAATCTGTTCTTTCCACTTTAGAGATCAAGAACATCTGGTTACCATCTCCTCCTTACTAATCCTTTACACATTTGAAAACTATTAATAAATTACCACCAAATTTTCTGTCTTGCAAGCTAAATTATTTCAGTTTCTTCAGTCTTATCATTACTCAAAAGACAATTTGCCAGCTCTAAAATCATTTTTATAGCTTGTGAATTGCCTCTTGTTTATTTCTCCAAAGTCACTTAAAATTAGAATCTTAAAAAAAGACACAGTTTTATAAAAATGATAGTCATCATTGATGAACAGGTGGAGAAATTGTGCTCTTCAGAGTTTATGCTCTGGAAATTTTTAAATCGTGACCCAAAATGCTGTATCAATTCCAGGATAATTCTTTCCAATATGAGCTTAAAAAATATTCTCTACTTCTACTTGTCTTCTATCTCTAAATTCCATAAACTTCAATCTATACACAGTCTGTAGAATGAACTACACACTTAGTGGAAAGACTGCTTTAGCTGGAAATCTAAGATCCTCATATCAGTGTATAAGTTTTGTAATATTAAATCCCAGAGTATGAAGTAGAAAAGATCAGATGTGCACACTAGGTAGAAGTTTTAGTAAAAGAAAAAACTGTGTATATACTTGTACCAAGAACAGAGGTGTTTATGAGTAAATCTCTCTCTGTTCTTCTGGCCCCCAAAGTCTAACATTTAAGATTGTTTGTAGAAACCTGTGGTTTATATTTATGGAATTTATCACAGTTTGGAACATTCTTTTTCTTTGTGTGGCTGGCATCTAATCTCCCACCACACTCTAGGGGCCATGAGAGCAGGGAACTTGTCTCTTTTTCTTGAAATTGTCTCTGGTGTTTGGCATGTAGTAGACAATCTAGAAATATTTGTGGACTGCATAAATGAATGATGTGTTATTTGTTGATTACACCTAAAGAGATGAGCAATTGCTACTTCCCTATTGAAGTCTGAAATCCCACTTTATTTTTTCTATTGAAATACATGATTAAAAGCAAAACTTGTCTAGGAGGAGATAATGTATCATGTCATTATTGAAAGTAAACCTGTTAACCCAAACTTATTGACATATTCTTTTTTTAAATTAATTTATTTTTAAATTTACATCTACATTAGCTAACATATAGTGTAATAATGATTTCAGGAGTAGAATTTAGTGATTCATCACTTAAACAAATAACACCCAGTGCTGATCCCATCAAATGTCCTCCTTAATGCCCCTTACCTATTTAGCCCATCCTACCTCCCCAAACCCCTCCAGCAACCCTGAGTTGCTCCCCCTCCCTGTTTTTATATTATTTTTCCTTCCCTTCCCTTATGTTCATCTGTTTTGTATCTTAAATTCCACATATGAGTGAAATCATATGATGTTTATGTTTTCTGACTAATATTTTTAGCATAATACCCTCTAGTTCTATCCACAAAGTTGCAAATGGCAAGATTTCATTCTTTTTGGTTGCCGAGTAATATTCCAGTGTGTGTGTGTGTCTGTGTGTGTGTCTGTGTGTTTGTGTGTGTGCATGTGTGTATACCACATCTTCTTTATGCATTCATCCATCAGTGGACATTTGGGCTCTTTCTCTACTTTGGCTATTGTCAATAGTGCTGCTATAAACATTGGGGTACATGTGCCCCTTCAAAACAGCACCCCTGTATCCTTTGGATAAATATCTAGTAGTGCAATTGCTGGGTCGTAGGGTAGTTCTATTTTTAATTTTTTGAGGAACCTCCATACTATTTTCCAGAGTGGCTGCACCAGTTTGCATGCCCACCAGCAATGTAAAAGAGATCCTCTTTCTCTGCATCCTCGCCAACATCTGTTGTTGCCTGAGTTGTTAATGTTAGCCATTCTGACTGGTGTGAGGTGGTACCTCGTTGTGGTTTTGATTTGTATTTCCCTGATGATAAGTGATGTTGAACATTTTTTTCATGTATCTTTAGCCATCTGGATGTCTTCTTTGGAAAGGTGTTTATTGACCTATTCTTTTTTTCTTTTATTTTTTAAATTTTTGTTTAATGTTTCATTTATTTTTGAGAGAAAGGGAGAGACAGCATGAGCAGGGAAGGGTCAGAGAGAGAGGGAGATAGAATCTGAAGACAGGCTCCAGGCTCTGAGCTGTCAGCACAGAGCACAACACGGGGCTCGAACCCACGAACTGCGAGATCATGACCTGAGCTGAAGCTGGACTCTCAACCGACTGAGCCATCCAGGCGCCCCTATTGACCTATTCTTAAGAAGAAAGCAAAGACCTAAGAAAATGGGAGGTAGCAGAAATCAGTTTTGATGAATGGGAGGTGAGCACGGGATTTGGGGATGATGGGGAAAAAAGCAGTCTTTACTACTTTAGCTGGATTCTATAGTAGGAAAACCTAGATATTAAGATAGGTCTTCTGTGAAATGTCTGTTGTCTCTGGAATTAATGGTCTGCAGAGTTTTGGAGATGGGGAGACACAATAGGGCAGGTGAATACAGGTAAAACTTGATATATCAAATAAATATCATAAAAGTGAATGGCTTTTTATCAAAGAACCAACATCAAGATTTTTAAAATAACCCCTCTATAAGAATTTCTTTGCTGATTGCAACTTTTCTATGATAAATATGCAAATAAAACATTCTCAATTTGTATCAGTACACGGTAATTCTCTTCACTTTCTAATCATTTACAGGGAGCCTATGCATCTTATCTTGTTTAGTTCTTATTTCTGCAGGCTAGAAATATAATCTCCAGCGATATTCTTTTAATATAGTAGCAGAAGCACACCATAACTATTTTTAATATGATATAAGAAATAGTAATAAAAATAATCTAAAATCTACTAGACTCTCTAGATTTCGAATCTTCATGCAACTATGAACTTACTATATAACTTTATAAAATAGAACTTACCATATAAAATAGAAATTATTATTAAAATGTATATATCTATGTAAAATATATATAACAACATATGTCATGGGAATTATATGTAAAATTGGCATAGTACCGGACAGAGAATTAGAAAATGAGTTTGGTCCAGGTTGTGTCACCGATGCTTTTTAACATGGGACTCATCTCTGGCCTTTCCTGTGTTTTAGTTTTCAAATCAGGAAACTGGTCTTACAAGTACTTCTTAAAAATGTTATGATAGAGGAGATTAAGTCATGAGGGGGTCATGTCACTAATACCCACTGATGGAATGGGATTCTCACTGAACACATGAGAATCTTGGGCAACATAGGGCTGGGCAAAGGACCATGAAGGCAAATGGTTGGATAAGTTGACAAATGACAGAAGACATAAAAAAAAACGTTTAAAGGATGAAAATTTTTAAAGGCATTTAATATGCCCTGTCCTTCAACACCTGTGTAAAATGGTACCTGTTCAGATATGTAGATGGCTCCTCTATTTCCCATTTCTACTATCAGTATCCAAACACAGGCTCTCATTACATTCTCTGTGAGACTGCAGCATTGTTCTAGGTCATTCCCTTCCTCCTTTCATGACTGTCTCTCTTTTCTCCATATTGCTGCCAAACTCAGTTTAATGAAGCAGTGGTTCTCTGCCAAATTGCCTAGTTAAGGAACTTACAATAGTTCATTATTACCTATCACATTTGCAGCTTATTTTTTCTTTGAAACTTTTGGACGTATCTTAAGCAGATACTGCATGTTGCTTTCCAAATACACATTCCCCACTTATTCCTTCTTCTCTGATATATAAGTATACCACTGTGGCCAGTCGAAAATAGAATAAAACAGAACATGATTTCCCAGATCCCTTGTACATGGAAGTGACCATGTGACATGATGTTGGATAAAAAGAAGTGAGTTTACCGGAAGCTTTCCATTGTGGTAGGTTTCTTTCTGCCCTTCATCTGCCTGGAGCACAGATACTCAGCTCACAATGCAGGAATTGTGTTGTAACCAGCATGCTGAAGATAGTAAGACTGGCAGAACAGGAAAAGAAAAAGATCTGGGATCTAATAGTGCCTTAAAGCTGCCATACTATCCCTGAGCTGTCCACTTCCAGGTTCTTTGTTAGTAGCGGAAATAATCAGTTCTTTGGTTAAGCCACTGCAGTCAAGTCTCTGTTACATGCAATGGAACATTATAATAAACTAATACATGCTCCACTACTTCAGCCTTATTTTTCACTAGATTCCCTAGCCCATCTTTCAGTTATGCCATTGCAATTGCCTCCTATCTGTTTCTGTGTTTTGAGTTATGTACTTTCACCCCTTACTACCCACTCTGAAGAAAGCTTCTTTCTATTGATATTAGCCCTTCCATATCTTAGACTTTGTTCAAGTCCACTCTAGTCTCACCTTCTCCACGAAGCCTCCTCTCACAAAACGACCAAAACTTGAATTTCTACGCACATATGCTTTCCACTGCACTACACTAAACTGTCATTCTGTAATTTTGTTCACTTGTGTTAACACTTTAAATAGAGTATGTATTCATTAAGGGCTGGGCTATTCCTAACTTTATTAGAATATATGTGCCTGAAAGAGCCAGGTTTTACATCTGTTCACCACTTTCCTCTTCTAGCACCACTGTGCATCACGAGTGTTCAAAAAAATCCTTTTGTTATATGTGTGTATACATACAGAGACATGAGATTTTAAACGACTCACTGATTAACGATTAATTATATTCTAAATTTTATCTTTTTAATCAAGAAATTTATCCTTTAGCAGTAATCCCTTTTTGGGAATGTTCTCACTCTGAAATGTTTAGTAGATAACTTAAACCAAAACAAAACCTATGTGATCATTTTTCTCCTATCCAGCTTCTTGTCATTGTATAGGAATTTTCTGAGGGAACATTTGTGAGGTTTAGAAAAACTTAACCTTTGTGTCTTGTTATTGCCAAAAGTCAAGAAAGATGTCATGCAAAAGTAATAAATTACATATTTGCATTAATTGCAAAGGCAATTAATTACATGTATGTATCTTCAATCAGTTGCATTTGAATAAAGGGATACTTAGAAAATAAACCTTTGGAGTGAAATAGTTACAACTTAAAGATTTTCTGACAATCTTAAATCTTTTTAATAAAGAAACTTGTATATTATTTTAAAACTCTAATCACTCTCTCTCCTAGGTCTGGGTGAACAGATTGTGTTAGTATTAAAATCACAGCAGTCATTCTAACATAAAAATCACCAAGGGAAAAATAAAGATATGAATGCAATAGGATTTTTTTCACACTCTATAAAGTTTTCCTCTTGTTAAGCTTTAAAGATTTTCTAGTGTTTGCCCATATTAGCACTATTTCTAAAATATCTGACAGTTGTTAGACTGCGTACAATAAATGAAGTAGTACTGAGGATAAAGAATGTGCCTACACTAGCCATTTGAAATGAAGTACTTTGGAGAAAGTGGAATTGCTCTCATTCTAAGGAAGCATTTACAGTCTACATAGGCACTTAGTGTTTTATGTGCTTTGTATTATACAAGTTTGGAATATGTTCTTTCCATTCAGTCTCTTAATTTTTTGAAGCACACTCCTGCTTTTGTTGGAAAGAGGGTGCTCTGAAGTTCATGGCAGTGCTAACATAAGCTTGCATCACACTATATGGGCCTTACCTAGTTTTCTGGCTAATCACCTGTGAATGCCAACTCAGGTATTCCTTTCCTGCACCCACCAGCTTCTCTCCCTCACCTTTCATGTTTGTGCTGGCTTAGAACCAAACTACAAAGTTTATATTGCTACACAGTCAGCTTGACATTTGAACTTGTATCTTTCCAAAAAAAAAAAGTGTCTTTAGGGTTCTGTAGGAGAGTAATGCATGAGTAAAGTATGAGAGCTTTTTCCTGGCGCACTACACCAAGGGCAGGTGGAGGTTACAATGAGGAATTATTGGCCTTCCTTCCTAGAGCTGGCTATCTATGGCACTTCTATGGCTCCCTGGTTTCATGGTCTCTATGGAGACCCAGGAGGCAGATCTATCTGGGGGACCTTCATCATTTTGTATAGCAGTTCTGATTGGTTAAAATGCCTTTGCTTTGGAAAGCTGAAATGAATCATTCATCTATTATATCAGATTATAAGTTTAATACAGCAATCAACTCCATATATTTTAAAAAAGGGAAAGCTTGTATTGATAATATAAGAGTATGAGTTTAAGGAATAAAGTAATCTTTAATTAAATTTCCTACATTTAAAATGCTCAAAAGTCCATATGATCTCACTCCTTACCTTGGCCATTGGTGATGAGTAAGCAAGTGGTCATTACGAATCTCATGGCAAGGGATACTCATAGATCCTTACAGAATTAAAAAAGATTTCAATCACTAAGAAATTCTGGCCTTAGAACCCAGATTCAGATGCAAGACTCCAATCCTTAAAGTGGCCCTGTTCAGAGAACAAATACTCCTTCCCAGGAAGAGACTTGGTTATTTGGTGGTTACCAAGTCAGATAATCAGGCACAAGAACACCAGAAGTGGATATTTTTCAGTTGTGTGCCCAGAGCATAAAGTCAAGGTCAGATTAGCAGCAAGACTTCAGTTTTGAAATAGAGCTAAATAAATTTGTCCATATATAAACATGACTGATTTTTGAGTATATACTTGGGATCAATGAGCTGAGAGATTCAACAGCTGAAACTAAGGTTTGTATATATGTATGTTTATGTCCTTGCCTGGAAATGTTGTACATGTGTAGTTTTTTGAGTGCTTCTACCCCCTATCAGATATGCAGCTCACGTATAGAGGTGTATCTTACAAGGTTATATACATTTTGCCTGTGACCTCTATTTGATAGCATTATATTTGGAAATAATCTTAATTTTTTGAAAATACAAACTATTTATGTTAAATTCACAGGTTTTTCTAGGATTTTTAAGTGTATACATCATTGTTATTACCTGTAAAAGGTGGTTCTTAAGGGCAAATTCTGTCAGGAGAACAGCAACAGAGAAAGAGTGCATGGTAAGTACAGCTGCACCCTAAAGCCGCTCAAGTCTTTAATGCTTTCCTTTTGTACTCTTTGTTGAGGACCAATATTGAAGGAAGGCCTGGCTTTCTTTTATCAGTTTCTATTTGTGCGGTAAACTTTGCTTTCTTATCTTTCCTAATTTACTGGCCACAATGAGTTTAGCTTACTTGCTGATGATTGTACAATTTTCTTACTTCCTATAATATTATCTGTGATAACAGGGATGATCATGAAGATCTGAAAGTACTTCCTGTAATTTAAAAATAAAAACAAATTCTGTTAATTCAGGGATCTGCAACTCACCCAGCTTTCTTCTACTTTACTTCTTCTATATGCATGGCATACAGTGCCATCCACATTGGTTTAAATTTTTAAAATGTTATTTATTTTACTTATGAGACTCATCATTAAACTGTAAACATTTCAAGGGTAAAAAGTTAATGTATTTGCTGTGAGTGGGGTAAATAAGATTTTATCCACATACCTTGGTGTTTTAAGACCTAGACTTAACCCTCTCCAAAAGAAGTAAATGGTAGGGTCACCAAAAGGTTCTGAGATAATCAAAGGTAAAATAAACTGGTGCTATTTTCATTGTTCACTACTGTTAGATAATCACACTGTCTTTTGCTGAAATACTGGTCAAAAATCATCTCCTCAGGGCAAATCTAATGCCTAATTTTCAATATCCATGCATAGAACACAGACCTGTGTACTGCGTTTCAATACCTGACTATTGACTTTACACAATGTAAGTTGTCTCTCTAAAAACTAACTAAAAATAATAATGAATTGTAACTTTTGTTTTTCTAACAAATTGGCAAAATTTAAAAAAAAAGTTTAATGACACTTCTTTTTTAAAGTGGGGAGAAATAGAAATACATACTCCAATTTAGTTTTGATAGGAGTATATGTTGGAACAATAATTTATTTATTTTTAAATGCTTAGTTATTTATTTTGAGAGAGACAGAGAGAGAGAAAGGGAGAGAGAGGATCCCAAGCAGGCCCTATGCTCAGCACAGAACTGAACTGTGAGATCCATGAACTGTGAGATCATGACCTGAGCTGAAATCAAGAGTTGGGCATTTAACCGACTGAGCCACCCAGGCGCCCCTGAAACCATATTTTAAAATGCAATTTTTATCTGTAGAAATTTCGTAGGTTTTATGATCCAACAATCCTAAGAAGTTGGCCTACCAAAAGAAGAGCATGAAAAATAAAAATAAAGAAAAATATATGCATCACAGCATTAGTTGCTATCTTGTTTTTGATAAAAATTGGAACATGCCTCAACTGACTTCAGTAGGAAAATGGTTGAGTAAAGTGTGATACACACATGGAATGTGCTGTCTCAGTCAAAATGAATTATTTGTAGACACAATAATCTGAAAATATGTACATGAAAAGTTTTTAGCTTTAAAAAGCATCAAGACATGCAGTCGTTTTCCATTGTGTTAAAAATCTTTGGAAAATATATGGATATATATGTAAATATGTATATGTCTGACTCCATTTTCAAATATAAAAGAAACAAAATTTGGAGGCCTAGAGGGAAACATTGAATAACATATCAAAAACTTAGAAATGTTTCCTTTGGTGGAGAAACACCATGGCAAATTTCACTTCTTTTAATTCAGTGGGTAATTTTTACTCTTGAAGGCATTTTAGTATGTGTGTATGTGTGTATGTGGAAGGGGTATACTTTTGAATAATAATAATAACTAATAATAAATACTACCAATTCTATACTCTAAAATGTAGGTAAAGACACCTCTTTTTCAGTATTTGTATGAGTAAAAACAATTTTATGTATAAAATGCATGGCATATATTTGGCTTTCAGATTCACTAACTGCATTATTATGAAACTGTTGTTCCCAATTATTCTTATGATGAGGACAATCTTATAATCAGTTTGCTGTTTAAACAATTTACAATCATTATCAAATACCCACAGCACAAAATTCTTCTGTAATTCTTAAGGTGATTATTAGAAGCTTCCCTCATTTTCCTTAGGACCTCAGGAGTTTCTAAATATGATTCTGAGAGTGTGCTGAGTCTATACTGGAGAATAATCATGTATCTATTCTGACCTTTTGACCTCCTGATCCCTACTGGCAAGCTTAAAATATACTTCTTTTTTTTTTTTT
>CM053560.1:65672900-65739929 GCA_028646485.1 Cryptoprocta ferox | reverse complement strand
GCGCTCTCCCTGTGTTGGGCTCGGGGGCTCCTTCCCCTGCACCACCGGGACCGCCCGTCCCCTAGTCCCCTAATTTCCTAGATCACAGTCACTCACTCAGGCATCTTTGAGGTTGTCTTCTTTCTGGCGTCTGTTTCTTCTTTCCCCCACTTGCAAATCCAAGTTTTATCCCTTCAGTCCTTCTCAAAAATATGGAACGCTTCACGAATTTGCGTGTCATCCTTGCGCAGGGGCCATGCTAATCTTCTCTGTACCGTTCCAATTTTAGTATATGTGCTGCCGAAGCGAGCACTAAAATATACTTCTAAGAATGTCTGTTAACTATTACAAATTCAATTGACTTTAGCTATATACAATTTGTAAAAATTGCTTAGTGAAATTCCAAGGCTCTGTTTTTCTTAAACTTCATCTCTCCTACAACCTAAATGCTCACCAAACACTCAGTATATTCATTCAGTCAGTTATTTATACATCCTACATTTTGCCATTCATCTTTATTCCTTCACCAAAGTATCCAGTCACCTCCCCACCCCCATTTATTGCCTTCATGGAATTTATCAGAAGTTGTGATTTTTTTGGTCCTTAAAAAATGTATTTATAATTTTCCTTTTCCCTAGGATGTAAGTTCCATGACAGCTAAGATAATGTACATCTCATTGACCATTGGGTTCTCTATCTTTATTTAGCACAGTTCCTGATGTATGCGCAAGTGTATTTGAGCGTGTATGGATATTTGGATACATATTGGGCAAACATTTTAAAATTTAATTAACATTTTAATGTATTCTTTGAACACATGTTTATTGAGACTTCTATTTTGCCTGGCCTTAGGTTTGATGCTGAAGATTCAAAATGCGTATTAGATCCACCTAGAGTAGCACTCCAAATATGAGCAAGAAGTGGAATTACTGAGAGGTTCTGCCAATGTCAAAACTGAATATTTTACTGTCTAATCAAACTCATTACTTTTCCCCAAAAGTATTTGAGGTCCTTTATATTACCAGCCTGAAATTTAGTATAAAATGCTCAAAACCTAGGTCATAATTTTCTTTTTTCTTTGTTTTCTATTAATTACGAATATTATTTAGGAAACAGTGATACACTAAGTTAAATTTCCTGCTTGAAGCAAAAACATCTATAAAAGACCTGTAATAAACACAGTTTTTAAAGAGAGCACAATATTTTTTTTATATAAACCTCAAATCAGTTATTACCTATCTGAAATGCTTGTTTAATGTTAAGGCTTCAAAAATGAAAGAGAATAAGTGATAGAGGTGACAAACTGAGAGGACTTTTCTTGTTTCTAAACCCTTTTTTTCTTTAAAATAATAGGCTTATGAGAAACTCTCTATAATTAGAGAAAAACTGACTTCTGTCTAGGTTAAAGTCAATAAAGCAGATTAAAAAGAAACCCTCCAAGTCTGCCAAATACTTTATTTGGGGGACATATCTTACATAGCTTGGAATTCTTTTTCTTTCCTTCCAAAGATACTGAATTGAAGAGGAAATAGATATCTACTGACTAATGCAGGAAGAATACCTTCCGCATACATTTCATGTGATAATTGCTTTTCTTTTGCATTTAGGACCTACAGGCAAAAGTGAGAGAAGTGTAGCTGGTTTTATTACCCAGAGGGAAAGCAATCACTATGCTTGTCAGGTCTATGAACATTTCTCCCATCCTGGGAAATCTTTGAAAAATAAAATCATGTTGGTGGCTATCTTGCAGTGCACTCAATTAAAGTTAAGTTGTTAGATTTTTTTCCTAAGAAATGCCAGCTACTAGCATTACCAAGTGTCTGACCAGGTCACATGGAAAATAAAGGTGTTCACAGTATACTATCGGCATTTGTCAGGGACTGAGCTAAAAAGAAAGACTGATGAGTGTCTCATGGATATTCATTCTAGTTTTACTTGAGGCAAATTATATTCATCCTGCAAACTCTTTGACCACAAACTGTTCTCCTTTGCTGCTTGATTTGCCTCTAAAATATAGCACAATACAGATTTTTATAATTTAAAAGTGTGGATCAAATGCAACTGTTTGTGCATGGGCTGGATGGAAATTTGAAGAAGTCGGCTTCATCAAACATTCATAGAAAAAAGATACAATTAGAGTGTTGAGACTATAACTAAACCTCTGATCTTAGTTTCTGTGAAGGAGAGAGTGGTAGAAAGAGAGAATGAGTGAGTAAGATGGTAATTGGGTTTCTCAGATTGTTCTATTTGGGAAATGTCACATTTCAGAGATTCTGCTTCCTTTCTTTCTAGGATAGAAGGTTAGATTCAAGAAAGCTTTTGTGGATATAAAGAGTGCAAATTGCCTCATCAGTCATCCACTCCATCTTCAGCTACTCTAATAACTCTGATTCCAGTATTCAGGTGAGGCACAGACTCAAGGCCAAAATCTACTCCTGAGATACAGGAACAGTAGCATAGAATTTTTTAGACCTGAGAACTCGACAATAATTGAAACAGAATCTAACTTCTAGCCCAATACATGTTTTCAGAATTAGTTTTTCATAATTTCTTAATCCAAAATTCTCTGTTTGCCAACATTTGCCTTTTGTGATTGAATTATCTCTAATTTAGCCATGTGTACTATATGATATTATTTCCAGTTATTTCAAAGAACTATGAAAATTGCCAAAGCCATTCAAGGAACATTTCTCTTTTTTTAATGTTTATTTATTTATTTTGAGAGAGAGAGAATGTGTGAGTGGGGTGAAGGGCAGAGAGAGGATCTGGATGCAGAGCTGGATCTCAGAAGCCATGAGATCATGACCTGAGCCTAAATCAAGAGTCAGACACTTAAACAACTGAGCCACCTAGGTGCCCCCAGGATCATTTCTTATAGACTGTATATCTTTATCCGCCCTGCCTCTAAATTTCTGTCAAAGGGGTGGCAACATCACTTGAAAATCATGACTTCAGTGCTAATATTTTCTTCTACAGATTTTCCTAAAGATGTGTATTTGATTCTTAGAGAGATGCAACTATGATATTCTTTGACAATTTGTTAATTACACTTTTACTTTACTAGAATTTCATCTTCATAGTAGGAGCTCTTCTATCACTATTTTGTCCACTCATGTTTTCAAAGGATTCCCATCTCAAGGGATATCCACCATAATTAATACTACAATTATTCAAACTATAATTAGTTTTATAGCATTTCATATTATCCTGACTATATTTTCATTTTTACACAAAGAAGTCTGCACAAGTCACATCCTTGCCATATCTGATTATATTAAACTCACTGCACAGTGGGAACCAAAACAGAGCAAGGATGAAAAGAAGGAAAAATTCTTCATTATTTTATTTTTTCCTCTCAAATTCTTTAATCTCAAAAGATTAACTGTAAACTATGGTGATTTTAAGGCTTTGCCTATTACTCTTTGCTTATGAATATCTTTACATTTTTGAAAATATATAAGCAGAGAACTATAGAAAGTTAAGGCTGAAATGGTAATGTGAGCTACCAAATCTAATATATGTTCATTCTGGAGGCAAACATACCAATACTTCCCCTGTATTTACTTTAATTCTGCAGATGTCAAATATGATTTCAAACACTCTTCAAATATATGTTTATTTATCCATTAAATATATATAATTCTGTTTCAAACTTACAATGCACATATCTTTCTAATAATGTAGTATTTATTTATTTATTTTATTTTAGAAGCAATCGCCAAATGTTTCCATTATCCTTGTTAAATAGGGACATGACTTCAAATGGGGAAAAAGAGAGTGTGCATAAGTAACTTACCTTCAAAATGGATAATTGCTAACTTTCAGGTCACAGACTGGGCCTATATCACTTTTCAAGTAACATTTTACTGGAATATCAAACAGAATGTCTTGTATAGTATAACTACAGAAACAAAGACAGAATCTGTTTAAGTAACCATCTCTGCATGCTGCCTGCTTGAAGTAGGGCCATTTGGGGTAACTGACTATATGAGGCAGTAAGAGCTGGAGAGAATACCTTAAGTTTTCACGCAGGATTTATTTTGTGGATTGAGTTGTGCAAAAGAAGAGAAACTGGTAAGCAACAGTACCAAAAATGCTTTAGACTGTATTTTTGTTGCTCTTTCAAGTATTTCTTTTTCTGGGCTATATCTTGAAAGAATTTAAATCTGTATTTCATACTTATGTTGCATAGACCAAGTAAAAACACTATGTCATATAATATAGAGTGAATATAGGTTAAAAAAAACCCCACAGTGATAGGATTGGGAAGTATCCCTTTTATTGTAATACCATATCATGGAACGTTCCCTGAATATTGATGTTTATAGTGAATGTAGTTATTCTTTGTCAAGAGTCATGAAAAACTGAGATTTTAATTTTGTGAATACCTGCCCACCCCCAAATGCCTCCTCAGATACCTGTAAAGCTGTTGGCAATCAACATGGGTTTCTATCATCTAGATTAAAAGAATCTGTTTCTTTAGCAAGATTTCTGCTCCTTCCCAGCTATATAGTTTCCATCTAGTACTGTGAAGTATTTCACTTACCAGTGCCATTTTTTAATATCATATTCTACATAGATTACTTGTTTACTCTCTATGAAAATTATATTGGTATATAAATATTCAACTTTATGAATTAAGATGGAAAGACTCACCAGCTTACTCAGGACTGTTTTTCTTTAAAAGAAACACACAGCTCTGTCTCTGAGCACAGGCAATTGGGCAGATTTCTTTTGGGTACTATTGTATAGTCCTAGAGTGCAATATGAAAACAAAAAAGAAAAGTTAGTCACCATTGGTGACTAGAATGAGAATATAGAAATTGACCTAGTTTCTAATTAGGGAAAAAGCAGAATATCATTTTAACCACCTCTTATGTTGGTAGACCAGGGTGCACACTCTTTAATTAGAAGAATAGGAACTCTGCTATCTCCAACATATTTAAAAATTTAAGCTACTTTATTAAAAACATTACTTTCCTGTTTTTGTATACTCTGTGTATGTGGAGAACAAGTGACCTAGAACTACTGGCATAAACACAAGATTTCAGGGATTCTGGAATGCTACCGTATTTTTGTCTTTAATCTTTCCTACAGATGATAACCACTTCTGTTTCTTTTCAATAAAGTCACATGGCAAATTAATATAAGGAAATGCATAATAAAAGACTTATGCCAACATCACACATCTAAGTCCTTTTTAATCCATGTAAAAGCAGACTTTCTTCCCTTTACTTTTAACAAGGTTAATTCATAGAAATCTCTATAGGACATTTCTCTTGATTGAGAAAGACTTGTAGCCCTTTAAATATTAGAGCTGTGCCGTAATGTCCATAAATAATTCCTACTCTCCCACAAACCAGAGTGCTAGGAAATGTGCGGACACTGCAGATTTTTACTGTTTTCTGTGCTTGCATTCATATTACAACAAATGAGAATAGATTTCTAATATCCATTTCTATTACATGCATTAACTGAAGCTGTGGGGGTAAAATGAAAAATTTCCTATGATTTGAGACACTAGGAAGGCCCATATGCTTATGTGTGGGCAGAACATTCAGTATTTCTGCCTTTTTTTTTTTTAGAGTAGCTTAAAATGTTCTAGTGTTTGCTAAAGGTTGCAGAGCATTCAAGCACCATTTTGTTCGTTTAATTGTAGCCCTTCCTGTTAATATTTTTGGAAGGATGAACCAGTTTCAATTAAAAGCCTGAAATGAGAGGAAAATTAAGCCAAATTGAAATGTACATGAACAAGTTTAGATTGTGTACTTCTTGGCATTATTTTCTTTCCAGTGGATAATTAACATGAAAATGCACTGTAAAATTGAATTATAAAGAAGTTGTCTTTCTATCCACAAGTGAAATTAAAATAAATCTGGTATTTAGGACAATATAATTTTTTTATACATGTTGATTTGCCTATGTCTCAACTGATTTATTTACTATGGAGGAGTTTAAAGATGTAAGTTTCCATACCATAAACTTTTTGGTGCAATATATACCCATATATATTTGCCATTATTGGCAAAATATATACCTGTATATTTGACATTATTTGGCAAGACACATTACAAATATGTGCCAAAAAGGACTTAGATAATCAATGACAAAGTTGTTATGTAGTCTCTGAAGACTTAAATTGATGGAATTCTGCTAGAGACATAAAACTTGTTTCCCTGCTGTTCACATCTGTTGCATCCCAGAAAAAAGAAAGAAAGAAAGAAAGAAAGAAAATGTTATGTGAAGAGCTGATGCTTGCATAGCTGACTCTTCCTGATTTGTGCTGAGGATAGCTGAAGCTTCAATCTTGGCATCTTCCACTGCACATTGTCATCAGCAAGGTGGGAACATATCCCTGAATTAAATTAGAATTCAATGAGAAAATCTGATTTGTTTGACAGAAATTCACTTTCTTGTCTAATCTGTAGAAATGCAACTGCTTTAAAAGTTACTACAACATTATTTGAAGATATTACTAACAGTAATCTACCTGGAAAAAAAAAGTAATTTTTGAAAAGTTTTCTCAAAGAGAGGAAATCATAAATACCATATGAAAACTAATACCTCTGTGAAGGTGAAGAAAAATCCTGCAGCCACAAAATCCTGATGAAGGGACATAATTAAATGTTCTACAAACCTTGAAAGGTCTACAAACCTTTATAAGCAGTTCTAACTCAAAAATTTTTTTTCCTTTCCTTATCTCCTTTTTTTCTTTTTATTCTTCTTTTACATTTTACGAAGATCTATGCTATTCTTCTACCTCCTTAAAAATAAACAAGTTTATTACTGTCAGGAAATGCTAAAAGCATTTATTTCTATATTGTCAACTAACACTTTATATTATGATGTAATGCCATTATTATTTTCATTTTACAGATAAGGAAACTGAGATTTAAAGAGATTAAATAAATTGCTTAAGTACTGCACTAATAGGTATAGAGCTGCGATACCAGTCAAAGGTCTCTGTCAAGATAGAACCTTAAAGCATCTGCTGTAGGAATGGAAAGGACTAGATAACAGAGAAAGTCTTGATAGGATGTAGGCACCCTGCAGAGAGGAACATGAGAAAAAAAGTAAATCAGAATTACTCCATCTCTAAGGATTTCTGTAACAGGATAAGGAGCATTGAAGGAGAAGTTTGGACAAACTGATAAATTAAGAATGAGAATTCTGTGGGACAGCCAAATTCTCACCTGGAGGTAATGGGAAATCCCTCCTTTGAGATACAGACAAGAGAGTGAATTAAATGTAGGTAACAGTTAAAACTGTGGAGGTAGAGGAGATTATTCAGCGGGGAAAAAAAAAAAAGATAAAGGGGTTAAGTAGAGAAGAAAAATACCCAGCAGAGGTACTGAGAATAAATAGCAATATTGTTAGGAAAAGAATTAGTGTTCTAGAAATTATGAAGTGAGAATTTAAAGGAAAAGAGAATAGTTACTAGTTCACATGCCACAGAGAAGTTAAGTCAAAGTTAGAGTTGAAAGTGGCTACATGATTTGAATACTACTAGCTTATTAGATAATTATTGGAGAAAAAAGTGAGCCACAGGAGATTTTCAGTATAGAAGAAGTAAATGGACATTAAGCACTTGAAAATAGACTAACCTCTTAGCAAACGACATAGAGAATTAAACATGGGGATGACAGATTGAACCATGATCTTTTAACAAGGTGCTGGCTATCAACCAAAGATGGGGAAAAAGAAATAAAATTCATTGTTCTCATTCACTTTATATTATAGTGATAGTCAAAAGAGAATTCCTTTCAATCATGTTTTCCAACTCTACATGGATGCCTATAAGAAGTATAAGAAAAAATAAATATGGTATTCTGTGGAGAAATCAGTATTTCATTGTAATCATAGCTTATCATGCCCTATCTAAAAGCAATTTGAGAGAGCCAACAGAACTTTCTATACTTTTCCATCTTATTAGTCATCTCTATAGTTGACCCCACTGTCTAAATAGTGTTTGGGAGGCACTCAGGATGAAACTTCTTTCAGAAACTTTGGAACTCCCATAGTAAGAGTCTGCAAAAAGCATTAATGAACTTTTCTAATTTTTACTTCAAATGGAGTTACATAAACTTTGAGGACCATGGGAAACATGTAATATTTTAAGTTTTTATTTAAATTCCAGTTAGTTAACATACAGTGTAATAGTAATTTCAAATATGCAATGTAGTGATTCAACACTTCTACACTACACCCACCTGGTGCTTATATCAGCAAGTGCACTCCTTAATCCCCATCACCTATTTTACCCACCCTCCCACTCACCTCCTCTCTGGTAACCATCTATAGTTAAGACTCTGTTTCTTGATTTGTCTCTCTGTCTCTTGATTTGTCTCCCTCTAAACTGGATCCAAACTGCCTAATTTATACCTTGAGTCTATCACTTACTAGCTCTGTGACCCTGATCAACTTGCTCAATGTCTCTGTTCCTATTTACTCATATGTTTACTGAGGATAATAGTTTTTACACTATGTTGTTTTTATGATAATTAAATTATTTCAATTTTTTATTAGCTCTTTTGATAATGTTGATATTGTTATAACTATAATATTAATTGCTTTTGATTTCTTTCACCACCAGTGTTTTATAGTTTTCAGAATATAAGTCTTTCACTTCTTTGGTTAGGCTTATTCCTAGATATCTTATTCTTCTTGATGCAACTGTAAATGGGATTGACTCCTTAATTTCTCTTTCTGATCTTCATGATTGGTGTATAGAAATGCAAGAGATTCCTTTACATTGATTTTGTATCCTGCTACTGTACTGAATTCATTTATCAGTTCTACCAGATTTTTTGGTGGAATCTTTTTGGTTTTCTATATCTAGTATCATGTCATCTGCAGATAGTGAAAGTTTTACTTCCTCCTTACTGATCTGGATGCCTTTTATTTCTTTTTGTCACCTGATACCAAAACCAGATAAAGACTTTCACTGAAAAAAGAGAACTACAGGCCCATATCCCTGATGTACATGGATGCAGAGATTCTCAATAAAACACTAGTAAACCAAATCCAACAATACATTAAAAAAATCATTCACTGTGACCAAGTGGGCTTTATTCCTGGATTGCAAGTCTGGTTCAATATTTGCAAATCAATCACTGTGATAAACCACATTATAAAAGAAAGACTACTAACCATATGATCATTTCAATAGAAGCAGAAAAAGCATTTGACCAAGTACAACATTATGATAAAAACCCTCAACAAAGTACGGTTAGAGGGAACATACCTCAACATAATAAACATCATATATGAAAAACACACAGCTAATATCCTCAAGGGGGAAAAACTGAGAGCTTTTTCTCGATAGTTGGGAATAAGACAGATCCAGATATCCGCTCTCACCATTGTTACTTAACATAGTACTGGGATTCCTAGCCACAACAATCAGGGAAGATGTATTTATTTAAATAGTTTTATTTATACCTATTTACTGAAGTGAAAAAAGTCACTGGTGAGATAAACAGGAAAAGAAAAACACAAAAAAAGCAAAGTTACCATTAATACTGTCTTCACTCTCAAGTATCCTTGAAATCAAAAACAAACCCCAAATGCTAGATATAAATTTTGATTAAAGAGAATGGTAATAAAATTTGCTATTTACTTTTTTTTCCTAATTAAGTATTTTGAAGTATGGTATTTGCAATGAATTCTTTTGTTTCACATAAAATTTTCTGACTCTCTGAGAAAGGGTATTTACTGGTAAATTTTTGCAAACTTGTACATATTAAAATATCTTTATTTTCCACACACAATTGATAAGTCATCACAGAATTTTAGGTAAATAGTACTTTCTTTCAGAAATCATTTCTAGAGGAGTAATGCCATTTTTATTTCTTGTCTTTTGCATAAAACTTGTTTTTTTTTCTATAGAATCTTTTAGAAGCTTCTCTTTGTTCCCCAGCCTTCAGTCATTCCAGAATGATGTGCCTCGACACTTTGTGGGCACCTTCAATCTGGACCTTACATCCTAGAGTTTGGAATGATTAGCATTATGAATGTTAGTAATATATTCCCTCACATCTTTTTTCTTTTTCTTTTCTCCAGAAACCCAGCTACATGGATGCTATTTAGGCCCTTTGAGAAGGTTCTCTAATATTTTGCTCTTTTCTCTCCAATTCATTTCTTTGTCTCTGTGATGTAGTATCTGGGAGATCTCTTCAGCATTTTCTTCCAGTACTTACTATTGAATTTTTAGCACTGCCACCTAAAGATACATGTCCAGAAGTCTCTTTTAAATTCACTGAATGTGGGGTGCCTAGGTGGCTCAGTCGCTTAAGCATCCAACTTGGGCTCAGGTCACAATCTCATGGTTCGTGGGTTCGAGCCCCGCATCAGACTCTGCTCATAGCTCAAAGCCTGGACCCTCCTTCAGATTCTGTGTCTCCCTCTCTCTCTACTTCTCCCCTGCTCATGCTCTACCCCTCCCTCCCCCTCTCTCTCTCTCTCTCTCTTTCATTCTCTCTCTCAAAAATAAAAATAAACATTAAAAAAAGTTTTTAAAAAATCACTGAGGTTTCTTTGCCAAGGCATTCCTTTTTGGCTTCAGAATTCGTGTATCTTCTCTTATCCTTCTAGTAGATTTTATTTTTATATTTTCTTTCTTCCCTAGGCAGTGATTTTTCTCAAATGTTTTTTGTTCTGTTTTGGTCTACATCTTTCATATTAGTACGTTTCTAATCTTTTTAATTATCCTTTGTTGTTTCTTTAGAGTTAAAACTGCAACACTAAAGCTTTTGAAAACACTGAGCATGTCAGTGGAAAGGTCAGATATGTGCTTTACTTCCTATGGTATGATCTAACCCGATATTTTAGTTGAGAATGTGCTATCGTGGGCTTTCTTTTCTTTTCCCTTTTCTCCCTTCCTTCCTCTTTCTCTCTTTTTCTTTCTCCCTTTCCCTCCCTCTCCCTCTCCCTTTCTGTGTGTGTGTGTGTGTGTGTGTGTGTATGTCTATGTGTGTGTGTGTGTGTGTGTGTGTGTGTGTGTTTGCGTGTCTTCTCATAAACTACCAAAATTCAAGCTACAACAATTCAAATGTTGTTTCATAGAGAGCAAATATCTGGTTCATGTTCTGGTAATTAAAGGAACCCATGAAGAAAGGGTACTGAGTGTACATCAGCACCCTTTATGTACAGTCTCCTATTTTTCTTCTGTCTGAAGTATGGTGCCTAGTTTGCCTATAATGAGACTCTATTATCACTTATTCTGTTTAACTTTATTAAACACAAAATAAATGTCCAGTTGTTTCCCAAAATATGGAGGGAGAAATCATCTTGGTGAAAAAAGCAGAGGAAGGAATTGGATGTTAGAATGTTTCTTGAACAGGTTTTCAGCTAGGCCTCCTTGGTGTAGCCTTTTTGTCCTTCAAATCCAGGATTGCCTCGTAACTTTCTGGATCCTATGGAAAAAAAATTAAGTTCGTTCTGAATTGTCCCATTACTGATTTATGATTCAGATTTCTTCACTGTATTAGACATTTCTACTCATTCATATGTTTTCCAGCTTCCACAATTGTGATGCTATTGTCTTTTTTCTCTTCTTTTCACTTTTGTAGGTTAGTGACTTAAAAATTCACTTCATTGTTGGTTTCATAGAATTTCATTAGGTAACAAAATAGATATATGTAGATATGTATATTCAACCAATCATCCCTTCCTTAATTTCTACTCATCTTCAGCTTTTCTTGAAATGTATTGGAAAGATTACACTAAGCAACACCATTACAATGTCTGGCAGTATTAATATTCAATACACATTTGGTTAATTAACTAATACATGAAGAATGAATGAATAAAGAAAACTTGGCTGTCTTTGGAGTGATATTGATGAACAAATTAGTAAATATAATAGTAAATATAAGCATTTGAGAACATATGTGGACTCTTTGCCACTTGCAATTGAAGGTTAAAATTTGAAAGAACACGTATTTATGAGCAGTGAACAGATGGCTGTGGATATGAAGTTAAAAATAGAATTAAAATTCTTATTGTCAAAGACATTGGATCTTACAGTATTCAGAATAATGTGGCTAGCAAAGCATTCCTATTTGATCAGAATAATTTAAAATGAAATATCAGAGGAGGGAATTCTCAAAAAAAAAAAAAAAGAAAAAAACAAAACCACAAACGATTTTGTAAAAGAAGGAGGTGTGTCATATTTATAATCACTGTATAGAGAATGCATAGGAAATACATATGGAGATATAAATATATTGATATGTGGACCTTTATTAACTTTTTACAAAAAAACTGCAAATAAAAGTGAGGACCTGATATTTTAGTAGAAGTAGGTAGGTATGTCCTCATGGTTATACCAGAAGTTCAGTGGAATAGTATTCATAATTGGAATATGGATGTTACTTTTAGGAAATAATTCTAGTCAAAGGAGTGGATATAAGAAGTATATATATGCAAAGTAATCCACAAACTAGGGGACAATGGTCTCACCAAATATCCAATTTATATACCAATTCTCACAATTAGAAAAATCATATACCTGGTCCTGAGCAATGGATTATGGCCAAAATTGATATGTAACATTTCTGAGACAGAACGATGAAGATATGCAATTAATTATAACATTCCAGGTAGTAGAGATCTTGGTCAGCCTGGGACGTTGAATGGCTACATGGAGCAGAAGACTCCTCCCACTACCAAGTTTACTTGAGCATATAACATGAACAAGAAATAAACTATCCATGTTGTTTTTAAGGAGTTTTTATTGTTATAGTGCACCATAACCACCTAATCAAGGTAAATGCATTAATGAATTTAGTGACGATTGTTAGAGTGATGGAAAACACACTTCAGCAAAATGTTAGCAAAGAAGGAAAACATACATGTGAAATGAGAAAAATGTATCCACATTTTGACTGGAACTTTTATTCAGTTAAAAAAAAAAACTGATCCTTTTTTATTTGCCTAGCTGAAAAGTTGACTTTGAATATCTGTCTGCCATGATAATGAACCATTTTTAAAGGGTAGTTAGGGCATGGAACTCTATTATTGGCACAAAGTGGTCATGATTAAAAAATACAAATAAAAATTAGGATGTGCCATCAAATATATGAACTTCAGGTAATATGTTAAAAACTACAGAAATATAGGGCACAACACTATGGGTTGAAATAATACAGAGAAAGATTGAAGATTGGCAAATGTTTGTTTTTAAAAAAGTAAAAATATCAAATAAATACTAAAAGGAAAAACAAGCAGCTAAAAAAAATGACCATAACCATGTAGATTGCTATTCTGTCAGTTCAGATTTTTAAAAAATGAGCAAGAAACATGGCATCAAGTTAAAAACACTGACTTAAACCTCTAAGGATACTGACAATGAGATTAGACCTAGAAGTGAGCCAAGGGTACCAGAAACAAAGAACATTTTAAAATTTGTTTCACCATAAAAAAGAGAGACCCACAACTGAAGCAATGTTTACAGAAAACAAAATTAGTAGGCCTCAGTTTTATTTTGCTGCATCAAAGATGGTCTTGAAATTGATTAACATAGAATATCGTGCTTTAATGAGAAGAATACATGAAGCAGGTACGAGTATATGAAAAAGCTACTCATAAAATTTAATTTCATCATGAACTCCAGGCCTGTATAAATTAATAGAATAGTGTAAGAAGTATAGAGAAATCATAGAGAATGGGAATAGAATTAAAAAATGAGGGTGCCTGAGTGGCTCAGTCGGTTGAGCATCTGACTCTTGATTTCGGCTTGGGTCATGATCCCAAGGTCATGAGATTGAACCCTCTGTCAGACTCCACATTGAGCATGGGGCCTGCTTAAGATTCTCTCTCTCTCTCTGTCTCTTTCTCTCCCTCTGCCCCTCTCCCTTGCTTGCACACACACTCTCTTTCTCTAAAATAAAAATAAATGAAAAAGAATGAAAAGAAAATGAAGATGGGCTAAGATTGCAGTTTTCAAAAAACTGGATTCTAAGAATGACAAACTAAGTATAATGAGCATCTCCAGGAAAAAAAAATTTAGAAAATGGACTGTTAAGCACAAGAGTAATCATAAAGGGGTATTAGGGTTGTTAGAACCAGCACTACATACATAGCAAGGTTTGCTGAACTGATTTTACTTATTTATTTGGAGTATATTTCAGAAATTAGGAAAATTTTTAATATTTGAATAATCTCATGTGTGTAGTAGCACAATTTTTAAAATAAATACATTGATAAGTAGATGGAGTCACATGGATTCTGATATCTTTGCCAAATATTAGTGGGAGAGTAAGGGATAGGTGTCTGTTGTCTCATTGTCCTATAGTTGACCTCTTCAAAAATTTTACCATGATTTTAATGAAACATAAAAAGCATGCTTATTGAATTTGATAATGATACAGCTCAGAAATCATGCTAATGATCTGAAATACTGAATCCTTTATTTGAATAAATTTGGAATGAGCGGGGTAAAGCCGAGCAAGAAAAATTCCAAGATTTCTCAGATGACCCAAATTCAAATTTACAAATAGAAGTATACTGAGCATAGGAAGCAGGTCTTATTTCCACCCTACATAATCTGAGGAAGCTGTCATTCCTCTAATAAATATTTATAAACTGCCTACTATGTGCAGGAACTTATTCTACTGAGGATGTGTCAAATAATAAAAAATATTTTAAGCCTGGAGAAGTAGGAAACATAAGAGTTTAAAATATTTCAGAACCTATAGTTCAAGTAAGAGATTATACTTTTCTGTTTAGTTCTATGAGATAAGAACTAGTGGCCAAAAGTAGAGGTATATTAAAGAAATACTTTCTATTCATTGCAACTGTTTATCAATAGAGAAGGATGCCAGGTAAGATTAGGTCCCTCTTCTTTTTGATCAAACAGGACTTGAGGTGCCTGGGTGGCTCAGGTTAAGCATAGGACTTCCACTTAGGTCATGATTCATGGTTTGTGGGTTTGAGCCCCACATTGGGCTCTGCACTGATGGTGTGGAGCCTGTTTGGGATTCTCTCTCTCCCTCTCTCTACCTCTCTGCCTCTCTCCCTCTCTCTCTCTCTCTCTCTCTCTCTCTCTCTCTCTCTCTCTCTCTCTCAAACTAAATAAACAACAACAACAAAAAAGGTCAGATTATGTGGTGTGGATGTTGATCTGATGTGGAAGATGATGCTTGAGTTTCTCAAAAGATGGTGTCTGTTATCCCTCCCAAGACTCTATAGTTACATTATTCTTAGCAGGCAAGTACTAGAATATATATATTATTGATGCTTCTATTGCTTTAAAAATAATTGGTTCATGTCTAGCAGAAAATTAAGGAGACAGAATAATGGTAGATATACTAAACTTAAGTAAATTGAGTTTTACAAAAACAGAGCTGTTATGAGAAATAAAGCAAGTAGTACATGTGCAGCTGAACTAATGTGAGTTCACTCCTTGGTGAGTTATAGGTAGAGACTGCACCAGGTGGAGTTGTCACACAAAGGAAACTTTATTTGCAACAATGAAGGAGATCACAGGAATAACTTTCAAAGTCATAACTCCTCAGGTGGGAGTAGGTGTGTTTCTTTTATTTAGGGTTGGGATGGATATTCAGAAAGGGGAGCTTTGTCATCCCATGTGAAGATGGGCATAAGGCTGCACTGGCACACTTAGAAAACATGCATATACATGCATCCTGTGTTATGGTAATTAAGCTTGTGCTTCTCTTAGGATGGAGACTAACATTGTAGGCAGGGGCCTAAATGACTTCTCTTTCTGGGGACCCCTGACTCTGCTTACACATGAGTATTAACAATTATCATACTTTATACAACATTGAAGTGCCACTGTCACATTTTGTTATTACTGCAACATATGCATTTAAAGAAAGATACATCAATTAGGCTAGGCTGAAGGTGCAGGGTTTTCAATTCTTATATTTTCTTACAAAAACACTGCATCTCTAAATGAGAGTCTATTGGGACAGGAATAAGTTGCTTGTTTTAGTTAAGGGAAAAATCTGCCATAGGAAGGGAGTTAGATGTATGATTTTGATTCCCTGCAGGATGGAAAGTATATCATTAGTATTAAAAACCCATCAACACCCAGCAGGTTACTGAGGTTGTGGTTGGAAATGCTAAGTGATACTGACACACAAATGTTTTCAGGGTCATTTGTGGAAAGAGTGTAGAATCAGAACTATATACTGTTAGACTTGTTGAACAGAAAAAGGAATTTGAAAAACAAAATAGTTGAGTTTGCAGAGGAATAGTCCTATTTCAAGGTTACTGCTAGTTAAATGATTGACACTGACTCTACATTTTCCCCCTGTAAAATAAAAAAATTCAATTGAATATATTTTAAAGACCTAATTGGCTTTATGGAATGACTCGTGAATCAGTATCTCCTTTAGCACATAGAAGAGAGCTCCAAAGGGCTACAAAAAGGTGGGACAAGGAAGTCATGAAAACCAAACAAAAAGGATAATATTGGGCCAGATCCCTTTGGAGAACAAAAGGTTCTGCTCAGATTACATTCCTGGGGAAGGGTGAAACTGCAGTTAGGTTAGATGTTAAGCCCCAGTTTGGTGATGTGTGTCTAACACAAGTGACTTCATTTTAGGCCTGTGGTTTTCTTTTTAACAACCCACAAACAGCACTGGAGAGACATGTGTTAGCTGTTTACTCTTTTAAAAGTTTAAATAATTGATTCCATAGAGATTCTGGTTTAAAAGGTTAGAAAAACCTTGCTACTCTAATTCTTAGTTCCCAGAGTGACCACTAGAAGATTAAGGTGAAAAGAGCAATATCGAAAAAGGAAGCTTGAAATATCTGAGTAATAATTCCACTTTAATTAGACAAGTTTATATTTGAAACAGAAAATCCAATGGGAGAATCAATTTACTCTACAACAGTTTATATTATTTTTAAGTTCATACATTTTAATTTTAACTCCTTTACAAAACATGCCAATAGTAATTTAATTAATTTAATCCTAGATCTTTTAAAGGGAAGCTTCTTAGATCAATATTTCCAAAGCTTTGACTTAATATGTTAAAATCTTACCCTATGGTTCCCCTTTGCAGTTTTCCAGCCCCCAACTGGGGCTGGAATTTGCCATGCCAAAAGTATCTCTTTGGCATAAGGATTATTTTGAGCTGGTAATTTTTTTAAAAAACAGCAGACATGGGAGGTCCTCTAAAACCAAGTAGAAGTTGCTCTTTTGTATGAGACATTTACGTTTATAAGGGAAATCTCCATTTGTAAGGGTGTCTTCCTATGTGTTCAAGAAAGAGGTGGATAACTAAGTCTCTAGAAATTCTTATCAATGGAGATGGCATGGACTTAAATCTGTATTAAAAACTATACCATTTTTTACCATGCTTTGCCTGATAACCTCCCATAACTGGCTCCCATACCCTCCAAATCTTCTTGTACCTTTAGAGAGGGATGATATGTAAAGTAATAAGTTGGGTCATTTTGGAGAGTTGCTGTTTTCCTGGGTCTCCCCCATATATACAAGTGGTTTGTATCCTATGAAACTTGGATTTGTTTTTCTCCTATTAATCTGTGTTTTATTATATGACAGTCTCCGCCACGAACCTAGAAGAGTAGAAAGACAATTATAATTATTTTTCCTTCCCTACAACTGTCTTTAACTCCCCTGTTGTGCTCATTCATGAAAAGAATAGGGAGCCTAAATGGAGCACATTTTTGAAACGGCTAACTGCCAGTGCCATTCAATGGCATGCATTACCCAAAAGTACAGAATCTTAACTTCCTTCCTTCTGTTCATTTCTTTGGAGATAACAATAGTAAGTATTTGCCAAGTAATTTAATAAGTCTTTAAAGTCTGAAACTGAGGATTTATCACTGTACTTACGTTTCAAAGCATAAATACTACTTATTTGACAGTCACAAACTTTAGCAATAAAAAGAAAAAAGAAAGCTCAAAATAGCTCAGAAATAAGTTCTTCAGCTTAGCTTCTCACTCTTCTTTTCTTTCCAATCTAAGCTAGTAGAACCATTATTGCCATAACTCAGGCAGAAGAGAATGAAGGAAGTTGGAGGGAGAATCTAATATCTATATCTATATCTTGATGATGGATATATATTGATGTATATAGATAGAGATGGATATATATATTACTTAGGTTCTCATATATATATATGAATAATACATATATTACTTAGGTTCTCCCTCCAACTTTCTTCATTTATTTATATATGTATATATATTTCTGTCTTCTGTTGTCTATAAAACTGGATTTTTGTTATTGTTGTTTTCTCAGTTGTTAATATGCATAGCAGTCACCCAAAGCTTCTATTAAAACGTAGATTCTGAATCAGTAAATCTGGGCTGGAGGCCTGAGATTTTCATTTCTTTTCTTTCTTTCCTTTTTTTAATGTTTATTTATATTTGAGAAAAAAGAGAGAGACAGAGAGACAGAGCTCGAGTCAGGGAAGGGCAGAGACATGGAGACAGAATCCAAGGCAGGCTCCAGGCTCCAAGCTGTGAGCTGCAAGCTGCCATCACAGAGCCCAGTGCAGGGTTCCAACCCACTAGCAGTGGGATCATGACCTGAGCCAAAGTTAGATGCTTAACCTGACTCAGTCACCCAGGTGCCCCAAGATTTTCATTTCTAACTAACTCTCAGGTTATGGTGATATTGGCTGGTCTCTGATCACACTTTTAGTGACAAGGGTCTGCAATCTTAATATCTTTATTCTTCTCTTGATGTCATCCTAACATTACTGTTTGAGTTGTTCTCATTTTATTCTTCCCTGAATTGGCCAGTATATCTAGGTATTTCTTCATTAGATAGATTTATTTATCTTTTTGCAAAATTGATCTATTTATTTACTTATTTATTTTGAAGCCCTAATTGTGGTGTTAATGGAGAGGGGTTAATGGAGAGGGGTGGATGCAGGACAATGGTTACTGTGGGTAAAGTCTGTAAGTGGATGTAGTATAAAGTTTGTAGGAAGCTCTGTGATGGAACCAACATGACTTCACTCCTTGGTGAGTCAGAAACTGCACCAGGTTGATTTGTTGCATGAAGAAAACTTTATTTGCAGCAAATAAGGAGATCAAAGGGAGTGGATTCCAAAGCCATGACTCCCTGAACGAGAGTGAATGGATTCCTTTTATTTAGGGTTAGGTTGAATGTTTAGATGGGGACGCCTTGTCATCGTATATAAAGGTGGGAATAAGGTCTCATATGTGTCTTAAGGAAACACATGTATATACACATTGTATGTTATGTAAATGAGGCTTATCCTCCTCCTTGGGTGGAGATTTTAGTGTTATAATGAGCTAAAGGTAGTTGTCGGTCATTCTAGAGGTCATTCCATGATTCATTGGTGCAGGGGTTAAGCTCAAACTGGTCTGAGTGCTCTGGGCTGGCTGGAGGTCTTGTGAGGGCAGTCGCTATTGCTCCAGGAGTGGTTTTACTTTGCATACATTTGCCTAAATTAAGAGGCTGGAAAGAAGAGCCTAAGGGAAAATGTGGGACAAAGGTAGGTGAGTACAGGCAAGTGGGCAGTAAAGGTCAGATCTTGGGGTCTAGCTGGTGACATCTCTACAGCAGAGTACAGAAGTGAGGGATACTGCTGAGTTTCATCCCTCTCCCTCTGTATTTTAAGCACAAGATTTAATATAAATAGCTCTGGCTTCCATTTATTGAGCATGTTCTCTATTCCAGGTTCTAGTTTAATACTTTTAAGAATATTTATTTTAAAATATTTTTAACATAAAATTTTTTATCCCCATTTTATAGTTAAGGAAAGATCATTCACTTTATTTAAAAATTGGGGGTTAATGAGTCTGTTAAAAATAAAGTGAATACTTCTCAACTCAGTTTCTGAGGCCAGTGTTACCCTAATTCCAAAACTAGGTAAGAGAGTACAAAAAGAAAAAAAGAAAAAGAAAATTATAGACTGATATCTCTCACAAACCTAGATGTAAGGATCATTAACAAATATTAGCGAATCAAATTCAGCAATATTGAAAAAACCATAACAACCAAGTGAAATTTATTCTAGGTATCTAAAACTGTTTCAACATATGAAAATCACTCAGTGTAATGTACCATATCAGTAGGATAAGGAAAAAAATCACATGATCGTATCAATTGATGCAGAAAAAGTATTTGACAAAAACTAATACCACTAGTTATAAAAATGATCAGCAAACTAGAAAGAGAGGGAAACTTCCTCAACTTGATAAATATATCTACAAACAAAATCTATAGCTATAATACTTAATGGTGAAAGACTGACTATTCCTTTAAGATTGTGAAGATGACAAGTGTGTCCACTCTTACTGCTCTTATTCAACATAGTATTGCAAATTCTAGTCTAACAATAAGGGAAAAAAGTGTGGGGGGGGATAGGAAATAAAATCACACAGATTGTAAAGGGAGTAGTGCAACTATCTCTATTTGCAGATGACATGATTAGCTAGATAGAAAAATACTGATTCTCCTAACATAACTAGAATTAAGTGGGTTCAACAAGATTCCCAAATATAAGATACACACACACACACACACACACACACACACACGTGTAGAATTTCTATATATTAGTAAGGAACACATTAAATCTACATCAAAACCGTAGCACCATTTAAAAATGTTCCAAAGAATGTGAAATGCTTAGGTATAAATCTAACAAAGCATACATAAGATCTGTGTGCTGTAGTTTACAAAATGTTGATTAAAAAAATAAAAGAAGATCTGAGTAAGTGGAAAGATATATCATGCTCGTGGATTGGACAATTCAATATACATGATGGGGAGAAATAATTCTCTCTGACTTTAAACATTCTTCTAGCTGGACTAAGAATCAAATTGACATGAGATAGATTAACAGGAGAAAATAAAATTTAATAGCATACTCACAGGGAATCCACACAACATGGAAATTCCAAAGACAATGAAACAATACGAAACTTTCATGAACTAAGGAGAGGGGTAAGGTCTCCAATACAAAGGGGAAAAAGACTATTAGTATTTGGAAAACAAACTTGTCCCTATTAGATAAGTTTCTTAGGTAAAGAGGAATCTCTGTTAATAGCTCTCTTCCTGGTATAAGTAGGCAGTTGAGGGAAGGGTAAAGAACTTCTCCTGAATCTGCTGGGATTTGATTGCTTTTAATTTGAAGTAATGTTCATGCTGCAGTGGCCCAAACTGGGGCAGCTCGCCCTTGGCCCCTACAGAGGAAATAGAAATTTAATGCAATTTCTATTAAATTCCCAGCAAGGTTTTTGTCAGCGTAGATAAACATACTCTAAAATGTGTATGTAAAAGGAAAGACCCTAGAATACCCAAAGCAATTTTGAAAAAGAAAAATGAGTTGGGAAAAACCATTCTTTCTGGTATTAAGACTTACTTTATAGTTATGGTGGTTATAGTATATAGCATAGTGAAGTAGACACTATAATACCATTACAGAGAGAGTTACACAGATCAATGAAACAGAATAAAGTAACAAGAAATAAGTCCATATAAATATACTCAATTGATTTTTGACAAAGTTACAAAAGGAATTCATTGGAGAAAAAATTGTGTTGGAGCAATTTCATACATAGGTAAGAAAGAGAACCTCTACCTAAATCTCACACCTTAATAAAACATTAGCTCAAAATAGATTACCGATTTAAATTTAAAATATAAAAGTGTAAGAAATTAGGTGGGGAGGAAGGAGAAAATCCTCATGACCTAGGACTAAGTGAAGCGTTGTCAAACTTGATACCAAAAACACAACAATAAAGAAATATTAATAAATTATCTCTCATCTGATATAGAATATTTGCTGTGCTAATGACCATATTAACATAATGAAATCAGAGACTGGGATATACTATTTGCAAATTACATATCCAACAGAAGACTTTCATCTAAAATACATAAAGAACTCTCAAAAGTGAACATTTATTTATTTTTATTTTTTTTAATTAAAAATTTTTTTGTTAATGATTATTTTTGAGAGAAGGAGAGACAGAATACAAGTAGGGGAGGGGCAGAGAAAGAGGGAGACATAGAATCTGAGGCAGGTTCCAGGCTCTGAGCTGGCAGCACAGAGCCAGACGTGGGGCTCAAACCCATGAACCACAAGATCATGACCTGAGCCAGTGTCAGATGCTTAACCAACTGAGCCACTCAGGCACCCCTCAAAAGTCGACATTTAAGAAGCAATTCAGTTAGAAAATGGGCAAAAGATACATCAAATAAGCACATGAAAATGTTATTTATTCAGCATCATTAGCTATTAGGGAAATGGAATTAAAAACACAATTTTAATCCAAAGACTAAAATATTAAAACAAAATACCAATAACATCAAATTCAGGTAAAGATGCGGAAAAACTGTATCATTCATACATTGCTGGTGGGAATGTAGAATGGTACATATAGCTACTTTGGAAAAATAGTCTGACAGTTTCTTTTAAAATTAAAGATGTCTACTACATAGGACTCAGCAGTCGTATTCTTGGACATTTATCCCAGAGAAATGAAGACTTATCGTCACCCAGAAACCTGTACACAAATGTTCATAGCAGCTTCATTTGTAATAGGCCAAATTGAGAATTACTCAAATGTCCTTCATTGGATGAATAGTTAAACAGTCTGTGATATACCCGTACCTTAGTAGACTGCTCAGCAATTAAAAGGAACAGTCTATTCTATTGATACATGTAACAACTTGGATGAACCTGAAAGAAATTATGATGAGTGAAAAAATGCAACCTCAAAACCAATCTTTATATATATTATATGTACATATATATGTATATATAAGTTTATAAAAATCTAGCCTGTATACGATTCATTTATATAATGTTCTTGAAGTAGTGAAAAAATAGAGATGGAGAAGGTAGGCAGGGATTATGAATGGAGTGATAAGGGGTAAGTGTGGCTATAAAGAGTAACACAGTGGACCCCTAATGGATGGTACAGTGCCTCATCTTGACTGTGGCAGTAGTTACATGGAAATATACCTATCATAAAATTGCATAGAAATTCACATACACATATACACATACACGAGTGCATGTATAGCTGGTAAATGAATTGTACCAATTTTGATTGCCTGATTTTGATATTGTGCTTTGTTAATACAAGATGTTTAAATTGGGGAAAACTGGATACCTGGTGAACTGGGCCTCCCTTTACATTTCTCCGCAACTTTCTATGATCCTATAATTATTTCAAAATAAACATTAAAAAAAAAGCCAGTTGTTTAGTTAAAATTCTACTTAGCTTGAAGAACATACTACTGACTTTCTAGCCTCTCCAGAGCACGAGCTCTTATCCCTTTCTCCATACTGTATTCTTCTAGCTTCGAACAAGTGACATTCTGAGGTGAAGGTAGGAAGACAATGCCAGGTTATAAAAGTTAATATCAGGTAGAAGAATTCCATAACCTCAGATATGTCCTGATGCACTATCTGGGAAACCCTATTTTATGTCAAACATTAGATTGATAACCTCATTAAATAAAGCGCCTATTCTCTTTTCTTTCCCAACTCACATTTTCTGTGCTCACTGAAGGCTAAATTGTGTTGAAGTAGAATTCTAGGGGAACACCTCCAACGTACCTATTTGCTATCTTTTTTCTTATAGGTTATACTCTACTCTCCTGAAAGGCTTTTAAAGTACAGGATTATTTTTCTGATTATGATTATGATTTTAAGCAATCGCTATTATAGAGACCTTTCTCTGGCTTAGCTTCAGTTATTTTGCATTCTAAAATGTTTAAAGTTAGTTCTTCCAACCTAAGTGAATTCTTTCCAAATTGCTAGTTTTGTTCTTTGTTTTTTTGTGTTTTTTTTTTTTTCCTTCTCTCTGTCTTAAGCATAAGCATATAGAATCACGTCTGCTTAACTCTGGGATTGTTGAGATTTCATGGGAGATTTGGGGAGTAGGAGGCATCTTGGCATGGAGATCATTATTACTTTTTGATCCGCCTCCGGTAAGCATTCTGACAATTCCTCCCACACCTTCTACTAAAAGTTTTCTCCTCAGGCTAATTGACTGTTAATGGAGGATAAGTAAGGCATTTATACATCCACAACTCTCAGTATACATGATTTATGTCACCCTCTTAAAACACAAGATTTAAACAGCAGTTGCCTGTTTTTTTCTCTGCCACATCAGAAATTGGGTTTATGGGGTGGATTGGGAGACAGATTTTATTTTCTACTTGAGTTCTTTCAGGGCCAATGGTGAGCTGCTAAAGTTGAAGGTATAGGGATATAAGAAGGGCCAGTTTTTTTATGTAACTAATATATATTTTGACATTATTTGAAAAGTATTACATTTTCATTTGATAGCAGTCTTAGCAACATAAATCTTTTATTTCTTTTTTGTGAAAATTTACTTGTGGATTGAGAGTTTGGTAGATTTGGAGTCTATGGGTATAGTAGGTAATCTCTGAACTAGCTCTTGGCCTCTTCAACACAACAACAATTTTAAAGTTACAAATTATACCCTTTAGTTCTCCTGGCTAAATAAATAAAGATACAGTCATTTAAATAGCCTTCTTTCAGACTTGTTGTGGAAATAGGTAGTCATTATTGAAAAATGAAGTAGAATCTCTGGAATAGAATGTGTTCTGACTATATCATGTTTACAGTTCTCTCACTGATGGTGATTGTTACAAGATAGACCAAGAACTGAATGAATGACTCCCCAAGAGAAATACATTCTTTGCACGGTTACCTAAGCCAATTGTTTGAAAACACCATTTTATGAAGTACAAATAATTCAGTTAATTCCAGGAAGTAGGTCTGTTTTCCTATAAATTCTCTTGAAGTTAGTTCTTCTCTTAAGTTACACTTTTCCTGTTCAAACGTTAATCATCTCAATAATGTGCCCTTCCTGATTTCCCAAAATGCAGGTTGTAGTCTTATTATTCCCAATTACGTCTCTCAAATGCAGATCTTACTATGATACCCTCTTTAAAAATACCTCATTATGTTTCAGCATTGCTGACTATGTCATGGATTGCATCTTTACTTTGGATTGCTCAAAGATTACATGACAACATGTGAACTGTATGTGAAGTCAAAGTGTAAATAATTGCACTTATTCCATGGATGAAAATTTTACTTAAGGGCTAGTAAGCTTTTTAAATATAAATACTGATTTATGATAGAATAGCATGAAATGCCATATGAATTTTATAATAAAATGTGAAACCTCCGAGAAATGCCATGCTTATAAAATCAGTCTTCTTTGGATATGTGTCCAAACTCTATATCATAGTATATAATTCTCTTAGCAATTAGATACTAACAAACACCATGTCCTGAAACTCCATACTATTGACATTCTTATGAGATATCTCTTGTGGATCCTATGTACTATTCCCAAAACCGCTCATGCTTCTCATCTACCTCAATTTTTTCATGGTGTCTTCTATGACTAGAATACCATTTTCCAGTTTCTCTGAATTGTGAATGCTCTTCACCCTTAGAGTTTACAAACTCATACAAATGGCGTAAATATAGTATTCCTCTGCATCTAAAATTTTTTTCACATAAATCTATTCAAATATACATTATATTATATTATGATTATTTGTGTATGTTGCTTTTACCAGTTATGAAAGCCTTGAAGTAAGAATATGTCTTATTGTTATTTTTTTTCTTTCTGTGGAGTTTTATAATATGACCACAGATCAAATACTTTGACACTCCTCCCTCCAAAGAGTAAGTTTTGATCCCCTTTCCTTGAGTGTGGACTGTAGTTTATGACCTTCTAATGAACAGAATGTGGTAGAAATTACAGAATAACCTCTAAGGCTAAATTATAATCAATACAAAGTAACTGGAAGTGGTTCATTATGCTGCCATGACAGAGATGTAAAATCTCTTTGGAACCAGTCTGTGGATAACACTAGCAAGATTTTAAAAAGAAATAAAGTTTTTACAAGCCTTGAAGAAACTATGTGGAAGAATGTTGACAGTTTAGCAAGCTCTGCATGAAAGCTGAAAATAATTTTATCCCTATCTTAGTAAAACCAGGAGAAAAGGAGGTCTTTGGTGTAGTAGTAAAAAGGTAAGCAATCACTATGCCTGCAAAAATATGGAAAGTAGAGAATGTACCTAATGACTTGGGAGATGTCACTATGGAGCTAAATCTAGACTAAATGTTGAAGAGGACGTCTGATGTCTTGTTGATGCTCATGGTAAAATGTGAGAATAGAGAGATGAACTGAATTAAGCATTGTTAAATACAAAGGAGCAAGGATTTTATTGGTTTGAAAATTCTCAACCACTTCAGATAGCAAACAACACCAAGAAAACATGTTCATAGATTAAATCAAAAGTTGGGACTGTAAAATATTTGTTAATACATCATAAAGCTCTAAGGTGATGCCGCAGAATACCTTTCAGTCAGGGGAACAAATGCTCTAAAAACTTTTAAGAGTATGCATCACAGATCCTCTAACTCAAGTAATAGCGGTGCTAAGAAACTTAACGACAAAATTCATTAGCTTAAATATAAAGTAAAAAGGAATATATATTAAAGAGATTTGTCAGTTCAACTTTTGGCACATTAAGATCAACATAAGATCCAAACAGTTTTAAAAAAAGAATTATATTGGTGGAAACAATGTCAGCTTGGACTGAAAGGGACAGTCTAAACTAGAGGTAATTTTGCCATTGTGATTTTGAGCCTCAAAGTTCTAGGATGCATTGGATAAACTACCTAGTATGTTATAAAGTGATTTCAGCACAACTATATGAAGTTCACATTATAAAGAATGAGATCTCCTACTAATAACCAGTGAGAAACTGACATCTCTAGTCAACAGATATATGGTTGAGCCAAATTGGTAGTACATCTTTTAGTCCATTCAACTCTTAAACTGACTGAAACTCCAGCTAATAACTAACCTCATGTAAGACCCCAAACCAGAACTGCTCAGTAAGTTACTCTTATATTTCTGACTCTCAGAAATACTAATATAATAAATATTTGTTGTTGTATGTCACTAAATTTGTGTTAATCTGTTACACAGCAAGCAATAACTAATGCAATTCTTTTTTTTCCCCCATCTACTATATAGTTTGGTGTGTAGTTGTAAGTTATCTAGTATTTGCTAGAAAAGAAAAGAAGATAAAGACCTTGTGGGTGGAATACAAAATAGAAAAACTGTGATAAGAAATTATGATATTTAAATTACTTTAAAATTCTCTCAGTGAAAATTTTGATCATGATATATGTTAAAAGTCATTTGGCTTTAAATGTAAAAATGTTTGAATTTACACTGACAAATCAAGACAAAGGTGGTGGGCACTGATATTTATTGACTTTTTCTGTACATCAGATAGGCATTTGATTATGATCGTCATTAAAATTTGTCACTTAATCTTAGCAAAAATTTTGGGAGTTAGATATTATCCCCAATTTATATATGAGGAATAGCATGAATGATATGAAATAATGTATCCATATTGATAAATCTAGTAAGTGCAGAGGCTGAATCTGATCCCACTCCTATCTGATTCCAATTTTTCTAATGTTTTTGCTATACTATGAAATATATTATTAAAGATGCTAAACTATAATAATTCAGCCTACTGATTCTAGAAGAGCAGGGGATATTTCCTTTTCCATGTATTATTAATTCAAGGTATTTACTAAGAAGTTAAAACTGTTTATTAACAGAATAGGGACATTCTAGAGTCAACTATGTTTACTTATTATATCTGCTAGAGAAGACCATTTTAATCAATATAAGTGTATGGAGACTCAATATAAGTAGGCCTAGGAATATGGTTTTTGATAATCTCTATAGAAAACAGAGCAATAATTCTATATGTTACACCTACAGAATTATACTCTTCCTTGATTTTCAACTTTGTTCTCCATTTTTTCTTTCTTATGAAAGCATTTATTGTCTCTTGAATGTTTAATATTTTAATAATAAATTCACCATTAACTAAGAAGTAGAAAAATTAGATCATATGTTAAATAAAATTCTGAGATCCTTTATTAAAAATAACACTAACTGTTGTTTACTATGACAATGAAAATAAAGGGTTGAATGGGTTGTAATGAACATATGAAACAAACAGAAAAATTCATATTAATACAGGACATGGAAGACATCAGAATAAGTGGGCTGTCTCTCTCTGTGGATTTTGGATCATTTATGAAGACTATAAAATATAAGATATATGTAGGTGCCTGGCTGGCTCAGTCAAGAGAGCATGCAACTCTTGACCTTGGGATTGTGAGGTTCAAGCTCCATCTTGGACATAGAGCTTACTTAGAAAATAAATAAATAAATAAATAAATAAATATTTATTTATTTATTTATTTATTTATTTATTTATAAAATGTGCATTTGAATTGAAAAATGAATGGTCATTCTAAATCAGTGAAGACATCGAAACAAAAGTTGGTGTGGGGGCAATTAGGTGACTTGTGGATGAAAACAGGTCAAGCATGTTGAAGAGACATGAGGTAAAAGAGATGAGATAAGCAAGAGCCTTTCAAGCCAGGTTAATTTCGTCCAATCCACTACTACATATGGTTTGCAAAAGGCAGAGTGAAGCAAGAGGGATTACTTAGGATCCTGTTGCAGTAATTCTAGAAAAGATGACTCAGAACCAGAATTCAAGAGTTGTGTTAGGAAACAATAAGAATGGATTAATCTGACCAATATTGAGAAAGAAACTACAGAGAGTCTGGGTAAATAAAATACAGAAACCAAAGATAATATCAATGTGTATAGTTTAAGTAGGTTACAGATGACACCACTCCTAACAGTCTTTGGGAAGCCAGAATGATAAATTGCTTTGACAGTATTATTAGCATTATTCAGAGTAGACTAACTACTATAATAATTACAGAAATCTCTTAAATAAAACTCACTTTTACATATCTCAAGTATTAATGTGAATGTTCCTGGCCTGGTGTTTTCTCTAGAGCTCTACTCTACATGGTGTCTCAGTAATCCAGTTTCTTTGTCATATGATTTCTTTAAATTTAAGTCCTTAGAGTCCTTTCCTTTCTGATGCATAGATGGGAAAAAAGAAATAGCATGAGCATTTGTATGGGAAAGTTAATAGCCAGACATCCATAAGGCATAAATCATTATAACTTCTGTTCCGCTGGACAATCAGAAGATGAGAAAGTAGGAAATCAATCAGAAGGTTCCAGTTACATAACTACATGCATGGGAACTGAGAAATGTAGTGTGCTCAGGAAGAATAGAAAACAAGATATTGGTGAACATGAGCACTCTCAGAGATACCAAAAGGAAAGGTTTTAAAGGAGTCAAACAAAAGGGCACAAGTCCGTAATTTGAATTTCAGTTAAATGACAACAGCAAAGCATTTCTTTGTCTTATATTTGAAAGTATTTGTATTTATGAGACTCTGTTAAACTAATTAACACTTTATAGATCTAACTGAAGATAGAAAATCACTCATTTTAGTTGTGACCACATATCTTCAATAAATGCTTGTTCTTGCCCAATTATTGTGTTCCCATCCATTTCTTACCTTGACCTGATAATATTCACTTTTAATTGTAAAAGTTCTTTGAAATTGGCTGTTTTATCTTCCTTGACTAGCGTTTTTCCTATATTCATCCCTGTAGTATATGCCACAAAATTTATACCCAATAAATTTTTTTCTATCCTTCTGTATGCTTTCAAAATCTCTAAACAAATGCTGAATTTACCTGTAACATTTATAATTTTATGCTTTACATTATCAGCCTTGATATATTATACACCCTGCTCATTCATTCAAAAGCATAATCATTTTACTATCTGGACCTTTATCAGTTTGTGGGTTTTTGTTTTGTATATGTGTGTGAACTTTACAAATTCATTTTATAAGTTCAAAAAGTTCTTTTAGGTCACCCAAGGAATTACTGATTATGTGATTATGGCCAGTGGGATTGTGAAAGCATGTTGATAATATCAAAACAAGAAAATCACCTCTATTCCTAGATCCCTGAGAATGTTACTTTGTCCTTCTTCTGACATTTGCCATGACTGTTCTGACTCCATCCTTTGCACTTGAGCTGTTCTCACTGTGGAGAGACCCTTGGATTCCCTTAAGTCTAATAAAGTCCAATTAAGGACTGCTAGTTTCTGAGCTGCATACCCTGAGGACACATGTTAATGATGAGTTTAAAATGGTGTCCTATTACAGGCTTATAGAGTGTCAACCACCTTAGCACTTCATTTTTAAAATGAGTGATAATTGGTAAGACTTTAGCATTCCTATTTAAAAGATAAGGAACTACAGATTCAGGAAACTTCAGGACTTCATCAAGGTTACCCAGACAAGCTGCATTTAGAATTCTCAGATTCTGAGTTGATTAAATAATTGAATAATAGAGCTAAGATCCATTTCAGCGTGGCCCACATTTTTTGTTTTTTGAGGTAGATATATATATGTGGACTTTGGGAAGATGATGCTTCCAGTTTTGCCTTCATTTTTACAGATCTGTCCAGATTTTTATGGAAAGGAATTCACCAGAATACTAACAGAAATTCCTTTCTGTGCTATGGAAGAGTGCAGCCAAATTTGGGGCTTAGTGTTATGATTTGCAGCTATCATGAAGATTGTTCTCCATGATTCTTTTTTTTATTAAAATTTTTTTTAGTGTTTTATTATTTAATTTTGAAAGAGAGTGACAGAGCAGGGGTGGGAGAGGAGCAGAGAGAGACACAGAATCAGAAGAAGGCTCCAGGCTCTGAGCTGTCAGCACAGAGCCCAATGCGGGGCTCAAACCCACGAACCATGAGATCATGACCTGAGCCGAAGTCAGCAGCTTAACCGACTGAGCCACCCAGGCACCCCTGTTCTTTGTGATTCTTAAGAATTGCAAGATTACCCAGGAAAAAGGGTGAAACTATGTGGTCAGCATCACCCCATTCTTGGAAATGACATTTGAAGCTTGTTTATTTGACGCCTCATGACTTTCTCCCACACCCTGCCTCTATGAGGACTCTTACATGTGTGTAATAATAATTCACGAATGTGCCCCAAATTAGAACAGCCATCCTCTTCTATCCTCTCCTATCTCTCAAGCTACTAAATCCTCCATTAGCACAATTCCTTAAGCATAGAAATAAAATGCCCCAGAAAATGCCTTGGTGATTCTATTTTTCCTTACATAGTCTGAACCTAGGTATCATTTGTATAGACATCATAAGATTATATAGGAAAACATCTAAATACCACAAGCAGATATTCATAGATTCAAAGCATTAAGAGCTAGAAAGATGTCTTAAAATGTATCTAGCAAAACTATTATGTATATAGTTCCCATAAAATATGGAAAGTCAGCTAGACTCCTATCTTTTGAATAAGAGAACATCCCAAGTAATACAGAATACTTAAATATAAATACCATAAGAGATACTGATATTTTTACCTGAAAGAACCTGGAAAGAGTGTATGTGTGATGATAACACAGTAATTGGAAGGGGCTCTCTCCAAATAAATGAACCAACTTATAGTCCAAAAACATCATGATGAGAAATGAAATAGTGAACCAGAGATTAGAAGACATTAACTCTTTCTCACACACACACACACACACACACACACACACACACACTCCAACTCCAAAGTGAATTTGTATGATGGGACATATGCTTAACTGTATGAAAAGTTCTCCAATTTCCTATCTGTGCCCAGGTTAACCTTGAAGATGGGGTAGGGTCAAATAAAGATAATTCTTAGTGGCATAGCTTCCAAGGATCTGTGAGGATTTTCAATAAGTATTCTCACTTTGGGTTCATAGTTATAGGTCATAGATACATGCTTTCCAGAAATATCTTAACAGTAAGGCTGAGGAAGAGGTTTGGCAAGTTTTCTCTTTGGGGCATAAAATATTTAGAACATTTCTAGAAACACTGTGAAAATTTGAATTTTCATTCCATTTTCATATATGTTTATGTCCACTGTCTTCTTGATCATAAAATTATCCCAAACATGGAACCAGAAGGAAATTACTTTGCAGTCCAAGTCATTTGGTAAGTAGTAGTAGAGCTTAGTCAAAAAGTATCAATAGGATAGGTACCCACTGGTCTCTTGGAAGTATATAATTCTTTCATGGAATTTCTGTCACAGAAATTTCATGTCTTATTCTGCATCGTGAAAATCCCATGCTGCCACACCCAAAACTGGGTTCAGTTGTTTGTTCAATAAGTAGATCAACAGTGAGATTTATCAATTCCCAGATACAACAAGTTCCACCAGCTGCTTTCAAGTTGCAGAGCAGTAATGGTAAGATCGCAGAATCATACCTCTGGCCGACTTCCACATGGGAATAAACGATAGATGATGAAAATTAAAAATAAATAAATAAAGTAGATCTAAACAAATTTTAAGTAGCTCTAATACAATCACTATATAATTTTGGGGACAGCTTAAGGAGATTCTGAAACTCTTAATTATTTCTATGATAACTCTTCCATTTGTTGTTTTCTAGATACAATTGGAGTAGATATACAAAAGAAACTTAAAAGGCTAAAAAAATTAAAGAAATGCACTGTATTGTTATCTACATCAAATTTCAATTATTCTTGTAATAAATGCACATTTTTTCAGGCTTTTCCTTATTACTCAGCTCTTTTTAGGGAATATTCCATAGAGCAAAATAACTTTAGAGATGCTTCTGCTGCTTTTGTGTTACTTTATAAGAGATGGATAGTAGGGGAAAATAAGAAATTTGAATTATTCATTTTATGGTTTCACCCAGGTAAGTATTTTGTGCTATCATGATACTACAAACTATATTGTTCAATTTCATATAAGAATTAATATTCTCACAAGTTTACGGCTTATTTATCTCATACTGGTAAAGTATTCTCTGTTAGACAAAATGTATATGATTATTTATTTCAATTTTGAAACTCTGTGAACTTCCACAATTTATTGACCAAGATGTTTTTATAATAATCAGTTTCCAGAAGACATCAATACTGAGGTTGAGCTCTTCATATTAAAAATTCAGGAAAACCCTCACAACATTGCATTGAGAATGATGGTACTTTAAACCTGTCATTCTAAGGTAGCCGGAGTCTGCCTGAGTCTGAAAAGCAAGCAATACTGAGAAACCAGGTATGGCTAAGGGGTTACGTGAAATATTTAAAAATAAGGATAAAGAATAAAGGGTCTTTTTCTCCTGACTCTGTTCCTTCATGGATTTGCTTTCTGTTTTATGCCACTCAGTGTTTATCATTACGGTCAGTGAAGAGGATTCATGTATTTAAATGTTTCTACAGTTATCCAGCCAAACTGTGAAGTACTTCAGGAGATAGATGAGTATGATTTTTATTTTTGTGAATATTACTGTACTAACAAGACATCTATTTAGGGCAAGGTATGTTTACAAGACCTACAGCAATGACCATTAAATCCATTCTAGAGAGAAGCAAATTTGTTTATCCTGAAACTTATTTGCTCATGTGAAATTGCTCTACATCTTTTCCAGTTTGGTCCTAGATGGATACTTTAGTCTTTTTTTTTCTGCTGCAGTGAGGTCAGTTTCAGTAGTTGGCATGAGATAAAGGATTTGAATATTTAATAATTATGAGAATTCCCACAAGATCATTCTCCATTTACTCCACCTCTTTGTCTTGCGTTTTGTTTGCTGCTCTGTGCATGGTGTTTTTTCCAAAAGACAATGTCAGAACAGGACTATTTCTCACTCTCTCTTATTCTCATGAGTGTGAGTCACAGTATAACAGAACTAATAATCTATTACCTTTTCCTAACAATTAGAAAAATATCTCTGCTAAACCTCCATCCATCTCTGCTCCCTCTCCCTCCTTCTTCACCAAGGATATATTACAGCAATTGTAAAGAACAGTTTGTCTCCTTGAAAGCAGAGGACAAACAAGGATACCAGCTCCTATATTCCTGTCTTTTAGCTTACAACCGGATAGGAATTTTGAAATAAAGATGATAAAAAGCAATATGTGTGTTTACACCCTAATATGAAATAATATTTTACCAAATGATAAAGTGACTTTTTTTTTCCTGAAAAGGTCACTTTGTTTCCATACCTATTGTCTTATTTATTGGAAACAGAGGCACCAACTGATAAGGAACTCACTCAGAAGTATGTATAAGACAGTGACAAAAAAGGGATTCAAACATTTGGAATTCCAGCTTGCTTGTCTTGATACTAAGCCATTTTGCCTCCTAATATATATTTTTTTTACAATCCAGGAAAACAAGCAATGTTTACAGTGAGCTAGTAATTTAAGAAGTTAATAAAGGTCTAAAGAGGCTAACTGCAGTAGTGGCACAGAATAGAATATCTAACTTAACCTTTTGTTGGCATATTTCCAAAGGCTGAGACATGCTTTTTAAATTAGAACAGGGGCATACAAAGGAATGACTTTATGGTTAAGCATCCTACTTCAGCTCAGGTGAATCATCTTGTGGTTTCTGAGTTTGAGCCCGGCGTCAGGCTCTGTGCTGACAGCTCAGAGCCTGGAGCCTGCTTCAGATTCTGTCTCCCTCTCTCTCTGCCCCTCCCCTGCTTGTTTCTCTCTCTCTCTCTCTCTCTCTCTCTCTCTCTCTCTTTCTTTCAAAAATGAATATTATTTTTTTTAGTAAATCAAGGAATGACTTTAATTCTTCTCACTACAGATGGAAATGTAATCCTTCAGTATTTCCATAGCTGTATTTTCTTTCTAGTTATAAACTCAGTTTTAAAATCTTATTATAGTGAAATATATATTATATATGAGATGTATTTATTTGACTATCAAATCTATGCACACAAAAATGACCATAATCTAAGCGATGAAATTAATGTAAATGATTTCTTCTGAGAAAAACACAAGGATATATTTAGAGTTATTTAAGTTTAAATTTCAAGAATGGAATCAAACTTAGATAGCGAGGATAAACATTTCATTTCACAGAAGAGAAAAATAAGATCCAGAAAAATGCAGTGAGTTACCAAAGACTGTATCACATCCATCCATCCATCCTTCCTTCCATCCATCCATCTTTCTATCTGTGTCTGTCAATAACTATGTATCATAGAAATAATTTACAATACAAACTGGCTAAGTATTGCATCTGTATTTTAAAGGTAAAGAGAACTCAGTTTCTGAGAAGACCTGATAAATAGCAGTGTGAAATTCTCTCATCCAATGTTATTTTGGAGGGTGTTTCTTCTTGAAAATGTTTTTCTTTGTAGATGGAAAAACAAGACTCCTGGGGCACTTGGGTGCCCCAGTTGATTAAACCTCCGACTTCCACTCAGGTCATGATCTCAAGGTTCCTGAGTTCAAGCCCTGCCTCGGCCTCTGTGCTGACAGCTAGGAGCCTGGAGCCTGATTCTGTGTCTACTTCTCTCTCTGCCCCTCCCCCACTCGCATTCTGTCTCTCTCTTGCTCAAAAATAAATAAGTATTAAAAATTTTTTTTAAAAAAGGAAAACAAGATTCTTAATCACTCCTTTTCTGTGCATTCATGAGTGTATATGTGTGTTTGTATGGATAAATAGATAGCATATATTAGAGTCTTGAAGGAAAAAGCAATCTAATTAAGTATTGAGGAGTAAACAGATGATTCCAGGTGGAATAATAAAGAGAAGAAATGTGAACATGAGACACTGATATGTGCAAAAACTCAAACATATAAAAACACTAGTTTATTCAAAGTATTCCAAACAAAAGGTTATTGCTTGAAATGTCAGGTATAAGTAAGAGCTAATGAGATTGAAGAAGTAGTTTAAAGGCAGATAACAAAGAGTCTTTTACAAGAAGTGATTGATTTAAAATTTATAGCCCAAAATCCCTTTATGCAGGGGAGTAAGATTAGGTTTTTAACAAAGACTATTCTAGCAGCAGTTGGACAAAAGACCAGAAAGGGAAAACATTGACAACAAGAAGTCCAAAAACAAAGTTGTTATAATGATTCAGAAAAGCAATGATGAGAATCTGAACAAAGGCAGTAGCAGTAGGGATAGAGGGGGTTAAATAAATATAAGAGATGTTTTAATGCTTTAATGTGTAAGATTGTCCGTGATGTTATGTCATCTGTAAGATGGACATCTAAACATCAGTAACTCAGACAACTAATGAAGGAGAAACAGAGTGGAGTGAGTATGAGGAGATAAAGATCTGAGAGTCAACAATTGCCTTTTGGTAGAAGTAATCTTATGAATAGGTAGTGTCTATAGACAAATATAAGCAGGCTGAGGACAAAATCTCAGAGAATACTAATATATGGTAATGGATTTTGAAAGTGAAGCCAATAAATTAAAAAAAAGTATTTTCAGGCACATAGGAAGTAAGCTAGGCAAACATGATGTCTAGGATTCATAGAAGAGAATTTAAAATGTTAGAGTGGTAAATAGGGACAATTGTGTTAACAAAAATCAAATACATTAATGATTGAATATAGAGCATTAATTGATTTGGCAATTTAGGGGTCATCATAAATTTAGTAAAAACCTTTCCAGAGTGGTGAGAAAGAAAAAAATTGTAATGGATTAAAATACATAAGGATATAAAGATATATGAACTCAATCTAGACTTTGTAATAGTCAAAACATAAAAATAACAAATAGCAATTACATTTCCATTTCATTTACTTTAGGGATTATTGTATGAATGAAGCAACAGATCAAGAAAAAATTGGTGATTAAGAGAGATCCCAGAGATTTCCCAGAAATTATTTTTATATTCACAGTTGGATATTACAAATTAGAATTAGCTGACAATATTGTTGGTGGGTTGAAAAACTGAATATTATGTCAAAAATAGATAATATCAAAGTTATGGGGAAAAAAAGAAAAGCAAAGTTCTCCTCAGGGAGAAGGTGATAATTGTTGCTAATGGCCTGTAAATGAAGTGACATCTCTGTAGAAAGTACTTAAAAGCAATCTTTTCAGTTCAGTCATTTTTGCCTCTTTTTGTCTGTCTTTGAGGTCAATGTGTTTCTTGTGCATAGTCAGAAAAATAAGGATCTGGATTTATGAGATGGAGTGATTGGGGTGCTTTATTCCTGTATCAACCTTTGCACAGGAGGGTAGATCAGGAAGCTGTCCACATTACCAGTTGATCCTGCATATTTGAGGCAGAATTCATTTACTTTGCCATAGAAATCTACTTAGCTTTCACAAAATTGGCAACTTTCTAAAAATAAGATTAAAAAATACACAGTTTATTCTTTCATAAACGAAGGAGATAGACCAAACCACAACGAGCCATTTCCGTCTTAGTGCATGAATACTTACCATAGTGAACCAGTGGTAAGTATGGATAACATGTATAATAAATTATTCTGTATTTTTATAAATGCAAATTAGTTGGAGGACCACATCATAATCATTGAGATAACACTAGATAATGATTGAAGAGTCTGGACTTTAATTCCAACTTTGCTAAAAACTCTGAATAAAAAGGTGATTTTAACATTTTAAGGATTTAGTTGTCCTTCTTTGTATATTGAAAGTGTAGGATGCAATATTATGCAGTGATCCTTCTAACTCTAAAATTTTGTGCATTAAAAATGCTAGACTGGAGATTTTTTTTCTAGAATCAATAACATTAGACCACACTAGTTTTTTCTGTTGTTGTTTTCTTGTTGCTGTTGTTGTTTAATAAAATGTCCTGAATAATACCATACATAAAATTAAATATACTCACTATAAATATAGAGCTTGATAAAATTTTGGCAAATGTATACACCCATCGGCCAGCACCCAGTAAAAATTTGAAAACATTTCCATCATACCAGAAAGCTTCTTTTTCCTTTTTACAGTCAGATGTTCCTATCTCCCATTCTACCTCAGGCCATCACGTATCAGCTGTATCACTACTGATTAATTTTGGCTGTTCCAGAACTTCATATAAATAGAAAAATATTATTTGTACTCTTCTGCATCTGGTTTCTTTCACACAATATACTATTTTTGAGATTCCTTCATTATTACTGCATTTATCTGTAGTTTGTTCTTTATATTTTTTTATTTTTATTTTTATTTTTGAGAGACACAAAGAGACAGCGTGAGCAGGGGAGGGTCAGAGAGAGAGGGAGATACAGAATCTGAAGCAGGCTCCAGGCTCTGAGCTAGCTGTCAGCACAGAGCCCAATGCGGGGCTTGAACCCACGAACCGCGAGATCATGACCTGAGCCGAAGCCGGACGCTCAACCGACTGAACCACCCAGGCGCCCCTGTAGTTTATTCTTTATTGGTGAGTTATATTCCATTATGAGAACATACCACAATTTGCTTTCCATTCTCCTGTTGATAAAAATATGGACTGGTTCTAATTTAAGGTTCTTCTCTTTTTTTAAATTATTTTTTAATTCTTCTTGTGTAAAATACCTATGTTTAAAACTACTAAAATACTTCAAAGTATTAATGAATCTTCCAGTTATACCACCTGCTTGCCAGCACTTACTTTTAAATTGCCATTAAATTATTAAATAGTTGCCATTTAAAAAAATTTTAACCATTCTACTGTGAAAAAGTATTCTTATTATGAATTTAATTTACATTTCGTTGAATACTGAGGTTAAGCATATTTCCATGTTCTTAATGTCGTTAATGAAATGTATGTTCAAATATTTTACCCATTGTTTTATTTGGTTATTTGTCTCCTTATTACTGAGTTTTTAAATGTTCCTATGAATTCTGGGTACAGTCCTTTTTGTGTGAGTTTGTGTGTTTGTATGGTAAACACATATACAGTTGACACTTGAATAGCAGGGGTTTGAAACGTGCAGGTCTACTTATACACAGATTTTTTGGGGGAATAAATACAGTGTATTTTCTCCTCCTTATGATTTTCTCAATAACATTTTCTTTTCTCTAGCGTACTTAATTATAAAGATACAGTATATAATATAACATACAAAATATACATTCATCGACTAGTTATGTTACCTGTAAGACTTCCGGTCAACAGTAGGCTATTAGCAGCTAAATTTTGGAAGGGTCTGTAGTAGGTTCTCCTTCATGAGGAAGGGTCCTGGGGAGATGACGAGCGACACAATGACGTTCCCAAAGGCTGATGGCGGATGGAAACAGGGACGTTCCCAAAAGCTAATGGAAGCGTGGACGTCCCCAAAAGCTGATGGCTAATGGCAAACTTTATTAGGAACAGCATCCTATTTTATACCCTCCTTACCAGCATGGAGAGCATAATAAATGTTTAGTCAGCAGTAAATGTTTTAACCAGAACAATAGGTGCAGATAAGGAAAGGACAGAACAGGAACAGCTTGTAGCAGTGTGTGGGCATGTCTCCGGCGTTGTGGTTCCTGACGCACTTGGCTGGTGACCAGGAAGGCTCTGTTCTGCACGCCCTCCTGGGACTTTATCAAGTCCCATGTTTCCAGTGTTCTGAGAACAGAGGTCAGGCAGGGACAGTTCCTTGCATTCCCCGACAGGAGTCAGAAGTTATACATGAACTTTTGACTGTGTGAGGGGTAGGGAGTGTCAGCACCCATAACCCCCACAGTGTTCACGATGAACTACAGTATGTATACATATATATATTTTTTTCAATTCTTTGGCTTGTATTTTTAATTTCATAATTATATCTTTAAAGGAGCAGTAGTTTTTAATTTGAATGAAATATATTTAATTCTCTTACAGATATTACTAAGTCTTAGTGGTATTTATCTTGTTTATGCAGTATTTGCCTACTGCAAGTTTGTGATGATTTTCTCCTTTCTTATTTACCCATTTCAAAATTTTGACATTGATGAAGTTGGGGATTGAAGTTCTTCATCTTTTTCAATGTAGATATTCAGTTAATCTAGAGCCACTTTCTGGAAAGACTCTTCTTTCCACATTGAATTACTTTGTAGCCACTATCAAAAATCAATTTGCCATATATCATTAATTGATAATATTTCTAAACTGACTGATCTATAATTCTGATGAAACACAAAGTCCAGGTTATCTTGTTTTTTGTAACTTTACAGTAAATCTGAAAATCAGACAGTGTAAGTTCTTCAATTTTTGTCCTTTTTTAAAGAAAAAGATGTCCTTTGCATTTTCATATAAATTTTAGACTTAATTTGTCAATTTCTATATCTGCTGATATTATAGGGTTGTTATTTTGTAGGAGCCATAGAAAAACTTGAGCATAATGAATATCATAAAAATAATAAATCTTCAATCCATGCATTGTGTGTACTTTTTGGTTTATTTAGATTTTCTTTAATTTCTCTCAGCAATGTTTAGTAATGTTTAGTGAAAAGGTCTTTCATATATTTAGCGAACTTTTCCCATAACAATTTATATATTTGATGATATTGATTTCAAAATTTTATTTTCCAATTTCTTTTTGCTAAACTTCAGAAATAAAATTGATTATTGTATTTAACCTTGAATTCTGTGGTCTTGCTACCTTGCTACCTTCCTTAAGATATACCTAGTGAGATAAATATGCTGTCTGTAGGAATGGAAAAAATTTTCATTCATCCTTTCTAATATTTAAAAAATGTATATTTTTCTTGCTTTATCACACTAGATAATATTCCATTTCAGTATGGAATAGAAGTGGTGAGGATGAACATTTTGGATGATCACACAATTTTTCTCTTTTATTCTGTTTAAATGGTGAATTGCAGTGATTGATTTTCAAATATGGAATCAGTATTGTAATTCAGGGAACATGATTTCTTGTTCCTGATGGATCATGTTTTTCATCTCTTTCTATATTTGATTTATTAATATGTTGAATATTTATGTGTCTGTTCCAATAAGTAATATTGATCTGTCATTTGTTTTCTTTTATTCTCTTTGTCAGGTGTTGGAAATAGGATGATGCTGGTCTCATAAAATAAAATGTGAAGCAATCAGCTCTCTTCTATTTTCCAATAAAGTTTGTAATAGCTTAAAAATATCTCATTTAAGAATTTAACAGTATAGTGATCTCACCTTGGAGTTTTATTTATAAGACGACCTTTGTTTTGAGTTAAATTTATTTAATAGTTTTGCTAAGTTGACTTTCAAACTTTGCATTATTTTTTTCTGTCAGATTCACATAAAATTACTCATATAAATATTCATATAAAATTATTTTTAAGGGGCCTGGGTGTTTCAGTCAGTTAAGCCTCCGACTTTGGCTTAGGTCATGATCTCATGGTTCACGAGTTTGAGCCCCATGTGGGGCTCTGTGCTGACAGACAGCTCAGAGCCTGGAACCTGCTTCAGATTCTGTGTCTCCCTCTCTCTCTGACCCTCCCCTGCTTGTGCTCTCTCTCTCTCTCTCTCTCTCTCTCTCTCTCTCAAAAATAAATAAAAACATTTAAAAATATTAGTAAAAACTATTTTTAATAATCTCTTTTTATTCTCTTAATATATGTAGGATCTTTAGTGATAGATCTTGCATTTCTAATATAGATAATTTATGTTTACTCTTTTTTTCTTGATTAGCATTGCTAGGTATTTATAAATTTTATTAATACTTTCAATGATTGGATTTTTATATGCTAATATTCTCTGTTCAATTTCTGTTTTGTTGGTTTTTATTTATAGAAACATATCATTTATTTTTGTTAATTTAGGCATTAAAATCTCTAAATTTTCCTCTAAGTATCACTTCTACTGCATCCCATATATTTTTATATATTTTGTTTACATTATTATTCTTTTCTAAATGTTTTCTAGTTCACCTTAGGATTTTTCTTTGATTTATAGATTATTTGAAAATCTGTTGTTTAATCTCCAAAAATCCCTTTGTTTTTGTTTACTAATATAATTTTATTTGGTGAGACAGAATACTTCATAAGATGTAACCTTTGAAATATATCTAGACAAATTCATTGGCCTAGTACATGTTCTGTCTTGGTGAATGTTCCAGGTTTATTGAGATTGCGTGTGTACGTTCAGTCTTTCGAGGTGTAGTGTCCTGTAATGTTAATTAATTCCAATTAGTTTTTAATATTGTTCAGACTTTCTATATTCCCACTTATTTGGGGCTGGAGTTGGGTATGTATTACCGAAAAGGTTTCCTGTCATTAGGCTATCCTTTTCCCTGTCCCTTGGCCAAGGGGAAGAGGCTTTTTTGTTTACCTTATGGGCAGCTCCAGGCTAAGCTTTCCCTTCCCCCAGCCATGATGTGTGGGAGGAATAAGAATCACAGAGAATGCATCAACATGTTGTTCTTGAAATCCCAAATTCCTGGGAAGCCTATCTTCTTTCACCTGTCACAGTATTCCTATGTTTATTTGGTCTGTTATGCCAACGCTATTTATTTAGTTGTCAGAAGGAGATCCTAAGAGAAATGAAATAACTCTATCTTGGTTAATCAGAAGTCCCATAATTCTAACAGTTTAGACCTCCAGCTGTAACACCTGGAAGGAACTTCCTCTTTGTAACTTATATGAGTTTGCTCATATAAGTTTTGTAATTTACAGATAGACAATAGACCAGGTGGAATTGTCGCACAAAGGAAACTTCATTTGCAACAAATAAGGAGATCACAGTAATAACTTCCAAAGCCATGTGCTGCAAGCAAGAGTGAGTGGGTCCTTTTGATTTAGGGTTTAGGATGGATTTCCAGAAAGAAGAACTTTGTCATAGCATGTAAAGGCACGCATAATGGTGCCCAGGCATACTTAGAAAACATGTCTATACATGTATCCTGTATAGTAATGAAGCTTGTGCTCCTCCTAGGCTGGAGACTTTAACAGTGTAATGAAGCAGAGGTAACTGTCAGAAGAAAAGAAGGGGCTGTGGGAATGCTCTGAGAGCTGGTATAAACTGAATGGCATACTGGGCTCCTTATCTCCGGTAAGAATTCAGAGCTTCGCTTACTTTTGAAACAGCACTGAGAATTTTACCACTGCCTTTTTGTCTCTGATATGGTTAGGCTATTTCCTGGACTCGTAGAGACTGTTAGCTTTTGCATTCCCTTTGATCCCTTAAAATCCTTAACGTTTGCATTTCTTTGTAATTCTGACACCTCCTAGAAAATTCTGCAAGAAGTATGCTTAGGCAAGTAGAGGCATAGATCGCAGAAAATAGATGAAAGGATAAAATGATTTCTCTTGTGTCACAAAAATCATCTGTTTTCTTCCTTTTTCTGGGAATCCTCTCTTTGCTGACATCTCGACACCACAGATGGTTTTGGTGGAGAAGCAGGGAGTTTATTTTCCATCCCTACCCAGAAGAAGCAGGCAGTGCTCTTATTTTTCTCCCCAGGTAGTGTTTGCAGAGCTGATCAGAGAAGTAATCTTCTATTCTCCTCTCTGAGAATGTAGGTTGAATCCCAGTTTACCCATCAAGGTACTGTCATTAGGGTTCCACCCTCACCTAGCAGTGATAGGACTAAAAAGAACAATAGCCAGGAGCAGGGCTAGTTGGCAGTCTGAGCCCCTACCCCTGGTGTCTGCCTGCCCGGTAGGAGCTGATCTTTAATAGATGAATGGTTGAATAAACTGGTACATGTGATAAAATTGCGTAGAACTAACACACACACACACACACACACACACACACTCACACACACACACACACAAACACACTGCATAGAAACTAGTGAAATCTGAGTAAATCCTGTGAATTGTATCCGTGTCAATTCCTTGGTTGTAATATTATTACTCTAGTCATAACCAATAGGGAAACTGGTGAAGAGTTTGCAACTGGAAGTGAATCTAAAATTATGTAAAATAAAAAGTTAAAAATTAAATAAGGCTATGATCATGCCCAACAGCAGCAAAGTATCACTAATGTCTCTCTACTCTGTCTGGGTCAGAATTCCAACATCTCCCAGCAATGCTTGATTTCTAGTGTTGATGCAGGCAGTATGGGTCCAAGGACCCAGCAGAGGGTCCCAGGGGACCAGCCAAGAGAGTTCTTGGCTTCATACAGGATAGAAATCAAATGCCAGCCAGAGAAAGTGGAAACAGAGTTTATTGAATAGCGTTAAGTGACAGAAAAACCAAATGGAGTATCTGGTTGGCTCGGAGGAAAGGAGAATGAGTTGTTGTTGTTGCTTGGGGCTAGGGATTTATATTGGAAAAGGGTCTAAGGTATGTGTTTCTTCAGGTATCCATGGTAGGGTCTGATCAAAGGTGAGTATCAGGTGAACAATGGGTGTTATTCCATACATTACTGGAAGTAGGGGTATTGACACCAGTGTCCGCTGAGGTTTGTCTGAAGCTAATGTCCTGGAACATGTTTGGGATATGACTCTTCTTAGATGTTGTCAGATATTTGGAGTCTATGACAAAACTCAGAGAATGACTAACTTCCTTGGTTCCCCCACGGAGTGGGAACATAGCTTCTTTGGCTTATTCAGAGCCAAAATATGGAACATGAGTAAATGAGGCCTAGCAGGAAAACAGCAGAAGTGGAACCTTTCTAAAATGGAGTCCCTTCAGCTTTCCTACTGTAGTGTCTTTGTTCTGTTTGCAACTCTGTAGCATCTAATTCCTGTAACCTTTTTATATTCTTACGCTGTGTGAAAGTTCATTACCCAGGATTCCCAGGAGACCTCTCCACATGGATTTCTGTGGTTCCAGTACTGCACCTCTCTTTTTCCAGAACTAAAGGCTGAGCTGTTGTAATGTCCACCTCTGAGCCCCCTCTCAAGATAATATTCTGCTGCCTGCAGTTCAGTGCCTAAAAACAATTGACTGATAATTTTGCCCCTACTTTTATGGTGGTTATTTGTAAGAGAGTTAGCCCAGTGGTAGATAGCAATCATAGATGGGAGCAGAACATTCCAAATTAGTTCTTAAGCCATTTTCTAGCACCACTTAATGTTATGATTTGGAGTACATCGCCTGAGTCTCTGTTTCCTCATTTATAAGATAATAAAAAAAATTCCCTTTAAGAATCAACTTTTATCATCATCTAAATGAGTTACCTTTCCTGCTACCCTTCCAACTTTTGTCTGTGGGATCAGCATTTCATAGAACATGAATAAACTATTTTTAGAATTTAATTGTACAACTCTAAACTGGAGGTTAAGCTAGAGTATACATGAGTCATAACGTCTATATTTTCAAAATGTGTCATGAACTTCCCTAATGCATGGATTTATTCTCTTAATAGCAATAATGTTTCACAAAGTTATATTGTCATTTAAAAAACTTAAAACATCACCACATATTATAATGTTGTAATTTAACAAAAAGAACTATGAAGTCCTCCATTATAATGACACATCTGACAGAAACTGCATTTTGATATGAATCATCCCACCAACACAAAAGAAGTTCTATAAACAAAGATTACTCTCTTGTTCTTCTGTGAGAAATTAATACAAATTTGAAGGAAAATTATTAGTTTGCTCTGACAGTCTAAATACATATTTCTCCAGGAAAAAAAAATAGGCCTTAACCAATGCTTTTCTCAAATCAAATTTATTTCAAATACAATTATTCAACTAGAGTTATTTGGGATCATTAAATTCCTGCTTCAAAGTCACAATATCAAAAAGGAAAAAAAAAATCTCAGAGACAAACAAATTCTTAATTATAGATTATCAGGTTGAGACTTGAATATATGGAATCTCACCAGGCTGAAAATGCTTCCTTCTTAGTTGATAGATATATAGTTCACCCCGGTTTTCTAGCATCCGGGGGGGTGTACTGGGCTAAGCACCATACATTTACAAAAGGTATAATAAATCGTACCTGCCCTTAGGTTGTTATAATTTTATTAATGTTAACAAAAAAGACCAGTTTTCTTAAAGATTTACATATCAAAGAGAAGCTGTTTTAAGAAAACGGCGTGTTAATGTCAAGTATGTTGTAGAGGCAACGTGCTGTATCTTCAACATTTACATCTACAGCTACTACCGTGACCTTATATTTTCTCAAACTATTTAACCCTGTGACCTTCATTCCTCTTCAATTTAGTTTTTGAAGAAGCATACTCAGAATGGCAGCATATCAACATTTGGAACTGTTCAACCACAAAGATTTGACTTTACAATATCTTTACTCTGCTTTTGTCCTTAGCATAACTTTACTCTCTAATTCAGTGGGCTTTTCTTGGTGACATGCCTTTGTCTATTGTGCCTGGATCTCATAGTCAGTAAATAAGTCTAATCAAAGTAAATTTGCTAATTACTGATGAAGGTACAGACACAGATTCTTTCTACTCTATATGACTTGGCTATTATACCAAAAAAAAAAAAAATCATAAAGTATGGTTAAGCTACCAACTAGGAGATCAGAACCTGGGCTGCCCAGATAAGAGTCACTCAGCCATTAAACAACACACTGAAAGCCAATGACATAGCATTGAGACCTAAATGCAAATGCTTCATCATAGGCATCAAACTTCTTTGAACTTCTTTTGGATATCAATCACTATGTTAATCACACAGATTATAAAAACTATGAAACTATTATCAAAACCCTAAGATAAATTGCTGCTGTTGGTTGAGTAGTTGAACAATCACTTACAGATTTAGGAGGGACGATATGCTTTGGGATCAGATTAGTGGAATTCAAACCCCAGCCCTACTTTAGTCAAATTAATAACTCTGTTGGTATCCCTGCTTCTTCCTCTCTCTATATTGATAATAATCTTGTTTACCTCAGAGTGTTGCACAAGTAAAATAACACATATATTAAGTTATTAGGATAGTGCTGTTCTATATAAAGTGCTTAATGTATTTTGGCTATGATTAGTCATTTTTTACTAATAAAATGTTACATTAATAATAATTTACTTGACAGGGAGAAATAGATACAGTTCCTCCTAACTCAGATAAGCTTCTCAGAGAACTGAGACCTGAAGGACACAAAGGATGTTTTTAGATGGATTAATGCAGAATAGACAAGAACAAGCCAGAAGAGCAGTTAGGAGCTTACAGCATTTGTAGGGAACAGGTAATGTGTGACTAAAATAAAGAGAAGAGGAGATAAATTAGAGCTATATATGATGTATATTGATATGTTGTAGGGTTGATAAGATGTTGTAATAAGTAAATGGGAGCAAAATTGAAGGCCCCTGTTTTCTGGCTTAAGTAACATGGCCCATGTTTTTCTTCATTGAAATTGGGCACATATCTAAGGAGGAAGTTGATGAGAAAATTGGAGGAAAAGTAACAAATACAGTCTGGATCATAACGAATTAATGTATCTACAGGCTGTTTTTCTTTTTAAGTATTGAATCTTTTTTAGGTTTTTTTTTTTTTTTTTTTTTTAGAGAGAATCAGAGAGAGCTAGTGGGGGAGGGGCAGAGACAGAAGGAGAGAGAGAATCCCAAGCAGGCTCCACACTGTCAGCACAGAGCCTGATGTGGGGCTCAAATCCACAAACTGCGAGATCATTACTTGAGCCAAAACCAAGAGTCGGACGCTTAACCAACTGAGAAACCTAGGCGCCCCCTTTTTTAAAGTATTTAATCAAATGCTTACTGGGACCAGGCAGGTAACCTAAATGAAGAAAATGGATTCGGTCTGACTGTGACGAATTGGATAACACTTCCTACAACTCCGCTCAGACTGACCCTTGCCATGCTAGAATGTAGGATGGATGTTACTAGAGCTTCCTTTTTTTTTTTCCAAGAGAACTTGTAATCTAGGCTTTAAAAACTCTATTGGTATGCAGTGTATTTTTAATTATGTGATCCCCCAAATGTGGTTCACATTCATCCCAAATATTTCTAGATTTACATACCATACAGATTTATCCAGACACCCATCTATTTATTCAAAGCATATTAATTAAATACTTCCTTAGTGTCAAGAACTATTGTAGGTGCTGGTTATACATGAATGGGTCATCTGAGGATGTGTTGTAGTTGGCATTGTGGAATTTTAAAATATTGCCCAAGAAAACTACATAATGAAAGGAAATAGATGGTTTTATTAGGTGCCTGCAGAAATGCCAATGGAATGCCTTATAGAATAGGAAGAGAATCAGGAGGAATTTGTGTCACAGAAAATGATAAACTAATTTTAAGAAAGATTCTGTAGTTAACAGAGACAAAAGTGACAAAAAGAAAACAAACTGGGATAAAAATGTGTAGTTGTTTTAGTAATAAGTGTGTCAGTGCAAACTTAGAGAAAACAAAACTGTTTCATTGGGGAAAAAAAGGAACAGAAACCATATTTTAGTCATTGGAAGTGGAGAAATGGGCATGATGACCATAGTTTATTATTTCTAGAGGCTTGTCTAAGAAAGAAAGTACAGAAATTGTGCTATAAGTATTTGGAAATACAGGGTTAAAGGAAGAACACATTCTTAAGACGTGAAAATATTTGAGCATGTTTTATATAAAGTTGGCAAAAAGAGAGGGATTATAATAAAGTAAGTGGTGGGGGGGGGGAGAGTCATAAACTAGAATTCCTGAAGAGACTACTTCTTTCTAACAACCAAGAAATTCCTTTCCCCTGATTTTTTTCTATGACCACCAAATTTTAGTTTCCTGGGTGACTTATACCACTCCTACTCTTGATTATTGCTTCTGGGACTACTCAAATTCATTCAAGAAAGTTGAAAACATCATATATATACATATATATATATATAGAGAGAGAGAGAGAGAGAGAGAATTTATCAAATTATACCTCAATTTAAGAATATGTATATAGTGACAGTGCCAAGAAAATATCACTTGTGAGGGTTTCAGCAGTCACCTGGACTTTCTCAATGTGTCATATGTCCATCTATCCATCCATCCATCCATCCAAAAAAAGCCCACATTTTTTAAGTACCATCTCTGCCTGCCTCCAAGCTGGAAAGTAACCGAATAGAGACATGATTAGAATCCACCTGCAACAAGCTGCTTTGACAGCACGTGCAAAAACCTCATTTCTCCCCTGGACTAGGAGATCTCTTCAGACAAGAATCATATCTTATTTATATTTCTGTATGCAATTCTTGGCATAAAGTAGGCCTTACATACATTTCTTATTGATGTATGATCTGACTCCTGTCTTCCTCTCCAGCTTCATTTCTCACCTCTGCCTCTTAATCATGAGTCTTCAGCTCCATGGGTCTCTCTCTGCTTCATGATCATGTCAAGACTTGCCTTAGCACCTCTGCCACTGTTCTTCCTCTTGACTCTAGTATCCTTCCTCAGAAACTCTATGAGTGGCTAATACGTATCCATTACTTCTTAGCTTCAATGTGAATCCTCAGACTGGCCTTTCCTGACCACATTATCTAAAAGGAGACATTAACTTTCTCAGATATTGCTTTGTTTATTCCTTTATAAATTTTTGTACAAATTGAAAACTCATCCTGTGGAGGTCCCCTCTCCCAAGTATCAACTCATCTCCAGAATCTACCACCATTGTTTAATCTCCAGAGCCTTAAGGCAGATTATTTTGTTTTGTTTTGTTTTGTGTTGTTTAATTTTGTCTGAGTTCACAATCATCTGCAGAAATGTTAATGCACTGGAAGATTATGAACATGTTTTGATTTCTAAAAAAACTCTGAAAAGACTGTATCCCTAGAAAAGTGCATATTTCTTTAGGCATTTTCTTAAAAAGAAGACATTAAAAGTATACATTCTAATAATAATAGTAGTCTTCAAAATAAAAAGGTACTGAGATATACTTCCCACAACTTCCTTTGTAATACTGCTTTTCGGCTCTTTTGTTTTTTACAAATTTCTATTTCTTGTTCAACTCAATTTATAAAACCCGTGAAGATGGATAGCTAAGAAACTTAGAGGTAGAAGCTTAAGATTAGGAGATCTGACTCATTGTCTAAAACACTGCAAAGATTCTGCAATAGCAATACAGGTCCACAGTTTTAGAAAATAGTTGAGGTAAAAACTCACAATTTTCTCAATCAAAATGATCCTGTATATAACCCATTTTTCTTTTTCTTAATTACATTTTTATACTTCAAACTTACAAAAATGATTAGTGTACATTATGAGCTAATTACTTTCCAACTTCATTTTAATTAATGATGCTATTTTTGGAGATACCAGAGCAGTGACACACATAATTCATATAGCTTTGATGTTTATATTTTTGTTACTCTCTTTTTAACTCAAATGACTGTTTTATTCCCTTCAAATTTATAAAAATCAGGGCTCCCATGGGCTCCAACTTAGTATGCTAAGCTTTATTTTAGAGCAGATTTTTGTAGTGGAGAACATTAGGGGTTTATAATGGCTAAGTCAGCAGACCTTTAACTATAGTTGTAATAAAGGGCATCTCAAGCAGAGAGATCATGCTCTCAAAAACCTCCACAGTAATATCTCCAAGCTAAAGAGGAACAAGAGCCCCTGATTGGCACTTTGTTACTTGAATGGTCCCCCACTGATGAGGCAGAAAGGACATTAAGGATGATTTTAGCACAATCTAAAATCTCGCTGATGCCAAACTTAAAGCAGTGAAAGCCATAATGCCATTTCTAAAATATGCTTTGGAATCAGGCAGGCTCTGCTCCCAAAGATACCCAGAACTTCTTCTTCCTACTTATTACTTGTAAAAGGCCCTCTTCATCATTATGTCTCCTGTCTTGCACTGCTCAAGACAAACTAGGGAATAATCTTCATTTATATGCAGCACGATCTTTCTGCTGCTGGTGCCACAATATAAACGGGTTTTATTAAAAATTAAAAATATTGGTTTTACTCTCCATCAGGATGAAAAGTGAAGTCTCATTCTCATTTTCAGTCCTGTTTTCTCACTGCCATCCTTCTTGCATTGTACCTCAGGACACTGCTATTAACAGATAGGCCACATTCCCAGAGACCTTAAATTATGTCCGCCTTTCCTGAACTCTCAGTCATGAGACAGTAACAGAAGGCAGAGGACTTTTCAAAGGCTAGGTAAGGAGATGCCAAGGCTCCACTGGGTTTAACCCTCTTTCTTGATCTTGTGTCAGAATGACGCTGAGAAAAATATATGTGGTGTCTTATCGTCTTACAGCACATGGCTCTTAAAAGTCGAAAAGGCTATTATATATTGAAGAAAGTTAAAGGCCCAGAGAATTACTCCACAGTCTTCGACTCTCTTTAAAAAAATAAAAATAACAAGGCATGTTCCGGATGGTGTTCCCATGGACGACGTTTGTCTGCTACATCGCATGCTTGTTTCCCTTTTGTGATGTTAACTTTCGGGCTCCTTTGGTATTTTTGGAAAGCAGAGAAGCATGTATTTTTTAGTTGCCAAAACTGGCCCCACAGAGCAGCACGCTTCACAATTTGAAGGTTAAATTCCCTTCAAAGAGACTTGTTGGAGCTGCTCTTCTCACTCCTATTAACTAGTGGAACTGTCTGACCTTTATAAGTGCAAGTCAATATTCACACTGTCAGAGGAGTATCAGTGGGAGTAATCTTTTCAGTCCCAGAGAGAAACAGTTTGCCACAGGCAGATCATGACTAGAGAAGGGGAGTTGGTGAGCAGTGACATAAAACACTTTTAAGTGAATTCAAACAATGTCTTTGACACAGCTTGGAATTTTATTCAATTTTAGTTGTAACAGTGCCTACTGGTCCTTCTAAATGGTAAAGGTATCATTTTGAAATAATAAAGACAGAGAATGTGAAATGAAGCCTGTTAAATGGCTCATCCCTTTTTATCCACACCTTTGGGAACACAGGTGGCTTTTGTCCCCAGAAATATACATCTCTGATAACCATTCAGAAATGCACATTATTATTTTTAATGAGCATCAGTAATTCTTTTCTCCCTCCAAGCAAGACCTAATACTGGGGTGACATTTTAATAAACTTGGCAAGAGAATTATATATGTTTTGCCTTTTGTACCCCCAACTACCATTAGAGTTTAACTTCAAGGCGATTTTTTTCAAGACAGCCATTTTCTACTGTGACATTCACAAAATAAAAGGAAGGAAGGGAGCACTGTAGTATTGGTTTACATTTTGGTTGGTTTTCTCTTCATTAATATATCATCATAATTCTATTTGTGACCAACTTTGCTATTACAGAGCTCATTTTAATAAAAACATTTTAATAAAAATATACACATGCATAGGTTTATTTTAAAATACTGAGTGAATTATTTAGTTATTTTTCTTACCAATAGATAGAGTATGTCTTAGGAACAAAAAGCAATATTGAAAACTACTTAAGTGTGTTGTTAGTGGCATCAGTGAAGGTGTAACTATTTCATGGGTGAAATAGAATTGGGCAAATAATTTAAAACTATTTCATGGGTGTAATAGAATTGGGCAAATAATTTAAAATATTGATATTATTGGGAATTAATATCATTGTGAAAAAGGAATATATGATAGGAAATGGAAGAAAGAGAAAGAAACCCTCTAGCTTTTTGAGTTAGAGACAGAATAAACTTATAATTTTATATATATGCATAACACATATATGTACACATACATATTCATATAATTCTAAACATATTGGAATGTAACTTTATGATTATATAACAAAGTATTCAAACACTGGAATGAGTTGACAGAGGTGAGGTGTTAAAAAGTTGTCTCATTGGCAAAAGTTAGGAGATATGGAGCATCAAAATAAATAATAGAAAAAATAATATTGAATTACAAATCAATCCATTAATTTAGACTAATAATTATCTTAAAAAATTAAAGTTAAGAGGGATATAGACATAACTATCTCATTTGCAAAAACAGTAAGGCCACAGCACTATTAAATATAGAAGAAATTACAGAGATAGCACAATGCCATTTCACAACCACTGTAGCAATAACAGACTCAGGAAGAAGTCATCAGTAGACGCTAAAAACCCTGGGGAGCGTATCTTTGAAACACAGGATACTCATGCAGGCTCAATGCATCATTTCAAAAAACATTTATCAGCTACAAAAGGAAAAAGTACCTTTTCAGTGGATAAATCTGCTAAAGACCATTTGAATCAAATGGCTAAACTTAGTATCACTTCTCATACAAATTGACATCATGTACTTTGCAGTATGATAAACTAATCACTCAAGTAGCAGTATCACTTAAATTTCTTAACCTGTATTTAATCATGAAAAAAGAAATGAAGAAACAATTAGAAAACCCAAATTAATAGACATTCTGTAAAACAATCTGGAATAGACTATTGAAAAATATCAATATTCTGGGGGCGCCTGGGTGGCTCAGTCAGTTAAGCATCAGACTTTGGCTCAGGTCTTGATCTCGTGGTCCGTGGGTTCGAGCCTGTGTTGGGCTCTGTGCTGACAGCCCAGAACCTGGAGCTTGCCTCAGATTCTATATATCTCCCTCTCGCTCTGCCCCTCCCCTGCTCACACTTGGTCTTTTTCTCTCCCTGTCTCTCTCAAAAATAAATAAGCATTAAAAAAATAAAAATATCGAAATTCTATACTTTTTGGAAAAATTCTGTAAGAAGCTATAGTTTATAGGAAGGTAAAGAATATGTGGCAACTACATAAAATGTGTGATCCTTATTTTGCTTTCTGGATCTTAAAATAAAGGTTCATAGAGCACACTATTGGGATAATTGATAGTGGGCAGAATTTAATATAGACTATTAGATAATAGTATTGTATCAATGTTAAATGTCCTTTCTATGACAATTTATTATGATTATGTAAGAGAATGTCCCTGCTTTTAGATGATTAATGTTTCATACTGAATTAATTAGAGATGAAGTGTCACAATATTTGCAACTAATCCTAAAATGGTTTATTAAAGAATATGATAGAAAAGAGAGAGACTAAGAGAGACTGAGAAAGAGGAGAGTTGGGAATGAGATAAAGGGAGAAAATGAGTAAAATACTAACAATTGAGGGGCGCCAGGGTGGCTTAGTCCAGAAGGTGTCAGACTCTTGATATCAGCTCAGGTCATGATGTCATTGTTCATGAGTTTGAGCCCTATTTTGGGCTCTGTGCTAATGGCACAGAACCTGTTTGGGATTCTTTATTTCCCTCTCTCTGCCCCTCTCCCACTCTCTCTCTCTCTCTCTCAAAAATCAAATAAACTTTAAAATATAATAATAAGTTAAAAAATATATATTAACAATTGACACATAGAGGGTGATGGCCTATGTTCTTCAAACATGAACAAAGTCCTGTAACTTTTGATAAATGTATAGTCTTTCAGCATAAATTTTGTTAAAGAATTAAAAAGTACAGTGATTTTTTTTCTGTTTTATATCTTTCATAAAAGAATAAAAAGGACTGTATAAATTTGGGGCATATATTACATTATATATTGTATTACTTAGAATAAAATGTCTAATAATGATTTCCTGGTAAAATATAGCTATTTATGTAGACAGTTCAAATAATTATAGAAATTTAGAGTTGCAAGGGTTTTGAGAGTCAGAGAAAATATAGAATATAAATTCCCACTTCCTATATGTTAGCTTTTTGATCACCTTTTGCTTTCCTATATCTTAAATCACTCTCCATTTTTTTTCCAATCAGCATTTAACATGCTCTACTTTTCCCCAGCTTAAAATAAAATAAACCCCTTTTCTCAACCCAAAGCCTACCTCTAGATAAGCACTTATCCTGCTCTCTTCCTTCACATATTACCTATTCACTTTTTTCACCTGAGCACTCTTCCACACGTTGAGCTTAACACTCTACTGAAATGACTCTTGTCAAGGACACCATGACTTGAATGTTGCTTGATCCAGAGGGTACTTTGAAGCCCTTTTCTTGCTTACTCTCCAGAGATCATTTGACAAGGTTAACTTCCTCCTTCAGGAGGGAAAAATCAAAGAAAAAAATTTTCCCCTAGCTTCCACATTTCCCTTATTATTTTAGGTCTTTTATTGTCAGTCTTCTTTGCAGATTCCATAGCTGCCCTGGTTCCTTAAATGTTTGTGATTGACAGATGTCTGTCCTAATGGTGTTTAATATTTGGATATTTCATCTGATCTTATGTTTTCAATAACCATCTATATGCTAGTGTCTACAAAACCCAGTAAGAGTAAATGTCTGTCCTAATTCAAAATTTTTATATCCATTTTACCATAAATTATCTTCTTTTGAATACCTTGTAGGTATCTGAAATTGAACATGTCCCTATTTTATAATTACATTAATCTACTCAATGCTAATGGAATTTTTTTTATTCAAAAATGTTTGTAAAGTGCCTACCATATACCAGGTTATTTTTAGGAGCTTGGTATATATCAGACAACAAAAGAGATAGATTCTTGACCTAACAGAAGTTACATTTGATTGTCTGGACCAGAAATCTCAATGGCATCTTTAATGTATTCCTGTTCTTCACTGTCCCATCAAATCAGACATGGCTTGGATTAACTTTCAATGTGTTCATTTCTCTCTGAGAATAACATATTCCTATTCTCTTTTGTCTATATATTAAGTAATCACTAGACTCTCATGCCAAGAAGTTTAAAACCATGCTAATTGATCAATTGCAACTTGATATCAGTAACCATGCTTCTGAAAACCAGCCGTTTAGTAGCAACCAATTACCAATGCCACACTCCACACACTCACCTCCTGAAAGTCTGCCAAGTCCTGAATATTTTATTTTATTTTATTTTGCTTCTCAAAGCTTATATAAGATCAGCAGTTTGTTTTCTTCAAAGGTTCTATGTCACAGCAAGGAAAACTTTACCAAGGAAAAATTTATCTTTATTTTCCCTGATATTGAATGTTGACATCTTTTCTAATTCCAGTCGCATTATCATTACTCTAAAATATATATTAATGATATCCACCTGAGTTATTGAAAGAGCTCTTTCATTGGTCCACCTGGCACTATCTTTTTCTCTTTAATCCATTCTTCAAATCTCAAATAATTCATTCTGTGAGGCCAGTATTACCTTGATGTCAAAACCAGGAAGATACATCACAAGAAAATAAAATTAGAGATTAATATCCCTTATGAACATAGATGAGGAAATCCTGAACAAAATACTAGCACACTGAATCCAATAGCATATAAGAATGATTATACTTCATAACCAAGCAGTATATATAACTTGGAATGATGGACTGGTTTAGCTTATCAAAATCAATGTAATCCATATTAATAGAATAAAGGACAAAACAACATAGTCATCTCAACTGATGCAAAAAAGGCATTTGACAAAATCCAATACCCTTTCATGATAAAAACATTTGACAAGTTAGAAATAGGAGGGAATTTCCTCAATTTTATTAGGGCATCTATGGAAAACCTACAGACAACATCAGAGTTAATGTCAAAGAACAAATGCTTTTCTTCTAAGATCAGGAACAAGAAAAGGATATCCACTATCGCTACTTCTTCTATTTAGTATTGTATTGGATGTTCTAGCCAGAAGAATTAGTGAAGAAGAAATAAACAGCATCAAGGTTAGAAAGAAGTAAAACTATCTCTATTTATACCTCATGAATGATATGACTTATAGATGTAAAATCCAGGGTAATCTACAACAAACCAACCAACCAACAAAAAGCACTTTTAGAATTAATAAATGGGTTCAGCAAGGTTCTTTGATATAAAATCAATACAGAAAAATCAATTGTATTTCTATATACTACCAATGAACAATTTGGAAATGATATTAAGAAAACAATTCCATTTACAATAGCATCTTTAAGAATCAAAAGCTAACTAAAGAAGTGCAAGTCCTATACACCCAAAACTATAAAACATTATTGAAAGAAAATTAATATGACTTTAATAAATGAAAACAAATTCATGTTCATAGATTGGAAGATTTAATATTATTAAGAGAGTATTATACTCCAGATCTACAGATTTGTCACAATCATTGTAAAAATCCCAGCTTCTTTTTTTTCTTTTTGAGAATGGACATATTGATCCTAATAGTGAAAAACATCTTGATAAAGGACAAACTCACGAATTTACACTTCCTGATTTAAAAACTTACTACAAAGTTACAGCAATCAAAACACACTGTAGTACTAGCCTAAGGATAGATATATATAAAGCAATGAAATATAATTAAGATTCCAGAATTAAATCCATACAATATGCCAAATAATTTTCAACAACGGTTCCAAAACTTTTTATAGGGGAAAAATGGTTTCTTTAATAAATGGTGCTGACACAACTGAATATCAACATGCCAAAGAATGATGTTAGATCCTTACCTCATTCCATATACAAAAATAAATTCAGAATGGATAAACAACCTTAATCGAAGAGCTGATATTATAAAATTCTTAGAATAAAACATAGGGGAAAATCTTTTTGACCTTGGATTGTACAATGATTTCTTATATATGACAAAAAGAATAAGTGACAAAAGAAAATATAAACTGGACTTCATCAAAATTAAAAAGTTTTATTCTTCAAAGGACATCATCAAGAAAGTGAAAACATAGGAGACTTGTATCCAGAATACATATAGACCATCTTATCTCAACAATAAAAAGACAACCCAATTTAAAAATGGGTGAAGACTTGAAATTTCTAAAGGAAATATTGAAATGATCAACAAGCACATGAAAAAAGGCTCAATATCATTAGTCATCAGGGGAATGCAAGTCAAAACCACAGTGAGATACCGCTTTATACCCTTAAGATGATTTTTAAAAAAATTTACAGACAATAACAGGGTTGGCAGGACTGTGGAGAATTTTATAGCTCTCATAGATTGTTGGTGGAAATGTAAAAATGGTGCAGCCACTCTGAAACAGTTTGCTTCTCAAATTGTTAAATCTAGAGTTTCCATGTAACCCAGCAAACTCACTCCTAGGTACATACTGAAGATAAATGAAAAAATCTTGTGCACGATATTCAAATCAGCATTGTTAGAATAGCCAAGAAGTAAAAACCACTCAAATGTTCATCAACAGATGAATGGATTAGCAAATTTGGTATATTTCCAGCCATACAAAGGAATGAAGTTCTGATACATGCTACCACAGAGATGACCCTTGAAATAATGATGCTAAGTGAAATAATCCAGTCATAACACACTGCATATTTTATGATTCATTGTATATGAAATGGTCAGACTAGTCAAATGAATAGAGACAGAAACAGATCAGTGGTTGTTAGAGGCTGAGTAGAAGGAGGAATGTAGAATGAGTGCTAATGACCATGAGGTTTCTTTCTTAGAATTATGAAAATGTTCTGGAATTAGTGATGATGGTTGAACAACCCAGCAAATTTCTTTAAAAACGATGAATTGTACATTTTAAAGAGTGAATTTTATGGTTTGTAATGCATTTCTCAATAATGCTGTCATAAAAATTTTACTAACTCAAAGCAATTTGTCTAAAATGAAAGTGTGACCTTATTAAATCTGATTTTTTTAATGCTTTCCAGTGGCCTCCTCTTGTCTTTATGATAATTTCAAAGGCCTTGACAAGAGCTTCTTGTACTCTTTAATGGTGATATCTATGTAACTCTCATTGCATTTCTTGTCATTCCCCACACCAATGATAGATACGCCAAATTCTATGCCTCCTTCAAGTCTATACCTCTTGAATTTTCACTTCTCTACACTCAGTTCTTCAAGCAGTCTCATCTTTCACTCTACTATGAAATCTCCCTTTGCCCACCATCCATTATTAATAGGTTAAGTATGCTTGTTCAGTTATTCCACAAGGTGCTAATAGGTAGTATACCTGACTGTAATTGTTGGTTTCCTTTTTTGTTTCTCCCACTAGACTGGAAATCTACAAGGGCAGAGATTGTCTCTTCTATTCTTTTCATTCCCAGTGCTATAAGTAACAAAATACGTATTTGTTGGATGAATGTATCAATGAATGAGCTCACGTTACTCTTATTATCTGAATACTTTTTTGTGTGATGGTTTTAGTAATTGTTCTAATTAATGAAGCTGGACTTTTTTTTATTAAATATAAATTTCTTCTTACAAAAATTAATTTGCTTTTGTTTACCATATTTATGATATTGCAAAACTGATGCCTTGATGGAACACATAGTAGGACCATCCTATGGCTAGATATCTAACCACCCTGATCATCTGTGTCTTCACAGGCATTGTTATCCTTCATTAAACAGAATGCTTATGCATCTGAATAATTAGTTTCTGCTTAATAAAATTGACAATATAAATTTGCGCAGCATCATATTGCTTAAAGGATGAACAAAACTTTGAGGGGTTTTTTTTAATGACTATATTCTTCCCTTTAAACGTTTAAAACTTATATTGGTCAAGTAAGTCAGATTCCAATAACGTCTGCTCAAAGTCAGCTTTGTGGAGAGCAAGGTTCTATAGGCCTCTTGAAGATTCCCAAGTCAGCTTTGCCAGTTTGTTATAATAAAAGTATTTGTGTGGGGCTCCTGGGTGGCTCAGTCTGTTAAGCATCTGACTTCACCTCAGGTCATGATGTCACAGTTTGTGAGTTCAAGCCCTGCATTGGGCTCTGTGCTGACAGCTCAGAGCCTGGAGCCTGCTTCAGATTCTGTGTCTCCCTCTCTCTGCCCCCTCCCCCACTTGTTCTCTCTCTCTCTCTCCCTCTCTCTCTCTCTCTCTCTCAAAAATAAATAAACATTTAAAAAATAAATAAAAACATTTGTGTTGACTTGTAGTTTCAGATGGGCTATGTTATTAAAACAGACAGCCATAAATATGGTAGATGGATGTTTACTTAAAAACAATGACCAGTTTTCCCTCTAAATAATGGAAATTATTTAATAAGCCTTGATTTGTAATTAGTGATTTGTTAGATGATGCTTAGTTGATGATTAGTTTTAGGTTAAATTTAACAAGTATATTAGGGTTCTCCAGAGAAACAGGACCAATAGAACTGAGAGAAAGAGAGAGTTTCAATTTATTATAAGTAATTGGCTTATGCAATTGTGGAGTATAAATCCTAAGATCTATAGTCAATAAGCTGGAGACCCAAGAGAGCTAATGGTGTAGTTCCAGTCTAATGGCCCACAGACTTGAGACTCAGTAGAGCGAATGTTTCAGTTTGAGTCCAAAGACAGGAAAATAACCAATGGCCCAGCTAGAAAGTAGTCAGGCAGGAGGATTCCTCCCCCCAACCCATTTTGGAGCCAGCCAGCCTTTTGTTTTTATTCAGGCCCTGTTTGAGGCCCTGCTCACATTAGGAAAGGCCATCTGCTTTACTTAGGGTATTGATTTAAATGTTAATGAATCCAAAAACACTCTTACAGAAACCCCTGTAATAATGATTGACCAAATACTTGGGCAACATTTGGCTCTGTCAAGCTAATGTATAAAATTAACCATCACAATAGGCATTGACTACATGTAACTACTAGGCATTTTCCTTTTTGTTATTATTTTTTATTTTTACTTTTTGAGGAGAGCTGTTGGTAATAAGTGGAATTCTTTGTGCTCCAATTTTCAGATTGGTATCTGTTGTAGGCAGAATTCGGAGATGAGCCCCAGTGAATCATGCTTCACATAACCACCTCTCATTGAGTATGAACTGAACTTGTGACTTGCTTCTAGCCAACAGAATTCGACAAAGGTAATTGGAAAGTCATTCCCTTGATAATGTTATACTACATAATATTCTGCTGTAGCAGATTGGAGTAAGAGCTTCTTCTAGCTTTGAAGAAGTAAGCTGCATTGTTATGAGAAAGCTAAGTGGCTCGGGACCGCAAGGGCCGCTGGTTGCTGAGAGTGACACCTGGCTAACAGCCAGCAAGACAGCAGCAACCCCAATCCTACAACCACAACAAATCAAAATCTTCCGACAACCCTGTGAGCAGCCTGGCAAACAACAAGAATGCAACCTGTGAGATGTTGAGCAGAGGACTCAGTTAAATCACTCCTAAACTCCCGACCCATGAAAATCATGAGATAATAAGTATATGTTGTTCTAAGCCTCTAAGTTTGTAATGATTTGTTAAGAAGCAATAGATAACCAATGCTGTTTTCCTGCCACCAAACTCTTCTCTAACCTTAATATGAAAAACTATTGTGGTTGTCATACTTTGAAATGTGGACAGGCACACTGCATTTAATTACAAGTTAATAAAACAAACATAGAATGTCCAGAAATTGAATGAGAGTTGAAACCTGTGCAGGAGCTGGGCTTAAAAAAAATCCCAGACTGATAAGCAGTAGACATTTGACTCAGACATTTAACATGGAACAAAAGCATGTTGCCAACAAGCGCACAGTATATTCAAGTATAAGGGATAAGAAAATAGGCATATTTTGATAAGTAAGCAGACTATTTATGTTACTAAGTTTGTAAACTCATAGCATGGGATTGGCTTCCAGGCACAACAAATGATAACTGCACAAAGTCAGGGCTCTATTCTAATGAATGCCAGAAGTCCTAGCAAGCAGAAACAGGATTTTGGTCCATTAATGACAGTTTCTTATGAGAACTGGGAGAGAATGTAACAAAGTCTAAGACTCCAGTGTCTGTGCTGTAGTTACTTTTAGTTCTATTTGTTTCAGAGAGTTCTATGTGTCTCCCCAATCTGTGACTGAAGAACTATCACTGACATCTAACAATGAAGCCAAAGTGCATGTAAGTGCAGGATAGAGTACAAATATATATACACATTAATAAAATGACCCTTTTGCTCCTTTGAGCAACCCATAGGTCTTACAAGGAAGAGGACTTCCCTGAGAGACTCTCACTCCCTGATTAGCACTGAGAATAGCCATATTGTGTGTCGGAGTGGGGAAAAGAGGGTTGCACCGAGAGACAGAGTTGAGCCCAAGCCCATGTCTCTGATCAACAATATTCAGGAAACATCCACAGCAGCAATCCAAACTACTGTCACAAGATGACTTAATGAAAAGTATCAGCAGTTGGTCACTTATCACCCCATTCTAAATGGAATCAGTCCACACAATGTTTGGCTATCCATCTTTTTAACTATAATTTTTTTCTCTCATTTTTCTAACAAACCCATGTAGCTCTCTTTACCTTATTCAGTGAGCAACCCTAGAGTTTCTTTGACACTCTTAGATGCATATTTATGGGATTCAAAGCATTATACGAAATAGTTATGTAAGTTGCTGAATGTTTGCTGAGGAATCTTCAGTATAAATTAATTTTCAAGTCATCTCTGAATACCAAGAGATAACATCAACAATATAAGCATGCAGGCACATCTGGATGGAAAAAAACAACCTAGGATTATTTTGTCACATTAGAACTCCCTGTCTCAGGTCAGTCTGATCCTGGAAAAAGAACTAAACATTTCAGATGGCCACAGCTTAGAATAAAAGGGATGTAGAGTGTAATAATGAGGTGCCAAACAAGATTACTAAAGCCCAGCTTTGTGTGATGCCAGCATTTACTAAGATTCTTACTTAGATTCAGATCAAATGTTAAAAACTTAAGCATCATATTCCAAACTCCCCATGATCTGGACAAACTATATGTTTCTAATTTTAAATATGACTTTTCATTTTACTCTGTCATGCTCTATCCTTTTGGTGAATTTATATGTGTTCTTTCTGTTCTTTTCGTCCAGAATGACTTTTTAAAAAAATTTTAATGTTTATTTGTTTTTTGGGGGGGGGGGGATTGAGGGAGGGAGGGAGAGAGAGAGAGGGAGGGAGGGAGAGAGAGAGAGAACAAGCAGGGGCTGGCAAGGGAGAGAGGGAGACACAGAATCTGAAGCAGGGTCCAGGATCTGAGCTGTCATCACAGAGCCCATGCAAGGCTTGAACCCACGAATCACGGTTTCATGACCTGAGCTGAAGTCAGACGCTTAACTGACTGAGCCACCCAGGCACCCCTGTCCAGAATGCCTTTTAACTGATGTTGCTTCCTGGAAATACTTCATTTTCCCTTAAGTTTTACATCTTACATTCTGCCTAAAGACATGGTCAAAATCTTTTTGTCCCAAAATAAATGCATCCTAAATACTCTTCTTGCTTTAAACTATTTCACTGTCTCTCTTTATATCAAAAATCGTCTTATAGTATTGTTGCCAGCAAGATAGTTGACTAGACATCCTAGAAAAAATTCTCCTCCCACTGTAGACATCCTACAAATGCTAAGTAAAATATAACCACAAACTTTGTGCTCTTAAGAAAGTAAGTGAAGGCTACAGGTGGTAAAAGTGACGAAGTTGAAAACACATTTGTTATGATGCTGAAACCACAGGTGCCTTAGGCTGTTTGCAGATCTTATTAACTTAGAATCTAGGGACAATAACATCTTTCATGAGATTTCACACGTGGAGGTCTTTCTTCTTTCATTGGGGATTGAAATTTGTTATTTATATTACCTATATGGTCCAGGAAATCCTAAGTTGAAACATTAATTTAAAAGTTGTTATTGCCTAGTGGTGCCTAGCAAAAAAAAGAATATAAATATTCTCTGAAGGGATTCAGCCTCAATTCAGGGCACATAGATTCCCACACGTAAAACCCTGCCAAAGCTGAGCTCACAATACAAAATTTCCAAAAGTAGAAATAAACAAGCCCCAGAATTAAGAATCAGTAGGAATAACAAGAAACTAAATGAAGAGCTCCAAAAACAACACAGACTGAAAATTTGGAAACAGAATAGAAGCTAAGTGTGCTTAAAAGATCTAACTAAATAAAGTAGCTGAGTAAATAAAAAGACACTTTGAAAACATACCTAAAATTATTCAAAAAGAAAAAAAAAGTTGCATTCATGCTTCATCTGTAGGAGAAAAATATTCCAACTGGAACAATGGTTTCAATGTAAAATAAGGCATGATGAAAGTACTAGAAGAAATCATGGAAGAATATTTTATAAAGAAAAAAAGACTGAAAAATTCCTCTATAGAAAAGTAGAAAATTTCTACATGGTAACATATAACAACAACAAAATGAAAAGTAAAATAACAAAATGGGGGAAAATTAAAACTCATATTACAGAAAGAAAGATTAATCTGTTTCCTCCCATATTAATAAAGAATGCCTATAGGGTGCCTGGGTGGCTCAGTCAGTTAAGCGACCAAATTCTGTTCATTCATGATCTTGTGGTTCCTGAGTTTGAGCCTGCTTTGGAAACTGTTTCCTCCTCTCTCTGTCCCTCCCTGACCCTTTTTCTCTCTCTCAAAAATAAATAAACATTAAAAAATGCCTAACAATTAAAAAGAAAAAAGACTAAAATTCAATATAATATGAGTATAGGAAATGAACATGTAGTTCTCACTAATGGAAGTACAAATTCCTTTCAAATATAAAAAGGCATTCCACTGGACCAATATACAGACAATGCAAATTAAAACTAGGAAATATTGTATCTTATATCAAAATAATAAAATTATAGACAGCTGGATGATACACCATACTATTTAGATTATAGGATGATAGATCCTATCACACATTGCAAATGGATCTGCAAATGGATGCACCCCTTAAAGAATGCAATTTGACAAACAAAAGCAAAAGTGAACTATTGGGACTTCATCAAGATAAAAAGCTTCTGCACGGTGAAGGAAACAATCACCAAAACTAAAATGCAACCAATGGAGTGGAAGAAGATATTTGAAAATGACATGTCTGATAAAGGGTTAATATCCAAAATTTATAAAGAAGTTATCAAACTCAACAGTCAAAAAACAAATAATCCAGTTAAGAAATTCGCAGAAGACATGAATAGACATTTTTCCAAAGAACGTCCAGATGGCTAACAAATACATGCAAAGATGCTCAACATCACTATCATCAAAGAAATACACATCAAAACCATGATGAGATACCAACTCACACCTCCTGGAAACAACAGGAGAAAGGGAAGCTCTCTTACACTGATGGTGGGAGTGCACCCTGGTACAACCACTCTGGAAAACAGCATGGAGGTTCCTCAAAAAGTTAAAATTGGAACTACCCTGTGACCCAGCAATTACACTACCCAAAGGATATTTACACAAAGGATACAAAAATACTTATTTGAAGGGGCACATGCCTTCCATTGTTTATGGCAGCATTATCAACAATAGCCAAAGTATAGAAAGAGCTCAAATGTCCTTTGATGAATGGATAAAGAAGATATGATATATACATATATAGTATATATACATATATATACAGTATATACTATATATACACACATACAATGTATGTATATAAATGCACTATATATATATATATACACACACACAATGTGTATACACACACACACACACACACACACACACACACACGCAAGGAATATTACTCAGCCATTAAAAAGAATGAAATCTTGCCATTTGCAATGACATGGATGGAGTAAAAATGTATTATGCTAAGCAAAATAAGTCAGGGAAAGACAAATACCATATGATTTCACTCACATGTGGAATTTAAGAATCAAAATGGATGAACATAGGAGAAGGAGAAAAAAGAGAGAGGGAGGCAAACCTTAAGAGAACAATAGACAACAAACTGAGGGTTGCTGGAGGGGTGGTGGTTGGGGGACGGGCTAGATGTGTGATGGGTATTGAGGGCACTTGTGATGAGCATTGGGTGTTATATCTAAGTGATGAATCACTAAATTCTACTCCTAAAACCAATATTACACTGTATGTTAACTCACTAGAATTTAAATAAAAACTTAAGAAACAAAACAGTGAAATTTGACAGAATTATTAAAACAACAGATTTATATAACTTGGAAACAGCAAATCTACATGAGCATTGATTTATACATTGTTATTTTTGGAAAGATTGCTAGTGATAGTATGATATAAATAATCTAAATATCCGGTTATTAGATGGCTGAATAAATTAAGATATATCCATAAAATGGATTATTATGCATCTGTTAAAAATCACAATAAGGGGGGGCACCTGTGTGGCTCAGTTGGTTAAGCGGCCAACTTCGGCTCAGGTCATGATCTTGTGGTTCGTGAGTTCGAGCTCCGCGTGGGGCTCTGTGCTGACAGCTCAGGGCCTGGAGCCTGCTTTAGATTCTGTGTCTCCTCTCTCTGCCCTTCCCCTGCTTATGCTCTGTCTCTCAAAAATAAACATTTTTAAAAAGTCACAATAACGGAACTCCCTATGTACTGAAACGATTACCACCTTACTATATTACTAACTAAAAAAAATTGAGGAAAAGTGACTGTGTATGCTACCATTTGTGATTTAAAAAAGGGTGAGAACACATTTTAATTGCTTCAATAGGTCTAAAAATCTCTGGTAGATAGCATTAGCAAAAAGATAATATTAACAGCAGACAATAGGAATTGGGTGAACAGGATTCTGTGGAGAGTTTTCATAATATATCTTAGTAGCATTCAGGGTTATGTCAGGAAAGCAAATTAAAATAGATGCTTAAACTGAAGATGTTTTTAACAAAGAGGTTTTACTTAAGTATTAGGCAAGGATGAAGAAATTAATAAGAAAAGTTGAGGCACATAGAGATTAGCAACAGTGGGAGGCCATTATCACCTGCTATCCATGGAAAAGAAGAGGAAATGGATGGATAGGATAGGATAGGATAGGATAGGATAGGGTCTTAGAGGACCATCTGGTCAGATGTGTAATTATAGTGGGACATAGCAACTGACATATTCCCTGTGCCAAAGCCAAGGAAAGAGGGGAAGAAATATTAATCTCTTCCTTCCCTTCAGCCCTCTGATCTTGTCCTATTCCTCTTATTGGACAAACTCAACCAGAAACTAGAGAGGAAGGAATCCAGCAATGCAGTCCATAAGCATGATACTCCTTTAGCACAGAGGAGGAGAAAGAAGGGAATCATGTATTCTTACTGCATGCAAATTCAGATCAGAATTAGATAACTATGTGGCATACAGATTGAAAAAAAATTAAAAGCCTGACAAAAGTATTGTTAGTAAGACTTGGCTCAAAAGCAGTTCTTACACATGACCAATGGATATGTAAATTAACAGAACCTTTGGAAAGCAATTCAGCTAAAGTTGGAGATGTGCATTCCTATAAACTAGTAATTCCACTCTGAAATAAATTACTCCAGGGAAATTCACTCATTTGCACCTGGAAACATGCACAAGAATATTCACTATAGTTTTTTCTGTAATAGTGTAAATAATGGCAAATCACTTGAATATTCATTAATAAGACAGTGGAAATCTGTGCTTTATTCATACAACAAAAGAGTGGGCTGCAGTGAAAATGAATGAACTGGAGCTGCATCTATCAAACACAAATATCACACAACAAAGATAAATTGCTGCTGATGTTATTTATATAAAATTTAGCAGCATGCAAATTATATTATATATCATTTAAAGATAATAAGGATAATACTATATTCAGGAGAGAGGATAATTCTGAGTCATGACAGATGGGTATGCAAAAGATTGGGCTGTTTGAGGGGTGCCTTGCATCCATTTCCTCTGATTTCCAGTGATTTCCAGTCTGATTTCCAGTGCATC
>CM053560.1:65623477-65672800 GCA_028646485.1 Cryptoprocta ferox | reverse complement strand
TGCTAGTGCTTAGTATATTTTGACCAGTTCTTATATATATATATATATATATATATATATATATATATATATATATACTTACATACACATAATGAAAGGATACATGTGTTATGCATTGAATTGCATTCCCCCAAAATTCATATGTTGAAGATTAATGCTCAATATGAACAGTACTTGGAAGTAGGGCCTTTAATAAATGAGAACTTAAGAGAGGGGCTCTAATCCAAGAAGACTAGGATCCTTATGAGAACAAAAAAGAGACACCAGCAGTGAAAGTACCTGTAGAAAAGGCCTTCTAAGGACACAGACAGAAAGTGGCCATCTGAAAGCCAAGGAGAGAAGCACCAGGAGAAACCAAACCTGCCAACATTTTTAACTTGGATTTCCAGCCTCCAGAAACATGATAAAAGAACACATTCTGTTGTTTTAGCTACCCAATCTGTGGTATTCGTTATAGTAGCCCTAGAAAACTGATAAAACATCTAGTTTATTCTTGGTACCCACAGTCATTACCTCTGTAATTCTGATATTTTTCTGCCTTTCCATTGAATTTCCTTTGAGATGATCATTGGTGTAACTTCCTAATAGGAAAATTCAATGGTCCTTTAATTTCTTTCTGTACTTCAATGTATCTCTGAAAAAGTCACTACTATTTTCCCTTCTTTGAGATGGTTGCTTTTTAATTTCTTGGTCTTCATTATGATTCAAGTTTTAGTGGTTCTCCTCTAAAATCTATATAATTTGTCCTGTGCCTCCACATTTGTTCTTCATCCTAAGAAGACTTCTCCCAAGTCTACGTCTTGTCTCTCTTATGTCTCTCACTTTCCTCCATGGAATATCATGCAAAGAATTTCCTAAATCATACCTGAGATCCTTGACTCTTACTTCCAAGGACAGAAACTAATTTCGGTTGCTTACTATTTGCAGGTCATTTTATTATGCACTGACATATATTGTCCCCTAGCATGTGCATCTACTCTATGAATACTGTATTAATCACTTCTGTTACAGTAGCAATGACACATCATGAGCAATGTAGATTTTTTAAAAAGTAAAAGTAATCTCAGGTAATAATGAGAAGACAAACACAGAGAATCTTCAAGCTAACCACACATGGAAATATATTTAAACCCATATCTTTCTGAAAATAGACTTTTGCTATTGATTCTTAGTCCCTGTTAATAATTTCCAGCTCCATATTCTATTAACACCTCTAAAACACATATTTCTAAAACTGATTTTACCATTATACCCTCATACCTGTTTTTCTATTTTCCTTACCACATCTCCTATTTCCACTGCCATCTTCTGAGTCACTCAAGCATGACAACTTTGCATTGTTTCTAATTCTCTTTCCTCTTCCTTGCTGTCCACATGCAGTACGCTACTTCCATCAGCCCCTTATATTCATTGCCATCTTCCTCTTCCTGTTATTATTTCTTGTAAGGCTGTTGAAATTATATGTTAACTGGATCTTTTATTTTCAGTCCTCTTCTTCTAGTAGCTTAATTAGCACAGTAATCTTTGTAAAGCCTACGTACAGTCTTACCAAGGCCCTGTTGTAAAATTTCCCTTTCTGATCTAATCCATTTCCAGTGCCTCAGGGAAACTTTCTTTTAAGGCCCTACTGTAGTTTCTTTTTATAAAACTAATTAATTATTTTATTTTATTTTATTGTAATTCCAGTAGTTAACATGCAGTATTATATTAGTTTCAAGTGTACAGTATCGTGATTCGGCAAATGATGTTTGGAAAACTACACAACCTACCAGTTTCTTGACTATCTCACCAATCCATTGTGAGCCTATACATGAACTTTTATACCAGTTCCTGCTTTGTTTCCCTATGACTGCTCCAGTTAGTGCCATTAGTGTCTTGGCTAAAAAAAATGTCCTTGATTTATGATTTATTATAAAATATAGTTTAATTTCTGTCTTTAGTTCCTGTGTATTAACATATTTGGGGCTTATTTCCAACCATGTACTTATAGCATCTCTGCAGTTATTGAAGCCTTCTTGAAACTTGTTTATCCACTCGACTCTTTAAGGGAGACTTAGAAGTTAATTTTGGATTTCACTATGTGGTCTGCAATACCTGGTACTTCATAAAACAGACATAATGAAGCTTTAATATTTTCCCCACTTTCCCTCTTATGCATATGACTCCCCAACTTTCTGTAACATGGCATGTGCATAAAATTGTGTTTGTGTTTATATGAACTAATAGAAATGAAGCTCGACGCTACAGAGATAACAAGCTGAGGGCTCCTGCTTATTCAGGCAAAATAGATGCACATTATGGCACACAAATAACTCATTCGAGACACATCAGTTTCATATCTCACCACTTAGGAAGATTTTCCATATATAATATTTGATTATTGAATACTATAGAAAATAATATAAGAAAGAAGCCACATAATCTTTATATTTTGATATTTTAAATATTTGTGACACCTGTGCCAGAATTATCACAGTTTGCCAAAATTAGTTTCTCATCAGCTCTTGAGTACAGTATAGGCGTGATGCCAATTTCTACCCACTCAATTTTGTCCAGGGGATTGTTCCCATATACCATATTTTCTTCATTTTAAGATGCCAATGATTATAACACTCCACTCTTTAATGATATCATATTGATGAAACATAAAGAAATATTATATTAAATGCACATATTGATTGATAGTTCTCAACATCAGAAATGTTTAAATGAGTATGTCTATTTTATAATAAAGGATATAGTGTTTGTCTACTTATTTAAAGGAGAATGAATGTATCATGTTCTCTTTGTTTGCAGATGACTTTTTTGGTGGCAGAAGCTTTTAATTCTCTTCTTAGATGACAGACATAAAGGGGTGATAACCATCTTTGTTGAACTGTCTCTATGTATTGGCTTTTTGAGCATTTTGTATGATTCATAAATTCTCCTTGGAGCTATGCGAAAACTAAAGTAGGTCTCCAAGCGATTGTTAAGAGCCATGTATGAAACACCAAAGGATCCAGAACAGGGTAGGATTCCTTCCAAATCATACATGTGATCGTCACATTTGTGATTTTGAGTTGAAGAATGGTAGGTGCATGTGTATGCATATGTACCAACACTAGTGCTTTAGTTGTGAAAGATAGGTTCGTTATATGTACATTATCATACACAGTTTCAACACTGTCAATACTATTAGTGGCAAAATACTGATTTTTAAGTTTTCTCCATCCCCAAGGGCTTGCTAGGGTTGCATCACTGAGAATTCCAGATGGAGGACTGCTTTCTAGCTCATACATGGAAGCCCGCCAAAGAGGGAGAGGCTGTAGTTTAAATTAATCTTCAGCTAGGGGTAGGGAAGACTTCAACAGTCCCCTGGAGGAGTTGAAAAGCTTTGCCAACAGCAACAGCAAAACAAATCATTGTTTTGTACAGATAGCATGATGAAAGCATATTTAACTGAGGGGAAGTTAAAAACAACAATTGCTCAGATTACATCAGAACATGGCATTTCAAGAAAGTACACCATTTTTTTGTCCCTTAATTTTTTCAAATATAGCAGTTTTCTACCTTGTTCTCTACCTCTTTCCCATCCCAACCTAAATGATACACTGAGCTCTGAAAGCAGTCTTTCCTAATACCTTTTCCCTAGTTTTCCGAATAAGTTAAAATCTAAACTCTATAATTCCATAGCAAATATGTCATTGACATATTGTAATTATCAAAAGCACTTGATCCAGTCCTCAGTAATGGGTATGGCTCTTAATCCAAGGTTGACAGAGGCAGTACCAAGTTCTTGAAGATGTTATTGAAAAGAGTCATAAATACCCATCCATCTTCCCTGTCCTTGTTTTGTTCATTCAGTTCCTTAGTGTGGGAAGTTAAGAAATGTGTTGAGATTACAGGAAAATGTTTCATACATTTTATCTGATCTTTCCCCTATTTATATCAATTTAAGTGTATATTTAACTCTTCTGTTGAATTTCTTGTTGCACATTTGCCAACCTGGACTCTGAATTCCTCAGAAAGCCAATCCATAGGAAAGTTTGGTGAACTCCAAGAGTCCTGTAAGACATCTGTGAGATTGCTACACGTGGGAACACAACATCACATCCAATTCTGTAGAAGTGAAAACCTACATTCCAATTATACAAAGTCTCCTTTTGTTTAAATTATATCATAAAACTATATCAATATATATTTCTGATAGAACCATTTGGATTTCAAAATGGAAGAGCTGTTAGTGACCTCAAGATAAGAAATTTAGTTCTCTTGCCCAAGGTTATTAGCAGATCTATATAGTTGAGGTTTCTGGACTTCTAATCAAGTGCTTTGCTTATGTTAGCCTTGATTTGGAACACATTTAATGTTTTTCAGGTGCCCCAATTTTAATTTATCAATTTTGAAAAACATTCATCCCAAAGTAGTGAAAGCTTAATCAATATATTCAAAGTACACCAGTAACCAGAATCAATTTTGAATCTTAGCAAATTAACAAACAGTTTACAAAACTGATCTTTGGCCTTTTATCTATTTTGAATTTATTTTTGTGTATGGTGTAAGAAAGTGGTCCAGTTTTATTCTTCTGCATGTTGCTGTCCAGTTTTCCCAACACCATTTTTTGAAGAAACTGTCTTTTTTCCATTGGATATTCTTTCTTGCTCTGTCAATTAGTTGATTAGCTGACCATATAGTTGGGGGTCCATTTCTAGGTTTTCTGTTCTGTTCTACTGATCTATGTGTCTCTTATTGTGCCAGTACCCTACATATTGTCTTGATGACTACAACTTTGTAATATAGGTTAGAGTCCAGAATTGTGATGCCTCTAGTTTTGTTTTTCTTTTTCAAATTTGTTTTGGCAACTGGGGGTCTTTTGTGGTTCCATACAAATTTTAGGATTACTTGTTCTAGTTCTGTGAAAAATGCTGGTGATGTTTTGATAGGGATTGAGATAAATGTGTAGATTGCTTTAGGTAGAACAGACATTTTACCAGTACTTGTTCTCCCAATCAATGAGCATGGATATTTTTTCCATTTATTTGTGTCCTCTTCAATTTCTTTAATAAGTGTTCTATACTTTTCAGAGTACAGATCTTTTACTTCTTTAGTGAAGTTTATTCCTAGGTATCTTATGGGTTTTGTAATTGTAAATGGGATTGATTCCTTGATTCCTCATTCTGCTACTTCATTAAGGGAAAGGGAAAATAAAAAGAGAGAGTAAGGGATGTGAACCATAAATGATTCATAACTACAGAGAACAGAGGGTTGCTGGAGGGAAGGTGAGTGGGGGGTGGTCTAAATGGGTGATGGGTATTAAGGAGGGCATTTGTTGTAATGAGCACTGGATGTGATATGTAAGTGGTGAATGACTAAATTTTATTTCTGAAACCGATATTACACTATATGCTAACTAGAATTTAAGTAAAAACTTAAGAAAATGAAAAAACAAAACAAAACTAGACTTTGGCAACTTCTTTGGAGCAATTAGTGATAGTCAACTCATGAAGTGACAAATAAAAAAAATATTATTAAGACAAAAAATCACCATCTCATGCAAACATATGTTCACACCAACAACTTATGAATATCCATTCCCTTATAATCATAGACATTGTATAGCATGCCTCTCACTCTTGTGTGCACTGCGGGTTGTTGATAACTCAATAGCATATTTTCTCATTAAAGCATATCCTAATGTTCATTTAGTCTCATAAAATTATTGTAGTCAACAAAATATAACTCAAATTAGAGGCAAGTCCAGCATTTGACTAGATAATTGAACATTTCCCATAGTACTATTTATCCATAAAGAAAACTGTACATTAAATATTATAGGAAAATATTTATTAAAAATGAATTATCATAGGCCTTAAATCACAATTTTTGAGTAATTATTTGAGAAGTGAGATCTCCTTGGAAATATATTTATTAGAGTGTCACTAGGATTATTTTTATAGTAGAAGAGTAATCCATTTCATATAGCCCTGAAAAGATTAAAAATACAATTTCAGAAGCCTACTTTACCACCTGATACTAGATTAATATGAGAAAGTAAAGGATCCGCTATTCATTAAGACATCTGAGTGTTGAACACACTCAATTCCCTGTGGTACAGGGGAGGCTTGGTATAAACATATAAGAAAATATACTTACATCTAAGATGTAATAGTAAAAAGAAAGTAATCATTATATGAAGAGCCAAATAAATACTGAAATTACAGATGAAGAAAGACACACACACACACACACACACACACACACATGGGGTAGGAGACATGGAGAGACCAATTAAATTATAGGCATATCAAATAGAATTCAAGAAAAGGAAGTGTAATTGAATCTTTCAAGGACCAAATCCAGGAGAGTGCTGAAAAGATACCAGGAATTAGGGCTTCTAACTTCTCTTTCTATGTAGTCATAGGACCTCTTATGACAGCTTACCTTTGTAAGTCATTGGCATTGTTTTTTATCTTTCTCCCTCCAACTTATGTAAGGCTCAAATATAGTTCCTAATATATATTTACCTTCATATGCAGAAATAATAGCTAATTGATAAAATCATTTTGTGTCTCAATTCCAAACTCCTGAGACAGTTTGATCAACTTAGTTTGGTTTTGGTGATTACCCTTGATTAGACTTGGAAGTTGTTTTTTTGTCCTTGGGAAATTTATTTATGAAATTGGCTCATGAATAGGTAAAAATAATTCACTTGAATGAATGTATAGAAGGCTCATTGGTTGAGTGTCTGACTCTTCATTTCAACTGAGGTCCTGATCCCAGGGTCATGGGCTCGGCGCTGAATTTGGAATCTGCTTGAGAGTCTCTCTCTCCTTCTGTTCCTCTCCTCCCAGGCTCTCTCTCTCTCAAATAAATATAAAAAAAAAAAAATGAAGTAAAAAAAAAAAAGAACTCACTTGAGACAATTGGCATTTCTAACATTTTATTTCCATTTAACAAGTATTAATTGATCACTCCCATCGGAAGAACATTATGTTAATTTGACACATGTGGAGATTAACAATACGTAGTTCTTCTATCTAAGTAGCTCAAACTGGAGTGGAGGAGATAGAAGAAAACAAATCACCATTTTTAAGGGACATATATGATACCAATGGCTCTGATACTTTAGATATATCCACTTCGGTCTTCTTTTGTTAACTCCTCCCAGCAGAGTAAGTTATCTCCAGGACCCAGATGTCATAGCACCCACTCTGGATATTCTAGCATAAAATTAGCTTTAAATGGCTGAGGGCCTGTGTGAGCTTCAGCTAGATGATTGTTTACTAGATTGTCCTACTACTATGCATTCCCCCTCTGCCTGAAGTGTAGGTAAGGGGAGGTTTTTTGCGGAAAGAGTATGTGACTCAATTTTGGAAGGAACATCTACATAAGCCCCCTGAGAGGGAAGGAGTAGGATAGAGATAGGGTAGAAAGCTAAAGAACATGGAATCTGAGGGGGTAACTCCTTTTGTATTCTTGTCCTGGATAACACATGTTTGGGGCAAGTCTACATACCTACTAAGGGACTATCATACAGATATTTTCTGGATGTTATGGGAGTATAGAAGAAAGTCACCAAGTAAAAGCTGATGAAGATATATTTAGAAAAAAAGATGTATCTGAGATTGTATCTGAGTTGTAAAAGACCATTAGTAGTTATATGAGTAAAGTGATGAAGTTATTAGAAGGTACTGCATGTGAAAAGGCAGGGGAATCCACATTTATCTGTGTGGTATGATGTTCATAAGGACCTCTGTAAGGAAATTATGCATGACACAGTGTTTGGTACATATTAATGGATACTGAGGATTTTCACCTTCCTTTGTCAGTGTCCTAAGATATTCCCCTTCCTTCTTGTCTGTGGCCTCACAGGTTTTCTCATACTACTCAGTTGATGATTTCCTAGGACTTAAAAATATTCAGTGATTCAGAATATATAACAGCCATTATAGGACAGACGCTACATTCATCTGAGCTTTTCCTCTGGAGATGGGCTGGTTATTTCATTTAATATAAGTGTAAATAGAAGAGTACCTCCAAGGAGTGAGTCGTCTGCATGTTCTCCATCTAATAAAATAGAGTTTCAACTAATGAAGATTTAAATAAATATTAGGGGTATACAGTTAAAGGTGGTGGATTGGTCACACACATCATTTTCCATCCCCCTTGAAATATCAATAAACTTATAATAATAAAAGAATTTATAAAAAAAGACTTAAGCCAAAAAAAGGCAAAGATGATAGAATATAATAATGCAATGTTAAAAAAACAAAGTGGGAACCAGATGTATACGTGGTGTGATGGCTAATTGGATGTGTCAGCTTGACTGGGCCATGGGATGCCCAGATACCTGATCAGTCATTATTTCTGAGTGTGTCTGTGAAGTTTGTTTAGAATAAATTAGCATTTGAACATTTGAACTGGTGAACTGAGTAAAGCAGACTGCCCTTTCCAATGTGGGTGAAAATCATCCGGTCTGCTGAGGACCTGAACAAAAAGGTGAAGGAAAGGAGAATTCCCTATGATTGCTTGAGCTGAGACACTGGTCTTCTGCTTGGACTGAGACTTATACCATCTATACTCCTAGTTGTCAAGGCTTTGAACTCAGACTGGGTTCTGAGTTGGCTTTCCTGGGTTTCCAGCTTGCAAATGGCAGATCATGGGACTTTTTGGTCTCTGTAAATGTATGAGCCAATTCCTTATAATCAGTCTCTCTCTCCTCTCTCTCTCTCTCTCTCTCTCTCTCTCTCTCGTTCTGTTCTTCTGGAGAACTCTGACTAATGCACATGAAAAAGGCCTTTAGAAACCTAAGAAAAGATCATTTCTAACTGACAGTGAGCAAAGATGATTAAAAAATCTATTATACTATGGAACACTTAAAAGGGACATCAAGTGCCTTTTGAAGTGGGGGAAAATGTTAAATCAAAATTAAAAAGACTTGAAATTTTAATATTTAAACCTGGACCTCCTTTATGTGTTGTGAGGCAGTACTCAGCTGTCAATAGCATTTATATATTCATGAATTGTACATAGGAAACACTGATGTAGCCTAAATGACAATCACAATATTGGGAGAATGAGGATTTTAGTAAATGTGTATGAGTGTGGGCAAGGAGTGGTGAGAGGGAGGTGGCAGTGTACAAAGGGGACACGTAGATCCTCATCTTCCATGGAGGGATGTCAACAGAGAATGCCTACAATCATGTCAACAGAAAAGCCAACAATTTAAAAATAGTAATAAAAGAACTTATTTAGATATATGGAGATATATATCAAAAGAATAAATTACAAGAGATGAAAGTGGTTGCCTCTGGGGAATGGTAAATTGATGTGGGAATTAAGATACTGCTAATTTTTACCGTTAAGTCCTATAGTAGTATTTGAGTCTTTAAACTACATGCAACTATTAGTTAGAAATACAAATGAAATCAAAAGAAATACCATCAGGTTCTCATAAATCTGACATACTCCCAGAGGAGTACTTGTAGTGCTGATATTCCATGTTGCATTTTAATTGCAGACTTGTATCCTTAATAATCATCTGAGCTAAAGGTACATTTTTACCCATCTTTGAACCTTCCTGGTTTCTCCACCTGTAAAATAAACACAGTGTGTGCAGTCTTATATTCCTTGCATGAATGTTCTGAGAATACTTGACATACCACAGGATAGAAATATAATCTATTTAGATCAACTGTAAGTAATTTAAATGTTATATATCATTCGATCAATGTTGAGAGGAGAACTAAATGAGACTCTTGGGAGTTAATGACTTGCCGGAGGAATTTCTACTGGCAAATAATAATAATGATAGAAAAGTCTGAATGAAATGATAAGAAAGCACTGTCATATGCTTAGCAGTGACATCCAATTACAATTTTTTTTAATTCTCTTATTCACACCAAATAAAAATAGGGACTTAGTTAAATTTTAATTCAGAATGCTTTCACAGAAACTTGAAGCAGTTATCTCTATAGAAATATCCTGGAATATTTCATAAACATATCATGCTGCATGATAGTTCCATTAATCTAATTTGAAAATGTCAGCATGAAAAATCTTTGATTCATACAGTATTTTAATAATATATCTCTGATGTTTTTTGTTTTGTTTTGTTTTGACATGTCATTTCATAATCTTCTGTTGGCACTTAGTCTAGATGACGGCAGTCAGCCGAACCAACTAGCCAAGGATCATCCTTGATCTTCTTACATACATGCTACAGAACATTTTCTTTATCATCAGCTCCAGAAAATGTTGTTTATCAAGGCCCTCAGGCAAAACCTCCCTAGGGTAGAGTGAGGACCAGAATCAACTTTAAGAGTACAGGGGAAATCTAGTTGAAATAAATACTAAGGAGAAATTCAAGGGAATAAATCAATCACAAAATGGTTTATGTATAAAAATGGGAAACATAAGGGATCCAAGGGTTCCTTTGTATGCCTCGGGTTTTTAATTTTTCACTCATTACAGAGGGAAATTAAAGTATCTCTTAACCCTTTACTTCTTTCTGTATGTATCAGTTATTGGCAAGAATGGCTAACTTAACCATATAATTTCTTCTTGCCAAAACGTTAGATTACTGTAAATCTTCAGTACCTCTATGAGATGATTTAATCAAGTTGTTTGGGGTAAGAGGTATTAAGTAATCAGTACTTTTCATGAAAAATAAAGATTAGCTTAGATCAAGGTCCACTTTCTGTAAAGGATCAAGCAGTAAATATTTTCAGCTTTGCAGACCATATAATATTTGATGACTTCCACTCTTCCATATACCACGAAAGCAGCCAGAAATTATACACTAATGAATGGGCATGGCTATATTCCATTAAACCTTTATCTGCAAAACAGGCAGCAAATAGAATTTGGCTCATGAGCCATCAGATACCAACCCCGTGGATTAGGTGGTATTAGAGCCAAGAAATCAAGGGTGACTAAATCCTGCTATGAATATTTTATCCACTACTTCTCAAGCAGTCCCCTAGAAGAATATACACAGTAGTAGTAGTCATGTGGGGAATCAAGTACCCCATAGGTATTTGATTTTTAGGAGGATAGAAGTTGAGCAATTGCCAGTGCAGAGCCATGGATCTATCTGGTTGAATCACGTGAATAAGCCTATAGGCCTAAATGAGATTTCTTTTTTATCTACACCGAAAGAGAATCTGACTGTGGATATTATTGATTTACTCCCAGTCTCATGCCACAAAAAATAGAAACAGTGGCAATCAAGCAGAGATAAAGAATGTTGTCATGGCTCTTGAATACAGGTGGGTGCCCACTAAACCACCATACTGAATGAAGTAGGGATGTGTGGAAAGGAGCAACTCCAACTATAGAACTGGCCACAGTGTACTTTAGTGATACAGCTAGATGCCCAGAGAAAATATAAAAGAGATCATTCATAAATTAGTATGAATTTCTTTTTTTAACAGTGGTGATTGTAATTAGTAGTGAATGTAGAATAACAGACCATTTATGGGGTCCCTATGGGAGAGCCAAGAAGTAGAATAAAGTAAAGTGAAACTCCTGAGAGAGAGAGAGAGAGAGAGAGGGAATAAATGAGGTAAAAACACGTGATCTTTTAAAGCAGTTTCTAACAATTGATAGTGCCTCAATAAATGTTACTTTTAATTCCCCCTGAGATCTAGTGTTGACCTTTGTACAAATTGCTAGGCAGTTATTTAGGCATGAGCAAGGAGGGATAAAGCAGGTGCTGGCCACAGCCTCAGTGCCATCCCCAAGGGTTAACAGCCACATCTTCAGAGCCACCTCTAAGGGCTAACAGAACTGAAGAGGCGTAGCATCAGAGCTGGCTCAAAAGCTACATGGGGACTTCTAAGAGCTGAGCATATCCACAAAGGGTGAGACTTGTCCTTAACTACCTTTAAGGTCACAACAAAAGCTCTTTAGACATTCACGAATATACAATACGTAAATAAATATAACAGAATGCATCATGTGTAGGTGCATGTGCAGAGGCTAAAATGTTATATAACCACCAGCTGTCAATCAAAAATGGCAATCAAAGCCAAATTTACCTGTACACAAAGCAGGCTTAAAAGGATGAGCTACACCCTCCTGCACTGCTTGTGGGAATGTAAACTGGTACAGCCGCTCTGGAAAACAGTGTGGAGGTTCCTCAAAAAATTAACAATAGAACTCCCCTATGACCCAGCATTAGCATTGCTAGGGATTTACCCAAGGGATACAGAAATGCTGATGCATAGGGGCACATGTACCCCAATGTTCATAGCAGCTCTTTCAACAATAGCCAAATCATGGAAAGAGCCTAAATGTCCATCAACTGATGAATGGATCAAGAAGATGTGGTTTATACATACAATGGAATACTACATGGCAATGAGAACAAATGAAATCTGGCCATTCGTGGCAATGTGGGTGGAACTCGAGGGTGTCATGCTAAGCGAAATAAGTCAGGCAGAGAAGGACAGATCCCATGTTTTCACTCATAAGTGAAACAGGAGAAACTTAACAGAGGACCATGGGGGAGGGGGAAAGGGGGGAAATAGGGAGAGGGAGGGAGGCAAATCATGAGAGATTCTTGAATACTGGAAACAAACTGAGGGCTGAAGGGGGAGGGGGGAAAGGGAAGCGAGGTGATGGGCATGGAGGAGGGCAATTGTGGAGATGGGCACTGGGTGTTTTATGGAAACCAACTTGACAATAAACTATAAAAAAAAAAAAGATGAGCTAGAGCTTCTTGGCGCCATTGCCACTCTTGCTTCGGCAGTGGTCTGCATTAACTCTTAAATATATACTATACTTATATACTTAATAAACTCTGTCTCCCCAGTCTGTTCTCAGGTCTCCAATTCTTTGGTGCATCTGGGACAAGAACAAAGCAACACAGTAACACAAATTGGTTGCATTTATGGCAAATTTATAAACATTCTTAGGTCCTAGTTTTATTATCAGAAAGATATGGTAATATCAAATCAACCTTACCCAAAGCTTCTTCCTGATTTCAACTCTATTTTAAATTCTGCAGAAAAGCCTGGCATGATTCCCTCCTGATTTAGGGAAATCAGCCTAGTATACATTTTCATTGTTCCATCTACCACAATATCATATACCTTTATTTTATTATCACCGTGTTATTACAGTGTTGTTTTATATTCATTTATGGAGTTACTTGATTAACCTCTATCTCTTCACTAAAGCCATAGGTCTATTAGGGGAGATACCTTATTCATTCCATAGCACAGATTTTGGAACTATTTTCTAGTAGTAATTCTAAGGAATATGCACTCAGATTTATAAAAAAAGAAAAGAAGAAATTCTGTAATTCTGAGAGATACTCAATATTATTCACTCATGTATTTGTTCATTTTTATATTCATTCATCATGAATCCACTCCTAATTTATAACCATGCATTGTGCTAGGTCCTGGTGAGACAGGCATGGATTGGCCAGAAGGGTCACCACCTCATGGAGCATAGTGTCAAGAGCAAGAAACCAATACAGCAATACACAAATACTTATTCAAATATACTTTTAAAATTATGTGTTAAAAGACAAGTATAGAGTGTTGTGAGCCTATAAAATTAACATATTTAGGGATGCCTGGGAGGCTCAGTCAGTTAAACGTCTGACTTCAATGCAGGTCATGATCTCACAGTTTGTGGGTTCAAGTCCCACATCTGGCTTGCTGCTGTCAGCTCAGAGCCTGCTTTAGATCCTCTGTCCCCCTCTCTTTAAGCCCTTCCCCCGCTCACGTGCTCATTCCATCTCAAAAATAAATAAACATTTTTTAAAAAACTTAAAAAAGTAAAATTAACATATCTGACTTTGTTTGGGAGTGATCTCAGTAGGCTTTAACGAGGAAGTGACATTAAAGCTTATACTTGAAAGATGAATGCATAGGTGGGAAGGTAATAAATAGGCAGATTACTCACACACACATGCACATGCACATAGCCCACAAGGCAGTGTATGATAAATTCAGTAATAACTGTAGTTAAAAAAACTCAGAATGTCCAGAAGTGGTCTAAGTTTAAACTTGAGCCATGATTTGTTCAGATCAGGACAAAGACTTAGGGTTTGGATATTATCTTAGTAGTGACTTTAAAGGGAATCTAGGTTAGACCAGTCTGTCTGTCTGTCTATTTTTCTCTCTATGTATACACACACATGCACATATGTAGTACATTTACCATAACTCAGCCATGAAGTCTAATGTACTATAACTAAAATATTTTTTTCAAATAATTTGGAATTTTACTGATATAAAATACTTTACTCCTACTCAGATATAATTTTTTAATTCTATATTTTATAATCTTTATTGTATGAGAACTGATTATCCACATTGTCTTCTTACTGAATTTTAATAAGGGATAATTTAAGACACAAGTATACTCCTTTTTCCCCTTTAGTTTTTTTTTTTCCTTTGGCAAGGATAATTAAAGTAAATGGGGCATAATAAAGAAAGAATATTAGCTTCCAAGCAAGAGTTTCTAAAATGAAAAAAAAAATCTCAGTACATTGGACTTGTATAAAAGAAGGCCAGTTTAAATAGCAAACTATTTGAAATGTATATATTTTATTTATTTTAACTACAGTCAGTAACAAAAATTGGTCAGGACTACATATTGGAAATTGCTTTTAAAAACAGATAAGAATGATTTATAAGTAGATTGGTAGGATAATTAATTTGAAATATGAAAGAGTGCTTAAAAACAGTTATCCAAATAACAGACTATTTAGATCTAATAGTCTAGCCACAATTTCTTTTACTACCAATGCTTTTCATGGAGAAATTTTTCTTCATAATTAGTATAAAGGTCAGAGTCAACTAAGACATTTATTTGATCATGTGAAGTTATAAAAGTAATGAGGTTTCCTCTTTGTATTATAATTTTTGGAATTCCTCTAGAAGTATCACCGTCACCAAAAATAAAAATGAGCAGTTTTAATGCCTACACAACTTTCACCAAATAGAATAACAAAAACTCAACAATGTTTAGCAATTTTCTTGTTTTGTTTAACTCTGCTCCCAACATGGAAATTATTATTTAATTGCAAACAGAGTCAGATGATTTTTTTTTTCCCTTTGAAACAAGTGGTGAGTCATTGAATGGGAAATGCAATTTTACACTTATTTTAAGGGAGCCTTTTGCAAGCTTTAAAAACAAACCTTGGGGAGAAGAAGAGACCCTTGGGTGCTGAGCTGTCAATCCAGAGATAATAATAACACATGTTTTTGGAATACTGCTGGCTCAGAGATGTTACAATGTGTCAGAAGTAAACACCCCCCACTCATTCTGGTAGTTTTATTGCTTCTGGCGTGTTATGATTAGAGATGTGTATGGCTTTAAAACTGAAAAGATTGAATTGCTTAACACTCTATGTATTGGAAAGCCTGGGCCAAATGGAAGCTTAATCAGCATTTTTCTTCCTTCTAAATGTAAATGGTATGATGTAGTGTCCTGTAAATGATGCTGTTTATCATATACTGTCAGACGATGCTGCTGAAAGATGCATTTCCATTTGTTTCCTTACTTGAGTTTGATTTGTAAAATCAGATTTAAACAGTGGATGAAATTGAATCCAAATTTCAAGGACAGACAACCTAATAATATTTAGCATAACTGGCACTAAGTCTAGAAATAGTTATTTTAACTTCAGCCTTTAGGATTTGAAAGAACAATGTGTCTTTATTTTTACTTTAAAATAATTAGCCCAAATGTAATGAATTTTATGGTAATTATAGTCATTAGCAATGGAAACTTAATCTCAGCCAAAGTACTCATGTGCACACTACAATTTGTATACTGAGCTCCAAAAGATCTCTTTTTTTCTTACATGTCTATAGTATACAATATAAAAAATGTGATGGAGATATTGCTTTGATTTATACGTATTTTTATAATTATTATAGTTATTTTAATGTGATTTTTCAGTGGCTGGGAGAGAACATCACAATTTACATATGCAAATCTTTCTGACAGAGATTCATGTGCTCAAAAAATTTAGAAAACCTAAATTTACCTTGTCCGTGTTCTCAGCTGATTATACCCGTCTATAATCAATGTGAACCACATATGCATGTCAAAAGCCTCCATTATTTTTGTTATAAAAGTATCTTTCAAGATTGCCAATTTTAGAAATTAGGACAATATTATTCTTAGTTCCAGGCATCAGTGGCAATATACTTCACTGTCTGCAATTCACAAACACTGAAACAGACTTTATTTTTCCATTATGCTTATATATATATATATATATATATATATATATATATATATATATATGCTTATATGTTAATGTTTCCTAACAAATTGCAATTATGGTAAAGAGTTGCTCAAACCAGACTGGAGTCCACAGGCAAGAAGATGAGGGATTATGAGTTTGTAAATTCCACTTGGCTGCAAGTGAAGGAGAAGTAGAAAACCCATGAAAGAGTGGTTGCTTTTGTTAAAAACTGCTGCCTTAAGACACCCAAAGTGTTTCCCAGGTTTGTACTACCTCTTTGTCGAGTTAGTTTAGAGAAGCACTTAAAACTGCCTGTTCTGAATTGGAGAAGTGAGGCTGGTGGAAGGAACCTGGTTCACCCTGGCTCAATGGGAAGCTTGACTAAATCAGTCAACATCTGGACCTGGACTGGGTTCATTCAACCACTGTTCAGGAATTCTGGGCTTGGCATCAATTAATACAATGCCCTATCCAGCCCTGCTCCATGGAATCCTTAGCCTTGGGGAAAAACAAGTAGTCTTTAGTGGAGTACACCATTGCTGAATGGGTTGGGGGGTGGGGTTGGTCCTTGGTAGAAATGCCAGCTGGATCATGGATGTAGCTGAATTTATACATTAAATATTTGGAACATGCATGATGATTTGTACTTTGGTCCCAGACCTGAGACTTATTAGAGGTGAGCCTGAAACAGGGAGCTTTGTTGAACATCATTTAAGACAGCACTGGATAACTTTTAAAAAAATCTCAGACTCCATGTGTTAGCATTGACTTGAAGCTCCTCTTGGACTCAGTTCTTTCATGTTTATACATGTATACACATGTAGAGAGCATGCAAGCCCTAACATACTATGATGAATTTTACTTTATTCTGAACACTAATTCATGAAATAATGATAATACACATTTGTCACTTAAAGAATTTTATGTTGCTAAACTCTACATTATAGACATTTTCTAGGGCTTTGGGGAACAACAGTATTTTAAGTTCAGTGCCACTTAGAAAAAAATTGCAGTTCAATCAATAATTTATATAAATACAATTTGTTAATAGAAACTTCAATAAAAACTTCAACATAATATGATATGTACTTAAAACATAGAAATGTTACTTTTCCCTAGTACTTCTTTTTCTCAAAAAATCTATTTTATTTATATTTTTGAATATTTAGAAATCGAGGACTATGTTAAGAGACATTTCCCTGATTTCTGTATATAAACCAAGATCAATGTGTTTTGTCTCATGAACTCTAAAATATGATGTAGAAATCTTGATATTGGGTTAAATAGTGAAGAACATTTTTGAAGTACAGTTTATTCCACAAGTATGTATTAAGTGCCTACAATAATGCCAGACAACGTAAAAGGTAGTAAAAAAAATAGAGATTTATAGTAGTATATTTGTAAGAGAGATACACATATAATTAGATAATTCTGCCACAAAATGATGAATGATACAATGTTGAAAGGAAAAATGCTTTGGGAATTTATAGTAAAGGAATGACAAATTCTGCTTGCAGGAATCCAGAAAGATTCTGTTTGCTGTCAGTGCAGCTAGATGTCAGGGATAAATAGCAGTTTCCAAGGCTAGAGAAAGAGGAAGAATATTGCAGAAGTTCTATAAAATTATAGTTCTATAACTATAGCTAAAAAGAGCTTGTCAGATAAACTGAGCAATTTCATTTGTCTGATCACTGAGCCAGTTAAGTATGGCAAATGTGGGAGGCAATGCCTAAACATGAAGGGGATGAAAGTGCCAAGGTAGGTTGAGATCTAAAGATGAAGAGTCTCTATGGCATGTCACGTTGTATGTTATTTTTCTCCATGAGCCCTTAGGATTCGGGAGAACTCTTCATAGAATGGATATTATGCATAAATAGTAATGTATTGTGTACAAATATGTGAAAAGTAATCTTGACAGAGTGCAGAGCATTGAATGAAATGGGGGTAGATCAATTGAAAAGAGATAGTGAGAAAGTTTATGGTTATGAATAGAGAAGAGACTCTGAAGGCCTGAATTTAAGCAGTGCCAATGGATTTTGGGGGAAAATACAATATTTAATTCATTCACTCAAAATAATTCATTTAAAGTGAGTCTACTATGGGCTACTCATTGTACTAGGCAATAAGATAGAGTTTTGAATATAACACAGATGCTATTTATTCTGAGAGATATTGAAGGTAGAAATTTCAGGTCCTACTAATGGAGAGAGTATGTGTGTATATGAGTAGGGGATAAGAAAGGAAAACAGGAAATAACAGATGAGAAAAAAATCACAATTTTTGTGTAGAACATAGAATTTTTTTATTAATTTTTTAATGTTTATTTATTTTTGAGAGAGCAAGAGAGAGAGACAAAGCATGAGCAGAAGAGGGGCAGAGAGAGAGGGAGACACAGAATCTGAAACAGGCTCCAACCTGTCAGCACAGAGCCCGAGGCAGGCTTGAAGTCATGGACCATGAGATCATGACCGGAGCTAAAGCTGGACACTTAACTGACTGAGCCATCCAAGCACCCTGGAACATAGAAATTTTGACAATGCTAACTGGAGTTTTAGAAGGTGAGAAGTGCCTGGGTGACTCAGTTAGTTAAGCATCGACTCAGTTTCGGCTCAGGTTATGATCTCAGGGTTCATAAGATTGAGCCCCCAATGGGGCTGTGCTCTGACAGCATTGAGCCTGCTTGGGATTCTATGTCTCCTCTCTCTCTCTCTGCCCCTCCCCTACTCCCAAAATAAATAAATAAACTTAAAATAAAAGAAGATGAAACAGTTGATTGAGGCACATGTTTAATGCGTGCTTGTGACACATGTAGAGATGTCATTCTAGAATGCAGTGAAGGATGCCAGTCTTTGGCCCAAGAAAATTAGAGGAGATAATTTAGATTTGGGAGTTAGTGGTTTAGAAATTATGTCCTGAGTTATAGGAATTGGGGGGAATCACTTTGGGGGAGAAATCTTCAAAATTATAAGGAATAGTAAAAAAAAAACAAAACAAAAAGTTCTAACAGAAGTCTAGGAGAGTTTTAGGGATATAAAGTATTTACTCTCAATTTAATTTGTGGAGATGCTGGGATGCCTGGGTAGCTCAGTCAGTTAAGCCTCTGACTTTGGCTCAGGTTATGATCTTGTGGTTCATGAGTTCAAGCCCCATGTCAGCCTCTGTGCCAACAGCTCAGAGCCTGGAGCCTGCTTTGGATTCTGTGTCTCCCTCTCTCTCTGGCCCTCCCCCACTCACTATCTGTCTGTCTGTCTGTCTCTCTGTCTCAAAAATATATTAACATTAACATTGTTTTTGTGGAGATGCCAATGAATATTTAGGCAGTTAGAAGAGAAGGGAACAGAAAAACAAGATAAAGGATCAAAGGGGTATTTTATTTTTCTTTTTGTCTTTGTTTTTAATAGGAGAATCCAGCTTGTGTTTTAGACAGAGAATCCAGAGAAGATTGTAGCTGTTGAAAAGAGAGGGTGTAATTAACTGGGCAAGATATCAGAAGGAAGGCTGGAAAGAATAAAGTCCAATGAAAAGGTTATCAGGAGTCGAAAGAAGGAAAATCATCTTTTTCTTGACAAAAGGAAGCATTAGGTATAGATTATCCTAATTTCATTTTAATCTAAAATTCATAGAAACATTACTGAGAGAAAAACAAATTACTTTCTTTTAAAATGCTCATAGGGAGCTGACATTCTATTCCAGCAACATAATTAAATCATATTTATAACAATGGACATAGGCCATGACTATGCTGAGACCTCATATATGGTCTCCCAAGTATAGTGATAATTTTTTGAATAGAATAGAAATCCATGTAAACAGAGATTTCATTAGCTGCTAATGAGAATTTGTGTCCACACATCCCACATACCACTTTAAAGTATATGATAGCATTAGTACAAATGGGAATGTGGGGACAATTTATAATATGTTGATGCCATCTTGTATCATCCAATGTAGCAATAATAGAGCTAGGAAGCTGAGTCTGACATTCAGGTATTTAATGAAAGTCTTTTGATTTCAAGAAAATTTGAGAAAACCTCTCCCAAATATTAATTATACTTTTCAAGTGATTGCACTGAGAAATGATTAGACATATCTATAAGAACATAAACCTTATAATGTTGAGAAAACAAAGCTAAATTCATGCAAATTTCATAATTTTAATATCAAAATAACCTGTGTGAACATTTGCCACTTTATTAATGGCTTCTATATAGATCTATTGCCCCTAGTTTTCCTTATTTTGCTTTTCCTCCTTTATTATTTGTTTTATTTTATTGCATGTATTGTGTTGCCTAAGCTTATTTTTGAAACGAGTCAAATATATAAGTGAATAAAATAATGTGTCACTATTAGTTTTATATTAAATTTATGAATGCACAGTGATCCACTTATTCATTCTAACAAAAATAAAGATTTGGATTTTTCCATGATTATAAATAATGCTCCTAAGAACATTTTGTCCATACATCATGTTTACATAAATATATATTTGGTATACATGATATCAACATCACTAGAAAATTCTATGTTGCTTTCAAAAGGAGCTATACCACCTGCAGGGTATGAGTATCCCAGGGCAGGGGTTATGGTCAGGAATGTCCTTTTGACACTGAAAATTGGGCATTCTCCCCACCTAGAACAAGAAATTTTATTTCTCCAATGCTAGAGAACATACTGAGCAATGATATCCTAAAATATCAACCTCTACAAACCTCTATCAGTGAATTCCACCTTCAGGTTAGAGTAATCAAACCAGTGGTGAGGAGAAATGCCAACTGGGAACCAGTACAACTTCTGGAAGAGTGATACCTGTCAGACAAAATAAGCTGCCTGGGGAGCATAAGGAAATCGGAGAAACTATCTAAGAACCTCATGGAGTGGATATTGTACATCCTGTCTATAGTGCTTTTAACAGCCTGGGATAGCCAGCAAAAAAGCCAGATGGCTCATGGGAGATGACTGTGGGCTACTGATAACTGAACAAGGTATGCCTCCCTTGATGCAGCTGTGCCCAATACTGCCACCATCTTAGATCCCTTGGCCATGGTCTTAGGAATGTATCCTGCCATCCTGGACTTAACAAAAAGTTTTTTCTTTTCCAGTGTACCCCTGGCCATTGAGTCACAAGATCAATGTGCCTTCAACTGGAAGGGGCAGCAATGTACCTTTCAAGTGCTTCCCCAAGGCTACCGACACAGCCCCATGACATACTATGGGATGGTACCCAAGACCTGTTTTCCTTCCCCAAATCAATAAAATGGGCCCTTTACATTGACCATCTCCTGTTGACATGTGAAATCTTGTCTCTGTTACAGGACACTCTTCAGACTTTGCTGGAATATATGTGAGTGAGAGGATGAGAGGAAACCACAGAAAATTCAAGGCCCAGGAGCTGCCAAGTTTTGTGGAGTCATATGGTCAGGTAAGACCTGCATTGTCCCAGAGACTGTTATTGCCAAGGTGCAGCCTGTCCAACCCATAAGACTGTGAAAGAGGAACCAGCTTTTGTAGAGATTTGGGGGATTTGGAAGACTTTTATTCCCCACTTAGCACAGTGCCTCTGTCCCTTATTCCACCTGGTAAAGAAAGGACATATAGAGGACCAGAGCAACGAGCTGTCTTTGAGAAGGCAATGTCAGTGAAGCAGATTAAAACTCTGGGCGTCTCCCAATCAGGGCTATCATTTGAGTTTGATATATTGTAACTCTGGAAGATATGGGTTGGGCACTGTGGCTGAGACAACAAAAGGAGAGAGTACCCTTAGGATTTTGGTCACATTTCTAGAAGGGGGCAGAAACTCGATATACCCCCATGTCACAACAACTCCTCACAGTATACTCTGTGCTTCTCCAGATAGAGGTAGAGCCTTTCACAAAGGAACAACATATCATGGTAAGAATTTACCTTGCTAATCAAGGGGTGGATTGAGAATACGTTCAGTGATCTACCTTTGGTAGGGCTCAAAACTCCCACTTTGACTAAATGGCCCTATCTGCACCTGAGAGGTTCCTTGTCCACCAGCCAACTGTCTCTACAAATATGGACACTACTAAGCCTGGTAGAATATGTAGATCCTTCAAATGGCCCCACCTCTATTCCTGTGGTGGCCTTTGTGGCCTATAGAGGGAATGGGGGAAATTCCCGCTGTTGCCTGGTATACAGATGGGTCTAGTCAGGGCAACCAGCCTACCTGGATTGTAGTCACTATTGAGCCCAGTACTGAGACCTTTGGATGGAAACAGGAATGAACTGTAGCAGCCAGTGGGCTGAACTCAAGAGTGGTTTGGCTGGTGGTCCTCATAAGACCTGGCTCTTAACCTTTTGCACTGAGAGTTGGGCTGTTCTAAAGCTGAGGATAATGGGAAGCTGAGGGGTGGATGATCATGAATAAGCCCTTGTGGGGTCAGAATATGTGGAAGAATATTTGGGTTTACCTGCAAGAGCCTGAAGCTGTCTTCACTGTCTTCCACATCCTGGCTTATAAAGTGCTCACCCTGCCTGGAAACCAGGAAGCTGGTGCCCTCAGTCAGGTACCAGTCCTAACAACTTGACCTTTCAGTGGATACAGCAGATTGCGTACACAGAAAGAGCAACCACTGTAGTGCCTGAGAGGGAAGGCATATTGCCAAGGATGCCAGATTGCCCTTAAAATACAGTGACTTGGTTAATGCAGTAATAACGTGATCTGTGTGTTCTAAACAATGCCCAAGGTAACTGCCAAAGGAGTCTAAGGCCATCCACAGGAGTTCCCAACTGATGAGGGATTGGAAAAATGATTATATCAGCCCCCTCCTTCCTAGTGAGTGTTCCACATATGCCTTGGTTTGTGTGGACATGTGTCTGACCTGGAGATGCACAGATCTATTCCTCTTGACACCACCCAAAACAAGTCTGGTTTGTAAATTCCCTTGTCGACACAAAATGAATAGACTTTTTTTTCATGTTTATTTTTGAGAAAGAGGGGTGGAGGAGGGCAGAGGACCTGAAGCAGACTCTGTGCTGACAGCAGAGAGCCTGATGTGGGGTTCAAACTCTCAAACGGTGAGATTGTGACCTGAGCCGAATTTGGGTGCTTAACTGACTGAGACGCCCACGCACCACAAATGAACAGGCTTTTTAAAATTTTTAAAAAGAAAGGAAGAGTTTTATCTGAGCCCCGGTTAGGACACCTACCAGGATATACAATCTTTACTGAGAAGAGAGTGCTCTGGAAAAGAACATTTGGTACAGGGTCATATATGTTTTTTACATAGTTACAAATCATCATGATGAAGGACATTCCAGAAAGTTATAGGCTTTATCTTATGTTTTAATATGTGCAGGCCTTATGACTTTAATCTTATGGGAACCAGGGGAGTTTCTTTCTCTTATCTTGTGTTCAGAATGTTCCTTTTTCATTATTTTTTAAATTTATTTTTAAAGAAGCAGACATTCAATATGAGCTCGAGGCAGAAATACCGCCCATGCTTTCCAATTTTGCTGAGTCATTTTGACCTTGATAAATGTTAAAGTATAGTTTCCCTGGGAGCCCAGGAGTAGGGTCAACAAACATTGCAAGTTGCAAATTTCCTTTTGCCTGTTAAAACTGCCACCTACCAATCTGGGATGGTCTGCCTCTTCAGTCTCTCCTTGCCCTCTCATACACATGGGCCAGTTTTGAAATCACTCTGGGGAAATACCAGAGCTGCAAACCAACAGACTCCACTGTATCAAAGCGATGTACTGCCTGCACCCTTTACTTCTTCACCCTGATTATGTTATAAACCTAGTATGGAAAGAAGCACCTTGAATAGAGGATTGTAGAAGGTATAGAGGCAGTTGCCTCATAGTTCTGGCCTTAATATTATCATGCTTATACATCTTTAGTCTTGCCTCAATAATCTTTTCCAGGGTAAGGCAGTCTCCAGGAAAACAGCTGCATTCAATGACTGCTTTGTCTGTTAATTTGTTACAATTGGGGCCATGCCAGGTGTGAATTGAAAACCCTTCACTCAATCCAGTGTCAGAAGCAAGAATTGAAAAGAGCTTCTCCAGCAACTGCCAATCAGGTAAAACCTTTGAAAGTAAAAGGGGAAAAGCACTGCCGCAAAGAGCTGGAGGGCTGGGAGACTGGCGGCGTTTCTGAGGCAGGGGTCCAGAGCCATGTGGGACAACATCCCCACGCTGCCTTCTCACTGTCCCGCCAGAAGTTGCCCAGCTGGAAGTCAGGCCACTTCCGACTGCTGCCATATCGCAACTTTTTGTGGAGAATCTGAATAAACTGAGGTGATGAAGTTCCCAGCTTCCCACTTAACGGTCTCCAGTGCGAATGTCTGTTCACCGGGATGTCAAGGTAAGCCATGCACGTCTACCCGGAGTTTCACTTAATATTTTCATTCACACTTTGATTTAAGGAAAGCCTCTGCACAGTGAGGGTCAATTCTGGCGTATCTAGAATTAGTCTGAACTGTTGTGCTGAAGTAAGATATGTACCAAGACGGTATTGACTCTGACAAGGCGTGACTTGTACAGATTAAGAGTGTTGCTTTTCAACCGCGAGGCCCAGGTGAGTTTCTGGTGTTTTTTACAGGCTTAATGAAAATTGTTTGATAATGGTGAGATGATGGTCTACACCTGGTTTAGGTGACCCTCCCCCCTCCCCCCACTCTGCCATTGGGGCTGGTTACTTCACAGTAATGTGCTTACTTTAGGTCGCCTGGTTCCCAGGTACTCTGTATCTATCTTTGTGGTTTGTTATTTGAATAAAAGTACATCAGCTACAGTCCTGCAGATGGGGGACAATAAGAGCTAGCTTCTGGCTTCCGATTTGTGCCCCTGAGGCAGCCTTTAGTTGAGATGCACAGTTCCTTACTTCCATGCTGCTGCCATTTTGTCTTCTTTTCTTGAAGTAACTGGTAGATTCTTAAGCTTTGTAATGGTGAGTCCTGTGAATTCTTAGTAGTTGAAACTTGTCACATTTAGTGAAGCCTCCACCAAGGAGAGCAAAGAATAAAACAAATACACCAAACAAAACAACCCAGAGGAAACTGAGGGGATGAAAATAAGAGAAAACAAAAATCAAAAAGGCAAAAAACCCATAGCTCATATCCTTAAGAAGAAAAGAGGTGTTTATTGTATCCAAAACAATAGACTTGGAGGTTCTTGAAAAAAACATCTAGAAAGTTTGGAAGATAAAGTAGAGGAAATCTGAAAAGCAGGAAAGAAGGCAAAGAGATGAAAAATAGTGGAGAAAAGATCCAGATGTTTAAAATTTTCTAATAGTTGTAGGATATCAGAGACACGAGGGAAAATTAACAAAGAAATAATTCATAAGAGTCCCTAGAAAGGAAAAGGCAGTCACCAAATACCAGCCCAATGAATTTAAAGTCCCAACTAAAGTATACCTTATTGTGCTATGTTTAACACTAGGAATAGAAATAAGAAAAGATTTCAGAGAGAAAAAGGAAAACACTTTAAAATACAGGATTGAGTGATTATAGAATTCCAACAATGCAGAAAAAATAAAGTATTTCTGGAGAAGTTTTTTAAAAGTTACTTACAGGGGCATCTGGGTGGTTTAGTTGGTTAAGGGTCAGACTTTGGCTCAGTCATGATCTCCTGGTTTGTGAGTTTGAGCCCCGCTTTGGGTTCTGTGCTGACAGCTTGGAGACTGGAGCCTGATTCAGATTCTGTGTCTCTCTCTCTGTCCATCCCCCACTCGCACTCTGTCTCTCTACCTCTCAAAAATAAACAAACATTAAAAAAATTTAAAGTTACTTAGAATGATTTCAAACTTAAAAAATTAGAAAATTAGAAATATTTCAAAATATATTTATATTTGTAAGTTATGGTCCTAAGCATATGCTTTCAAAAATGTATCAATGTGTGGGGGAGGGGCAGAGAGAAGGGGGGACAGACCCAAAGCACGTTCCAGGCTCTGAGCTGGAAGCCCAGAACCCTATGTGGGGCTCAAACTCACAAGCTGTGAGATCATGACCCGAGCCGAAGTAGGATGTGTTATGAACTGACTGAGCCACCCTGGTGTCCCCAAAAGATATTTTTTAAAGGCATGACTAATATTTTGGTTTTTATTACTTTTCAAAGAAAATCATTTCTTTACCTCCTCTTTTATATTGAATGGTATGTAGCTTGATAGCAGGAAATAAAGAAGATAAATATGTTTTTGTTACATGAAAAGGAGAGACTTGCATTAAACCATGTGTTTCTATGATTGTAGTATGTGTCCACGGGTGTGTTAATGTCATCAGGTTTGAATCCTTAACTGTACTATTGGAGATTAGTGAGCACAGGCTTTCTATTTATAACCTCATAGAAGTGATTTTTGAAAGAGGGATAATCTTTGTTGTCTTATTTACAGCATGCAATGCAACTTGGTAAATAAATTGTACACAAATACAGTTTATTGTATGAAGGAGAATCCGTACAGAGCAAAGATGACTTACGCTTGTGTGCTCAGCAGTAATCCCTCATGCTTTTTGTATTTGTGCCAAGGTACTTTGGGTAATACTAATTGAGAAGAGCCGCATGGTGTTTTAAATAGAGTCATGGGAATTTGTCCCATTATAAAACTGAGTAACTATACAAAACATCCATCAGTACTGACCACACCATCAAATATTGCATTGTGGCATCAACCCAAGACATTACATTTATCCAATCATTGACTTTACATTTACCTCAATCTATTTCAAGACAAGAAATGAAATACTTGCTGCAAAATTACATTTCCAGCAATTTCTGATAAAGGAAGGAGATGAACTTTGAATGGAGCAATTGTTTTCTAAATGGATTTTTAAGACATGGTATATTGGGTCTTGAGTTCATTGATTTGTATTGGACCAAGAGACAGGTTGAAAGGAGACATCTCTCCAGTAGAGAGAGTTGGAGATTGCTTGTTTCCTGAATCAAAGGCTTCAGGCCAAACTGAAAAATCTGCTCACAGAGCAAATTTCTTTTGATTCCTTAAAATAAAATTTCAAAATCCTATAAGCATGAGGACATCTTATATCTTTTAGGACATTTTAAAGAGAAAAATAGTTCAGTAGATGGTTCAAAGAATTGAAAATGGGATATAGACCTTTCACCCCTGGGTTACCATTTGATGAATGCCACCCAGATTTAAAGTGATCATAATTCTTGTTATTGTGTTGAACTATGGTAGTTTAAGGAATAGTCATAAGATTTTCATCAAGGTAGGAACCCTTGGCTTCCCAGATTCCCAGATAGAAGGATTTCTGAACCTCAAAAAAGAGTTATGCTAGTTGTTTGTGAGAATACATTTACTTATAGTAAAGCACCAAAATAAAAGGATAAGGTTTCCCCAGCTAAACATCTAATTTTTATTTCAAAGTATGAAACATAAAGGGCTTTGTCTTATCTCCAGCTAAAATAACCACAGATACCCTTTCTGTTCATTAAATCAAACCCAGTTTTTAATGTCCCAAAGCTGTTTGCTTTAGTATTACCCTATGGAAATAAGTTACATTAATAGAAAAGTTTAATCTTATTTCTTACTACTGTTGTTTCTTTCTTCATCCTTGAAGCAGATAAAAGGTAAATAAAAATATATAGGTTGTATTTTCTCTCTTCTCATAATTTTGGAAGTTGAATTTCTCCACCCCCTAAAGTGAATGAATTTGCCTTTTTCCCTCCTCCTTTGGTAAATGCTTCCCATTAGAATTTAATTTAAAAATACATAAAACATCTGTATAAATGGGTGACATGGAAATTCCAAGCTATTTCAGGGAGTACCTGAGTGGTTTTTGCATAGCCAATGACCAATTTTATCCCTACCTTGTTTTCAAACTGTTGCTGAGTTCAGAGCATGGTGATGTACCAAGAATCTGTCATCAAGGGATTTTGCCTTTAAAAGTGCCATCTATGTGATGGGACTGTTCAGTGATCCTTGGATGCATTCTATTTAAAGAATCAGGTCACATGCACTGTGGCACAGAGAGTTGCTTATTTTCTAGATGAAGAATGTTAGAAGTGCTTAAAAACAACAACAACTACAACAAAAACCTTGCCATATTCTCCTTGTGAGTAAATCCAGGATTATTCATTTGAGTTTGAATTCAAGATGCCATGGTTCAAGGAGTAACTCCTCCCCCCAACCTGTTTCTCTCTTCAAAATACAGAAAAAAGGGGCATCTGAGTAGCTCAGTTGGATGGATGTCTGACTCTTAGTTTTGGCTCAGGACATGATCCCAGGGTCAGGCTGGGCTCCGTGCTAGCATGGAGTCTGCTTGAGATTCTCTCTCTTCCTCTGCCTGTCTACCTTGCTTGTGTGTACACTCTTTCAGTCTCATTAGAATAATAATACAGATAAAAAAAAGCTTTAAAATGGAAAATGAATTGTTATTGGCCGTTTCAGATTTAGAAATAATCCAAAGTCTTACAAATTGATGGCATAAAATTCCAAATGACTTCAAAGTGAACCTGAGAGGTCATATTTTAATCTATAATAGACTGGTGGGATACAGTCAAATTGTGTCTAACCCTCTCACTTCTTTAGTGTTCAGTATTCACAGCTGCTCTTGCTCTTTCCCTTCCCCCCCTTCCTTCTCTATTCTTCTCTTTTTTGTTTTGTTTCTTTCATGAAGGAAAAAGAAATCTGCATATTATGCCTTTGACTTCTCCATTATTATTTCATTTTTTTGGAGGAGACTAGATGGCATATATCCTAATGGCTGTTCAAATAGAATTTAAACATACTTACAAACAGGTTGATGTCAAAAAATTATATTCCTGAAGTACTCAAGCATATAACAAATTAGACTACTGAACAAATTTTAGTTGATGTTGAAAATCATGTTTAATGGTGGAGTTATAGATTCAAAGCTGGTAAAATTTTAAAGCTCACATCCTAATTGAATGTGGTGATTTCAGTGTGGAATTTATCATTTTACATTCTTCCATCGAGTCTGCATCCCCCCAAACATTCTGTTATTTATGAAAAAAAAAACAGTATTAATGGGAAAATATGAAATTGGATTATTCAGTGACTACATTATACAATGCAAAATTATCAAAAATTAAAACTAATAATTACTATATTTACACACTTCAAGTTCTCCAATTTTGCCTGAGATTGTATAGGATGTAGAAAAAATATTTATGCATGTAACCCACAAATAAATATGCAGAAATACTTCTTTTTAGTATGTTCCATATACGGAATCACTTCTGTGATTGCTTTTGTTTTGGAATTTTGTTTATATTTTATTTTAGTTTAGCTCTTAACTTCTGTCACTTTGCCTCTAAGTTATCCATGATGTTAATTCAAATCTACATTGTACAGTGTGTAGAAATTTAATGACAATATAATCTACCTCAAGATTAAGGCAAATACCTTTGTGGCTTACATTATCATAATTATCACTGGTTAATGGCCTCTCCCTCAACAGATTAATACATTTCATGAATTAAGTTCATATCCTCCTACCTATACTTTCTATTCCACACACTTGGATGTAAAGGTGTCTATTCATGAAATCACACACATTTTCATGAGGTATTTGTGCTGAATAATTTACTGAACAATTCAGGAAATGGTAACAATCCAGATCCCCTAAATGGAGTCTGTTTAAGACTTCCTGATAGCTTTCATTGTTTGAAGTAGTTTTTTTGTGTGGGTTTCTTTTTTTTGTTTTTGTTTTTACTTCCCCAAGTCTTCATGGTAATATTCACCTGTCATGCCTGCTCAAATAATGTATGTCCTCAGGACACTTGTTGATTGTTTTTCCTTCCTTTCCTCTTGTCCCTTTTCATTTTGGAGAAAACATTGCAGAAGCAAACAAAATGGTTCTATATTTCTGATGCAAAGGAATTTAATCCTCCCTTCATTCTTCCCCCCTCCATCTAGACTCTGCCAGTGACTCCTTTTCTTCATCAGAGAGGTTGTTTGTTTCAGTTTTTTTCCATCAAAGATATTTCTTAACAAGGACAGTTAACCCTAAAGACAAATTATTGTTCTGTTTTGTTATACTGTAGGTACTTATAAAGTATGGGACTTATTACTTATTTCTTTGACAACATGCTTATTTTATAAAATCGTACTTAAAATGACTAAATACATTATAAAGAGTACAACAGTTCATTTAACAATAATAGGTGGAATTTTTGCCCACAAACAGCCCAGATTTTTCAAGATCATATCTTCCCCTAAGAATATGAGAGCATGGGGGAGCCTAGGTGGCTCACTTTGTTGAGGATCTGACTCTTGATGTAGGCTCAGGTTGTGGGATCATGCCGTGTTGGCCTTCATGTTGAACATGGAGGATACTTAAGATTCTCTCCCCCTCTCCCCCTTTCTCCCTCTAGCCCTCTCCCCTGCTTGCACTCTTTCACTCTCAAAATAAAATTTCAAAAAGGAATATGAGGGCCTGGTAACCACTCAACAATTTGTCATTGGTTGGTCCCTAACCAAATATCATATAGTTAATTGTCATTCTGAAATCAGTTTTTCTCTCCACTGCAAATATATGGGAACATTTCCAGTGGAATCCTAGTTAAATTCACACATTAAGATGGCAGTGACCTCAACGGTACCTTTTCTTTTATTCAACAATTTATTCATTTCCTACTATGTGCCAGTCATAACATGAGATCCTGAAATTATAGCAGTGTATACAAAAGACACAGAGTCATCCCTCAGAGAGCTCACTAATAGAAAACGTCAATCTTGACGTGCCTGGTTGGCTCAGTTGGTTAAGCGTCCAACTTCAGATTAGGTCATGATCTCACAGTTTGTGGGTTCGAGCCCCGTGTCGGGCTCTATGCTGACAGCTAGCTCAGAGCCTGGAGCCTGTCTTCAGATTCTCTGTCTCCCTCTCTCTCTGACCCTCCCTGCTCATGCTGTGTCTCTCTCTCAAAAATAAATAATAAAAAAAACATTTAAAAAAAAAGAAAAGGTCAGTCTTTCTCAAAGCTGTATCTTCCTGGCAGGTCAGCTTCCAATGTCCTAAAAATCAATAATTCCAGTGCAGTGGACTTCAGTTTGAAATCTTAATATATCTTATGAATACTTACTAGCACCAATTGAATATAAATAAATAATAATAATACTGTGAAATATACCACAGGCATCAGTACATTAACTGTATGATGAACTCCCCAGAAGAGCACCCAAAAAACATATCCATGAATAAATCTAAGTTTATTACACTTACAGAAAGGTAGAACACCATCTTGACATTGCTTAAGTAGTGTCTCAGGGAATTCAGGACAAGATATTTATAACATTTTCAGGCCTGGGCTAGATGATTACACGGTGAATATTCTAAGTCTAGAAACTAGTTGGTATTGGGCAGAGTTCATGACATAAAAGCTTTGAATTGGAGAACAGGTAACTGAGAAAGCTGTGAAAAGTTAGTCTTTGTAAGTAAGTCCAGTTGCTTCATTGTTACCCAGGAATATGTATTTCATGAAGCAAGTAGCTAAGTTATTTTTGGTTATTCTAAGTCTTATTTAGTATAGGAAAAGGAGCATATATCCGATATCAACATTGTATAATACAGGGAATCAGAAATGTTTCAATGTTTAGCTCCCTTAAAAATAAGAATGTTTTTAGAACATTTTTTAGACATTTTTAATGATCCACATTTGTGAAACTTTCTTTTTTTAAAAGTAGGCTTTACACCCAGCATGGAGCCCAACATGAGACTTGAACTCATGACTGTGAGATCAAGACCTGAGCTGAGATCAAGAGTTGGACACTTAACCAACAGAGCCACCCAGGCTCCCCTGAAACCTTTAATTTTGTTAGGATTTTCCCTTTGTTGACTCCTTTCTGTTAGGTACTGTAGTGATGTATGACCTAAAGTCACATCACTGCCTTCAGTTGGAAAACATATATGTATACATATACATTATTTAATTATATATAACCATAAATATATAGTATTACATAACAAATATATTACATATTACATGTATTGAGTTTTTCTATTTTGGTTTTACTTCTAGAAGGTGGAGGGAGGCTTTCCACAGTATTGCCACAAAATATCCTGCCACCTTACTACTATCAAGTTCATTTCTTTATGGTTAATCTTACATGCTTCTTCTGTGGAGAGTCATTTCTATTAAAAAACAAACAAAACCCTCATTCATGAAAAATCCCTTCAAAAAATGTTTACAATGAACTCCGATTTACAACAGGTACCACCTAAAATATTGGCATGCTCTTTGGTGGTCAAATCTATCCTTACCGGACATCTTCATGTCTCAAAATTTGCTACATTCCTTACTATTTTCCTGGGTGCTTTAGCCACAATGAATTCTCCCTTACTAAATACATTTTCACCTGTATTTTCTCCTGCCTCATGAAGGGCCCTTCTTTGTGTGCCTATTTAATGTTACTCTCCAAGATTCATTACAAGCATTTCATTCTTAGGGAAATTTTCTTTAATGGCTTAAGGCAAAATTAATTATTCCTAATCAAATTGTGCATTATAAACATAGTTTCCTAAGAAAAGCACTTTAACTAAACTTATTAATAACCATGAGATACATTTATGTTAGTAATATAAATAATAGCAAAAAGATGTCATTGATTTATTCATCACAGATAAAGGAAATTAAAAGAGATGATCTTACAGAAACCAAAGGAAGAAGACTGCATTGGGATAAGTGGAAAAAAAAACCCCAAAAACCTGTTTTCAAGGTGTCAAAAACTGCAGGATAGGGGTGCCTGGACAGCTGTCAATGAAGCGTTCTCTTTGGCTCAGGTCATAATCGCATGGTTCATGGGTCAAGTCCCGCATCTGGCTCTGTGCTGACAGCTCAGAGCCTGGAGCCTGCTTCAGATTGTGTCTCCCTTTCTCTCTGCTCCTCCCCCCACTCACACTTTGTCTCTCTCAAACATAATTTTTTAAAAAATGCAGGATAGAGCAGTACAATGACAAAAAATTAAACATAAAAGATTCAGGCAATGACAAGTTCATCAAAGTGGCTTAAATGTAGAAGTGGAGATAAAAATCAGATTAAAGAGGGCTGAGGTGTGTTTGAGAGGAACTGTTACAAACCACACTCAAAAATTTGGATGTGATAGAGGCAGATTAGGTAGAAGGACCCACAGTCAGGTTTTGGAGTTGCTTTGTTTGTCAGGATGGAAAAACAACAAAGATGATACATTTGTAACTTAGGAGAGAAAGAAGATAATAGTGGTATCAAAATCCAAGAAGATGTAAAATGAGGTAGTCACTAGGTAAAACATAGAATAATGGTATTACTCTTGAACTGGAAAAGTGACACTGGATATAGAGATGGGAAGAAAAACGGAAGAAAATGGCTGCGGATGTAAATAAGTGCCTGAATAAAGATCAATAAATATCGATAAATATGTGGAGTGGGACACAAGGCAGTTTTCTGAGAGAGAAGGGTGTGCTGGCTGTATAGGACACTTGAGAGAAGGAGGTCTGAAATAGCAATTGAGGAGAATAAAAGTTGTTGATCAAGGATAACTAAAAAAAGAAATAAACAACCTGATCAATTGTGTTCAGAATTCAGCAAAGCCTGGAAATCGAGAATGTATAATGGCAACAAAGTATACATTTATGTATTTTTTATCATAAGCTCTTAGAACATAGATTGAAACCATGTTTCAGAATGGAGTTGCTTTTTTTTTTTTTTTTTTTTTTTTGGTTTTCTTTGTATGTGAGGCAGAACATCAGGGTAGAAGAGAGTTAGGATGTTGGTGAGAGATACTCAGCCATGGGGCTCATTTTGGGAAAGAGTCGGCCTTATTGGTAGTAACAAACAACCTAAAGACTTAGTGGATGATGGCAACACAGTTGTATGATTGCTGACAGATGTACATGCAGGTCAGCATTGGTTTGGCTAAGTCGTACCTTGTTTGTCTTCTTAAAAGAATCTTTTCTACACAGCACTTGTCATGTCCACTGACATCTCATAGAACACAGCAAGGCATATCACACGGTTGCTGGGAGCTGCATCGGCCTTGCTGGATGACACAGTCACAGCAAGGAAATGGCAGATGTTTGCACAGCTCCTGCCATGAAGCAAAACTGGTATCTCTTTCTACTATTGGCTCATAATGGAAATGGGACTGCTGTTATTGATTAGGCCTCACAATGTTCCAAATCAGACTGATATTTCCCACACAGAAACCTCATGGGAAGAAGCATATTCCCACTTCTACAAAAAAGAATTTAGACAAAGCACTGCAGATGTTTGTCCAAAGACTCTTCTGATGAGCTTCACAAACCCAAGACATCGATAATAAAAGGGGTTAAAGAACACAAGAGTTACTATTAACTCTGGCCCAGAGAAAAAGAGCCTAACTTAGAGATAAGAAACAAACAAGAGCCGGACATGAGTTACTGCACATACCTTTGCTAATTGGTGCCACAAACACCTTCCCTTACACTGACATCCGTTATGAGGATGGGTAAGAGTAGTTAAAACTTAAACTCCTATACAAAGGCCAGTACATCTAGGGCCCCTATGGTGCTTACACCTTCAACATCAAATAACAAGGTTTACACAAGCAACTTGCTAACCAGCACAAATACATTCTTCCTTTTGTGAGCCAGACAGAATGACTCCTAGCCTAGCCTATGCCTAAATCTTAGCGTTATTGATATAAACAAATGTGTTTGCTATTCTGCTATCTTCTTAGTTGTAAGATTTACTACTGGTTTAAACAGATGTGTATGTTGTCTGCTTTTCACTGAGAATATCCTGTTATCCTATCATTTGTAAAAAATTAACTACCTCACTAAAATTAGAGTAGTTCTACAAAAATGCCTCTGTAAAACCTGTTTCTGTACACTTCTTAAACCATCACTGAGAATTGTTTGTAGTAAAAATTCCACTTTTTTTGATGTCATGTTAACACTTGATCTATAAATAAAGACACAAAAACCGACAGAGCAGAGATGCCTGCCTGGTGATCAGAAAGAAAGCCGAGGCTCTCTCACTCTCTCTTTTGCTGACACCGTCCATCCTTCATGGAGCCCTGGACCTGCTGGAGCCGGGGTCCGGCACATGGTCAAGCGGAATATAGGGTACTATACACATTATGTAGACAGGCTTGGCAAATCTAAGATACATAAAACTCTCTGGGGAAGAGAGTGGATAACTGGGAGGAATAATAGAATATAGTACATCTAGTGAACATGTGAGGCTTAGTGGTAGTGTATGGGTTAAAATTAAATGAAGTGGAAAGGGACTGAAGACTAAAAGAGTAATGAGTTTAATGGGAAGAAAGGAGGCAGCTCAGATATTTATATTAGATGGAGCTAATTAAAGCTTCTGAGGTAGACCACTAACCAGCAGTGGGAAGGTCTAGAATGTCATCATGAGAGAATTTTGCTGAAGTAATAGGATGGTGGTCTTACTCTTAGAGTTGTGGAGGGCAAGTAATCATGTGACTGAAATTTAGGGTTGTCACCAAATTAAAGTTGAAAATGCCTAATTTAATAACAAGAGCAATGCGGGAAAAGAAGTCCATTAAATTCCTGGACCTTCAGGAAAATGGAGGAGTATCCCCAGGGGTAAATGAATATAAAAATAGAGTTGGTATTGAAGACTTCCAGTTTGCACTCCAAAACTCTCCACTGTACTGTAACAACAAGTAAGAAGCTAAAGAGACTGAAAAATCAATAACTCTTCTTTGATTCATTAGAGACGGGAGGACATGGCAATCACCTCAAGATTGGAGAGACAGATGAGCAAATAAAGAAGTTGGGCTTCCCAGAGCAGAGACTCATGGGCAAGAAAACCAGAATGTAATTGATGAATTGCTGGAATTTAGGTGTGGACAAATCCGAGTTAAAAAAAAAAAATCCATGGGGATCCAGGAATAGAGGACCCCACAAATATGATGAGATTTACCTCTAGGAGCTCAATGAGATAACTACAGTAAATATGAGAGAAAAGTTCCCTTTTGCTTCCTGCTGGGGAAGGGTAAAAGAAACCATTTTGTAATATGTCACAGCATTCTGCTCTTGTCAGTAAGGCCTGCCTTCTGCCTGGGTGGCTCGGTTGGTTGAGCATCCAACTTCGGCTCAGGTCATGATCTCACCATTCGGTTCATGAGTTTGAGCCCTGCATCAGGTACACTGGTGTCAGTGCAGAGCCTGCTTCTGATCCTCTCTGTCCCCCACCCCCCCGCCCCCATTTGCACTCTTTTTCAAAAATGAATAAACATTCATTTAAAAAACAATAAGGTCTACCTTTAGGGGAAGTTAACCAGAGTCTAACAGGCTGGGATAGTTATCAGAGACTAACTGGCTTGGGGAGGGAAATACACAACTCCAGCCCACTTTAGCCATCTTGTCACACCCAAGGAGCGAGAAAACAATTAAACACTTGTGAAGTGGCATAGGCTCCCTGAAAGACTAAAACCTAATCATATAGCATGCTTCCCCTCTCCAGACTCTTCACTACCACGTTACTAAAAGGCTATTTAAAGCAGTTCCTTTTACTCAGTATATCATATGTATCAAGAAAAAAATTATAAAACATAACAAAAGGCAAAAGAAAAAAAAAAAGGGAAGAGACAGAACTAGACATAGCAGGGATGTTGGAATAATCCAGCTGGGAAATAAAAAACAAAAACAAAAATAAAACTATGGTTAATACGATAAGCATTCTAATGGATAGAGTAGATACTATGTAAAAGCAGACAGGTAATATAGGCAGAGAGATGGGGAATCCTAAAAAAGAACAAAAAAACTGCTAGAGATAGGATCAAAAGAGAAAAATTATTTAGGAAATTATGTAATAATTATATGTAATGATTTCCCAAATATGTATAAATATATATGTAAATATACATATATACATATATATATATGGCAGATGGATAGGAAACAACTCAATAAAAATACGCAGTAGCAACACCTACTGTGAGAGGTGAGATTTTTTTTTCCCTCCTATTGGTTAAAAGCAAGTCCTATACCCCACCAACACTCCAAGTGTAAGTGTTGAGTAGAGAAGAACAGAAGTATTTGGAGGCAGACATCACTGGGGACTATTTCAGATGTCTGCCTATCACAGGTCTCCTTAGATTTATTTATTGTTTTGTTTTCTATTTTTTAATCAAAATTTCCAACTCTACTGAGATAAAACTGAAATATTGTATAAGTTTAAAGGGTACAACATGATTTGATATAGGTGTATATTGTGGAGTGATTATAATAAGGTTAGTTAACACACCCATCACCTCACAAAGGTACAATTTTTGTTTTTGTGATGAGAACTTAAAAGATTTACTTTCTTAACAACTCTGAAGTACACAGTATGGTGTTGGTACCCATAGTCATCATGCCATATATTATATACCTAGTACTTACTCATCTTTTAACTGAAGTTTGTACCCTTTGACCCCTGCACCCATTTATCCTACCTTCCCACCCCCACGCATACACCCTCACTGTTGGCGACCACCAATCTACTCTCTATTTCCATAAATTCTTTTGTTTTCCACACTTAAGTGAGATCATACAGTATTTTTTTTCTCTTATTTCATGTAGCATAATGCGGAGGCCATCCATATTATTGCAAGTGGCAGAATTTCCTTCATTTTTATGGTTGCATAATGTTTCATTGTATATATACATTTTCATTATCCATTCATTCTTTAGTGGATACTTAGATTGTTTCCATGTCTTGGCAATTGTGAATAAGGCTGCAGTGAACATGGGAGGGCAAATGGATCTTCAAGATAATGGTTTAATTTCTTTTGGATATATACCCAGAAATGGAATTGCTGGATCCTCGGGTAGTTCTTATTTCTGATTTTTTTATGAACCTCCATACTGTTTCCATAGTAGCTACGCTAGTTTATATTCATACCAACAGTGAACTAGGGTTACCTTTTATTGATATTGCCACCAACTTTTAACTCTTGATTTTTTGTTAATAGGCAGTCTGACATTTGTGATGTGATAGCTATGGTTTTGATTTGCATTTCCTGATGATTGGTAATGTAGAGCAACTTTTATGTTCCTGTTGACTATTTGTATGTCTTCTTTAAAAAGATGTATATTCACGTCCTTTGCCCATTGTATACTGAGATTATTTTTTGGTGTTGAGTTGTTGTGTGCGTTCCTTACATAGTGTAAAATTAACCCATTTTCACATATGTGGTTTGCAAATATTTTCTGTCATCCATAGATTGCCTTTCCATTTGGTTGATTGTTTCTTGTGCTGAGTTGAAGCTTTTAAGTTTAGTATAGCCCCACTTGTTCATTTTTGCTTTTCTTGCTTGTCCTTTTGGTATGGTATTTTGATATTGTATCCATAAAATCATTGCCAAGACATTGTCAAGGAGCTTTTCTCCTATGTTTTTGTATTGGATTTACATGGTTTCTTATATGTAAATCTTTAATCCATTTCATTTAAATTTTTGTGAGTGGTACCATTTCATTCTTCTGTGTGTAATTATTCACTTTTCCAATACCATTTACTGGAAGAGACTGTTCTTTCTCCATTGTGTATTCTTGGCACCCTTGCAAAAGATCAATCGACTTTGTGTGTGTGTGTGTGTGTGTGTGTGTGTGTGTGTAGGTAGGACCGGGGATGGTATTTTTTGAGCTATTTCTTTGATGGACCCAGATGTATGTTTTATGCCAGTTCCATACTGTCTTAATTATTGTAGTTCTTTAATAAACTTTGAAATTAGGAAGACTGGTGCCTGTAGGTTTTGTGTGATGTATACAGGTTTATCACCATGTCTTTTCCTCAACGTATGTTATTTACCAGTGGCGATTAGCATCCAATTTATCGCTACATTGAAAGTAGTCTGCCTTTGGGTTATACCTCCTCTGTTTCAGAAAAGAAAATACTTCAATAATGATCATTTAGTGAGTTGCTCCTTGAACAACTTTATCTCAACTAATCCATCATTGTGAACTGTTTTTGAAAGTTCCACTTTAAAATGTGATATGATTGAACAATTGTTCCTGAACAGCACACAAACAAGCAGGAAGCCATCATGCAAGAGTATAATCTCCATTCATTTACTCTATTCTGAATAGTCTATTAAATGCATTCATTCCAACACTAATTGGCTTCCCTAAGCTGCCCTCTTTTCCAGATACTTCTCCAAATTGTATTCATATAACTTCCAAAACAATTTCTACTATAACTATTTTGACTGCAAACAATAACAAGAAAAACAAGCATTTACTAGGGTCTTACCAAGAACCAGAGACTTTAAATACACTTTCTCACTTAATTGGTGACAGTAATCTACAATACAAATTGTGTAAGGTGAGGATTTTAATTAACTTAAGAAAGAACAGCTAGCAGTCAAGGTTGGAACAGATGACTTTGAAACAACTTTTGTATACTGGTAAGTTACTTTCTTTTCTAGTCCAAAATCCTTTAGATATGGCATTAAAGGTACATGCAGAGAATAATTACAATAAAGTACCTCTGTAAAGCACCATTCATAGGAATAGCTCAAAGCACTTTTTATTACATTACCTCATTAATCTTTGTGGTATCCTACCGAGTGAGGGTGGCAGGAATTTTATTTCTCTTTTATGGATTTTTTTTTAAGTGAAACAAGAACTTTAACTTCCAGGTCCTTTCTCTGTAGCATATCAATGACTGCATGAACTAAAAGGTAGGAGGCTTAGATCTCCTATTCCAAAATACTTCATTAATTTATTAAATCATACTTTTAGCCAATAGTTATTTAGTGTAAATTTAAGTTATATAATTATTAAAAATGAAGGCTCTGAAAGAACCCTACAATCTGAGAAAAGCTTTAAATATTAGGCTGTGTTTTTAATGGGTGCAGAAGACAATGGGACCCCCAGAAGGGTTTGAATTGGGGGTGACCTAATAAAAGCTGCAATCTAGCATTATAAATGTTCATTTTTATTAAGTAAGTAGTGAAGGAATCTCTGATAAGCTTTATGCAAAGCTCTCCTTGGAATGTACAGCTTAACAGCCCTCCACCCCTGACTTATATAGAGGCATAGCTTAAGGTGATTTGGTCTGAATCATTCAATTCAGGACATACTTAACAAACCCCTGTTGTAGTCAAGGTGCTAAATATAGAAGTGAGAATGCTTCTGCTGCTCCTTAAAACTATTCAATCTCATGGGAAGGATGAAATAAGTAACTAAATATTTGTAGTATGTAACTGAATAAAAATATCATTAGAGAGGTGAAACAAAGTGTATTGAGGTATAAAGGGAAAGAAAACACAGTCTATTGGCTGCAAATCAAGAGAGATTTCAGAGAGATTGTAACTCTCACAGTAGTGCAGATATACCTGTGGATGAAGCTCTTTGACTTTATATTTTACTGACAGTGATTTGAATAAACAGAATTTAAGGAAGCTCCATGACATGGTTATAAGAGGACATTCCTGAAAGGGAATGCATTTTTTTTTAAGAGACAAGGATGAACGTTTACTGTGCAACAATGAATGGCTGTCTAATTTTCCTTGAGAGTAAATACGTAGGATCTAGCACCATCAGGAAAAAAAATGATTTTGAATGGTTTTTAATACCAGGCTTTTCCTGTATTATGATGATGTTCATATGGCTCCCCACAAAGTAATTTATAATTAACATTATAGTGGACAATTGGGCTCTTCCCATTATTTGTGTATTGTTGATAATGTTGCCATAAACATCAGGGTGCACGTGCCCTTTCAAATCAGTATTTTTTTATCCTTTGGGTAAATACCTAGTAGTGCAATTGCTGGGTCTTAGGGTAGTTGTCTTTTAAACTTTTTGAGGAATCTCCACACTGTTTTCCAGAATGGCTGCACCAGGTTGTATTCCCACCAACAGTGTAAGAGGGTTCCCCTTTCTCCCTTTTCTCCTCACCAACATCTGTTGTTTTCTGTGTTGTTAGTTTTAGCCATTCTGACAGGTGTGAGGTGGTATCTCATTGTGGTTTTGATTTGTATTTCGCTGAGGATGAGTGATGTTGAACATGTTTTCATGTGTGTGTTGGCCATCTGGATGTCTTATTTGGAAAAATGTTCATATCTTCTCATTTCTTTTTGTAATTTTTGTTTTTTTAATGTTTGTTTATTTTTGAGAGAGAGAGAGAGCAAGAGAGAGAGAGAGAGAGAGCGAGTGCGAGCGCTACAGGGGAGAGGCAGAGAGAGAGGGAGACACAGAATCCAAAGTAGGCTCCAGGCTCTGAGCTGTCAGCACAGAGCCTAACACAGGGCTCAAACTCACAAACTGCGAGATCATGACCTGAGCTGAAGTCAGATGCTTAACCGACTGAGCCACCCAGGCACCCCTCTTGTGCTCATTTCTTAACTGGATTATTTATATGTTGGGTGTTGAGTTTGGTAAGTTCTTGACTGCAGATTTTGGACACTAACTATTGGCTATGTCATTGCAAATATTTTCTCCTATTCCATAGTTTATCTATTAGTTTTGTTAGTTGTTTGCTGTGCAGAAGATTTCTATCATGATGAAGTCCCAATAGTTCATATTTGCATTTGTTTCCCTTGCCTCTGGCAACATGTCTAGTAAGAAGTTGCTCTGGCCAAGGTTAAAGAGGTTGCTGCCTGTGTTCTCCTCTAGGATTTTGAGTGTTTCCTGTCACATTTAGGTCTTTCGTCAATTTTCAATTTCTTTCAGTGTATGGTGTCAGAAAATGGTCCAGGTTCATTCTTTTGCATGTTGCTGTCCAGATCTCCCAATACCATTTGTTGAACAGACTGTCTTTTTTTCCATTGGATATTCATTCCTGCCTTGTCAAAAATTAGTTTCCCATAGAGTTTTCGGTCCATTTCTGACTTTTCTATTCTGTTCCATTGATCTATGTGTCTGTTTGTCTGCCAGTAGTGATATGGTAGGTGGGACTTTTAGGCCATTTCTAATGGTAGGTGGTACTTACAGGTTGGTAGACTTAAGCTAGGAATGAGCTGGCAGGAATTGAGCTATTACGTAGGGCATCCCTAAACCCATAATAACAAAAATGTGTGGAGATTCAGTTACTGTGTGGTACAGATATCCTATTATCCTGTTCCTTTTTTAGACTATTGGTTCAGACTCCTTAGAGATGACTTTTTTTTAATCTGTATTTTTTTTCTGTAATAGGATTAGAAGAGCCCGAGGAAAGGTCCAGGGGGACCAGTGAACCTACATGCATTCAGTACCTCCATTTCCCACTCCTCTGCCTGTTACTGTATTTCTGAAGTCCAACATAAGTTGGTGTTCTTCAACGCCATTTAACTGTGTCCTCTGCTACTGTTAACATTTTTTTAACCTTTGTTTTTATTGGTGCATTGATATTTCAACTATTTCTTGTCTTCCAGAGAAGTTTTAGCATTTTGTACCCATTCATATCCTATATTACATACTCTTTACTAATGGAGAAATACAGTCTTCTGTTTGCCTCTTACTATATTTTAAGTGCAAAAGATTATAAGCGTATGTGCTTGATTTACCTTTTTTATTTTTTTAAATGTTTATTTTTGCGAGAGAGAAAGAGAGAGAGAGATCATGAACAGGGGAGGGGCAGAGAGAGAGGGAGACAGAGAATCTCAAGCAGGCTCTGCATTGTCAGCACAAAGCCCGACTCAGGGCTCAAACGCATAAACCATGAGATCATGACCTGAGCTGAAACCAAGAGTCAGATACTTAACTGAGCTACCCAGTGCCCCTCATTTGCCTTCTTAAATCATAAATTGATACCTTATTTTCTTATTCAAGGAAGTGATATGATCTGTGCTGTGATTTGAAAAAATAACAATAGTGTGTAATATGGATTTGAGTGGATATAGGAAATACAATTTTTGAGGTTGCATCTAGTCAACATGTAAAAAGAGATCTATTAATTATGTGAACAGTGGAAATGGGAAAGTAGAGATTTTTAAAGTTCTGTGGAATCTACCAACTTTACTAATGTGCTTTGAAACAAGTTTTGCTGCTCTGGAAATGCCAGATATTAAAGAAAAAGAAGCATATTTAATACCATAAAATAGAGAAAGAGCACATAATTAAAGACTTAGTTTAAAAATACTTTAATAAAAATTATTTTACTCTGAAAAAATATAACATCAATGGAAAAATCCATGAACCTGTTAGGATTACTTAAATGGTTGCAAAGTGATCACCTGTTGCAATTACAATGAAAATATAACAAACCCGAAAGTCATAGTATAAAACATCCATTATTATACTTATGACTTCTATGAGCAAGGAATGTGGACAGAGGCCCCGGAAGATGGCTTCTCTCTGTTCCACTGTGACCTCAACTAGAAGGGTTGAAGTCTTACTCACTCATGAATTTGGTGGTTAACATTGCTAGTTGGCTGGAGGCATCTGTTCCTCTCCATTTGAAGTCTATGTAGTCTCTCTATAAGGTCACCTTTCATTGACAAAATTGGACATCCTTACATCATGGTAATTAGAGTCCAAGCACAAGTGCCGTGACCTAGAGAACAAGGTCTATTCGTGATCTAACTCACTTCATCTGCTACTCTTCTGACCATTCACAAGTACCCATCTTCTGTTGGGAAGTAGAAGTCACAGTGGAAGAGCATAGGGATCTTCCTATGGAATCTGGAATGGTGTTGTCTGCAGAGGACAGTTTTGGAAGGTTTGGAAGGTTACTATCTATGGAAAATACAACCCAGATCAATAATCAGAATATTGCCAACAGGGTCTAATTTACTTATGTATCTTTCTTGATCTCAAATATTCTCCAACAGGGTCCTAGCAGATTCCATCAAAGATAGAGGCTTAGCAAGCTCCATGTTAGAGCCCCTGCTTGACAATCAAGTTGGTTTTAAGAATATACAGGCCATAGAGTATGTCTGACTAAACTTAGAGCCTTGTGGCTGGTGAAAGCTATCTTCCTTTCTGCAGTGGACAGGCATGTGTATAACAGGAACACTCAGAATCTGCACTGTGACCAAAGAGGGCATTAGGGAGACAGTTCCCCTAAGGAAGGATAGATTTGGGAGCTTTAATCATTAACCAGTTTAAACTGGTTAATTTTGTACCTTGGAATTTTTGGACTAATTTGTTAAAAAATAAAATCTGAAGTAAGCATTGGACTCCTGATTTTAGCTCAGGTCATGATTTCTCAGTTTGTGGGGTGTAGGTCTGTCTCTGCCTTGCTGACAGCACAGGGCCTGCTTGGGAGTCTATCTCTGCTCCTCCCCCACTCATGAGCACATTTCTTTCTCCCTGAAAAAAAAATAAACTTAATAAAATAAAACCTGAAGAACTTATTTTGTCAAAAACAAACAAATATACATATATAAACACACACACACACACACCCATCCCTGTGTAGGTATATTAGCCTGGAATGGTGTTTTCTACAGAGGACAGTTTTGGAAGGTTTGGAAACTCTTTATTGTATAGTGTGCAGAATTATACTTTATCTCCCTAGAATTTTAGTCTGTTCCTTTGTTTTCATCCTTCTTTTGGGTGAACCTCAGTTTGGGTTCCTCTAGGTGACTTGTTTAGTGAAAGTTGGCAAACTTTTTTTCTGTAAAGAGGAACATAAAACATATTTTTGGTCTGTGTAACAGTCTCCGTTACAGCTCCTTAGCCCCACACAAAAGCAGCCATAGACTGTATTTAAAGAAATAGGTGTGACTGTGTTCCATTAGTCATTTACAAAATCAGTGGTTGGATGGGTACGGCTAGCAGACTATAGTTCTCTGACTTGTGATTACAGTGAAAAGATCAAATTTTCTGCTTGGTGAGAGATAAACAGTAATATGGAATGTGGGTGGAAGGTTAACTTCTTTTCCACATACTAGTCAAAATCTGAATTTTAACCTTCTGACTCACTATCACTTTTTGTGGTTTCTGCTTCTTACACTTCCTGAACATCTCTGGGGTTCTACAAGAAAATTTGTTTACTTCCTATCAGTTTATGCCCAAGTAGGAACTTAAGTATTCTCTAAAGTTCAGGGAAGTTATTTGTTCTGAAAAATCAGTAATTTCTCATACCTGTTTTCAGTCTTTGCAAAAGGCAAAGACTAAAAACAGACAACTTTTATTGACTCTCTTTATTTATATCATCTCTTGCCTTTACCCTTGTAGATTTGTACTTTACACCTGTACTGTACTTTATTAGAGTATTGGAGAGAAGTAGAGGTAAAAGCATATTTTTAGCTGCTCAACTTCTGCCAGAAGCTGACTTCTTCCTCTTTTGAATCTCGGATTTCTACTGGTTAGCATACCCAACTTTTGCAAGTTTACTTTTAGCACAGTACTTTTATCAGTTACTTAATAACAATCTAATAATCTTTTTATGAAGCAATTTTTGAGAATGAGATAAATATAGTAAATATGAATAATAGCTAAAGAATAAGGCCTGTGTGCCTTTTTTTTCTATCCAGTTAAAAGAACAAATTATTATAGCTACACTGGATTTTGCAAAGGCATATGTTAGTAATCCAAACAATTTGACTCAGTTGGACAACTTCTGCTATGATGAACAACTGGAATATTCCAATTAATATTTGGTTTTTTTTTGTATGGTTTTCAACTCTATTTTTTTTACATAATTAAAAAATCAAATATTTGATACCATTCATCTTGGGTCTAATCTAAGTTTCATAGTAAAGGTTGTGTACTAATAATTCTATAATAATGAAATGTTTAATTTTTTAATATGTTTATACCTTATCTTTTTGCCAATGGGCATCTTACTTCCAAAGAATATTAAAGAGAAACTAAGACTAGATTCTCTAATATATATATTTTTTACTTCCCTCTAATAGAAAGAGTAGGATGATATTTCAAAATATGAACCAGTATCAAAGTGTAACTGTTGAGAGGATTTATGTGCATCTTGAGGTGTTTTCTTTTCATTTTAGAGCAATAAGATAAATTAGTATAAATTAAGTTTAATACAATCTATGCCCCATCTTTAATGGTGTAAATTAGTATGGCATAATGTTTCTAGTTTTATTCTATCCATTTTATTCAGCTGTATGGGAAAAGATAGTGCATTGCATTAAGGCATATTTTATGCTCTGAAAGGAACTTTTCCATCTCAGCAAGCTGTGGGAACTGATAAGTCCTTCAGCTAATCACCCATAAACCACCGTGAGGTGACAAGTTTTCTCTCAGTGAGATACTCTCTAGCATTCTCTACAGAAACCAGTACGCTGTACATAGACCTGAGAAATGGTGAGCCTAATCATGAGACCAGTTTTTCTCATGTTAAATATCTGAATAGATACCTTAAGACTAATATTGAGTTTTTATCTTGGCAGCATACACATACATTGACAGATGATTCACTGGTCTGCAGTATAAACTAGACATTCTTCTTCTTATAAAGACACTAGGACCCAGTAAGTCCCATGAGTTATTACACACGATACTAAGAAATGTGTTCCTTGTTTTCTATAAAACTAAGCTTAGGGTCTAGGCCCAAGAAAATGGTGTCCCATACAATATGACTCCCAACCAAGAAAGTAATTGTAGAGGAAAATTAGGCAATTGGTTTACTCTCTAAGTTTCAGAGGTTTTACTACCATATACCACATCAAGCAGAAATTGTTGCCTTCATGGGATAGTGTACTGGCTTTTTAAAGACCTTATTAATATGCTTAATAAGAGTGGAGGGATGTCCTACAAAAGGCAGTAAATGCTCTGAGCCAGCAGTCAATAAATGGTTTTCTTTCTCCTTTAACTGGAAAATATAAGTTCAGGAACCAAGGGTAAATATGATAGTGGTTCTGTGTTGATTCTAATAACCCAATCACTAATGTTGCTTCCTATCTCCACAAGATTAAATAATGCTGGTCTAAAGATTTTAGTTTTCAAAGAATAATATTTCCACTAAGATAAACAATGTTTCCACCAAATTGCATGCTGAGACCGCCGCTTGATTTCTTATGATACTGAACCAATGTGGAGGCACCATGTACTCCAGTACCCATATATTAACAGCAGTGATTAACCTTATTTATTTTGTTAAAACATTTTTTGAATGTTTTATTTATTCTTGAGAGAGAGAGAGAGAGAGAGAGAGAGAGAGAGAGAGAGAGAGAGAGACAGTGTGAGCAGGAAGGGCCAGAGAGAGAGGGAGACACAGAATCCGAAGACAGGCTCTAGGCTCTGAGCTGTCAGCACAGAGCCCACTGTGGGGCTTGAAACCATGACCTGTGAGATCATGACCTGAGCCAAAGCCAGACGCTCAGCTTGACTGAGCCACCCAGGCATCCCTAACCTTACTTATTTTAAAGCAGATCTTCATTTGCTCCTCCTGATCTACTCTACCATCTCCACTCTTCACTTTGTTCTAGGATCATGAATGATATAAACCATATCAGTAATTTGTGATTTTTAGTTTGTTGAAACTATCAGAGGAGACCTGGGAAAGGATCTGAAGGAGGGAGAGAGTGAAACCAGTGCATTTGTGTTCTATTTTTTTCTTTTCTATTTTTTAACTTTATAGTTTATTATCAGGTTGGTTTCCATATAACACCCAGTGCTCTTCCCCACAAGTGACCTCCACCATGACCATAACTCCCCATTACCTTTCCCCCTTCCCCTTCCGCCCTCAGTTTGTTTTCAGTATGCAAGAGTCTCTCGTGTTTTGTCTCCCTCCCTCTCCCTAACTCTTTTTCCTCCTTCCCCTCCCCATGGTCCTCTGTTGGGTTTCTCCTGTTAGACCTATGAGTGAAAACATATGGTATCTGCCCTTCTCCGCCTGACTTATTTCGCTTAGCATGACACCCTCGAGGTCCATCCATGTTGCTACGAATGGCCAGATTTCATTCTTTCTCATTGCCATGTAGTATTCCATTGTATAGATGAACCACATCTTCCTAATCCATTCATCAGTTGATGGACATTTAAGCTCTTTCCATGATTTGGCTCTGGTTGAAAGTGCCGCTATGAACATTGGGGTACATGTGCCCCTATGCATCATCATTTCTGTATCCCTTGGGTAAATCCCCAGCAGTGCTATTGCTGGGTCATAGGGGAGTTTTACTGATAGTTTTTTGAGGAACCTCCACACTGTTTTCCAGAGCGGCTGTACCAGTTTACATTCCCACCAATAATGTATGAGGGTACCCATTTCTCCACATCCTCGCCAGCATCTATAGTCTCTTGAGTTGTTCATTTTAGCCACTCTGACTGGCGTGAGGTGGTATCTCAATGTGGTTTTGATTTGTATTTCCCTGATGATGAGTGATGCTGAAACATGATCGTTTCATGTGTTTGTTGGCCATCTGGATGTCCTCTTTGGAGAAGTGTCTCTTCATGTCTTCTGCCCATTTCTTCACTAGATTGTTTGTATTTCAGGTGTGGACTTTGGTGAGTACTTAGTACATTTTGGATACTAGCCCTTTGTCCGATATGTCATTTGCCACTATCTTTTCCCATTCTGTCAGTTGCCTATTAGTTTTATCGATTATTTCCTTTGCAGTGCAGAAGCTTTTTATCTTGATGAGGTCCCAATAGTTTATTTTGGTTCTTGATTCCCTTGCCTTTGGAGATGTGTGGCGTAGGAAATTGCTTCAGTTGAGGTCACAGTGGTTGCTTCCTGCTTTCTCCTCTAGGGTTTTGATGGTTTCCTGTCTGACTTTCAGGTCTATCATCCATTTTGAGTTTATTTTTGTGTATGGTGTAAGAGAGTGGTCTAGTTTCATTCTTCCAGATGTTGCTGTTCAGTTCTCCCAGCACCACCTGTTAACTAGGCTGTCTTTTTTCCTTTGGATACTCTTTCCTGCTTTGTCAAAGATTAATTGGCCGTACGTTTGTGGGTCCAGTTCTTGGCTCTCTAGTCTATTCCATTGGTCTATGTGTCTGTTTTTGTGCCAGTACCATACTGTCTTGGTGATGACAGCTTTGTAGTAGAGTCTAAAGTCTGGGATTGTGATGCCTCCTGTTTTGGTTTTCTTCTTCAGTATTACTTTGGCTATTCGGGGTTTTTTGTGGTTCCATACAAATTTTAGAATAGTTTGTTCCAGCTTTGAGAAGAATGCGGGTGCAATTTTAATTGGGATTGCATTGAATGTGTAGATTGCTTTGGGTAATAATGACATTTTAACAATGTTTATTCTTCCGATCCATGAGCATGGAATGCTTTTCCATTTCTTTGTGTCTTCTTCAATTTCTTTCATAAGCTTTCTATAGTTTTCATCGTACAGGTCTTTTACGTCTTTGGTTAGATTTATTCCTAGG
>CM053560.1:65587458-65622977 GCA_028646485.1 Cryptoprocta ferox | reverse complement strand
ACTTTAGGTGCTCTGTTAGATTTTCCATTTGTGCTTTTTCTCGTTTGTTGAAATAGGCCTGGATTGCAATATACTTTCCTCTTAGGACTGCCTTTGCTGCACCCCAGAGAGTTTGCATTGTTGTATTTTCATTTTCATTTGTTTCCATATATTTTTAAATTTCTTCTCTATTTGCCTGATTGGCCCAATCATTCTTTCGTAGGGTGGTTTTTAACCTCCACATTTTTGGAGGTTTTCCAGACTTTTTCTTGGGATTGATTTCAAGTTTTATAGCATTGTGATCTGAAAGTGTGCATGGTATGATCTCAATTCGTTTGTATTTATGGAGGGCTGCTTTATGCCCCAGTATGTGATCTATCTTGGAGAAAGTGCCATGCGCACTTGAGAAGAAGGTGAATTTCCTAGCTTCAGGATGCAGAGTTCTAAATATATCTATCAATTCCATCTGTTCCCATGTGTCGTTCAGATCCATTGTTTCTTTAGTGATTTTCTGTCTGTTGATCTATCCATTGCTGTAAGTGGAGTGTTAAAGTCCCCTGCAATTAACACATATTTATCAATAAGATTGGTTCTGTTTGTGATTAATTGTTTCATGTATTTGGGTTCTCCCAAATTTGGTGCATAGGTGTTTATAACTGTTCTTCCTGATGGAGAGACCCTGTAATTATTATATAATGTCCTTCTTCATCTTTTGTGACTGCCTTTACTTTAAAGCCCAGTTTGTCTGATATAAGTATGGCCACTCTGGCTTTCTTTTGACTACCAGTCGCACGATAGATGTTTCTCCATCCCCTTACTTACAATCTGAAGGTGTCTTAAGGTCTCAAATGGGTCTCTTGTAGACAGCATATGAATGGATTTTTGGTTTTTTTTTTATCCATTTGCTACCCTGTGTCGTTTGATTGGGGCATTCAGTCCATTTACATTCAGTGTTATTATTGAAAAATGTAGGTTTGGGTGCATTGTGTTTTCTGTGGAGTTCATGTTTATAGTGGAGTCTCTGGTACCTTGTATTCCTTGCAACATTTTCCTCGTAGAGTCCCTCTTAGGATTTCTTGTAGGGCTGGTTTGGTGGTGACAAATTCTCTCAATTTTTGTTTATTTAGGAACACCTTTATCTTTCCTTCTATTTTGAATGAGAGGCTGGCTGGATGAAGGATTCTTGGCTGCATATTTCTCCTGTTCATCACATTGAGGATTTCCTGCCATTCCTTTCTGACCTGCCAAGTTTCATTAGATAGGTCTGTAACCACTCTGATAGTTTTCCCTTTGTACGTTAGGGCCCTTTCTTCCCTAGCTGCTTTCAGAATTCTCTCTTTGTCTTTATATTTTGCCAGTTTCACTATGATATGTCATGCCGAAGGTCGATTCAAGTTATGTCTTACGGGGTTCTTTGCACCTCTTGGATTTCAACGTCCATTTCTTTCCCCGTATTCGGGAAGTTTTCAGCTATAATTTGATCGAGTACCCCTTCGGGACCTTTTTCTCTTTCCTCATCTTCGGGAATTCCTATGATACAGATATTGTTCCGTTTGATTGTATCACTGAGTTCTCGAATTCTCTTTTTGTGTTCCTGTATCAATTTCTCTCTCTTTTTCTCGGCTTCCTCTTTTGCTATAACTGTGTCTTCTAATGCATTTATTCTCCTCTCTGCCTCTTCAGTCCGTGCAGTGGCTGCCTCCTTTTTCTTATGCACCTCATTTATAGCCTTTTTTAACTTGTCACAGCTATATTGAAGGTCCCTAGTCTGTGTATCAGTGTTTTTGATGTTTTTTTCAAGTCCAGCAATTAATTTTATGACAATTGTTCTAAATTCTTGTTCAGTCATGTTGTTTAAGCCTGTTTTGAGCAGTTCTGTGGCTGTGACTTCTTCCTGGAGTTGCTTTAGAGGAGAGTTCTTTCTTTTCGTCATTTTGGCTAACTTTCTTTCTCTTGTCAGATTTAAAAGCACGTTATGCACTGTACACCTGTTAGTATTGCTCTATTAAAGGAGGCTCATTGACTGTCCAGGGCCTTTCATTTCAGAAAGTGTTCTTTTAATGGTGTCTCTCGGTTTCTCTTGTTGTACCTTTGATTATTTTACATCCCTGGTCAGTGATATCTGGGACTCTCCACCACGTGTACTTTGGCTTGTTTCTTGAGGTAGCCCTGAAAAGGAAACAGACTAGCATACAGGGAACTAAAGCACGCAAACGCACAGACAAATCAAACAAAGAAGCAAGCCAAAAGGGGAAAGGAATTAAAGAAAAGGAAGGGAAAGGAAAGGAAAGAAAGAAGAGAAGAAAAGAGAAGAAAATGAAACAAAAACAAAAACAAAAATGGGGGGGGGACAGAGACAGCAAAAGACTATGGACAGTCTGAAAGCATATAACCAGCCAAGAGGAGAGATATGAATATGCTACGGGAAATATATCTGGATGGCAGCAGAAAAGAAGGAGAAGCAAAGAAAAAAAGGAAAGAAAAAGAAACAAAAAGAAAGACAACTCCCCTGTGTGGATGGGCGTGGTCTGGCGTCTGGTCAGGTCTCAGGGGCTGCTCTCTCCGAGGCCCGGCCTTGGTGGTTGCAGGGAGAAGAATGGCGTTGCTTCAAGCTTTGCCGGAACCAAGCGTTGCAAGCCGCTCTTCTGAGTCCTATCTCCCTGTGCCGCGGGCGAGCCACGCTGTATTCTCCAAGCTCCGCCTCGCTTCCAAATCTAGTCCCTGCAGTTCAACACTGTCACTGGTGATGAGATGCGTTCCCGCTGGCGGCCGGCCTCCCGGCCCTGCTTGCGCTGTCCTTTTCGCGGAGCTGCCGCCGCCGCCACCTCCACTGCCACCGCTTTTCAAGGCGCCTTTCTCGGCGCCGCCGCCGCCTTTATCTGTGCCGCCGCCTTTTGCGGTGTGGCTTGGAATGGATGCTGCTGCCGCTGTGCCTAAGGAAGAATTCGCCGGCCAGATGGGACGGATTTCTCTCCCCGCGCCCAGCAGTTATATATGGGGAGACGGGTGAGTTTTTCCTCCCTTAGAGATGGTTCTATGAGCGTTTTCCATCTCTCTTTCTCTTCCCCTGGTCTCTCCAGGGTACAGCGCACTCTCCCTGTGTTGGGCTGGGGCTCCTTCCCCCTGCACCTCCGGGGCCACCCGTCCTCCAATTTCCCAGATCACAATCACTCACTCAGGCATCTTTGAGGTTGTCTTTTTTCTGGCGTCTGTTTCTTCTTTCCCCCACTTGCAAATCTGAGTTTTATCACTTCAGTCCTTCTCAGTTCAACCCATGTGGGCAGGCGCAGATTACAGAGCTCCCTGCTTCTCCCCCATCTTGCCCTTAAATCAAGATTTTACATTCTCATCTGTATTTGTGTTCTGGAACTCTCCCTTGAAGATTTCCTCATGCTAACTGTTCCCCTTTACTAAAGGTCACTGCAGTGAGATAGGTGAATTTACAGATCTTTTTTTAATTTTACATTCAGTTTATTCCTTTATCCCTTTAGACATGATCATGGTAGTAGCTCAGTTGCTAAAGAACCACAGGTTAAGTCCTATTCAGTTTGGGATTTGTCAAAGGTTCGTTTGTCTTCCTTTGTTTAACGATATTTTGCTTAAGGGTGGTTACATGATAATAGTCAAGATTGCTGATGTAATGATTATTTGGGATGTAAACATGCATAGAAGCTGTAGGGATGCTAATAGCCAAGGTGGTATAATGTGTCTGATTGTCTGTTAACAGCTCTGCAACATTGTCTTTCTTCTGTGCTCCTTAGATTATCGCAAGAAGTGAAAGATGAGGAACTATGTTATCAGTGTCCTTACTAAAAGAATCTAGGTTAGATTCTTCCAGGTATTCGTTTGAGATTTGGAAGGCAGAAAAAAAAGGCACAATTTACACTACTGTAACTTCTAGCATTGAAAAGCGAACTCATGAGCAAGGATAGACACATATCCTATCTGACTATCTGGAAGATGATCCGCCTTACTTGTGCAGGTAGCTGTGACCTAACTGGTGGTTTTCCTTGATTCCTGAAACTATCCAATTTCATCTAAACTGTTTCATTTAGAATTAATTTTTGGTGTGTGAAAGGCATACAGTAGTTTCTTTTTTTTCCCTGAGTATTTTTGATTACACAGATGGTGTATATTTCCTTTTAATATATGTAATATATATAGTGTATATATATAGTATAATATATATTATGTATAGTATGTATGTACATAATATGGGTATGTATATGTGTGTGTGTGTATATATATATATATATATATGTATAGTATGTATGTACATAATATGGGTATGTATATGTGTGTGTGTGTATATATATATATACACATACATACTATATTCATATATATATATGTATACATATATATACATACTATATACATAAAATCTACTTAACCACTATGTGTACATAACCCAAGTAAACTCAGTAAGGGAGATGAATTATTTATGCTTTCACTTAATTCATGTTGTGTTGTGAATAGAGAAATGATTACAATGCCAAATTAGAAATATGCCTAAATTCTGTGGCTGGCAAGAAGATAAAACCAGTTAGAATGCTCCAGTTTAGAAGTATGAAGAAGGGTTTGCTCAAGGTGAGTTTGAGCTGACTCTGACTGTACGATAAAGAATTAATCAAATGAACAAGAATCTGAAGATAGCTTTAGTGGAGGAACACTGCGGGAGGTGCGGTATTGAAGTAAGAAGAGCCTAGCCTGTGAAACCAACATGCATTTATTTGGATGCTGCAGGACCACTTTAGAGTGGTGAGAGATGAATACTGGGCCTAGGTCATGTAGAGGTATGTTGCTGTTTGAAAGCTCTTAGACTTTTCCTAAATGCAACGTGGAACTAAAACTGAAAGTTTACAAGCTGGACATGGAATAGGTGGCTTCAAGGCTCATGAATTAAGAATCATCACAAGTTTGAGGCTCCTGGGTGGCTCCGTTGGTTAAGTGTCCAACTCTTGGTTTCAGCTCAGGTCATGATCTCAGGGTTTGTGAATTCAAGCCCCACACAGGGCTCTGTGCTGACAGTGTGGAACCAGCCTGTGGTTCTCTCTCTCCCTCTCTCTTTGCCCCTCCCTTGCTCTCTCACTTTCTCCCTCAAAATAAATAAGTAAAGTTGAAAAAATTAAAAAAAAGAATCATCACAAATTTGTATTATGTCAGGAAATGGTCTTTAAAATAGTAAATGATTTGCCCTTAAAATATTGCATGTTACTTTATATATGAGTAAAGGTCTCCTTCCCATAACTACGCTTTGAATTAGGAACCAACTGTAGTCATGAAAAATGATGGCAGTACTTAGACTTTTCAGTGGCTAATTAAATTTAAGTTCTGTTTGTGAACTTATGCTCTAGTTGGCCATTCATTGCAAAACCTCAGAAGAGAAACAACTCCAACTTGAAAGCTCTCCCAGGATGCTAAGCTATAGTTTTAGTCATTCAATCTAATTTGATAGCACATGAAGTCACCATGGAGACTTTCTTATTGTAACATTAATGTATCACAACAAACATTAATCTTTGGTTTTGTCTGATAAAACAAAGAAAACTCAATCTATTTTCCATCAATAACTAGGAGGTAAAATAAAATCTCCTTAAGGCTTTAATACTTTTTTTTGTGAAGATTTGTGAGTGAGTGGGTAGAAACACATTGTTAATTTTTTTCATTAATTTTTTAAGTTGAATGAGAACACACAAAGGAAAAAATTGAAAGTAAATAATGTCAAACCTGAAAAATTCTACACTAAAACGTATTTTAAAATCACAAGTTACTGTAATCTCGCTTTTTAAAAAGTGATCTATGAGTTTTTAAGAGATACTATCTAGTATAGTTTTCTAACTTAGCCTTCCTTGTAAAATTTCATGTTTCCACAAAAGGAATACATAATTCTGTATTTACACAAATCAGTTTTATTCTGAATTGGAGAGGTTTTTATCTTTTATTTTGTTTTCTATTTTTTGGGATAAGTGGTTCAGGATGTTAGCTGAAGCTATGGGAAGCATCTGTCACCTACCTAGTATCATGTATGAGAGGTTGTTAATAAAGTCATGTCAAAAATACACACGTGATTATAATTTTCTAAGAATCTAGTGTTCCCCTTGCAATCAATAAATGCATTAACTAACTAGAAAAATCATTGCATTTTGTAGATTAAGAGATTGAAGCAAAAATAATCCACATAATATATTTCAGAATAAGCAATGTAATTCTTCTATTTGACAACATAGAGATAAGGCCAAAAATTTAGCCATCATCCTGGTAGTGTTTCTCACTATAATTTATAGCTCTGTCTAGGTCAGTAAATTGAATAGGTAGATGTCAGTCTGTCTAGTAAAATAGTAAAATTAAGAACATTGTTACTTTGGGAACACTATTTACACAATTAAATTTCCTGAACTCTTTCTTGGCAAGCCCTTACTTTTCTTGGAAGCAGGCAAAAGTGATTATGTATTAGCATGAGAGTGAAAGTGGAATGCAGAAATGAAGGTTTTTGCAGAGAACAATCAATAGAAATGAGATAACTAAATGAAAATCAAGAGTTTAAACCATCAGTTCATCAGTAGATTTCCCTAGGTAACCATGGAATTTAAAGTTGTGACCTTCAGTGGAAATAGATGTTCTTACAAATTGTTCCAAATTGAGAGTCAAAATCTGAGCTTCTCTGAGAAAAAATTTCATTAGATCTCCTCTGTATATTAAAAAAAACCCACACCTACACAGACTAACGATATATTAATCTAGTTACATGAACAGCTGACTTGGATATAAACATAATTTTATCAGTAAAACATAGGGTCAAAACAGATACAAGATAAGGAAAACCGGAACTCAGATTTTAGATATCTTTTTGATCTGGAGTAAGAATACAACTTGTTGGCTTCCAGTCCCAGTACCATATCATCTTTAACTTCATAAGGAAAATATTTATTTGCTTTTCTGTCATTGAGTCAAACTACATATTCAATTTATGATATATGTCTTATCCTAATTTATTTCATTTTACTTAATATCCATGGAAGGATTCCTCTAATTAAATAAATCTTACTGAAATAACTTATTTTGGAGACATAGGCTTTTTCTTCTTCCTGAAAACACTGTATTTACTTAAATATTTGAAATATTTAATGTGCTTCGAATTTGTGGACGAAATGTAAGATTTTATTTCTTGTATGTGAATGTTTCTCTCATCTGGCTGTAGTAGTCAGAGAGCCATCCTGAAATCTAAACATTAGGCAAGAACAATTTAAGAGATACAGATTGATTTAATGTCCACATCATTACATTTTGCATATCTTTAACTGTTTTGTCAAGATCTTAGGGATGCCACTATGAAAAATATTGCCGATTGGATTTCTAAGAGAGGGTCAATCTGACCTACATGCTAGTGCTCATGGCTTAGGTAGAAGCACCACCTTATGATGCCTTCTTTCTTGATTTCCTAGCCAAGTTTATCAGGATGTGTAGATATGCATAGATAAAACTATGGCATTCAGTTCAGTATAGTCAATGTTGTTATTAAGCATTCAGTTACAGAAACATTTTATTATGATTAGTACTCAGTTATGTTCAGAAATTTTAAGAGCTAAATATGATCTGATTGAAAGCACAACTCCCCCCCCCTCTATATATATGATTTTTAAAATATTTACTTTTGAAGAAGAGACAGAATGCAAGCAGGGGAGGTACAGAGAAAGAGGGAGACACAGAAACTGAAGCAGGCTGCAGGCTCTGAGCTGTCAGCACAGAACCCAATACGGGGCTTGAACTCACGGACTGTGAGATCATGACCTGAGCCGAAGTCGGACGCTTAAGTGACTGAGCTATGTAGGTGCCCCTCTAATTTATTTTTTAAAGTGTTTATGTTATTTTGAGAGTGAGCAGGGGAGGGGCAGAGAGAGAGACTCTCTCTGATTGCACAGAGCCCAATGCGAGGCTCAAGCCCATGAATCATGACTTCATGACCTGAGCTGAAACCAAGAGTTAGACGCTTAACCGACTGAGCCACCCAGATGCCCTGAACTCTAATATTTTTGAAGGAAGAGATAAAATCATTAAGAAGTTAGTGAAAAATAAAATAACATTTCTTGAGATGATAAAATAATATTTATTGTGGTAGAGGCTTTTATATTTTACACCTGACATGTAATTTTAAGGAAAATATAAAGAAATGTAGTTGTAAGTAAAATTTTTAAAAAGTTTGATGGCTTATTGTAACCACTCTGGGAAACAGTGTGGAGGTTCCTCAAAAAGTTAAAAATAGAACAGCTCTATGAGCCAGAAATTGCACTACTAGGAATTTATTCAGAAGATATAAAAATACTGATTTGAAGGGGCACATGCACCTCAATGTTTATAGCAGTGCTATCAACATTAGCTAAATTATGGAAAGAGCCAAATTAAAATATCCACCAACTGATGAACTGATTAAGAAGATGTTGTATGTATGTGTATATATACATACATGTACACACATACATACAATGGAATATTACCCAGCTATAAAAAAAGAATGAAATTTTACCTTTTGCAACAACATGATAGACTGGAGGGTATTATGCTAAGCAAAATAAGTCAATCAGAGAAAGGTATCATATGATATCACTCATATGTGGATTTTGAGAAACTTAACAGATGAACATTGGGGAAGGGAAGGAAAAAATAAGATAAAAACAGAGAGGGAAGCAAACCATAAGAGACTCTTAAATACAGGAAACAAACTGAGGGTTGATGGGGTGTTGGGTGGGGGGCTGGGTTATATTGGTGACAGACATTTAGGAAGAGACTTTTTGTGATGAGCACTGTGTGTTATATGTGCGAGATGAATCACTGGGTTCTACTCTTGAAGCCAAGACTACACTGTTTGTTAACTAACTTGAGAATTAAAAAAAAAAATGTTTGGCTTAAACTGCAATACAGAATAATAATAAATACATGTATTTTCTATATATTTGAGATAACCATAACTATGTGGAAAAACTAAAAATTTGGAAAAAAACAAATTTGGAAGTGGGTACCACTTTTTTTTTTTACATAGAAACACATTCATAGGCATTAGATCTGTAATTACTCAAACTTTATTAAACAACACAGTTTTTATATCTAATATTTACAGGGAATTTTAGTTTTTGTTGATCTCTACAAAACACATGTCATTGCATACTTGTTATACAAGAAAAGTATTTTCCATCTATTTGAAAGGAATTAAGAGTTAAAATCTATAATGCTTTTGGCCAGAGCTTAGCACATACTTTTATTCTGTTTTTACTAATTCTTTTTGACCCAAGCATTCTGAATCCTATGTTTATGCATGGTGATGCAGCAATAGTTGTTTTGTTTCCTTTTATTAAAAAAGAGTAAGTTCATGAATTGAGTCTGAGCAGAGAACAGATTGACTATACAGTATAAACACGGACACCATGAGACTTGTTTTGCTCATTGAAGCCCAATGATACTTTTGTTTGTGCTTTTGATTTTCAGTGTAAAAAAAGTTGCTGCTGCTTTGTACTGAGCACCTGATGCCTTAAATCACATCAGCGATGGGTGTCTTGTGTAGAATGAAGACTTAGGTCCCCAGGAAGGGATTTCTACACTAACCAGTTTTTCATGTCATGACATCAGTGGCCAGTTGATTCTTAAACAGCACGATAGTGCAGTCCACAGTGTGTAGCAGTCCATATTGTAATCTTTTGGTTACTTTAAAATACCCTTATCTGCTTTAGATAAATTAGTTTGGTTTCTATTTGGAGGGGGGAAAATGGAGTTTATGGAACCTGAAGCTCATTCCCATCTTGTCATTCTATGATAAATCATGTTGGTTACAAAGCCAGTTCTCTGGGGGCAAATATAAAATCGGTCTACAAATATATCTGACCCATGCATCTATAGCTTTCAATAAATGTTTGCTTTTTAAATTCAGTATTAATGTAGATATATTTCAGAGATGCAAAAGAGACTTCTATAGTTGCATTTGTTTTTTTAAGAACTTTTTTATTCCTTTACTAATATACTTAGACATTAAATGGTATAACTAAGGTGTGAAAAAACCCACCTTCATATTCTTTTTTAAACATCCCTTTAGTCTCAGCCAATGAATAATTTGGAACTCAACCCTATATTTTAAGCTTAAAATGTTTTTGATTTAACCTAAACTGCTTTTAAAGAAAATGAGACTTTCACTCTGACAGCCGCTCTACCAAATTAAAAATAAACAAGTAAAAGTCAGGCTTTGATTCTCTTTGCCTAAATAGGAACACCGGATAGTAACTTTTAACTGGTAGGTCTCAAGTTGCAAGGCATGGCTAGTGTGCTTTAAAATTACTATAGTCGTAGTTAAAGAAATATAATTCCATAAATGAAAAGGAAGTTTGCTTACACTAATTTTGTAATATCTAGGTAGGCAATACTTTGGTTTCGAAATGACAGATACACCTATTTCTACCCTAGTTTCAGTAAATAAGGTGTGTTGGCTTTTAGTAAGTTTTGTGGGAATTAAATAAGATAAAATACTTTAAATTGCCTGGTATACTTTTCATATTTTAGTTAAAAATAGTTATTGTTGCCAGTATTCAAGCCATTATTTTCTACTATAGCCACATTGATACCAGCAAGAAAGTGCTCAGAGGCTGTGTATTTATTATTTTTTACAGTGGAGGAACTGTCATTAAGAGTAATGCCTGTGAAATGTAAAGTACATTTAATGCTCTCAATAAATCTATAGTCATGACACAAGTAAATATTTGTATGACAAGTGATGCAAGAAACATCTAACATGGAGATTAAGAGAAGGAAATATATGATTGTGAACCAGAGAAGGAAGATAATAGTAACAACCGGCATTGAGGGCTTTCTCTCTATTAGCTCACTTCAAAGACCCAGGAAATAAAGCTGAAATATTCTTAGTTTACAAAAGCAGAAATTGAGGCTGAGGAAAGCTAATTGTCCAAAGTTACTCAGTTACAAAGAGGAACAGCAAGATTGGGAATACAAGGAGTCAAACACAAGACCTTACGTTCTTTTTTTTAATTTTTAAAAAATATTTATTTAATCTTAGAGACAGAGACAGAACAAAGCAGGAGTAGGGGAGCGGCAGAGAGAGAGGGAGATAGAGAATCGGAAGCAGGCTCCAGGCTCTGAGCTGTCAACACAGAGTCTGATGCGGGGCTCGAACCCACAAACTGTGAGATCATGACCTGAGCCGAAGTTGGCCGCGTAACCAACTGAGCCACCCAGGTGTCCCAAGACCTTATGTTCTTAATAATCACAAAGTGCAACTTTTTTGGTTCAAAATTCTTGGGCAACAGAAGGGACTTGAGGTTAATCTATGTATATTTAAAAGTTGGTGCAAAGCCAAAAATACAGGTTGGGCATGTGGTATTTTTGGAGCAATGGAAAGTTTCCTCCAGTTACAGGGGAGATTTTAGATGAGGTTACTTAAAATGTGAAGTGATGAATGTGAAGAAATGAGAGAGTCCAAAAACATCTTTGAATTAATACAGCACAGGAATTAATTTCAGCCTCTGTGAAAAAAATGCACACACAAATAGATAGCTTTTTTAGATATTGTGAATAAAAGTATACAGAATTACTATGCTTATCCAAAACATTGACATCATCTTTCTCTTCCTTAAAATTAGCTGGAAACATCCATCAAGCACTGTTACTTAGTGACTCCATATGGCAGTAGTAGTGCTCGGGCTTGCTTTATACAGGACAATGATTCACTGAAAACTGACCTGTTGTATTGAGAGCTGTTAGTGCTTTGCCTCATAGTAACCATTATCATATAAAGTTCTACTTAAACATGTAAAAAGGATTTGAGTTTAGCAGTGTGCTAATTTAAAAATATTGGTTTCCACTGGTGGCATATTGCATAAAATTTGTAATAAACACAATTTAAATTAACATTCTAAACATATCATTTCCATACATATTAAGTGAACTATAAGATAAGAGACTTGTTTAAGTGGGGGAAGGAAAGTCCCTTGTATTACTATTAATTTTAATATCCTAGAGAGGGTTGTGTTCATGTGAGTAGTAAAAATGTGGAAAGTTCAGACAGGGGTTTTCAACAACAACAACAACAACAACAACCTTGAATTACATTCTGAATGCCCTTCAGATTTAATATAAATGTATATAATTTGAAAATATTGGGGCACCTGGGTGGCTCTGTCCATTAAGGGTCTGACTTCAGCTCGGGTCATGATCCCACAGTTCGTGGGTTCGAGCCCCACGATGGGCTCTGTGCTGACAGCTCAGAGCCTGGAGCCTGCTTCTGTGGATTCTCTGCTTCTGTGGCAGAAAGAGTTTTCTGTGCCTCTCTCTCTATCCCCCACTCCCCCTCACAGACTATCTCTCTCTCTCTCTCTCTCTCTCTTTCTCTCTCTCAAAAATAAATAAATAAAAATTTAAAAATTAAAAAAAAATATTAGCTGTATTTTAACTTTACAGTAGTTTCATTTTCATGAATTATGATTGTACTGAGTTCATTGAATAACATCAGTGATTTTGGCTCATAGGAGTCAGCCTTGCACTCAGATAGTCTGTTGTGCAGCTAAACGTGGGGGTGGGGAGAGGGAGAACAAACTTCATAGGATTCAGTCTTATCAAAATAGATTCTATACTTTTTTTTTCTGATTTGAATGTATGCTTATCAGGATTCTTAGCATTTATTGATGCCTATAGTTTTATCCTATCATATACCCTTGGCTTTTGAATGATAAATCCATAAAATTCAGTAAAGCTTCCTAAGAGTCCTTCTATGCGCACCTGTTATTTTTTGGTACTTGTATGGAGTTGTATATTTTCTGTAAATTATCAAACCAAATTTCATAAACACATCTGCTCATCTAAGATACTTCATAAACAGGAAAGATAGTTATGATAGGATGGCTAATTTCCCAACAACATTAATCGTAGATATTCTCTGATTTTAGAGCACAATGGCAAGATTATACTTTCCAATAGGAAATAATTTGAAAGCGTTTGCAGAACAGCTTTGCTCTTTGCTTCAGTCTTTTAATAGCAATAAATTAGATTATATCTGACTGATTCTTAATGCAAGAGCAAAATATGGAAATCTAATTTACATGTCAAAGCAAAGACAAGATGGGAAGAGAGGTTGAAAGGCTAAGTTAATCATTTTATATTTATAATTAGAACGTATTTGTCCCTATAAAACATGACAATATGCATACTTTTATATGAAAACAGTGATTATATCACATGATGAGATTGCTCTTCCTTTAGTGAAGGAGCTTCCCCGCATTGGCTTCATGTTATTTTCACTAATGAAGGAAGACATTATTGATGTCTCTCAGAGAAACTTTCTTCAAAACTAGCCTCTTGAAATTTGAAACTTATCTAATCAAAATATTCCACTTTAAGAGCAATACCCACTCATTTTATTACTATAAGCTTAATGGTTCTAGAGGAATTGCATTTAATATTCCCTTTGAATCTGATTTTTCAAAATCAATTAATTCTTAATTCTAATTTCAGTTCTTCTGGGCCATTGATTCTTTTCGTCATTAGGCTCTTTTAATCACTTGACTTCCTCAAAAAGCAACAGTTCATGTTTCTAAGAGAAAAGTTTCCTATACAAAAATTAAATGCGTATAAATGGAGCAACCAAAATATGTCTTCACTACTAATACCTTTTTCCCTGCATTTGTAGTGTGAAGAAGTGTACACCAAAAAAAATGAGTAATCTCTCTAGTTCCTTCTGCACATATCTCTTGAACCTTCACTAGCACTCTGGAAGCCACCTGGTGCATTATAAGAATATTAAATGTAATGTTTTTTTTGTACCCTGTTCTGTGATGAGTGCGATAAACTTTTTAAAACATTGAAACAGACTAGAAAAATGCTTTTGTATTCTGCCAAATGCATAAATAACTTATTTTCTTAAATGTTTGTACTCCTTTTCTTAATTTGAATCACAAGTACATGTATGAATGCATGTGTGTGTGTGTGTGTGTGTGTGTGTGTGTGTGTGAATTTCCTGTACCTCCTGTTTGGAGACTTAAACTCACCCTTGTTATTTTTGTGACATTTCTCAAAAACTTTTTCTATCTTCATTAATGCTTTTATTTTGAGAACATAATTTTTACCAGGTTTTTTCTAAAGCCAGTGTTCCAGATTCTGTCCAGTTTAATTCAACAATCCGTAAATCATAACACTGTTGGAGATTTGGGGGCAAATAATTACTGGTCAGACTTTAAGACTGAGTGCTGGGTGACTCAGAACATTCAATTTACTCATTGATTTATTCTTTCAAAAGTGTGAGCATCTGCTTTGAATGGAGCAGTTGGTCTGGGTCTTTGCATGATCGTGTGGAGTCAGTTATTTCATGTTAACTTTAAGAATCTGGAGCAGCCAAAACAGTATTTCTCTTCCAACTCTTCTTTCTTACCCATAACAATTTAACAGTTTTCTTATTTTGTTAGGTCTCATAAAAAGAAATGGAAATACACTTGTTGGAACTCATTCCTTTAACTGATGAACATCATTATCAATTTTTCTTCCTTTACTCATAGAATATTGCTGATAACCTCTATTAAATGTCAATTCATAATCCTTTATATTCCTGTCACTAATTAGTTTTATATTGACCCTCTCCCACCAATTATATAGTAAAGGCTCTCTGAAGGCAGGATGTTTTTCAAATCCAATGTGGTTTCAGTATATGGCACTATACAAGGTCTTCTCTACAAAGAAGAGCCACGGACAAGCTTGAAGAGAATGAATAATATCTCAAATGCACAGATCACCTCGAGATTTGATTTGTAGATCAAATCTATAAATTTGATTTTTAAAACAAAGATAACACTTTCCTTTTTCTAAAAAAATTCTCTGCTTTAGTGCCATTTTAATCCCCACTTTTCAAGAGGCTGGTGACCACTTGGTTTTCCCAATATTTTTCTCTAAAGGACTGTTCTCAAAATGGAATCCTAAAGAGATCATGGCGGCAATTCTGGAAGGGAATTCCTCTTGATCAGGAATAATGTGTTACCATTCTGAGGTGTATATAAAATTCAAGCAGGGCGTATATCGTTTACCAAAACAATAGGACTTTAATTTTGAAAGTTTCAACATTGACAAACTAGTGTGAAATGTATTCTTGAGTCATAATACCAATTTGGCACCCTTAATTTTATATCAAATTACTTAATTTTGTTGAGTGACTTTAAGAAGAGTGATTATGGCTTTATGCAAATAATTTCATGTAATTCTAGAGTAACACTATAAGAAAAGTATTATCTCAGGTTTACAGGAGAAGAAACTGACATCAAAGAGATTAAGGAATTTGCCTGAGGCCACATATTTAGTAAGGGAAGGACTTGGAACATGTATTTCTTCAGCTCCAAATCTGTGTTCTTTCTCCTGATTTGCATGTTTACTGGATTTAGACAGTTTGTTTCTAAAAACATGAGTTAGGTGGAATAGAGAGGAGTTGTTGATGTTTATATTACTCGTACTATCATTATTGTCATTTAATAAAATACGCACACACATACATACATACATACGTACATACATACATACATACTGTAGAAGTTCTTGAAATTTTGACTTAAGCAAAGGTGTATTTATCCAACAGCAAAAAAAAAAAAAAATAAAAGAAAAGAAAGAAAATTAAGACTGTAACTTTATCCTATACAACAGGAGTACTTAACCATCACTATGAACTAGAATCATGTAAGCTTTGAAAAATCGAGATCCTCAGACTCCAGACAAGGCATTATGATTTAATTGGTGTGAGGTGAGAGTCTTGCATATCTATCCTACTCCTCTGTCTGTCTAAAATACTTAATTCCCAGGATTGAAGACCACTGCATATGTAATACAAATGTGCACACGATGGAATAGAAAAAGAACCCTTTTACAAAAAAAACTTTTGATGTGTTCTATATCCAGAGTAGATTTTCTAAAATGTTGATTAGTTATCTATAAGCACCATATATAAACAGTACAGGTTGAGTCTCCCTACTGTCTGAAAACTCATAATGTAACAGTATAAGAGTAGGCTAGTATAGTCTGCAGTACAAACCCCAATATCTAAGTAGTTGAAATCAACAGTGCATTTCTCACAGGTGCAAAATTCACTGATTACCAATACTTTCCAAGGTTTCAATACAGTGACTGATTCTCATTGCTTCTGTCTTATTGACTCTTTACTCACTGTGACGAGGAAAGAAATCACAAGGAGAGCTCAGCTCCGCTGTTTGTCAGAATGGATTAATCCTAGTCTATTTATTAGAACTATTCACAAATCCTCACATAATTTCAGGGATGTTGGGTAATGTAGTGAAACACATGGAATATGTGGTTGACAGAATTGTTTCTGCCCCAGTAGGTGAAATAAAGGGTTAAGTTTATCTGCTTTTAATTAGAGAGGGAGGAGATAGATAGATGTTGAGGTGCTAGATGGCTATGTATAGGGGTACAAACAATAGAATTTTGAAATGTCCCATATAGCTTCACTGTCTATAAACTACAAGTTTTCAGAAAAGGCCTTTTCTTTCTGTTCTCTTCCTTCTGAGTGGGCGTTTTTTTTTTTTTTTTTCTGTTTTCTTCCTTGGAAAAATTATCTTTTGAATTTTTAGGATTGTAGTTATCTTAGGGTGAGATTAAAGCAGTTTTTCCTTTTAGCACTGGGCATATAGCCCTGTAAACAAAGGGTGAGTTAGATAGCAAAATCTGTGTAAGTCAAGCCCATGGGAATGAAAGAAAGTCAGGTGGGTTGGTTGATATTATTCCAAAGTGACTGCCTATGATAGTAGAGATGAATTAGTTTGGATCTCCTACTTAGTACCCATTAGATGAAAAAATCTTACAATTAAAAACCCTAAAAGATATAGAGTGTTTATTTTTCCTATCTTGGTTGCTTTGGTACATACATTTGAAAATAAATGAAAGTGAATGAGTCATTTGGGAAATTTGTTAAGAGCAGCCACCTTTAGGTAGCTTCTGGTATATATAGGCTAATGATAGTTTATAACTTTTACTAAGGGTCAAATACAAAGAATCTTAGGGTAGTCCAAGGAGAAGCACCATTTTGAGCAACGAGAGGAAACACATTTTTTTTCAGTGTCAGATGCTTGAAATCAGTTGTTTAATCCATTAGCAATTAGTTTTATTTGCTAAGGTTAGGTGTATTTTAGGAATTATCTGTTCTAAAGGTGATTGTCTTTCTATATAATTTTACATTCATTCTTTATTCTGTTATTCTGTTTTTCTCTTGGTCCTCTTTAAATTACAATGTCCTTCCAAAGTGCTCAACCTAATTCTTGAGCAATTATTCAATCCAGATAGTTGTTGAATTATGCAAAGCTTAACCAATGAGGCCTTCTTACCTTGATGGCTGATAATCAATTGAAGAAGAAAAGCCATAGGATTAGTGTCATGTAAGAATATAATATGTATAGTAACATAGAAGCTGAGGAAAAAATATTTGATAGAAGATATTAAATGATTGATAGACATAGTGGCGTTTAAACTGAACTGTAAAGGATGATGAGGATTTTCACCAGTGGAGATGGGAACCGAATTACTTAGAGCAGTAGCAAGGTAAGTAATTGTGTAGATACGGGGAAATGTTTAGTGTTAGGAAGATTAAGTGGTCCAATATAGGTCAACAAAGTTGGCATGAACAGCACATTTTCTGGAAAATATATGTTACAGCCTGTTGAGGGAGGATCTACAATTTCATTCTAAAGGTTAAGCTTGTTCTATAAGCCGTCAAAGATTCTTGGGCTGTGGTTCATATGATTGTACCAGGCTTTGTGGGAATTACTTAAATACAGAAAAAATACTTAACAAGGACAATGTTTGAGAGGTTTTTGAAATTTCCTGTGAGACCAGGTGAGGGGTGAAACTAATACAAAGGAAAGGGGGTAAATGCCAAAGATATTTGTGAGCAGATGCCCTTATAAATTTACCATGGAAGGGTGTGAGGAATTAAAGAATTTTGTGGATTTAAGTACAGATGATTGGGTATTTTTTGATAGCTTTATCAAAGGACAAAAAAAAAAACCCTAAAAACACAGGCAAATTGCACTTTGTGAATGAATATGAATTTAACATCATATATTTAGCAGTATTGGTTTGGAAAGAATTATTTCAGTTTAGGAATCTGAACTTTGCTTACCCTTATTAGCCATACTCAGTAAATCTTATTTCAGCAGGATATAGAAAATTCTGTATGTGTCTGAGGTTAGATTTTACCTGAACCAAAGGTCCTCTAATCTCTTGTGTGCTATATCTGATTCTCATGTCCAAAACCTTATCTGACTGACCAATTGATTCCAGCTTGGGCATACTTTCTGATATCTGATTGCTAGACAGTTTTTTAGCAATATTTCCTTCTTGACCTCTACTTTTTTTTCAAACTTCATAATCTTTACCATCCTATTGGCTTGCTATTTATTACTACATCTTCCCTATATCTATCTTGTTTCTTCTGGTTCTGGATTTTATCCTTTCATCCTTAACCTACCACTGCCTCTGACCCAGAAATGAGGCTTATACCTCACTCTTAGATAATATGATACATAATAAAGATGCATCAAAAATAGAATTAAGATAGAAACAGCTATTCTGGATGTGTCTATAAGGACATTGTTAGACAATGTCCAAAAAATGGTAATTTTTTTTTTATATAAATGGAAGCTATGAGCAAACATTGGGGATGGAATTGTCTGAGTCACGGATTCATTTAGGTGCTTAGTCTATAGATCAGGGATAAAAGTGAGTATCAGCAGAAACTTAGTCATATGACGGTCACAACTATCCCAATTCTTTGCAATGCTCTGACCAGTCATTGAAAACAACTGGTATTAATTGTCAAGCACACTTAAAGCATCATTTGATATGATTACTAGAAGTCATTTTGTTCCAGGATATGTAGACGTCCAGCATATTAAAATTGCAATGGTACTTATGTGCGATCTAATCCTATAATTTAGGATAGGATGATCATTTTTGCTGTTTTAGTTCTGCCACATTATGTCTACTGCTTTATATGCAATGAACACTAACTACTGTGGTCATACGTGTGACTTGTATCAATGCAATAAGTGTATTATCTCAGCCTGAATTTCAGACTGTTTTTCCATATACTTACTTTATGATGAATTTAAAACAAACTGAATCATTTGAAAGATAGCATTTCTCTCTGTACAGCGCATGCAATTCCCAGAGGACTGTATTTATGTTTCTTTGAATGACAGTCAACACTGTAGAAATTTAGTTAGAAGAATTGTAGGTCAAAGATCTTGTATGTGAGTGACATTGGCAGCATAAAGAAATGATCAGGGAATAAGGTTTTTTTGAACTTTGCCAGTCAATTTCTAGAAATCAGAAGTTTTATAAAGAAACCTAAAGGAAAGGTTTGTCAAATGCAGTTATATTCTAGAAAAATGGAAACAATATGAAGGCAGAAAACAAAAGACAAGTAAGGTGAACTTCAGATGACAATTACTGGTAGAGAGGAACTTACTATTTTTTTACTTCTTAATTTGAAATGATTAAAATTTAATGAATAGTTGCCAAGATAGTACAGACAGTTCCCATACACCCTGCATCCATCCATCTCTACAGTTCACAATTCATATGATCTGGTACATTTGTCAAAATCAAGAAATTAACACTGGCACAATACTGTTAACTAACCTAACTTCAGATTTGTAGTTTAAAAGTGTTTCCACTAATACCCTTTTTTTTTCTTTTTTGATTCAGGATTTGGTACAGGATACTATGATTCACTTAGTCATTGTACCTATTTAGTCCTCAATCTGTGATTGTTTTTCAATCTTTCCTTTTTTTTTTCTTCTTTTTGACCTTGACACTTTGGAAGCATACTTGTAGAATGTCTCTCAGTGTAGATTTGTCTAATGAGTCTCATAATTAGATGGGTTGTGGGTTTTACGGAAGGATACCAAAGAGATGAAGTGGCCTTCTCACTTTATATTGTGGGTACATAGTATCTACATGAATCATTTTTGCTGATTTTGGTATTTCCAGGTTTCTTCTCTGTAGTTACTAATTTTTTTCCCTTTTCGTATTGTATTAATTAAAAGCAAGCTGCCAAATCCAGCCACCACTTGAGTGGAGGGGAATTAAGCTTTATCTCCTGAAGGGAAGAATATCAGATAATTTGTGGACATGTTTTAAAGCTACCATAGTAATTAATAAATATTTTGAGAAAGCTATGTTGAGACATAGTGGATTCTTCAGTGGATCTTGCCAACATAATAGCACTTCCTTTCTTTCTGTTACTACATGAGACTTAGGCTCATCTTGTATTTTGTCCCTACCTTTAGAATCAGCCATTCTCCAAGCATCTCCTAGATCTGTTAATTAGAAAATAGTATCTTGAAAACCAAGATATGTATGCATGCTGGTTTTAATCATTTGCGGTGGAATATCAGGGCTTATAGGCTATCTTAACATATAGAACTAGGAAATATATATATGCATGCTAACTCACCTGTATACAAACATTGTATCTCTTGTAACATCTCTTGAATCTCTTGTAACATCACAGCCTTCTCACCTACCTCTTCTTATTTGTAACTTCTACCTCTTAAAATAAGAACCCCCCTTTTAAAAATTTTTACAGTTTATTAACTTACTATTTCAACCAAGTACATGGGTAGTTTCAGAATTACCAACTAGAGTAAAATGTGTGTGGACAGTTGTTCTTGTAATTTAATTCTACATTATCCAGTCAAAATACTCTTTTCCAAAGTTAAATAGGTCAATTCCTTTTTATCCTTCCTTTTTCTTTGAGATTATGTCATCTATTTTAATATAGTGAGATTAATTCTCCATAATGAGTATTCCATTCCAAGACCCCCTGATATCCTGGTCATTTATTTATTTTTCAATTTGTTCATAGTAAAACTTACTCTTTGTGGATTATTGGTGTTGAAAATTCATAGTCGTATATCTACTGACACACTACCATACAGAACATTTCACAAACCTAAAAAGATCTCCTGTGTGGCCCATTTCTAGTCATCAAATAAAATTGGCTAATACTGAAATCTGAAGAATTAATTTTAAATAGGTATAAGGATTCTTTTGTAATAGTGTGGTAAGACATCAATTAAATTGTACTTAATATTGTCTTTTTTTTTTTTTAAGAGAGAGAGAGTAAGAGAGTGCAAGCTGGGGAGAGGGGTAGAGGGAGAGAGAGAGAATTTTAAGCAGGCTCCATGCTCAGGGCAGAGCCAGATGTGGGTCTCAATCCCAAGACCCTGGGATCAAGACCTTTGGGGAGATCAAGGGCCTACATGCCCCAATGTTGTCTTAATTCTAATTAGATGACAATGGTTACTATATAGCCCTACTTAGATTCTTTAACTTAATTACTCTTTTGTATTATGTGTTTATAATGAAATTGAAATTTATTTAAAAGTGATACATAGATGAAGAATTCAAAATCCAACATGCCATATTGAATTTCCTTACTGATAATAAATCTGTATTCCAGATTAATTTATCTTGACTTAAGTCAGAAGATGAGGATCTGAAAAGATCATCTCTTGTGCATTCTGTCTCTTAGAGATTGGTAGTAATAATAATATGCATTGATTTATTTTATATTTATATAATTTTAGGACTTTTATAGCAAAATCTAGTGGAAAACAATTTTGGGCCTGAGTAAAATGGTACTTTTACAGAACAGGACATATAAGAATCATGACTTTCAAGGACTCTAAAAGAGCTTTGAGTGATAAAATAATAATGGAAGTATAGGCATACTTTGGAGATGTTGCAAGTTTAGTTCCAGACCATTGTAATATGAATATTATAGTAAAGTGAGTCAAATTAATTTTTTGGTTTCCCAAAACTTAAGTTTATGCTATACTGTAAACTATTAAGTATGTAATAGCATTATTTAAAAAATAATGTATATATTTAAACTTAAGTTTATGCTATACTGTAAACTATTAAGTATGTAATAGCATTATTTAAAAAATAATGTACATATCTTAATTTAACAATAATTTCTTGAGGGCGCCTGGATGGCTCAGTCAGTTGAGTTTCCAATTCTGGGTTTTGGCTCAGGTCATTATCTTGCTGTTCATGAGATCAAGGCCCCTTGTTGGGTTTTGCGCTGACAGTGCAAAGTTTTCTTGGGATTTTCTCTCTTCCTCTCTGCCCCTCCCCTACTCACATGACCACAATCTCTGTCTATCTCTCGCTCTTTCTCTCTCTCAAAATAAACTTTTTTTAAAAAAAGTGAAAATACTTTATTGATAAAAAATGCTATCATTTGAGCTTGTAATGATTTATAATCACTGATCAGAGATCATCATAACAAATATAAAAATAATGAAAAACTTTGAAATATTGCAAGTATTGCCGAAATGTGAAACGGAGACACAGAGTGAGCAAATATTGTTGGGAAAATGGCACCAATACGCTTGTTCAACACAGGGTTGCCACAGACCTTCAGTTTATATAGATGGAATATCTGTGAAGTGCAATAAAATAAGCTGTGCTTGTATTTGTTTGCTGACGGGGGTTTAGGTTCTGATCAAAATCACAAGCAGGATGTTCTCTTTCTGTACCTCAAGACTAAAATTACACCAAAGTGATGCTTGCAGATAACCTCCACTTTATTCTTGAGACATGATTTGTCCACAATAATTTCATTTATTTTTACTGGTATTGGATTTAGGTACTTGATTTAAATCAGCATTAGCATATATTATAATTTTTGTGCAACCTAAATAAGGTAGCTCCCCTCTTCTCCCCCCCCCCCAAATTTGGAAGAATCTGGAAAGAAAGAGGACATTCTAGAACTTGAAGCCAAACTAGGTTTTACATTCCTGGTATTATCTTTGAGTCTTTTTAAAGATAAATTGTGAGTGTCCAGATCTTTGGCTAAAATACATAGGATAATGTTTGCAGATACATATGATCTGAAATAAGATTTTACCAGACAACAGGGACCAGACTAGCTGATCACAATGATGCATTCTCTTTAATGCCAGAATTTATGTTTCAGTGATATGCTTCACTGATGGAAATAATAATGGTTACCATTCATTGGTCATTTAACTAACTGTAATTTACCAAGCAACCCTAGAAGGTACACATCATTAGCATCATTTTATTATTCAGAGCTGTTTGAAATGAATGACTTAAAGTACCACTGGTAATTCTAAGTTTAACATCTTGCTGCTTGCATTATTTCTCATTTTTCCTCATGAAGCAGTATTAATTTATTTAACATTTTTATTTTTATGTGAGACAATAACACTGACCAGGAATTGCTAGGAAAGAGAGAGAACTGGATTCCAAAATGAACTTGAAACCCACCTCAGTAACTGTAGTCCTCAGACCTCCATGTTCTAAAATGTTTAACTTGTACACACTCTGATTCTATTTGTCAATCACTACTTCCAAATACTGCAGTTTAGCCCACCAAATGCCATCCAGTTGGTGAATTACATATTTTGAATTTTAACAATAGTGTGTTCTTCTCAGTTATGTTATATTACGTTCTTATAGCAAAATGATACTCGTAGAAGGTGACTGGACAGAGTGTTAGAGGAGCATTCCAGACTAACTTTGAATGATTGTTCTAAATGTCCTTATTGAGTAACATTGAGTAACAGGTATGTTCCCTGAAAATATAAATTGTGGCATCTAATTTGATGATTTTTGTGACTGCTAACTGTGATAATAAGTGAAATTTATAGTTAATGTACCTAACTCAGTCTCAATTTAAATGAAATTTAAGTCCTTTCCCCTGCCAGTAAAAATGTCTATATCAACCTTTCAACCCTGAAAAAATATGTGAAACTTGTGCAGAGTGGCCATCTTGAAATCTATACTTAAGTTCTATAGAGTATAATGAATTATTTGGGAAGATTGGCACAGTCAAATTCAGGAAAGTTTAGTAAATTACACAACATTGCCTGATTTCTTGTATTTCACTTTTTTTGTGTTGTCTATGTGCTTTGTATGTTCCCTGTCACAGTAACTGGAGAAGATAGACAGCAGACAGACAATTTTTAAAAGTAACTAAAGAATCAATATCTCAAGCTAGTATATGATATATTTTCTATGTTGAAACCCCCCTTTTTTTGTCTGCATGCCATCATGCATTCCATGTAAGTAAAGTTACAAAAGATTTTTACGCTTTCATTATTAACTGTATTGTGCGTATTGCACTTGAATTTAGAACCCAGAATTTTCTTAATGTTAAGTTGATTTTTAAAGATATATGTAGAAACTACCAATGTTACTTAGTCCCGCCACCCATGCTTATTCTGCAAAGATAATTTCTTTTCATGAGTTTATTCAGATTTGGCCTTTCTATGTCTTTAACTTTTACAGCACAGCAAAATGTCTTCACATCATCTTGGCTTATGCAGATATATACATAAAAACCCACACTGCCAGTAATATTTCACATCTTTCAGAATGTAATATTTTCATCATAAAGGAATAATAGAATGGGGGAAGATATGATCTTATATAGGATGTGATGACTCATGAATTGTCATATATCAATAATTTGTGTAAATCAAGGTGAATGAACATAAACTACATAAAGTAACTGAGAGGTTTAAGAGAATTTACAGTAAGTCACTTGGTATCTAATGAATTTTTAATTTATACAAGTTTTAATAGAACATACAAAGACATTTCAAAATTTATGTTGAGATCTACTCAATTTCAAATTAATTCACTGAACCACTGGAGCAGAAAACAGTTGGCTTTACGAATATTAGGAATAGTGTCTGATTGCATGTTACCATATACGTTACATTTCACTTCTGCAACATTATGAGGCATGATAGAAATAAAATGAATTGAAATCTGCAATAAAAATGACTATATATACAAGGGATGTCTTGATATAATTTAATAAAATGAAGCACTGTATCTTATGTTTGATAACATATTAATTTGTGTAATATTTTCCTTTGTGCTAAAATGAATTTGAATGAGAATAAAGAAAATAATTGGATATCTTCACCTATAAACATGAATTTAAAGTTGAGAAGGATGTTTTCTTTTTTTAATAATTTAATTTTTTTACTTAAATCCTTAATTAACATATAGTGTAATAATGATTTCATGAATAGAGTTCAGTGATTCATCACATACACATTAACACTCAGTGCTCATCCCAATAAGTGTCCTTCTTAATGCCCATCAGTCATGTAGCCCATCCCCCCACCCAAAACCCTGCCAGCAACTGTTCTGTGTATTTAAAAGTCTCTTATGGTTTGTCTCCCTCTCTCTTTTTATCTTACTTTGGCTTCCCTTCCCCTATGTTCATCTGTTTTGTTTCTTATATTCCACATATGAGTGAAATCAAATGATATTTGTTTTTCTCTGACTTAATTTTGCTTAGCATAATACACTCTAATTCCATCCACATTGTTGGAAATGGCAAGATTTCATTCGTTTTTAATTGCTGAGTAATATTCCATTGTGTGTGCATGTGTATATATACACACTTATGCGTGCACACACACACACATACATACCACATCTTCTTTATCCATTCATCAGTGTATGAACATTTGGACTCTTTCCATACTTTGGCTCTTGTCAATAATGCTGCTATAAACATTGGGGTGCATGTGCCTCTTTGAATCAGGATTTTTGTATTTTTCAGAAAAATACCTAGTAGTGCAATTGCTAGGTCTTAGGGTAATTCTATTTTTAACTTCTTGAGAAGCCTCCATACTGTTTTACAGAGTGGCTGCACAAATTTGAATTCCTACCAGCAGTGCAAAAGGGTTTCTTTCTCCATATCCTTGCCAATATCTGTTGCCTGAGTTGATCTTAGCCATTCTGACAAATGTGAGGTGGTATCTCATTGTGGTTTTGATTCGTATTTACCTATTGATGAAGTGATATTGAGCATCTTTTCATGTGTCTGTCAGCCATCTAGTTGTCTTCTTGGGAAAAGTGTCTATTCATGTCTTTTACCCATTTCTTGACTGGATTATTTGTTTTTTGGGTGTTGAGTTTTATAAGTTCTTTATAGATTTTGGATACTAACCCTTTATCTGATATGTCATTTGCAAATATCTCTTCCCATTCCATCAGTTGCTTTTTAGTTTTGCTGATTGTCTCCTTTGCTGTGTAGAAGCTTTTTATCTTGATGAGGTCCCAATAGTTCATTTTTGCTTTTGTTTCCCTTGCCTTCAGAGACATGTCAAGTAAGAAGTTGCTGCGTCCAAAGTCAAAGAGGTTGTTGCCTGTTTTCCCCTCTAGGATTTTGATGGCTTCCTGTGTTATAGTTAGGTCTTTCATCCATTTTGAGTTTATTTTTGCGTACGGTGTAAGAAAGTGGTCCAGGTTCATTCTTCTGCATGTCACTGTCCAGCTTTCCCAACACCATTTGCTGAAGAGATAGTCTTTTTTCCATTGGATATTCTTTCCTGCTTTGTCAAAGATGAGTTGGTCATACGTTTGTGGGTCCATATCTGGGTTCTCTATTCTGTTCCATTGATCTGAGTGTCTCTTTTTGTGCCAGTACCATACTGTCTTGATGATTACAGCTTTGTACTACATCTTGTACAGCACGGGATTGTGGTTCCTCCAGCTTTAGTTTTCTTTTTCAGGATTTCTTTGGCTGTTCAGGGTCTTTTCTGGTTCCATACAAATTTTAGGATTGTTTGTTCTAGCTCTGTGAAGAATGCTGGTGTTATTTTGATAGGGATTGCATAGAATATGTATATTGCTTTGGGTATTGACATTTTAACAATATTTGTTCTTCCAATCCATGAGCATGGATTATTTTTCCACTTTTTTATGTCGTCTTTAATTTCTTTCATAAACTTTATATAGTTTTCAGTGCATAAATTTTTCACCTCTTTAGTTTATTCCTAGCTATTTTATGATTTTTGATGCCATAAATAATTAAGGATCAATTCCCTGATTTCTCTTTCTGGTGCTTCATTATTGGTGTATAGGAATGCAACTGATTTCTGTGCATTGATTTTATATCCTGCAACTTTGCTGAATTCATGGATCAGTTCTAGCAGTTTTTTGGTGGAATCTTTTGGGTTTTCCATATAGAGTATCCTATTGTCTGCAAAGAGTGAAAGTTTGATCTCCTCCTGGCCAATTTGGATGCCTTTTATTCTTTTGTGTTGTCTGATTGCTGAGATTAAGACTTCCAATACAATGTTGAATAACAGTGGTGAGAGTGGACATCTCTGTCGTGTTTCTGACCTTAGGGGGAAAGCTCTCAGTTTTTCCCCATTGAGGATGATATTAGCAGTGGGTCGTTCATCTATGGCTTTTATGATCTTGAGGTACAATCCTTCTATCCCTACTTTCTGGAGGGTTTTTATCAAGAAAGGATGATGTATTTTGTCAAATGCTTTCTCTGCATCTATTGAGAGGATTACGTGGTTCTTGTCCTTTCTTTTATTGATGTGATGTATCACAATGATTATTTTAAAAATAATGAACCAGCCCTGCATCCCAGGTGTAAATTCCACTTGGTCGTGGTAATTCTTTTAACGTATTGTTGGACCTGGTTGGCTAATATCTTGTTAAGGATTTTTGTATCCAGGTTCATCAGGGAAATTGGTCTGTAGTTCTCCTTTTTAGTGGGGTCTTTGGGAATCAGAAGTTTTAATTTTTAATTGAATGTTCATTTTATTTAATTTTGGTTAGTTTTTAATTTAAACAGCCACATGTAGCTAAAGACTATCATGTTGGACAGCGTGGTCTAGACCTTCTCTAGTCTAACACTTACTGGGTCTAGGATTTGAGTGAGTATTTAACCAGGACTCAAAGTTGGACATCGGGCCCCCCTTTCTCCTCTAAGCCCAAACTGAATCTGGTGGCACCTTATCTTCTGCCTTCTTCTCAAGGTTATGTTCTCTCAGCACCTCCATACCCTTGCAGGTCCCCCTCCCCAGTCCCAACCATGACTCCCAATGATGACTGAAAGATCCATTGGGGTGTGTTTTGGCACATAATGGCTTCTGGTCTCTCCTCTCCCTGTAAGATTTATGCCTTAGGGCCTTAACCCACAGTGATGTCAGACTCCCCAGATATGTGGACATTGGAGGGGAAAAGGCAGAATCCCTCAGGGCCAGAGCTTTGGATGTCTCTCACATGTGACCATGGACCCACCCTTGTTCTGCTGCTTTAGGGATGGCCCCACACCCTTGGGATGCCTTGACTCAGCAACCCAAGGCCATGCCAAAGGCTGATTTCCCTGGTTTCGGGTCCAGCCGAAAGTCTGCATTGCCAAGGCCACCCCGGCAGGCCTCACACGTTGGGTGCACCCCTGGTCTGAGAAACCTCGCATGCATGGTGAGGAGCTGTGGGAGCAGAGACCCACAGACACAGGAAGCTCTAGTGTCAGTGCTGCTCTAAACTCTCTGGGTGCCCCCAGTGTGTTAACCCTCCCAGCAAACCTCTGCTTCCTCCTCTAAAGGCAGGAGGTCTGAAAGAATAAACAATGAGAGTTACATTAAAAACAAAAATCCTACAGAAATACTGAAGAATGATTCTCAACACTGAGGACAAGCCTCCAGCAGCCCCTACGTCCTGGGGGGTGAAGAGGAGAAACTGTATATAACTCAGTAGCATATTATTATGGCAATGTCCTGGTGGTATCAATAGCTGCAATCACTAACATTTATTCAGTGCTTTACAGTTTATTGAATATAATTCTATAAGGAGAAACTCCCCCTTTGTTTCTCAGAATAGCCTGGTTAAGAAGGTGGAGAGGCAGTATCTCCATTTTCCAGATGAAATTCCTGACATTTAAGAAGCTGATTTGTTTTGCACAGGACTTCCTATCTAGTGAATGGTAAAACCAGGACTGGGATGCAGGTGTTCCAATTTATTGTCTAAAACTTTAGTCAATAAAAAATCTCCTGGTGACGTGACCTACCTTCCAACTTAATGCCAGCCAATAATAAACCTCTGACTCCTGTCAGTACCCAGTCTCAGATGGGGGAGACCACCCCAGATTCCAAGGCTTAGGATTTGCTTTGCTGTGCCTTTTTTCTAAGCTTGTTTTGTCCTGCCAGAGCTATATTGTTGTTGATTAACCGCCTGTGCTTTTGAAGAAGTTCCTATTAAGTAAAAGAATGAGCAATATCATTAAGTAGCCAGCCCTTTCTAGTTTCTTTGAATGGCAGGCAGGGCCAAGCAGAGAGCCTTCACTGAGAGCCTGGCCACTTGGTAAGGACTCATGGTTTATACCTGTCCCTGACTCCCAGTCCACTTGGAGCAACTGGTTTCTGGAATGTGTATGTTTTTAAGAAAGAAGAATAATAATAGTTAATTTAAAAAAATAAAGCATGAGTTTCATGGACAGTATGTTTAAATATATTTACACCAGGACCTTTTAAGGTACTCAAACACGGCATTACTCTATTAAATACTGTAGTGTTGATTTACTTAAAAACCAGAATCCCTGGTCGATGAATCCATTTTAACTTCTAATATATATGTTACCTCTGTGTAAGAGCATGTTATATTTATTTTTTGATCTTCTATTTCATGTAACATTATTGCTTTAAAAATCAGGTATTGGAGTGCCTTGATAGAACAGTCAGTACAGCATGGAACTCTTGATCACAGGATTGTAAATTTGAGCCCCAATTTGGGTGTAGAGGTTACTTAAAAAATTAGGTATCAGTAAATATATATTAAACATAAATTAGATGACATAGGACAACAAATTGAATGTTAAAATTGATAAGATATAGATAACTTCTAGATCTGAACATAAACATAATACAGTGTAATGTGCAATGACTCAGATACAGTGATTCTGAGTGGATAAATTGATCCTTGTGAGCTACTGTAAATGATGGGAAGAACTGATCAACATTCATTGAATTACTTTTTTTGACAATAAAATATTTCAGCAAGTCTGAAAGAAGTGAGACATTATTTATATGTTCCAGGAATGTAGGTAGACTATCAAGTGTTGAAAGAAGTAATAAGAGAGGGTATTCTAGGAGGCTAGGGAATGAATGATGAATGTAACTACCCAACTAGTATGAGACTATGCAGATCTGTAGACTGTATCTGTGAAGCATGGAATCACAGAGGTTTGAAACTGGAAAGAACTTCAGAAACCAACTAGAATGAAAGTAAAAGAGACCTCTGAAATTCCATGTAGCAAAACTATATGGGTTTCTCCATTTCCTTATGAGATATTTTTTTCAGATACTCAAGTGATATGTATGCAAGAAGGAGGACTAGAGAATAGTTAATATCTCCATTTTATGCAGGACAGATTTGAGATTGGGAAATAAGTGAGTTGCCCAATTTAGTATGTGTATGTTGTGTTTATGCATAAATATATAAAATTGATAAAATCATATTGATTTATGTTGAAGAAACTTTATAAATCTGTTTATTAATATAATAGCTTACCTAAAATCTACTTTGGGCTTTCTACTTATACAAAATTGCTACCTATGAATGATGGTGATTTTATTTATTCATTTTTCTTCAATTCCTACTTAGTTTCTTTATATTATAAGTGACTCTGGCATTTCCCAAGACAGTGTTAAATATTATCGGAGACATTGGACATTATCCTATCACTCATGGAAAAGGAACTTTTTCACATGTCACCAACTAAATACAAAATTTGATGTATATACTTTTATAGCTAATCTTCTCAGTTTAAAAGGTACCTTTTTAATTGTAGTTGATAAAACTTTTTATCATTAATGAGTGTTGGATTTTGGCATAAATCTTTTCTGTATCCATTAAAATTATTATGTTTTTATCTTCTATGAAATTAATGTGTTGAATTATTTGATTTTTGAATGCTAAACTCATTCCTTTGGGGACACTGTACCAAGTCATGTCATATTTTTCTTTTCATACACCACTGGAATTACTCTGTTACAGTTTTGGCTTATAATTTGCTTATATATTCATTAGTGATTAGATTGTGATTTTATTTATAGTATGTCCTTGTGAATTTTCTTTGTCAATGTTATTTTTGCCTCATAAAATGACTGGGAAATACTCAATATTTTTCTATTTTATAGAAGAATTTGTGTATAATTTTTCTTACCTCTTCCTTAAATATTTATAAGAAATCATTGGTAAAATATCTGGGGCTAAGATATTTGTTGTGGGAATATTTTAAATTAATTATAAATTTATTTTTACAAACAGATACAGAATTACCTAGATTCTCTCTTCTTTAGGAAATTTTATATTTATTTTCCTAAGACACTGTCTCATTTTTATAAGATGTTCTTAATATCTTCTTACTAACTTTATGTAGGATAGATTACACTGTTTTTTTTTTTTTAAATTCCTCATATTAAAATGTGTGCCTTCTTTCCCCTACCTCCATTTTAAAAATAAGACTTCTAAAGAGTTGATTATAATTTATCATTCCCTTTTTAACTTCATAAAATATTGTTTATTTTAGCCTTTTATTTTGTTTCTATAATGTGCTTTTAAGGCTGTACAGTATCATGGCTTTGCTAAAATCAGTAAGTTTTAATATATCATATTTTCATTATCATTCTTTTGATAATATCATTTTTATTGGAATTTTTTCATCCATAGGTTATTTTAAAATATGCTATTCCCTTCTTGAAGGTATTTCTAGTTTTCTTTTTATCATTGATTTCATTTGTTTTCAAGTTTTGAAGACTTGCTTTGTCGCTAACAGCAACAAAATAGTCAATTTTTATGGATGCTTTAAAAGAATAAACAGTGTGTCTTTTTAAAGGTATAATGATTAATTTATGTTGAATTGATCAAATTTGATAATTGTGTGCAATTCTTTTATATATTTGCATATTTTCTATTTGATTTTTTTTATCAACTCTTGAAGTAATTTGAAAATTTCTCTAATTAGGATTAGGATTTTTTTCATAAGTACTACTTTCTTTTGTGTAGTGTACTTACAGTATGTATTTTTTATCTTTTTTTTGTTACACTGAGGGTGTGATTTTAGTAAGTGATCGAGGAATTGTTATTTTCTAACACCTTCTAAAAGTTGAACCTAAACATTTAGCCTATTCACACTTACTGTGATTACTTATTAGTTTGGAATTTTATCTACTATCTTAGGATTTAGTTATGGGTCCACTGGATTCCCTGCCCCCTTCTTCTCTTGGTGCTCTTTCCATGAACTCAATTGAATAATATTCAACTTATTATTCTTTACATAGTTAGGAGTACAGATTTTATTTTATTTCTACTTGGGAAATGGACCTTAGGCTAACTTTCACTTAGCTGTTTTCACTTAGCCAGAGCCCTGATAATAGCAGTATTTCAGTTGTCATACTAATTATCACTGATAAACTCCCAGCAGCTGCATTGATACAGAAGGCCATGAATGAATTGTAAATATCAGGTTGAAAGACACAGCTTTGATTTTCCTTGTTTGTAAAATGACTTATAAAGTGGGTGATTTTGTTTCTGTTGTTGTTTTGGCAGGGATCTGTGTCTTCCTCTCTCTCTGCTCCTCCCTGGCTTGTGCTCTGTTTCTCTCTGTCTCTGAAAAATAAATAAATGTTTAAAAAATAAAAATAATAAAAATTTAAAAAGCTGAGTAAACTGCTCTGGGATAGTAGTCTATTTACATCTGGAGTGTAAAAGGTACTGCTAATGGGTATTCTATCAGAATGTGTATTGTAGTAGTTATCAACTGTATTATAGTATGCATCCTTGACTTATAATAGTGTAATAATACCAGACAATCCCATGGCCTTGGAACATTTTAACTACATTTACCCTTTGCCTTTTTTCTATTTTTGCCATGAATTTTGATTATGCATATATATATTTTTTATATATATATTTTTTGAGAGAGAGAGAGCGAGACAGTGTGAGCAGGGGGAGGGTCAGAGAGAGAGGGAGACACAGAATCCGAAGACAGCCTCTAGGCTCTGAGCTAGCTGTCAGCACAGAGCCTGACACAGGGCTCAAACTCACAAACTGTGAGATCATGACCTGAGCTGAAGTTGGACACTTAACTGACTGAGCCACCCAGGAGCCCCATAATGATGCATATATTTTAAACATTGTTATATTTGTTACTTATAGTCAGTCTTATTTCTTTTACTCTTTATTTACTTCCTCCATTCCTATGCTTTACTCTTGAATCCTTGCCCTTCTGGGTGAATACTTTGTGAGTTTTTTTTTTTTTTGGTTGGTTTTGTTTTTGTTTTTGTTTTTGTTTTTGTTCTGGGAAAGAGACAGTGAGTATGCAGGTTGTGGGGGCAGAGGGAGAAGGAGAGAGAGAATCTCAAGGAGGCTTCACACCTAGCACAGAGCCTGATGCAGGGTTCAATTCCATGACCTTTAGATCAGGAGCTGAGCCAAAATCAAGAGTATGAGGTTTAACCGACTGAGCCATCCAGATGCCCCTCTGTGCAAACACATTGATTTAATATGTTTAGTATCAGTTTTCTGCTGTGAATTACCTCAATTTTTACTCATCTGCAAACATTTTTATTTAGTTTTCACTTTTGTAGGATATTTTTACTGGATGTATAATTGTATACTTGTAATATTTTTAAATAAATTACAATTAGAATTACAAGTATTTTTATAATACTTGTAATATTTTTAATAGATATATTTTTAAATTGTCTCTCAAAAATAAATTAAAAAAAGAAGAGAGAGAGAGAGAGAGAGAGAGAAAGAAAAAGTGAATGGGGGAGGGGCAGAGAGAGAGGAAGACAAATCCAAAGGAGGCTCTGTGCTGACAGCAGTGAGCCCAGTGTGGGGTCGAATTCAAGAACTGTGAGATCATGACCAGAGCTGAAGTCAGACACTTCACTGAGCCACCCACATGTCCTTGTAATGATTTTTAAAAAGTTTTTACTTAAATTCACCACATATTTAACCCATCCCCCTACCTCCCTCCACTCTGGTGACCATCACTTTGCTCTCTATAGTTAAGAGTCTATTTCTTGGTTTGCCGCTCTCTCTCATTATTTTCCCCTTTGCTCATTTGTTTTGTTTCTTAAAGTCCACATCGGAGTGACATCATGGTATCTTTCTTTCTCTGATTGACTTATTTCACTTAGCATAGTGTTCTCTAGCTCTATCCACCTGATTACAAATGATGAAATTCCATTCTTTTTATGGCTGAGTATTCCATTGTGTGTGTGTGTGTGTGTATGTGTGTGGGTATACCACTTCTTTTTCCACTCATCAGTCATTGGACACTTGGGCTCTTTGCACAATTTGGCTATTGTAGAAAATACTGCTATAAACATCGGGATGTATGTATCCCTTTGAATTAGTATTTTTGGTTCTGTTGGGTAAATACCTAGTAGTGCAATTATTGGATCATAGGGTAGTCCTATTTTTAATTTTTTGAGGACCCTCCATAACTGTTTTCCATGGTGCCTGTACCAGGATAAGTTTTCAGTAGCGCAAGAGGTTTTCTTTGCCTCCATAACCTCACCAACACTTGTTTCTAACATATTTTTTTTTTGGACAATCTGATAGGTGTGAGGTAATCTCATTGTAGTTTTGATCTGTATTCCCCTGATGATGAGTGATGCTGGGCATCTTTCATGTGTCTGTGGGCCATCTCTATATCTTATTTGGAAAAATATCTATTCATATCTTTTGTCCATTTTTAATTGGATTATTCATTTTGGGAGGGTGTTAAGTGTTATAAGTTCTTTATAAGTTTTGGATACTTTTATAAATTTCGCAAATATTTTCTCCCATTCCATAGGTTGCCTTTCAGTTTTGTTGACTGTTTCCTTGGCTGTACATAAGCTTTTCATTTTGATGAAGTCCCAGTAGTATATTTTTGCTTTTGTTTTCCTTGCTTCAAGAGACATATCTACAAAAATTTGCTATGACCAGTGTCAAGGAGGTACTGTCTGTACTATACTCTAGGATTTTTATGGTTTCAAGTCTCACATTTAGGTCTTTATTCCTTTTGAATTTATTTTTATGCATGGTGTCAGAAAGTGGTCCAGTTTCATTCTTTGGCATGTTGCTGTCCAGTTTTCCCAACACCATTTACTGAAGAGACTGTATTTTTCCCATTGGATACTCTTTGCTGCTTTGTCAAAGATTAATTGACCAATAATTGTGGGTTCATTTCTGGATTTTCTATTGTTCTTTTGATCTGTGTGTCAGTTTTTGTGACAGTACCATGCTGTTTTGACAACCTTAGCTTTGTAATATAACTTGAAGTCTGGAATTGTGATGCCTCCAGTTTTGCTTCTTTTTCAAGGTTGCTTTGGCTATTCAGGGTCTATCGTGGTTCTATTCAAATTTTCAGATTGATTGTTACACTTCTGTGAAAAATGCTATTAGTATTTTGATAGGGATTGACTTAAATGTATAGGTTTTTTGGGGGGTAGTAAAATAAACATTTTAACAATATTTGTTCTTCCAATCCATCAGCCTGAAATGGTTTTCCATTTCTTTGTGTCCTCTTCAGTTTCTTTCATCAGTGTTTTGTAGTTTTCAGAGTACAGGCCTTTTACCTCCTTGGATATATTTATTCCTAGGTATTTTACTGTTTTTGGAGCATGTGTAAATGGGGCTGATTT
>CM053560.1:65570669-65586958 GCA_028646485.1 Cryptoprocta ferox | reverse complement strand
TCCCTTAGAGATGGTTCTAGGTGCGTTTTCTGTCTCCCTTTCTCTTCCCCTGGTCTCTCTGGGGCACAGCGCTCTCCCTGTGTTGGGCTCGGGGGCTCCTTCCCCTGCACCACCGGGACCGCCCGTCCCCTAGTCCCCTAATTTCCTAGATCACAGTCACTCACTCAGGCATCTTTGAGGTTGTCTTCTTTCTGGCGTCTGTTTCTTCTCTCCCCCACTTGCAAATCCAAGTTTTATCCCTTCAGTCCTTCTCAGTTCAATCCATAGGGGCGTGCGTGGATTACAGAGCTCCCTGCTCTTCAGCCATCTTGTCCTCCCACAGGGGCTGATTTCTTAATTTCTCTTTCTGCTACTTGATTATTAGTGTATAGAAGTGCAACAGATTTCTCTATGTTGATTCTGTATCCTGTGACTTCCTGTGTAGCCTGTATCCTGAATTTATCATTTCTAGCAGTTTCTTTTGTGGAGTCTTTTCTATATGGTCAGGAACAAGACAGGGATATCCACTCTCACCACTGCTATTAATCTAGTATTGGAAGTTTGAATCAGACAATAAAAAGAAATAAAAGGCATCCAAATGGGCAAGGAAGAAGTTAAAATCTTCACTATTGACAGGTGATGAGATATTCTATATAGAGAACTTGTATTATATCAGCATTTTAAAGCTTTTATTGCATCGTTCCCTAGACTTGATTACTTCTCTTGAAGGTTAGCTCTAAGTATATTTTTGCAAGATTGTTAATAGATCTTGCTTTTCTGCATACATCTTAATCTTGGTCTTCAGCCTATTGCATTATGCAAAGAATCATTAAATACTGAGAAGGGTGGTGAGCAGAATATCTGCTAATCTCACCATGCTTGTTTTCTCTCTTTGATCTTGGTCTCTCTTTGCTGATGGCCTTAGCCCTCTTTGGTATTTCTTTTTGTTTTGTTAGTCTTTACTTTTATATCTGATAGTATTGGTCTGAAGCAAGATACTTATTTGTTGATCATATTTGGAAGTGGAAATCTGTACTCAGTGATATGTGACTTTAAAGTCTGTTCTCATTTTTTTTCAACTTTGCCACCTAATTTACAGTTGGGCAACAGATTCACTATGGGAAGGAAAAAAAGGAGCCACTAGCATATTCTTTGCCTTGCTATAGCTGCTATTTCAAATAATGGAATTTTGTGGAAAATCTTTGCATTTAGTCCTAACCTGGATCCAAACTGCCTAATTTATACCTTGAATCTATCACTTGTTAGCCCTATGACCCTGATCAACTTGCTAAATGTCTCTCTGTTACAATTTACTCCTATGTTTATTAAGGATAATATTAGTTTTCCCCATGTTGCTTTTATGATAATGAAATTATTCAATTCATTGTTAACTCTAATGATGGTAATGTTATTCTAAAATATCAATTGCTATTGATATGACATACATAAAACTAAAGACAATGTTATCCTGTATGAGATAGCTATATATTGCTTTATAGTTATATTTCCCAACTATACTAATACAGGTGTTAATCCTAGCACAGATGTTACAGAAGCTAATTTCTGTAGGTGATGTTTCTAAATCACCCGAACTGAGGTTGGGGACTAACATTTCCATATATCATCTAATAGTCTATATCTATTTTTGATCCAGTATGGGACCACTTTTTCTTTAATGTTTTATTGATTTTTGAGAGAGAGAAAAAGACAGCGTGAGCAGGGGAGGGTCAGACAGAGAGGGAGACACAGAATCTGAAGACAGGCTCCAGGCTCTGAGCTAGCTGTCAGCACAGAGCCTGATGCGGGGCTCGAACCCATGAACCGCTAGATCATGACCTGAGCCGAAGCCAGATGCTCAACTGACTGAGCCACCCAGGCACCCCACGGGACCACTTTTTAATAAATTGGATTATGTATTGATTCCATATTTCCAGGAGAAATCTTACTTACCTGAAACATGTAATCTAAATTAAAAACATCTAGCTTTACCTTTTTTGGTGTGTATATTTTAACAAAACTTCTCTGTTGTCTTGTCCAGGTGATTTCTTCACTCCATACTAGATGGTTTAGAGGAATTGCTTAGCTATGAATTGCATTCTTTGGTATCTTTAGGAAGTTCTGTGGTTCAGAACTGTTAATTCAGTGGAGTAGTTATGCATTTTCTATGCATTGAGCATGAAGTAGCAGCTTTCATTAGCAGGTTTTCACAGTCAAAACTGTTATTTCTCTACCAACATCTCTAATTTAAAATTCAAGCTGCTTGTTTGCTGACAGAGAAATTGGAACTTGCCAATTATGTTAATCATCAGTTATAAAAATCTCTTGAGTGTCTTATGATCTGAAGAACAATTGAAAATTCACTTTTTAATGCCTGTGTACAACTTTCTGTCACATTTTTCTGTCATTTTGAATGCAGTACAAAGGGATTTTTAAAAGCCATTTTTTGTCAATTAATGAATATTATTAACTTTTAAGGGATTTAGCTGGGGTTTGCCCTGAATCAACTTACTAAGTCTTCTGTAGATGAGTAGAAATAATGAATTATTCTGCAGAAGCTTAGATTACTTTTTACCATCCTCTGGCTTAGAAATTTGGGAGTCATACTTTAGTTCATTATGTCATATTCTAGAAGGCTTTAAGATGCTTAATGACACTGATTTAATGCAATAATATAAAAACTTAAGGCTAGAATAACCTAATAACTTATTAATTGTTCATACTAATTATATTATTACCTTAATATTTGTTACACATTAAATGTCACTAGAAAACCTCTTTCCTTTGTTTTCTCATTATACCAAATTAGTTTTATAGGTAAGTCTCATTGTCTTTTGAAAAGTGCCTTTGACAAAGCATATACATGCAATTTAATGTGATATTATACTAGCTTAATATCAGTGTTAATTATTGAAATCAAATGATTATAAGTATGATGGCTGTGGATTCCTTGATCTGTAATATGTGTTGCTTTGCTAAAAGAAAACATACTTAGAAAAGTAATTCCTTGAAAGTTTGAAATGAAACATTTTGTATATTTCCCTATTTCTTTGTTTAAAAACACTTTTGTACTTTGCTAAGTTTTCTATAATTCTTGGATTTTTTTGAGTAATCTTTAAGTGCTGATATCAACAAAACTAATTTTTGTATAGAATTCAAATTACACATAATTCATACCATTTTGGGGGACATTCAGAAATGTGTATCATTCAGTGTATGCTGTGAGGGGATATTAATATTACAGTAGTAATAATCTCATTGTACCTATAACTTAAGTAGTGTGTGCTGTTTTCAACATATAGTTAATGCAAAATGTATATCCTAGTCTTTCATACTTTGAGGATTCTGGTTTACAGGGCCATGGAAGACACTACGCTGCTGTTCTTGCAGTAATCATTGTCAGCCCTCTTTGCCGTAAACTTAGGAAAACTTGTAAGTAAATTTAAAAGCTGGTGAACATATTAGTGACGGTGAATATGAATCTACAATTCTTTTATCCAGAGATTTCAGAGAGTTGGGCCTCTGTTTTGTAGTTTCTGTACCATGAGAGGTATCCCTCAAAAAGTCTCTAAGGTAACTGTGAACATGATTCATTGCTAGCAACAATATATAAAGCCAAAAATTGTCTTTTATCATTTACAGAACATATGGCAAGAGGAATAAGGAAGGATGACAAGTTAGTTAAAATTCCAAAGAAATAGAGGGTCTGGGAGTATAATACATTACAATTCTTTATTATCTACTAAGACATCTCCGAAATATTTCTGTAGGTTAAGAACTAGATAGGGGTTGAAAAGGAAAAATTAGATATGCCCTTCAAGAAATTGGAGAATATACTATTTAGAATTTGATGATTTGGCTTAATAAATTATAACCTTGGAGTAGCACATATAAAAATGTTGCTGTTCCACTATTGGCAAATTGTCAGACCTAGAAGTTTCTTCAGCCTTGAATCTCAGTGCCTCCATTTGTAAAATGTCGGTCTCCAATATAAATGTAAAACACTTGCACTGTGTAACAAAATTTGTAGTAGATAAATGTAGACATGTAATAAGGAAACATTGATCTTAAGAATTAGGGAAAATTCTTTGAATTTTTTGAGTTATGTGATTTTTTTTAAAAGCCAGTAGTCTAGAAAAAATGGAAATATAACTCCTTTTAAAAACATTTAATGTCACATTGTAGCTTCATATTGATATAAAGAGATGTTTTGATCAATAAAAAACATTGCAGGATTAAGTGTCCTCATCTTGCCTATGGAACAGAAACCAGGAAAGGAAATTTTTGCTACTCTTCCCACTTGAAGCTTAAATAATGGCGTAGGATGAGAAATCATGATATCAACTCCTCACAATACATATATTTAGACTCAAAATTATAGATGTAGACTGGTAGTAAGGTATTAGGAAGACCATCAGTACAATGGACGCATGAATTACACTGTAATCATACAACAAGTGGTAATCATAGGAAGAGGCAACTTCCAAGGGAGGCTGAATAGTGCCAAGACCGGGTAGAGGAAGATTTAGGTCCAATCCTATTAAAGTTACAAATACATATAAAGAAATCATATATGTATGAAGAAAAACAAAACAGCAAAGCATGATGGTACAGAAGCTTAAAAAAACATTAAAAGGTGTCTTTAGGAGTGGTTTTACAACCACTGCCCGTAACTGAAGTTTCTGTACCCCAAGAGCCAATTATATCTGATACCAGAAACATATATTCCAAAGGTCATTGATGTATTTAAGTCGGGTTCCCTAAAATGCAAATTCCTCCTACTCTGGCCCTTACTTACCAAGAGAACGATGAAATATAATTTGGTTCTCCTAGTGCTGTGTCTAGATAGAGTGTTTGTGTTCTTTCACTCTAGAATGTAGATTTTAAAGTATAAATCAATTTTTGTGTATATTTCAACCTCTGTTTACTATAATATCAACAGGAATCACTTTCCAAGAATAGTCAAATCTGGAGTTTGACAACATTATTAAGTCTTTGGACCAGTTGAAGGCCTTAACTATCAATTCACTCAAGAAATATACCTTGTCTGTTTTATGCATTTGGGGTATTGGGGATAAAAGATGATGAGAGAAAATATTCAAAGGAAGTTGATATTTTCTGTCTTTGTATCACTGCTTCGTATTCAAAATCCTTAAAAATTAAAACTACATTCTGATCTGGGCACCTGGGTGGTTTAGTCTTGTAAGCATCCAATTCTTCATTTTGGCTTAGGTCATGAGCTTATCATGGTTTGTGAGTTAGAGCCCCATGTCGGGCTCTGCACTGACATTGTAGAGCCTGTTTAGGATTCTGTCTCTCTCTCCCTCTGTCTCTGCCCCTCCCCCATACTCGCTGTCTCTCAAAATAAATAAACTTAAAATAAAAACAAAACTATATTCTGATATTAACATCATGGATTCATACCTTCATTTGTATTTTGTATAATAGTAAGGGAATATCATTATATTCAGTAACAGTTTCTGCAAGGAAGGATCATAAGATGTGCCACAGTGAGTAGAGATAAGGGTAACATTATGTTCCAAATCATCAAGCCTTTTAATTCCCTAGGACAGTTTTATAGTTCACGTGTCATAGTGAATCCTTAGACCATCGATAAAGATTTATAGAAAATCATTACCTAAGGACAGGTACTCCAGTGTGGAAAAAAAAATATCATTCTACTTTACTGCAAATCAGACCCACTGGGATTCTGGCTCATTATTTTGCTTGTTTTTTTTTTTTTTTTTTTTTTTTTTTTGTGGCCTACACTGACTTAATCCTGTTCAGAAAGGAAATCTAAATTTCTCAGTATTTTCTCATTAAGGAAAAGGCTCTAGAAGTTCTCCAAAGGACTTGAAGTAAATATGAATAGATTTCCTTTAAAAGAAAACGTTCTGTACGTGAGAAAATAGCCAATTTTCATGTTTTTTCATGTTTATATTCATTTATATATATCACTTTATAGACATGCTTCTGTCTTTGAAAATTATATGTGTCCTCACTTGATATTATCTATCTAAGATAAATATTTAATTCCAAAATAAAAAAAAGGAACATGGACAGTATATTACTATTCACATTATTTTTGAATCCTTAAATTTTGAATTTATTGGCCTTAAAAATATTAAATTCTGTGAAAAATGCCCCCTCAGAAATGTTTTCTTATGAGATTTCTAGTGCAGAAAGTAACTAACAAGGCCTATATGCCAACGCACAATCAACGCACAACATAAACAGTTGTTTATGCCTTAAAAATAGAATCATTGGCAAAGATATTCTAATACTTTGATAATACTTACTAATCCATCAGGAAAGTAACATGATAGATAGGACTAGGCCAAAATCCACTCAATAAATGCATGACTACTTAGGGGCTAATTAATGCCACTCTAAAGGCCAGTTCTTACGGGCAATCACTAGCTCCAAGGCACAAATATGGAGACACAAGTGGGCTTCACTGTAATTCACACAGCTGTAAACAACTTTAGGATGTATCCAGAGCGTGAGGCAGAGGAGAAGCAAATCCATGATTCTATCAAATATTGAACAAACATATGGGCTCCAATCAGGATTTTAAAAGATGTTTGCTCAAGAAGAAGCTGAAGCTGATGCAGGTGTCAGGGTCGCTGGAGATACCAGCGGCAGAAGGACCTGGTAAGAATTAGCTGCTTTGCCAGGTCTGATCAAGTGTGCAGTACTGAGGACTGGAGTGCTAGTCGATGGGGAGCTGTGGTGTTAGCCTAGGAAATTAGAACCATTACAGTCATAGTAACCATGGAGGAAAAGGATGAAAGCAACAGGAGAAATAGAGAAAATGTTTTGCCTCAGAATCTATTCATGAGTTTAAGGCTACCCCTGGCAATGGGTCTTTAGTTTTGTTTCAAGTAAAAATAGTTTGACTAAGGGAATGTTAAAGGCTATTTTAGGTTTATTGATAAGCCAGGTAAAATTATCATCAATTTGCAGAGGCAAGTGTACTTTTTTTTCCTTTGAATTTTTAAAACATAGGAAAAAATGATACATCTTAAGATTGATCTGCATATTGTATGCTTTGGTCAGTAAATCTAACAAGAGTTGAAATAATTGATAATACAATTATTAATGGAATGTCTCACTTCCCATCCATCATGACCCTACAGTCCCTGGTGAACTAGTGATTATTAACAAACTTTTACCAGTGAGCATTTAACTAAATTGTTACAATGTATTAATGTCACTTGGTGCAATATAGTCAGTTTAACAATGTTGCCAGTGTAGGAAGATAGCATCACCCTTTATCACTTTTAAATATGCACTATATAGTCACTGCTGGATGGGTTCACATTGGAGAGAGAGAGAGAGAGCGAGAGAGAGCGCTAGCACAAGCAAGCAAGTATGGGAGGAAAAAAATAAAGTGAAAGATCCAGGTATGACTATTTTCTCTATTTTGCTTTGCACATCATTAATACTCCAGAGTTTGAAATCTATTCTTGAACTGAACTTTATCAATGTGTTTTGATCAGTATTTGGCAGGGGAAGTTCCAAATGATCGATAGGTTTTGCAAAGATTAATGATTAAAACTATTCAGTGTATTCTTGAGAAGAATCATTCAGGGAGGATGCTATCTTTTAATCTAGTTTCCCCCCTCAGTTTATGAATATATATTTTTGTGACTCACTGGAGGAAAATAAAGCTTTCCAAAACTAAGGCATGATAAAAATTAATTGTATTTTTAAATGATTATAATGTGCAATGTTTTTCTTTCAAGGAGTAAATATCATTTAATTTACAAAAAAATAATAATTTAAAGGTCACAGACTCTATCTTTTTTTTTTCCTCTTTGACACCTTTGTGCATTCATCTCATTGTTTGACTGTTTACTTCATGAATTCAGTAATATAAATTCCTTGGCATTTAGCTGGATCTTTTTTCCCCTTGTGGTTTGAAGTTCTTTCCTTTTTTTAATTAGATTGACCTTTTGGTTCACTTGAATGCCCTCAACCTGACAAAGAATAACTGTTCTCTTCTGAGGCAACCAGAAATGAACACAGAAAGAGTGAAAACACTGACATAAAATGAAAATTTTTGATGCAGTGATGTGGGTATTATAATTGTATAATCGTTACTTCTCATAGTCACTAATGTAGAGAAATGCCCTGCTCTGCACAATTCTCAGAACTTTAATGTGGGGAGCTGCTTCTCATCTTCCCAAACGGACACTTTTATAGTGCTCCTTAAAACTAATGTCTTCAAAGTGTTTTTAAATGTCTAATAACAGCTGACCTATCTTACCTTTCTAACACCCAATGAGTGGTATTGAACAGATTAAAAAAAAAAAAAAACATGACTGCTCCTCATGGTTGTTCTGTCATTATGTCTGTGTGCTTATGATATAGGTACATACATGTATACGTGTGCTCCCAGTTTTTTCCTTCTATAAAAGTAAATTTTAAAGAACATTTTCAACTACAGCTATTTGTTGAGGTTGAACCCAAACTGCTTAATTCAAACTCTGTAAGAATCAGACATTTATTACATACACTTTCACATGACTCATAATGTGTAACTCATATAAAATTATGAGACTAGGTAGGAGCCAACTTATTTTGACTAGTGCCTATGTGCCAAAGCTTGAGACATAGAGTAGGTAAGAATTTACTGTGAAAACTTTTGTTGAATACAACAGAACCATAATAATACTAATGCAAATTACTTCTAATATTCTAAGATATTCTAAGATCTCACTTTTCTTTCCCAAAAGAAAAATGATTATTTTAAAAATGCATAAGGTTGGTATAAACTGACTGATGCATGCTCAATTGGTTCTGAGTTATCAGCTGACAATTTAGGTAGTTTGGTCAACTTGGCCTGAATGTCGAAAAATATAATTGAATCCCACAATAGGTAAATAATTACAAAAAAAAAACAAGGTAAAGGCCTTGTAAAGGCACATTTCTAGACTTTATCAAATTATATCTGGGATGTGGAACTGAAGATAGGAGAAATATCAGAAAAATAGAGAATCTAATTAATTTAAAGAGATCTGATGCCATATTTCTCTAATAGAAAATTAATAAAATTATATCGCAAGTTCCACATTATAGAACACCATGAAGCCACAAAAATAATATCTCTGAATGTCAGTGACATGGAAAAGCATTCATAATTTAATTTTTAGTGAAAATAATATCAGTATACATAACAGTATATGCTGTTGTATATCCAGTGTATAACATCCCTATGTATAGGCATATATAAAATTCAGGTATTTATTCCACCATTATTTTTAATTTGAATGTATAAAATTTAAACACTTAGGAAACAGTATATGAATAGCTTTTGATTATATTAGAATTATAAACAAAAAGATTGGGTAGGTGATTAGGGTGTTTGAATGGCTTTATATTGTTTTTAATAGAAACAACTGGGGACGCCTGGGTTGCTCAGTTGGTTGAGCGTATGACTTTGGCTCAGGTCATGTTCTCACAGTTCATGGATTTGAGCCGCACTTCGAGCTTGATGCTCTTAGCACAGAGCCTGCTTCTAATCTTCTGTCCCCCTCTCTCTCTGTCCCTCCCATGCACACTTCTCTCTCTCTTTCTCTCTCCCTTTTTCTCTCTCTCAAAAATAAAAACAAACATTAAAAAAAAGAAAAAGAAAAACAACTGGTGACAACATTAGTAAGTCTGTGTATGGTCTCTGTGTTAAAATAAGGTAGGATACTGCATTCTAACCAAAACTGGATGTAAAATAATAATCCCAATAATAACAATATCAATGGCCATAAAACAATAGGTGCTTGATTGCTTCAAAGGTGGTTAAAATGTTTACCAATGATACCAACACAATTTTAGAGAGGTGTTAAGGTTATTCAGTGGGGAAAGGATTGTCTACTCAAATGGTGCTGAGACCATGAGATGTCTGCATACAGAAGGAAAAATTCAGCGGCTTTTCCTACACCATATATAAAAATTTACTAAAATGGATAATGTAAGAGCTAAAAGTATAAAATTCTTTGAAGACAGCACTGGGGAAAACTTGTACACATTTGAAATACACAAATATTTCTTAGCCCCAACAAAAAATCTATATATAGTAAAAAAGAAGTTAAACTGGACTTGAGGAGAATTTAAAACTTATGTACTTTAAAAGACATCAGTGAATCAATGAAAAGACAAACGAGTTGGAGAGAATATTTGCAAGTCATATATCTGATAAGGGATGTGTGTCTCAGAAAATTAACTTTTACAGTTCAATAATGTGACCCATAAACAACGTAAAGATTTAAAATGGACTTTTCCCCCGGTACCTGGGTGGCTAATCTGGTTAAGCATCTGACGATGGCTCAGGTCATGATTTCCTGATCTGTGGGTTCGAGCCCCACATCAGGCTCTGTGCTGACAGCTCAGACCCTGGAGCCTCCTTCAGATTCTGTGTCTCTTCTCTCTGCCTCTCCCTCACTCTCTCTCTCTCTGTGTGTCTCTCTCTCAAAAATAAACATTAATTTTTTTTAAAATGAGATAAAAAGGACTTTTCCCCAGAAAGGTATCCAAATGGTAAATAAAAACAAAAAAATGCCCAAGATTATTAATTATTAGGGAAATGAAAACTGAAAACATAAGATTCCACTTCACAAACAAATACTTGCTAGACAATGAAGAAACTGGAATTCTCATCCTTTCCTATGGAAATATCAAATGTACCAGCCATTTGGAATATAATTTGACAGTTTTATAAAAAGGTAAACATAAATTTATCAAGCTAGCCAGGAATTCTGTATCTAGGTATCTCAGAGAAATTAAATTGTACATTAACACAAAGTCTTGTATATAAAATTTCATAGCAACATTATAATCAGAAACTGGAGACAATCCAAATGTATACCAGTCGGTGAATGGGTAAACAAAATATTATGTATTCATGCGAGTGGAATGTTACTCAACAGTATGAAGGATAATACTGATGTATTCCCCATGGTAGATGAACTTCAAGAACAGTATGCTAACTGAAAGTAGTCAGATACAAAATTTGACATATCATGTGAAATTTCCAGAAGAGGCAATCTGTAGAGACATACTAGAGATTAGTGATAATCTGTGGCTGTGGGTAGGAATGGGAAGTAACTAGCTGGGTTGAAAGGATTGTTTTGGATCAATGGAAATATTTTAAAGGTGCAATATTATTATGGTTGCATAGCTCTGCAAATTTAAAAAAAGTAAATTTGTACAATTGAAAGTGAATTTTATAATCAAATTATTCCTAAGTATAGTTATTCAAAAAATGTGAACCACTTAATTTTTTTATATTAGTACACATGCTAATAACATCTGTCACCACTTTTTACACCACAGTGTAATAAAACTTAAAACCACTGCAATGAGACAAGAAAAAGAAAAATATAAGGACTCAAAAGGGAAGAAATAAAATATCCAATATTTTTTAAATGGCATGATTAGAGTTGCATGAGTGAAAATGATAGATTTTTTTTTAATTTTACAGAGAAAGAGAATCTTAGGCAGGCCCAACTCTTAGCACAGACCCCAATGTGGGGCTTAATCTCATGACCTGAACCAAAATCAAGAGTCAGACACTCAAGCAGTGCTTTGAGAATGCTTCACATAGTAAAAACAGCTGAATTTTGAAGAGAGCTCTGTGACATTTTAACATACTGTATTGTAATCCCTCACTCTCCACCTTGGAGGAACCTGGAAGATAACAGCCTGGATTCCTGGTACAGGTTTTTTTTTTTTTTTTTTTTTTTTTTTTTTTTTTTTTTTTTACAGAGAGAACAATAGACTTTAGTCTCCAAAAATTGCGGTTGTATGTTAGTAACTGCATGGTGGTTTCTTAAAGGATCCCTGAAGGTTTGTCTTTATTTTGTCTGCCTTGGACTTTGCCCAGAACTTCTAGGGCAGCATTTGCCAAAAGCATTTAAAGTACATGAAATAAGCCACTGACACTTGGGGGGCTAACACTTGGGCCAAACAATAGCCAAAACAAAAGGTTTGAATAGAAAGACACTTGCGAAGGAAATACTGGAAGAATTAGGCTTTGGAAAAACTCCCATATACTATGTAGAATTTAGATGACCCTGCATATACCAGGGCTGGACACATGCTCAGAAAAGACCACAGGAGACCTTATGTTTCCACCTTTGACCTGAAAGTACCACACAGGCAGGAAGTTAAGGGGAAGAAGACCTGTAAACAGTGTCTCAACACAGTCTGCAAAAGAGTTTTTGGATTTTGTTTGCCTGAGGGTTTTTTGTTTTGTTTTGTTTTTCCTAAGTGTTTAAGGACATCACATCTTTTTCAAATCACTTGGTGATCACTAAGCTGATGGAACAAAAATACCAGTGGCCACATATAAAAAAATAGACTTTACAAAAGTGGCTCAAAAATATCACCAAACAGCAACCACAAGGAGCGGCACAACAGCTTCTGGGAGGGGAATTCTAATTTCCAGAGTTACCACATTATAGTATTAAAAATGCCCAGTTTTCAACAACAACCAAAACAAATGGCATATAAAGAAACAAAGTATGGCCCATTTTTAAGAAAAAGGAAATTAACAAAAACTTGCCTTTGAGGAAGTCCAGACATTGGTGTCAATGAAAAAATATTTTAAATCAGTTATTTTAAGTGTGCAAAATACTTCCTTTAGCAAATGGCTAAAGGAAACTATGGAAAAAAAAAAACTAGAAGAAATCAGGAGAATGATATTTCACCAGAAAGAGAGTAAAAAATAAAAGATCTGGGGTGCCTGGGTGGCTCAGTTGGTTAAGCGTCTGACTTCAGCTCAGGTCATGATCTCGCGGTTTGTGGGTTCGAGCCCCTCGTTGGGCTCTGTGCCAAGCCTGGAGCCTGCTTCAGATTCTATGTTTCCTTGTCTCTCTACCCCTTCCCCACTTGTGCTCTATCTCTGTCTCTCAAAAATAAATAAATGTCAAAAAATTTTAAAAATAAAAGATCAATTATGAAAAAGGAGCCAAAAAGAATTTTTGGAGTTAATATGTAACAATAAAATTGGAAAGTTTATTAAAGGGGTTGAACAACAAACTTGAACAGGCAGAAGAAAGAATCAGCTAACCTGAAGATAGGTCAATTAAATGTATCCAAACTAAAGTGCAGATGAATGAAGAAAAAAGAGGAAGGGAGTCTGAGAAACCTGTGGGACACAATCATGTGCCAATATATATACAACATGGAAGTCCCACAATGAGAAGAGAGAGAAAAAGGGGCATAATAATATTTGAAGAAGTAGAGGATGACCTGTTTAAAGTCCTGATGAAGAAAATCTGTCAAAACAGTTTTATATCTGGCAAAATTATGTCCCCCAAATAAGGAAGAAATTAAAACATTCCAAGCTAAAGAAAAGGAAGGTCATTGCTAGTAGACCTTCCCTATGAGATTATAAAAAAGATTATCCTTCAGGCTGGAATCAAAGGACAATAGTAATTTGAAGCCATATGAAGAAATAAAGAATATCAGAAAAAGGTAACTCCATAAGTAAATGTAAAAGCCAGTATTATTATGTCTTTAGTTTATAATTTTTTACCTGTATGGTTTAAAAGACAAATGCATTAAACAATAACAATAAATCAATGTCAAAGAGCACAGAATTTATAGAAGTGTAATTTGTGACAGTAACAACGTAGTTGAAGGTATGAAGTTACTTATGAGCAAATTTTTATACTATTCAAACTAAGTTGGTATTAATTCAAGTAAGACTCTTCTTTAATATCATAATCCTTGGGGAAACCACTAAGAAAATAACTAAGAACTATACAGTAAAATGAGAAGGGAATCAAAATGGTGCTCACACACACACACACACACACACACACACAAACCCCAATTATATTAGAAATATTTTTTTGAGAAATTGAGCATTAACAACAAAAAAAAGATAAGACATGCAGGAAAACAAATAGCAAACTGGCAGCAGTGCTTACCAGTCAGTAATCATATTAAATATAAATGGATTTAACTTTCCACTTAAAAGGCAGAAATTGGCAGAATAGAAAGAAAAAAAAAAAAACCCTGATTCAACTGTTGCGATCTACAAGACAGTCACTTTAGATTGAAACACAAACATGTTGAAAGTGAAGTATGAAAAAGACATTCCATGCAAACATACAAAATATATTTGAACACTTCAAGTGAAAATCTTAACAAAACATGGACAGCCTATATTGGTAATATCATTAATCCATTCAAAAATAACAATTATAAACATATACATATCTAACAACACAGTCTCCAAATATATGAAATAAAACTTGTAGAATTGAAGGGATAAATAGATTATTTTACAATAGTAGTTGGAGACTTCAATACCCCACTTCCAATGATTGATAGAACAAATGGACAGAATAGCAACTAGAAAATAGAAAACTTAAAAAACACTATAAACCAAAAAGAACTATCATACATGGATCAAATATTCTAGCAAACAACAGGTTACATGTTCTCAAGTACCCATGAAATGTTACCCAGAAACACATCTCAATAAATTCACAAAACAAATCTCAATAAATTTTAAAATATCAAAATCATACAGTTTCTTTTCAAACCAGAATGAAATGGAACTAGAAAACTGGAAAATTTACAAATATCTGGAAAGTAATAATTTTTAAAACCTCTCTTAACCATTGAGTCAAAGAAATTTAAAGGAGATGAATGAAAATAAATGCAACATACGAAGACTTATGGGATGTAGTGAATGTATTGCTTAGAGAGAAATTTATAGCTTTAAATGCCTACATTATAAAAAAAGGAAGATATCAAATCAATAGCCTATGTTTTCAACTGAAGAAAATAGAAAAAGAACAAACTAAACTCAAAGCAAGCTGAAGAAAATAAGATGGAGAGTAATGAAATAGAGAATCTAAAAACAGTAGAATCAACACACCCAAAAGTCAGTTCTTTGAACAGATCAGCAAAATTGACAGACCTTAGCTAGGAACAAAAGAAATAAAACTCAAAATACTAAAATCAGAAATAAAATTGGGGATATGACATTACTTATAGGCTTACATAAATTTAAAGAAAGGATTTTTAGTACTCTGAACAATTGTATGAATGAATTATATGAGTGAATTAGATTGGATAGGTGAAATGGAATTACTCCTATAAGCACAACAAATACTGAAACTGACTCAAGAAAAAATAAAAAGTCTGAATAGATCTATAATAAGGAAGGAGATAGAAACTTCCCAACCAAGAAAAGCCCAGAGCAAGATGGGTTCACTGGTGAATTATACCAAACATTTAAAGAATTATTAACATTCCTTTACAAAATTTTCCAAAAAATAGGACAGCAGGTAATGTGTTAAATAACTGATTAATTTGATAATGAAGCCATTATTGAAAGGATTGCAAACAAACTACAAATCAATATATTTTATGAATTATTGATGCAAAAATCCTCAGCCAAATACTAGTTTTAGTATATAAAAATCCAACAGTATATAAACAAATGGTATATATTATGACCAAGTGGAACTTATTCCAGGAATGCAAGGGTGGTTCATAATATAAAAGTAATTGATATAGAATGAAAGAAAGACAAAAATGACCATTTTTGCTTATGTAGAGAAGGCATTTCACAAAATCTAACATACTTTCATGATGGAACAACAACAATAAACCACTCAGAAAACTAGGAATAAAAGATAATTCCTCCACATGACAAAAAATGTCTTCATGAAAAATCCACAGCTACTCGATGGTGAAAGCCTGAAAGCTTTACCCCTGAAATCAGGAAGACAAGGATGCTCACTTTCACTTTTGCTATACAGAACTGTACTGGAATTTCTATCTAGAGCCATCAGGCTAGAAAAAGAAATAAAGGCATCCAAATTGGAAAGGAAGACGCAAAGTTGTCTTTGTTGTACGATAACATGATCTTACATATACAATATCCTAAAATATCACAAAAGCTACTAGAAATTGTTAAGTGTATTCAACAGAGTTGCTGGATACAAGATGAAGCATACAGAAATCAGTTGTATTTCTCTACACTAGCAATGTTCATTCTGAACATTCTGAACAATCTGAAAAGAGAGTTTAAAACCAATGCCATTTACAACATCAAAAAGAACAACTCCTTAGGAATAAATTTAACATAGGAGATACAGGACTTGTGTATGGAAAACTGCAAAACATCGTTGAAAGAAATTAAAAATCTAAATAAATGCTAAGATCCTGTATTCATGGATAAGAAGTCTCAAATAGTTAAGATGGCATACCCCAGCCCCTTCCAAAGTGCTCTGCATTATCTATACAATGGAATACTACATGGCCATGAGAAAGAATGAAATCTGGCCATT
>CM053560.1:65524519-65570169 GCA_028646485.1 Cryptoprocta ferox | reverse complement strand
GTAGCAAAGTGGATGGACCTCGAGGGTGTCATGCTAAGCGAAATAAGTCAGGCGGAGAAGGACAGATACCATATGTTTGCACTCATAGGTCTAACAGGAGAAACCTAACAGAGGACCATGGGGAGGGGAAGGAGGAAAAAGAGTTAGGGAGAGGGAGGGAGACAAAACACGAGAGACTCTTGAATACTGAAAACAACCTGAGGGCGGAAGGGGGAGAGGGAAAGGAGAAGGAGGATAAGGTCATGGTGGCGGACACTTGTGGGGAAGAGCACAGGGTGTTTATGGAAAGCAACCTGACAATAAACTATAAAGTTAATAAAATAAAATAAATCACACAAAAAAAGTGATCTGCAGATTCAATTCAATTCTTACTATGTGATAGAGAACTGACTTGAGAAACAAGACACCATTTTTATAGGAGACTCTTCTGATTTCTTTTAATATGGTGTTCCTGTTATTTTATCAATCTGTTCAATGTTTTGAAAATTTTCAGGGAAATATACCACTCAAATAATTTTTATTTACATTTATTAATTTAAAATTTTAAGTAATGTATTCTGAATGTTATGCTTAATCAGTAGTTGATAATTAAAGTCTTCAGTCCTTTCCTCTACCAGAATCACTTTGATCATTTTATTTGTATCTGGCCTCATTTTCTCATTTACCCTTTAGTGGATATGCTAACAAGGATTGAAATGATCAAAAGCTTAGAAAGAGAGCAATAGAGTAGAAGTAAAGGGGTCTGGACATTAATTATTTTTGAATAATCAATGATTAAGATTATCAATGATTAAGAATAATCGATTAGTCAGAAGAATTGTAAAAGTAGGATAGCAAAATGTACTTATACCCAGTGTAAAACTAGTGAGCTTTTTGACATCTCCTTGGCCATGATAAAACTAGGGTTACTTAGTGTTATTTTTTCTTTTTCTTTATTTTTATATAAGTAAAGAATCATTAAAGCTAATCCAAGACTGGTATTGTGTATGGTATTTTAGATTCTCTGCTGAATACAATATTTTTTGCACTTTTATAGCATGTATGTAATTTACTGTTGCAAGACTCAGCAGTTACCAGAACGAGGTATAAATATGGTAATGATGGTGATTAACTTCCCTGCTTGTATACACTGAGGTTTTAGTAGCATGCTAGGATGCTTTTCATAATATTCTTGACTATAAGGAGCACATGCTAATTGAACTTCACATCCAATTTCAACTAAATGCATTAGTAGAACATTAGCTTACTTAATAAAAAAAAAAAAGCTGAAGTCTTAATTTTGGAATCATAAAAGAAATTTATAATTATATTTAAGGTCACCTCTGAAGAAAAAAAGACTCAACCATTCATGTCACATTTCAATACTTTGCTTGGATATATTATGCATCTATTTATCTAAATTTTTCCCAAGACACAAGACACCTCATTGTCATAACTTTGTAATAAAAATACGTAGAGTAATAAAAATAGAGTACACTGTTTTAGGAAAGATGATTTATTTAAAAAATTGTGTCCTTTCACCTTTATACTTGTATAGACTAACCTTTCTTTCCCTTAGCTTTTCCTGTTATGAACCCCCACTTCTTGCACAACCCTGACCAAGCATTAAGCCTAAACTATCTTTCATCTTTTTAATGTTTTATTTATTTTTGAAAGAGTGCAAATGAGGGGAGGGGCAGAGAAAGAGGGAGACCGAGGATCCAAAGAGGGATCCATGCTGAGAGCAGCGAGCCCAATGTGGGGCTTGAACTCACGAACTGTGAGACCATGACCTGAGCCAGAGTCGGACGCTCAGCCAAATGAGCCACCCAGGTGTCCCTGTCTTTCATTTTTAAAGGGAAAAAAATGTCTCACACATGTCACAAGGTGAAAATTGTGTATTGAGTTGGGGAAAATAGAAAACTGTTTTTTTTTCTTTTTTCTTTTTCTTTTAGAGAGAGCATGTGCGAGCAGGGGAGAGCAAATCTTAAGCAGCCTCCATGCTCAGCGTGGAGTCCCACACGGGGCTCTATCCTTTGACCTTGGAAACATGACCTGATCTGAAATCAAGAGTGGGATGCTCAACTGACTGAGCCACCCAGGTGCCCCAGAATATTTTTTTAAATGTGTTCTTTGGCAAAACTATAAAAGGATAAAAGAACTTGTTTTACCTTTTAAAAATTAATCTGTCTTATTTCACTACCTTACATTTTGGGGTTACTAATTCTGATACTGCTTGCTACCTACCTAATTTTTAACTTTTTTTGTTTGTTTATTTTTGAGAAAGAGACAGCTTGAGCAGGGGAGGGACAGGGGACAGGGTACAGGGGAGGGAGACACAGAATCCAAAGCAGGCTCCCGGCTCTGGCCTCTGAGCTGTCAGCACAGAGCCTGATGCAGGGCTCAAACTCATGAAACATGAGATCATGACCTGAGCTGAAGTTGGACGTTTAACTGACTGAGTCCCCCAGGCATCCCAACTACCTACCTAATTTTAATTCCCCAAACTATTTACTGCTTCCTAAAAGGAAACCAATCTGTTGTGGTGTCCCTTTTCCTCCTTATAGTTCATGCCTCAGTGGAGACTGACAACAATGGCCTGCACTAAAGGTAGTTCTAACTGCTCTAAGCTAACTATAGTGGTTCCTTTCCTCTTGCTAGTGATTAGGTTAGCTGTAGGCATATATTATCTCCGCTGATGATACATGACAGGCACTCTTCTCCAAAGAGAGGTATACACAAAATCTATCTCATTTTTTTTTTTTTCATTTCTAGAAGTGACACATAGTTTTGCTAAAGTTGTCTTGTCAGAGGGAACCTATAGGATTCTAAAGATGAATACAATCTGGAGCCTTTGGGATATTTTTGAGCACTGATTTAATGTCTAAATTCTATCTGTACGACCTTCTTGTATGAGGTAATCAATTTCATGATAGTTAAAAGTTTGAACTCTTAATCGTTGTTATTCTTTGCAGAAGAATGTATCCTAACTAGTGGGCATCTACTAAATATTTTTTTTACAAACAATAATAATAATAATAATAGTTACTCCAGGCTATTCTTAGAATTATTATTTTTTATTTAATTTTTTAATTTTTTTTAAATTTATTTTTAAGAGACAGAGACAGAGTGAGCAGGGGAGGATCAGAGAGAGAGGGAGATACAGAATCTGAACACAGGCTCCAGGCTCTGAGCTAGCTGTCAGCACAGAGCCCAACGCAGGGCTTGAACCCACGAATCATGAGATCATGACCTGAGTGGAAGTTGGACGCTTAACTGACTGAGCCACCCAGGTGCCCCTCTTAGAATTATTTTTGCTGCAAAAATTCACTCTGATGGGTGGAGAAAAATACGAATCTACATTCTAAATACTTCTGTAAATATATCTGTATAATTTGAATAGATTTTTCATAAACATTTATGGAACATTCATTTATTAGTAATAAAGTGATTAAAAATAGACACAACTTCAGTCATACTGGCAACTGAGGTATATATAGAAAGAAACTATAGGAAAGAAAACAATAAAAAACAAATTTATTATAATTGTGACAATTGCTATATAGGACCAATTTAATGTATTTTGAAAACACACACCTGAAAGCCAGAGAGGTGAAAAGGGGATTGAAGTAGACTAGATATGATAATTGAGATGTCTTCAAGGTAGTAGAATGGGTGAGGTGTAATTGGATCATTTCAGACAGAGGAAAAGGACTGATGAAGGCTTGAGGTCAGAAGGAACATGGCATATTCAGTAACTTAAAAGTAAGTTTGCTAGGTTTTAGTTTGGTGGCAGTCTGGCCACATGAAGTGATGGGGGAGTCACATCCTGTACCTTCAGAAACAACAAAGTCTTACCAGAATAAACACACTCTTTCATGAATCCAGGTGGTACCAATCACACCCTACACTGAGACATGAATCAATGTAATATATTTTTAGCAAAACTGTCCTATGGAAGCCTACAGGGTCTAAAGACTATATGGCAGAAATGGTTTGATTATATCTTACTGAAGTCACTCTATGCTTGTCTGGAAAACTGCTGCCGGGAGGGAGAGAAACTGAAACAAGGACGAATCAGGGTGGACCCGGCAATGATTAGACCACTGCTCACATAAATGCAGTCTTGGTACCACATACATTTTCTTATTCTCATTGATAAAACATTGCTTATAATTTTGGGGGAATTGAATACACCTGAGTAAGCCAGGTATTTCAGTTACATAATTTTCAAAATTAAAAATTTGTGTATATGTCCAATATTAAAAATACCAAATTTATATTTTTACGAGCTAAAATAATTTTGTTTTAAAGCAACATGAAAAATGCTGCCAGATGCTTTTTTCAGGAGTTGAAGGTTGTGGGAGAACATGAACTGAAAAGAAGTAACAGTACTATTACTTAATAAATTTTTAAATGAACATTGAAATTCTCAAATATTCAATAAATAATCAAATTCATTGTTCAATTATGACTAGTAGATCAACTCTTACGGAAAAATAAATGTATTCTATAAAAGGATCATTTGAAATTTAAAAAGTAGCATGTTTAATTATGTTTTGAATGTAATTGCTTGGAAAACTTGCAGTGATATCAGAGCAATGATATTTTATACATTGTGACAGACTGAACAACCAGGAGGACACTGAGCAAAAAGCTACACTAATTCTGCTGAACTAATGGAAAAATCTATGGAAATAATTCTTTCTTTAAAAAGTAAATCCCAGCCCCAAGGTTTGTTTCCTCTTTAAAGTGGAGAGCCATTTTTACATCTTGCTCTTACCTTATTTGATATAATGACAGTGCAGAAGATGTTCAGTGAAATAAGCATCATTGCATAGAGAGTTTAAAATTCATAGAAGAAAATGTAACAGATAGTTGTGATTCCTCTCTGAAATCATTTGTGCAACCATCCATGTGGATGACTGGATGTTTTCTATATACTTATTAGGGTCATTGAAGTTGGAGTTTTAACTTATAAATTTTAGTTTCATCATAGATATGTAGAATCGGCTCAGACCTCAGCCTATATAAATATATGTATATGTGTGTATACGTGTAAATTTAAATTGACTCTTAAAAGTTTCTGAAATCCTTTAACTCACATATGCCTGTGCATTAAATAGTTCAAAGATCACAGACTTCAGCCAATAATAACAAAGCTAATAAATTTTTGAAATGGATTCAGCAAGGGAATAACCTTTAAAATAACCTGGTATAAATGAAACAAGTAATTGCAAGTGAGAAATACCATAATGTTAACTCTCCAAAGATGAGAACCAAAATTTACAACATGAATGAGCTTAATAGTGCTTTTTAAAAATGATGTCTGAATATATGAGCAATTTTAATTTTTATGCTTAAGGAAGCATCAGTATTTAAAAGATATCAGTACATCAATAACAAAAGGGTATGACAAAGAAAATCAAATGCTAGTAAATTTTTTAAAGTATTTGCAATGAAATCCAACTTCCCTAAATTTATCTAATTATCTAGAAAAAGATATCCATAAATATCTAATATAGATTTATTTCATGAATACTCATTAAAGTAATTATGATAGGATTGTTTTTCTTAATCTTTTTAAATTTTATGTTTTAATCTAGGCCCCAAAGAGTCCTTTTCTTTAAGAATATTGTTTTATTTAATTAAGATATGCTTGAAAAAGCCTATAAGCTAAACTTTAATTGGGTTTAATATGTCCTATTCATTACATATAAGCCATAGAAATGGAAAAACAAGAATGTGTTTTTAGGGTTGTTTTTAAAGTGTAGAACTCTCCAAGTGTGTGCAATATTTTACAAAACTCCTTTAAATGAGAGAAGAAAAAATTGTAAACTAATAGTTTTTCATTAAGTTTATCTTAGCTTCTTTCTTTTATCAGCAAGTGGCCTTTGTTGTAGGTTTTTGGCATCTTTTCTGTCATGAATAACCTTACACCATTTTCTGTTTTATTTAATTATTCTCTCTGGCTTAAAGCATAATCAGCATTAAACCAGCTGTGCAACCTTGAATGATACCATTTCAATAATACATTGATTTTTTAAAAAGCACGAGGTGACTATTAATTTTAGTTGAAACTCTCCCTCCTGACTGTGGCCTGTACACAATTTTAGAACCTGTATCCATTTGCGGCTAAGTAGTACTATCCCTAGTATACTCATAATACAATGAATTCTCTCAAAAGTTTGACACTGTGAATGGCCAGACAACTACTAAAAGCCAGAAAAGACCAGTTTTTGAAGAGAAGGCATCCTTATCATCATGACTAACCAGGTCACGGAAAATCTTTTTAATAGCACAAGAAACAGACCAATTTCTTGAAAAAAAAGGTGATGATTTTCTGAAAATCCTTTCTACTAGGATATAATTAGTCCATATATTAAGATGACCTGCATGTGAAAAAACCATAATCTTGTTAGAGAGGTGTCAATAATTCATTCAGTCAACAGCAAAGTTAGATTGCTGGAGGAAAAAGCCTTAAGCACCCCCAGAAGAAACACATTAATCATGAACATGTAGTGTCCAGGTTTGAATCTTGGCTAGTGAGGAGGCATAGGACTTACAGAAAATGAATCATGTGGATTTTGGCATGAATTCTAAATACCAAATTTCACCTTGGGTGACCCATGCAGTCTTATGGAATTAAGAAATTCTAAAAAATGATTGTATGCTGCCATTCTATCCCAGAGGTGATGTCATAAAATCATTGATTATTAGTGCTGTAACAAACCTTGGTGATTCAGTCCAATTCTTTAGTAAAGCAACATAAAAACACACGTGAATTATAAAAGCTCAAGTGAATTACCAAATATATAAACCCTATTTCTTTTTGTAACTTTTTTTTCTTACATTTACCATTATTACTACTGTGATTTTGAATTTTTGATAAAATTGTACATTGTCACATAGAAGATTTATTATCATAATATGGATAAACAACATTGCCTTCTACAATAACCCCAAACCTCTGTTCTTCATTAATATAAAATGTGTTCATTTTTTTCTTTTAAATGTCCAAACTCAGATATTTCAGATGACAGTATTCATCCTGGTCATTCAGGATTCAAGGTTTATTTAACATCCTGGTTTTACTGTAGATTCTTGTCCTTTGCCAGACCATCTGCAATAGGGCAGCACATGGAGGAAGACAAGAGTGTAGAGGATTATGCAGGAAAATTTTATGGATCAGGCCTGGAAATTGGATATATCCTTTGGTCATACCCTGGGAGACAGTCCAATATCCTCTCTGATTATTCTATCTAGCATAGAGCTTTTCTGGTGATCTCTCCAGCAGGTCCAGCAGTCACTGAACCAGAAACAAGTTATCAGCCCATAATCCATCAAATACATGATGGAGAAGGTCCAGAAAAAAAGATAGAAGAAAGAAAATAGGGAAATTGAAAGACAAAGCATTACAGATACATTCTAATGTTTGATATCCTGGTACACATGCTTTATGAAGTCTCACATTGCAATAAAGGTTTGTAAGGAAAATTCATTGATTAGACTCTGATTTTGACTTCTGGGAAAAATATCCCTATTCTATCAATCATTCTCTGAGGGCTTTGGCTCCACAATTTTTAGGTCCTTTTTTATTATCCTCAGTGATCATATTTCACATTGGAATATGTTCTGATTGGGGTTTAGATGTGCTTGCAGTTTACTTGCTGTTTAGATTATTTTGTTGTTATTTGTTTAGGTTTGAAAAACCACAGGCCTTTTAGATGAGAGTCTTAGATTTTTTTATTTAAAAATTATTATTGAAGTGCAGTTGGTATGCAGTTTATATTAGTTTCAGGAGAGTCTTAATTTCTTTTGGCTATATAATTCTCATCAAAACTTGCAAAGCTTCTAATCTGAGTCCAAGCAGTTCCATGGGATAATAAGTGAAACCCAAGGTTCTTTCCAAAAGTTCTTAAATACTTTGAATTTCTTAACTTTCTCACTGTTATTCTCTTTCAACTATTTAACTTTTTTGCCCATTTTGATTTCCCTGAATCATTTTTTTTTCACTTTTTTTTTCCTTTCCATACTTAGCACTTTCTAGAGGAGAATCTAGAATAGTTGTTTTTCCAGTCCTGAAAGGCTTTTGATCTCTAGGAATTCTCCAATCCTTTTTAAAGTTTTTAACATCATCTTTTTAGAAACACCTTGCTAAAGGAAGCCAGTAATAACCAAAGCACATTTTTTATTCTTCCTTTTCCCAGTCACTTTCTCTAGAGTAATAGTCTCATGTGTATGACTTGCCTTCCAGGTTATGGCAGATGGAAGTTTGTCGCAGTGTAACAGAAATCTCTAGGGGTTCAATCTGTATTACCTGTTTTCTTGTCCTATACAAATATCATATAGTTTAGTTTGTTAATGGCAGCACAGCAATTACAGTTAATTTTTTGTATTATTTAAGATAAATAATTGTTTAGGGTAAGTAAGTATTAAACAAACTCATCTCTGAATTTCAGTGGCTTAGCATAATATAATTTTTTCTGTCTCACCTAAAGTACAGTGTGGATATTTCCAGTCTTTGTGTAGCCTTGGACTTGGTCATCTAGACACTTTCTTTGCCATCTTCCCACTTGTGATGGGTTGTCTGCCTCTGGCTAATGCCTAGGGGAAGAGAAGTTATAGAAATTACTTGGATAAGTTGTTTTCTGGTGCAGTCCTGGAAGTACCGTTCTTCAACTTCAAAGAAAATCCTTTGGTCAGAATTTGGTCATAGAACCACATTTATGTGTAAGGGATGCTGGGAAATGTAGTCTGGCTTCTATAACAGGCAGTAGAAACATATTTCATGAACACGGAATATCTGCTATAGAGTCTTACTGTTTATGTATTTTTCACTATATATATAAAAACTGTAACAAAATCCTACAGTATTCTTATAATTTCAAAATAAGATATCCAATATATTAAGCAAGTTATGCCATGTCAAATTCTTCTGGGGCAAATGTATAACTTTATCACTTGATTAAGGTTAAGGACATGAAGTGCACTCATATACAAACAGAATGATTTTTGGAAAATAACTGTTAATTCCTAGAGTATAGGAGTTGTACAGAACCAAATTTTACTGTGTTTCCATTCTCCTGAAATGTACCCTATAATTACATTTAATAGTCCCTAAGTAAATACCATGTAAACTGGAATCTTCTTTAAAGGAGAGAAGCAATCACATATTCACACTGTAATGATGGGGTATTTTCATGGCAATTACCAAGCCATTATATTGTCTTTCCTTTAATTTAGTCAACTTCATCTCCTGAATCTTGTTCAGGCAAAGTGGTTGAGCTAAATAACTTTTAACTACCAAAGTGTATATTTCTTCAAGCAGTTGTCATTGTCATTTTTGTAGTTATTCTGATATTTTTCTTATGTTAATAATTTGGTGAAGAACATTTTAGATGTCATTTAAACATTTATGCAAATAACCTATCAAAATGATTGTTTCAAAAATATTCCAATCATAGTAATTATCCACATTCACTATGGAGAATTGAATATTAAATTATAGGTAAAGAGTACAATAAAATTATTCCAAAATAAAAATTTAGATGAAAGTAAAATCAAAGGTTAAATTATAAAATAATCCTTTTAGTTATGTGTCTGAGTATCATGTTGCTTTTTAAACTAAACTTTTATTGAATATAGCATGCATACAAAAATCACAATTTATCAATTTATAGATTGAGGAATTTTCATAAATGTAATTTACTCATAATAATTACTCATATTGTGAATGGAACATTTTCAGCATCACAGAAACTCCTTTCATGCCCTATTTGACTTATTATCTTCCCTAAAGTTAACTTCTGTCTTGATTTCTATTGCTATATATTAGTTTTTACTTGTTTTAAAATTGTATTAAGTTGAAATTATACAAACTCTAATATAGTGGATCCTGGGTTGTGTTATCCAAATCCCCTTCTAAACCTAAAGCACTTACTCCCATGGCTGCCAAGAATATTGGCTGCTGACAGTTCACATATGTGGCCCTTTCAGAGAGTCACTCTTAGAAAACGGAAGCTGCATCATCCAAGATTATGTATTCTCCAGGGAGGCAACCTTCATCTAATGCCTGTGAGGTACACTAGTTGAGCCCCTTTACCTCATTTGGGACTGATCTAAAGGGCCATCTCAGCCCCATAGTTTGCAGTGGAATCATCACAGGCTTCTCTTGCAATGTATTGCTGTTGAACATCTTCCTGCACTCATTTTAGCTTCCCTCCATCCCTTCAAATATTGTTTCTGAGAACATTCTCCAAACTCTGTCCTACAAATCTCTCCCTCAGAGACTGTTCCAGAGAACACTTATAAGACAGTAGTGGAAGTGTTTGTAGGAAGAAGTCTGTAAAATGGGTGTTTGACTTTGAAGAAAAAAGAAAAAAGAGGGGGGAACACCTGGTCGGTTAAGCATCTGATTTCAGCTCAGGTCATGATCTCATGGTTGGTGGGATTGAGCCCCACATCAGGCTCTGTGCTGACAGTGAGGAGCCTGCTTGGGATTCTCTCTGCCCCTCCTCCACTCACACTCAACTTCTTTCTTTTTCTCCCCTACCTTCTCTCTCTCAAAATAAATAAATGTTAAAAAAATAAATGGGTTTTTGAAGTTGGAATCCCTGTTTGCAGGGTAAGAACCATTATTGAAAGTAGGTGGAAAACTGATAACTCTTGGAATACACTAATGATGTAATTGTCAAAACTCTCATTAGTGTTGAATAAGATAGTAGATAATGCACTATCTATACAATGCGTGATGTATTCAAGAAGTATGGGTGAAGGACTAATTTTAAGTACTATAGAATTGAACTATTACTGCCACTGCTGGGTGCTCTAAAAGCATTGAAGAAAGACAATGAAAGTCTGAGTTTGATTAATCACCAATTAAGATTATGTTTGAAAGCTAGAAGTTCTCTTTGACAGCTTGGGGGCCCTCATCTCTTGCAGTTGGATGCAGAAAGAAGTTGAGACATGATGCTTAATTAAAAAGTGAAGCAGAACTCCAGATAGGATGAATTCTCAACTCAAGTAGATTTTATATTCTAAGAGGTCTTCTTAGAAAGAATAGGGACCATGGAATTTGGTGTAAAAGCATCTGGGTCAGGTTATTTGAGAAACTTGAAATCTTGAATCCCCATTATTCTTTGGGTCTTCCCACATTTAATATCATATCAATTTACTCAGAGGTAGGTCACAAAGGGAAGAAAAAAGAATGAGGCTTAAAAGTAATGAGCAAACAGAAAAATGGAGTCAGGATCCTCATTACAGATATTGAAGTTACTCATTATTGATTTTTTATTGTTTTAATGTCCAGATTAAATATGAATATTTGAATCATTTGATTTTATAGCTCAAGACTCATTTGTAATCTTTGTGTAATTTAATTAATGTCAGCTTTGCCCAGTTAAAGGGTTTCCAGCTGACCCTATGGTATTTTTAAGGATTCCTTTCTGAACTCCTATTTTGACTCTTGAGAATAGTGAAACTGCTGAAAATCTCATGGTTTGAGTTTCACTTATATTTAGATATTGGTTTCTTGTCTCTCCGGTTGGTCTTTATATATTTAGAATTTGGAAAAAACACACAAAAATAAAAGATTCATGTTTCTCTGTCTCTCTTCTCTTTGGGAGCTTGGCCCGATATATATCTGGTGCTTTCATAGCCCAGAACTCCAAGTCTCACTTTCCAAGTTCTCTAAGGCTGCAAAAAACTCTGCTGGTCCATCTTTCCCTTAGTAGTAGCCTTTTGCTTAGATTTGCCCAAACCAGATTACAGTCCTTGTGGCAAAATTGACTTACTTATGTTTGATTTCCTTTTTTTGTGTTTGTGATCTTAGCACTCTAAGTTTTTGATCTCTCACCAGACCTCCAAGTCTTAATTGTATCTTTATATCTATATATGTATATTCAAATATCAATCTAATCATTCCAGTGAAGTGTTGGACTTCTGCAAGTTGTCCATTGTTGCTAGAAATTGTTTAATCAACATTTTAAAAATATTTTTATGTTTTTTATTTATTTCTGAGAGACAGAGAAAGCATGAGCAGGGAAGGGTCAGAGAGAGAGGAAGACACAGAATCCAAAGCAGGCTCCAGGCTCTGAGGTAGCTGTCAGCACAGAGCCCAGTGCGGGGTTCGAACCCACTAACCGTGAGATCATGACCTGAGCTGAAGCCAGACGCCAACCAACTGAGCCACCCAGGTGCCCCTTAATCAACATTTTTAAATTAAATTAAAGTTTAAATTTCCTGTGTTATTTTTAAGCCTAGATACAGAGAGAAATATGAGTATAAATATTAAGTGTCTAAAAACTGGTAAAGTCAAGTACGATTTATATAAAATGGTAAGTCTGGGCAGTTTTAAATTTTATGTCATTACCATAATTTCTCTTTTGATATTTGATGTCATAGTTCTACCTACTTTGTAAGTAAACTTCTTTTTTATAACTAAGTGATTTTTTTAGAAAACACCATAATAGTTCAGTTGGTTGAGTTCAACTCTACACTTTTTCAATTCAAGTCTTTGTATTTTTGCACTATCTCAGGTTAGATGGATTTCATAATTTGGTACTCTATTTTGCTATCCTGAAAATTAGATTTTGTCAATCTACAACTGTTTTTATTTACCATTTAGTAGAACATCTTGCAAGCAGAATCTTAACATAGTTAAACTCAGAATATATTTTACATTTATAACTATAACATACTGCTTTTTCTACCTATAGAGTTATATCACCTACTTTTTTAAAAAAAACTTTTATATAATGCTTTTGTGTATTCTTTTAGAAAATGTTTGATTTTCGTCCATGTCAATGATCAATTCTCTGCAGAAGAAAACTAAATTTTTTATTGTCATCTTTTACATTGAAAATCAGTACCACAGTATAGCATTAATTAGGGATGTAGGGACATTATGTATGATTTATGGATCTTTGTATCAAGGTAAAAATCTGCCTCAGATTATCTGGTATGTCTTGGACTTCCTAGCTTTTTTGACATATTTTAGATACTAAAGGTACACTGATATATTTATTATTTTAAGATCTTGAATTTTTATCGTTTGTAAATTTTGTAGAAGTATAGTAAAAACTTAATATAAAAGTAATTTTAGAAAACTTCATTAAAATCCATGAATGAGATTCTAGGATTTGGTAAAAGGTATTTTATTTTTGTTTTTGTTTTTGTATTTTCTCAAATTATTTTATTATTTATTATCTTTACTCTTTTCTTTTTTTTCTTTTTTGCTGTTGAAGTTGAGGCATAGGTGTTTTGTTCCAGTTCTTACACCTTGAAAATTAAGCTTTGTTTTTAGGCCTTGAAAATAAGGTGGGAATAGAGTAAATTTAAAAGCTGCAGGGTACCATTAGAAATAAACAGAGAAATGTGAAATGTTGATTAGAGATCAAAGGATAGTAGCAGAATTAATTATCTGGAAGCTGTGAAATCACTTAAAAACTGCATAAAGCCAGGCAAGGGAATTGAAAACTTATTACTAATTAATTCTTATAATACATTAATAAAATGGACAAGGCACATCACAATATTTTAGTGGAAATTTGACTTTAGTATCCAAAATAATTTTTGAATGGTATATGATTCAATTGATTAAACTATAAAAACCTGACTTCAGAACATGCACATCCAACTGGAAGACAGGTTGCAATTCAAGTGTAAGTGCTATGGAGTTATTAGGTTTTGATATAGAGATTATGAGGGGGTTTAAAGAATATGAATGTAGTGGCATAATTATAATGGAGTGTGACAATACCAGTAACTCTGTAGGGGACATAAAGTAATTCAAACTCAATCACCGAGCAAATGGTATGGAACAAAATGATAGGTATAGACAAAAAGACTATGATGTTTCAAAATGAAAAAATGGATTTATGCAAGAATTTATACATTGCAATTTTCAAGTGGAATAATAACTTCCAGAGTACAAACCTTCCAAAACTGGCTTCCAAACTTAATACCAGCAACACATTTCCCCAAGACTATCAACTCTCTTAACTTCATGTTTATTCTTAATTCTGTCTAGTCTAAGTACTGAAAGAAAAATGTTATCCATTTTCACCCTCATTGTTTTGACATCAGTTGACGTTGCTAGAGAAGTGCACAAGACTTGAAGACTAGAGCTATAAGGTCATATTTTCCAGATATACTTGGGATCTAAGCAAAGTCATAAAGCTGTTTGTGGTGCCATAGATTCTGCAAAACACATAGACATCATTTTTAACTATGGGGAAACACTGTGTCATTCTTATAAATGTAATGTTTGTACCTAATATTTTAGAGATTAAAAATAATGTCAGAAAAAAACTCAAACCTTCCATCCCCTTTACTCCCTAATCTACTAATCTATTCCACTTTTCCATTCTGTCCTAGAGACTGTAATGTCTCTTGTTTTTCAAAGCTCCTGTCTGTTTACTTCTGCCTCCTGCAAATATTTATCAGGAATCTTAAACCTCCAGTTACCTTCATTATTCATTCATTCATTGTCTTTGTTTCTCTCTGTTCTTTCTCCTTTTCCTCTGTTGCTGCCCTTCCTTCTTTCTTTGATCCTCAGTTCTCTCTACTGTCTTTGTGCCAATTCTTGTTTATAAATATTCTTTCATAATGAAAACAACAAATTGACCAGGAAGAAGACTGTCGTTCTCTACTTCTTTGAAAATCTTTATTTCCTTTGCCACATGTCATCTTGAAATAATGTTTTGTATTTATTTTTTCAGCTTTTTCAAATTTCTCAATGGTACACATTTCTTAAGGCATTATTGTCTGGCCATTACTCAAACTATTTTATTTAGCATTTTTAAAAATTATTTTCAATATCAGCTTATGGTTATCAGCTTATCAAAAATTATACTCATTGGGTTATAGGAAATGTTTGCCATATTTTATCTCTCTGCAGTATTTGGTGTTGTTGTCCTTACCCTGATTTTACAATGTGTTCTTCATTGGCTTCTGCCATTCATTTCTTCTAATAGCACCTGATTGTCCTTCTAAATGTCTGACAGTTCTTGCTTTTGTGGGTCATTTTCCCCTACCCGCAGATTAAATGATAGACCTCAGAGCTGTTTTAAGATTGCTTACTTTATATTCTTTTAAATTTTTACGTGACAAATGTTTAATAGCATATTAACTCATAATTTTATCATTTCTAAGCTGAGCACTCTCAAATTGTTTTTTTTTTCTAAACTATATGAATTTCAGAATGCTGTTAATGAAAGTTTATACCAATATTTCCATGTAGAATTCTCATTTAGAATTATTTTAACTCAAACTAATTTATTGAAATCATGACTTACCCTCACAGGATATTATATAATATATGTAAATTATCTTGTTAACAAATGCTATTACTATTTACTCCCTCCTCCTTTTTTTTATCCTAACCCAGTTCCATTGACATTTTTATAGTCATTTTATTAAATTTATTAATGAACTTGCTCTTGTATATAGATTTTCTTCTGTACTACACTGCCCATGTTTAAATTATCATGGATTCCCCTGTACTTGGAATATATCAAGAAAATTATTAGGTCTTTCTACCAATAATCTCTTTTCATACTGGCTTACCATGTACTCTATTGTCAGATTTCTTCTCTTTTTTTTTTAACTTTCTAATGTTCATTTTTGAGAGACAGAGACAGAATGTGAGTGGGTGAGGGGCAGAGAGTGAGATGGAGACAGAATCTTAAACAGATTCCAGGCTCTGAGCTGTCAGCACAGAGCCTGACGAGAGGCTCAAACTCACGAACAGTGAGATCATGACCTGAGCTGAAGTTGGATGCTTAACCAACTGAGCCACCCTGGTGCACCTATATTGCCAGATTTCTTCTTAAAAACAAACACATCCACTCACACCTAGAGATGTATCTATGAGCCAGGCTTAAACTTACATATTAATCAAATTATTTAGCTTAGTCCAAGAGGTCCTATATAATCTCTTTCATATCTTATTCCAATATTTTACATACCTTGCCCTCTTTTGTACTTCGTGATCTTCACCTATGTTTCTAGAACATAAAAAGTTTTTTAATGACTCTAGTGTTTCTGATTTTCTTGTTGAATGCTCTTCTTGATTTTACTTTCAACTTGGAAAATTGAAAAGAATTGATGGGGTAGATTTTTCAGGAATCTTATATAAGGATTTATATGAGGGCCTAGGGCCTTGTGAAATGTAAATGTATTGACAAGAAACAATTCCACACATTTAGAATACTACTCCAAATCTTTCTTTTCTAATCTTGCATTAAGGTTAGGCCATTACTATGATTGGAGTAGTGCTACAGAAAACAAAGATGACTATTTTTTAAGATGTTCTTTAGTTAACATCTGCTTTACAGTTCCATGTTTTGGAAATATCTTCGTTATTCCTTACTGTCTCCAGTTTATTCCCCCAATTTCCTTTTGTCATATTATCCTTAGGCAAATTATTGCTCTTGATAGAACTTGCTTATGTAAATATTAACAATAAGGACAGCACACCATAAAATACCCATATTGATTGATAGTAGACAAAATAAATATAATGGATAAAAGATAGGTAAATGGTAAAAATAATATGCATGGACTTTTTCTATAATACAAGAACCAGAAAAATACTATCCTCTATCATAAAATAGACGAAATGACTTTAAGAAAATAAAGGCAATGGAAAATCATTGAGAAATGAGAAAGAATATGATAATAGGAAATAATAAATAGTTTTTCACTTTAGTGAAAGATACCTAAGGTTTAAATAAAGACACATATAAACAAATTAGAAACAATAAGGATTAGAAAGGATACACCTTAAAACTGAGTTAGGGAAATGAATGTCAAGTTTGAAAAATCATAAAATTTGCAGTAGATAAAACCTAGACAGATAAGCAAATAAATACATGTATCCCAAGAGATGGTGATGTATAAAAAAAAATTAGGCAAAAGGGTTACAATTTAGGCATAACCGACATACCTAAAATTATTAACACTATAATAGAGTAATATAGTCACTAGATAAAAATCTGAATCTCCAGATCAAATGGTATGTTTGTCCAAGAAGAGTTGATAGAATGCTCTATATTTTAACTGATATCCTTGTATATTATTGAACTAAATTGAATTCTATTGTAATCTGGGGATCTCTGTTTTCAGATATCACCAAGATAAAAGAAAAAACCCTTTGAGTAGTCAGGCAAAGACTAGTTACCAAAAAATAAGAAAATATCTGGTTTGTCTTAATGTTCTACACTACAACCATTCAATGTAAGATAACTTACATATCTTAAGGGAAAATGAGCATGAACCAAGTACTTCTTTGGGTGGAGGGAAGAGGGCAGTCAAGTTCTCATTTAAGTATAAAAAATACAGAAAGTTGCAAACACATAAAGCCCTCGAAGATGATAGCACCCAAGTTCTGTAATATAAATAAAATAAATCAGAGATTTAGTCAGAAGACTTTTAGTAAGAATTGCATACATTTAAATATGTAACAGAATGAAATATATGTTCTATCAATGGAAAACTAGTGAAAAAATATGGCAAAATAAAATGTACACCCTTAAAAAATGAAGTAACTTTTTTCATACTAGAATGGAAAAGTATCCAGGATGAATTTAAAACTTCCTTTTTCTATAACCTATGAATGTGGGTGTGTGAAAGTCTACTGTGTATAAACTATCTTTTATGGGGATGTGTGTTAGGTAAAGTGACATAATCTATTCACTGAAACATATAGTCCATAAAGTGGATAATGAACCAAGCAGAATAGACTTTTATGATTTGTGTTGTAACTGCCCAAAGAGAGATGTTTTAGATCAACAGAAAAGGTCCTACAATGGAGCCTACTTTATGGTCTATAGCTTTAAAGTTACACACAAAACTTTGATTACCATTTTCTGGATTGTACTCAAGTTGTGTATGTGGCTACACATATCTGTGAATGAAGCTGGGGGGATATATGCCCAAGGAGAAGTGGAGAAAAGAGCAGAAGCTATTTTTTTTTTTTTACCATGGCATTCATGATAAATAAATGAAATATATTGAGGATTAAAACATTGAGCTGTTAAAATATGATCAGAATGTATTTGTTAGTTTTCCTTTTTGTGACTAGAGGGAAAGAGAATATTAATGCCAGAGGATACATGAAAGGTATTGTTTTGGAAGATGTGATGGAACACATGAAAGGGAAAGTTGAATGAAGATTCAATTAAAATCTTACCTGTTTTGGGCTTTGCTAATCCTTCTGACACCCCTGGGAGGCACAACCACAACCACCAGGTCACCTAACCTTGGTCAATCCCATCATGTTCTTCCCCAACATCATCAACAATGAGCCTTGGCCATGTCTCCTTTGAGTTGTTTGAAGTCAGAATTCCAAAGAGAGCAGAACACTTGTGCCCTGAACCCCAGGAAGAAAGGTTATAAGGATTCCTGATTTCACAGTATTATTCTGGGGTTTGTGTGCTAGGGTATTGACTTCCCATGCCCTAATGGCACTGGTGGCAAGTCCATCTATGGGGAAAATTTGATCATGGGAACTTCATCCTGAAGCATAGGGGTTCTGGCATCTTGTCCAGGGAAAATCCTGAACCCAACATCATCTATGCCCATTTTTTCATTTGCATTGCCAAGGCTGAATGATTAGATGACAAATGTGGTTTGTAACAAGGTGAAAGAGTATGTAAATGTTGTAGAAGACATGAAGCACTTTGGGACTGCTACCTAACCCAAGATTGGCTCCTGGTTGCTTAAGGGATCACTACTCAAGAGACAAGTTTTGATTTTGATTGGAAAGGAATTTGAGCGTTATTCAGGAGGCTGAATAACACCTGGGGAGAAGGGAGATTCTAGTCGAAAACCCATTTACATATCCGAGGCTTCTTTCTAGCCCAGGAGTTTTTAAAGGGGTTAGAGTAAGAGGTGCCTGGGTGGCTCAGTCAGTTAAGCTCCTGACTTTCAATCAGGTCATGATCTCATGGTTTGTGGGTTTGATCCCACCTTGGGCTCTGTGCTGACAGCTTGGGGCCTGCTTCGGATTCTGTGTCTCCCTCTCTCTCTGCCCCTTCCCTGCTTGTGTTCTTCCTCCCTCCTTCCCTCCTCTCTCTCAAAAATAAATAATAAAAAAATTAAAGATGAAGGGATTAGGGTAATCAGCAAAGGGTGTACAGTGGCCTGCAGTATTTCTTGATTACATGGAGACTCAATGATGCTAGCCACAAACATCATCTCACTGCTCAGGGGTTGTACAAGGGGGTCCAGTTCTTGTTTCGAGATGTGGAAGAATATTGTTTTTAATTCAAGTCAGTTAACACACAGTGATACCATGTAGTATTGGTTTCAGGAGTAGATCCCACCAATTCATCATTTCCATAGAACACCCACTGCTCATCCCAAAAGTGCCTTCTGTAATGCCCATCACCCATTTGGCCCATCTATATGTTTATTTTATATCCTGCAACTTTGCTTAATTCATGTATTAGTTCTAGCAGTTTTTTGGTGGAGTCTTCTGGGTTTTCCATGTAGAGTATCATGTCATCTGTGAAGAGTAAAAACTTGACTTTTTCCTTACAAATTTGTATACTTTTTATTTATTTTTGTTGTCTGATTGCTTACGCTAGGACTTCCAGTATTATGTTGAACAAAAGTGGAGAGAGTAGATATCCCTCTCGTGTTCCTGACCTTACCAGGGAAGCTCTCAGTTTTTCCCCATTGAGGATATTAGATGTGGGTCTTTTGTATATAGCCTTTATGATGTTGAGGTATGTTCCTTTTTTTAAATTTTTAATATTTACTTTTTTGAGAGAGAAAGTGCAAGCAGGGGAGGGGCAGAGAGAGAGAGAGACAGAGACACAGAATCCAAAGCAGGCTCCAGGCTCCAAGCTGTCAGCACAGAGCCTAACATGTGGCTTGAACTCATAAACATGAAATCACAACCTGAACTGAAGTCGGACGCTTAACCAACTGAGCCACCCAGGTGCCCCAAGGTATGTTCCTTCTATCCCTACTTTCTTGAGTGTTTTATTAAGAAAGAATACTATAGGTTGTCAAATATTTTTTCTGCATCTATTGAGAGGATTGTATGGTTCTTATCCTTTCTTTTATTAATGTGGTGTATCACAGTGATTGATTTGTGAATATTGAACCAGCCCTACAGCCCAGGAATAAATCCCACTTGGTCATGGTTAATAATTCTCTTACTATACTTTTGAATTCAATTTGCCGGCATCTCGTTGAGAATTTTTACATTCAGATTCATCAGGGATATTGGCCTGTAATTTTCCTTTTTCTTAGGGTCTTTGTCTGGTTTGGGAATCAAGGTAATGATGGCTTCATAAAGTTTGAAATCTTTCCTTCCATTTCTATTTTTGGAACAGTTTGAGAATAGGTTTTAACTCTTCTTTAAATGCCTGGTAGAATTCTCCTGGGAAGCCATCTGGCCCACATTGCCCACAATGTTTCATAGTATTCTCTTGTAATTGTTTGTGTTTCTATGGTATTGGTTGTGATCTCTCCTCTTTCATTTGTGATTTTGTCTATTTGGGTCCTGTCTTTTTTTGAGAAGTCTGACTAGAGGTTTATCAATTTTGTTTATACTTTCAAAGAACCAGCATTTAGTTTCATTGATCTATTCTACTGAGTTTTTTGTTTGATTGATTGTTTCTATATCATTTATTTCTGCTCTGATCTTTATTATTTCCCTTCTTCTGCTGGCTTTGGGCTTTATTTGCTGTTTGTTTTGTAGCTCCTTTAGGTATAAGTTTAGGTTGCGTATTTGGGACCTTTCTTACTTCTTGAGATAGGCCTGAATTGCAATGTACTTTCCTGTTATGATTGCCTTTGCTGCACCCCAAAGGGTTTGGACTGTTGGTTTTCATTTTCATTGGCTTCCATGTATTTAAAAATTTTTTCTTTAATTTCCTGGTTAACCCATTCATTCTTCAGTGGTATGTTCTTTAACCTCCATGTATCTGAGGGTATTCCTAATTTTTTCTTGTGGTTGATTTCAAGTTTCATAGTTTTGTGATCTGAAAGTATGCACAGTATTATCTAGATCTTTCTGTACCAGTTGAGAGCTGATTTTTGACACAGTATATGATCTATTCTGAAGAATATTCCATGTGTACTAGAGAAGAATGTATTATCTGCTACCTTGAGATGAAATGTTTTGAATATATGTGTTAAGTCCATCTCGTCCAGTGTGCCTTTCAAAGCCATTTTTCCTTGTTGATTTTCTGCTTGGATGACCTGTCTATTGCTGTAAGTGTGATATTGAAGTCCCCTACTATTATTGTATTACTATCAATGAGTTCCTTTATGTTTGTTATTAATTGATTTATGTATTTGGGTGGTTTCAAGCTGGGTGCATAAATAGTTACAATTATTAGATCTTCTTAGTGGATAGACCCCTTAATTATGATATAATGCCCTTCTTCATCTCTTGTTGCAGTTGTTCTTAAAAATTTAGTTTGTCTGATATTAGTATGGCTACTCTGGCTCTCTTTTGGTGTCCATTAACATGATAAATGATTCTCCATATTCTCCTTTTCAATCTGCAGGTATTGTTAAGTGTAAAATGAGACTTTTATAGGCAACATATAGATTGATCTTTACTTTTTTTCATTATGATACCCTATGTCTTTTGATTGAAGTGTTTCATCCATTTACATTCAGAGTAATTATTGAAAGATATGAATTTAGTGCCATGGTGTTACTTGTAGAGTTAATGTTTCTGGTGATGTTCTCTAGTCCTTTGTAGTCTTTGTTGCTTTGGTCTCCCTTGTTTTTTCTCCACTCACAGAGTCCCCCTTAAAATTTCTTGCAGGGCTGGTTTAGTGGTCATGAACTCCTTTAGTTTTTATTTGTCTAGGAAACTATCTCTCCTCCTATTTTGAATGACAGCCTTGCTGGATAAAGAATTCTTGGCTGCATATTTTTCCCATTCAGCTCATTGAAAATTTCCTGCCACTCCCTTCTGGCCTGCCAGGTTTTAAGTCTGCTGCCAACCTTATGTGTCTACCCATGTAGGTTAAGTACCTTTTGCTCCTAGCCACTCTCAGGCAGCCCACATGATAAAGCGAGGGCAGTCAACTCGCCCTGTCCCACAACTCCCCTGCATTTTTTTTTCTTCGTCGCTGAGTTGGGATTCAAGACCTGTAGTCTTACAGGACCTGATACTGCATGGATCTGCCCCCCTCCTCTGGAGTAGAGCCTCTCCACACTGTGTCTGAAGCCCTCTGTCCTTGAAAAACAGTCTTACGCATGCACCTCTGAAAGCAGCAAAGGTCATATTCCCTCTGGGTGCGCTTCTGTTCTCTGTTGATGAAAGGCCTTTGGCTGGTGCCTGAAGGGTCTCTTCTCCTTGGGGAGACAATATACCCTCTTCCAGAAGTATTCCAGAAAGGCGATTGTTCTCTCCCAATGCACCCTGGAGATCCCTACACCCCAGCTATGCACTCAATGGCCAGCTCCCCCCTCCCCAGCAGTGTGCACCACAGATCCACTCCAAAGAAAGTCACATACTTCCAAAACCTTAGAGTTTGAGCTCCAAACTCTGTTCACAGAAAAAAAAAAAAAAAGCCCTGCAACAGTCCGTACTTGCTCCCCAGTCCATGGTCCAGAGAGGCTTTTCCTGTGTGAACTTGATGCTTCACTTTCTCAACCTCTCTCTCTCTCCCTGTCCCTTTTGTCTATCGATGGAAAAGGTTCCCTCCACTCCTCGGAACTGCCAGTTTTCTCTCTCCTAGTTCACTTCCACACACCTTGCACCTGCCATGCTGTCTCCCTCCAACTGTGAATATCCTTCTGCCACTCCGCAGATCGATTTCCTGCTTGTTCCAAGTGATATTACCACAATATAGATGTGTTTGAGGAACAAGAAAAGCCCAGGGTCCCCCTACTTCTCTGCCATCTTAACCCTCTTTCTGTGCAAGGAGTGTGAGGTCTACAGATACACAAAGAGAAGTCAATAAAATCATTTGTGTGACCTAAAAGAAAAACATTTTACTAAAAAAAAAAAAAAAAAAAAAAAAGGCTAATCACAAAGCTGGGGCAGCTTCAGACAGACTTGCCAGCTTCTGTGGCCTGGGAAATTTCTGGTTCTTCAGTGCTTAAAGCCAATGGTATGAAAATCTCCAAGAAGTAAATTAGTTCTGTTATAGGTCAGGGGCCTTAGGTCAGCAAATTAACCCTTAAGACTGTCTGGAGTGCTGTAACAAGTTCAGGAATGGCAAGACCAGCAAGACCACCACTGACAACTGTGAACATCTCTAAAAAATTTGACTTGTATTTATCTGAACCATCAGACTGTTTCTTTTGTGGCTCAGGAGAATACCCCTCCACCTCTGTCTGCTCTCGGTATCCTATCTTTGTGCTCTCACTACAGTTTTTAGGGTCCCATATTTTGTTTTTCCTCTTCCAAGTCTACCTAGGTTGTAAGATTTAGGTTTATAATTATAAAATATGAACTAAACAACAGTTTAAAAAATTTTAACTGTTCTGAAGTTTTATTGAAATCTGATTGAAGGACAAAACTATCTTTCAGATGCCTTGGATTATTTTGTGATAATGAGTTCAGATATTTTGCTATATGAAGAAGAGAATTACTTGACCCTCTTCAATTATAAACAAAACTTCTGAAATAGAGACATTGAACATTTATCCATATCTGTATGAATATTCAAATGATAAAAGTCTCTTTTTATTTACACTTGAATTTCCTCTTGTGGATGATTTTTCAAAAGCTTTGTTCAAATACCAGGTTCGATTCCTCACTAAACTTGGAACTTATTTTGTAGGGAGATGGTTCTTTCTCTTCAGTAGATTGTTATTGCAGACAGTGTATTTGAAGTTTAAAATCTCCATTTCCTTAACCTTTTTTGGTCAATTATTTCATATACTCATGAAAGTAAAAATTATTGAATAACATAATTTTGAGCCCTGTTAATAAAAGAAAACTTTCCTGAAAAATATGGTTTAAGGTACAACGCCATCTTGAGACTTAATGAAACATTAATGCATTTTGTATTTTATTATATTTTATTACTGCCTAGCACCTTATTTACAATAAAAAATAAAGTAGAGACATCTATTGAGGGATTTCATGAGAAATGACTTCATTCTTTCTACGAGACTAAATGTAGACGACAGCACAGTATTGTTCAGGATAAATGACTGTTTGATAGGATGATTATACCAGGAGGGATAACCTTCTCTGTGGTGCACAAAGATTCTTAGGCTCAGAAATCTAGTCAAATACAAGAAGGAATATCCCTGAGAGACCTTTTCTGGCAATGGATGAAAGATCTTTCCTTTAGGACATTCAGAGGTCAGTACTTACAATTTCACCAGAAACCACTGTCTATTTAAAGTGTCCCTTGTTAGAGGAATGATGGGGATATAGAATTTCCTCAAATTTAGCTCCAAAAGATAGAAAGTACTGTCAAGAAAAAGCTAAAAAGAATGTGGCAAATGTATATTACAGTATAAAACTGAGTTCTTCTGTATACCTGTAAATGAAGGCTTCAAATAAAAATGAATATGGTAGTCAAGTAGAAATGAAGCCATGAAGCTTAAAGCCAAAATTATCCTGTGTGCTGAAAATCACTTTCACCCTTTCATTTCTAGAAGTGATCATACATCTGACATAACTCTGAAGGATTATTTTGCAAGTCTTTTCTCTTGTCATTCTCTTAATCTCAGACTCTTGAGTATTAATGAATTGAACTGGGAATAAATAAGAGAATGCATCTAGTGGCAAGCCTAGGTTCAATAAACTGTTATATGATAATAATGATTTGGAAAACTTTATTCCCAAGATTCAAATGTGTATATAATCCGGATCATTTTTAGACTCACTTAGCTTGCTTATACACCTTAGGGAACTATGGGATAAACAAGATTTTTTTTTTTCCCCTGAAACTTATTAGAGGATACATTATGTGCATTTTGGGAGCTGAAGATCAGGAGGGGGCTAGGTAAGGAGTGCAGTAAATTTAAAGCTGTTTGTAAAGCTCTACCAATATGTTAGTTCATTCACTGGCAGTAGTGAGTTCACAGGCTATAATGAGGAAAATATGGACAATCCCTGGGAAATGTGAAAAGGCTGTTTTACTGAGGACTCCATTTTCCTTAGTTTCACATAGGTGGTGTATGTATTATTTATATATAAACTACTGACTGATCTTTTAATTTTTAAAGGAATGGTAATTAGAAAAATTCAAGTGAACAAAAATATTTGTGTGTGCCTGCATGCATGTGTGTGCACGTGTGTGCATGTGCGCATGTGTGTGCATGCATCCATGTGTGTGGCAAAGTCATCAAAATAATTGTTGACTTTTTGAATTGAATATAGTGATCTGCTATACTTAGTAGAATAGTAATATCGTAACAGTTGTTCCTCAAATCCATATTTCCTTCGGTTCCTCAAATCCTTATTTCCTTCAGTGCCGGAATTATTACAAATGAAACATTTCACATCATCCTACTCTTGCTCCTGTACTAGGAATTGAGTGAACATTTGTCAGGTAACAGGAGATTCTTGTATTTTGTTCAGGTAACAGCAGATTCTTGTATTTTGTTCATTATAGTTCTCCTTATACTTGCCTATAATAATTTATAAATATTTTACCCAGTTTACCAGACATAGTTATAAAACACTTTTTCAGTTGTACATTCTCTGTCTCTCATTTTTATGTTCATTTTTACTGGCTTTAATCCATGTTCTCCAAATCCAAGTAAATCTATTTAAAATAATTGGGCCAGGCATATTTTCATGTTTATTATCTCTGTACATTTCTTATAGAATAAACATATAGACATACCGTCCATTTATACTGAACAGGGTGAAATCAGAATATTTCTTTTGTTTATAAGACATTTATTCATTGAGGAAGGATCCAAGTTGGTCAGAAGGACCCAGAAATCTCAGAGAATGAATAATTCTTTAGAGAATTCCATAGTGCTGTATACTCAGCATATGTTTGAGGTCAGGGGCAGTTAGATCTCTAGCTCAGGAAAGAAGTTTAGCCCAGACTTTGAATTTTTAGGTGATGGTGATCCTTTGAAATAATGAGCCTAGGAAAATAAAAACATCTCCACCTATTTAATTAAGATGTATTTCCTTGTTCCAAAAAGCTAAATTTAAATATGACAAAGACATGCACTTTTTACTGAGAATTTCAACTGTCATTAAATTTCCTAAATCCTTTCTAAATTTTATTTTCAAACTTGGATCTTCTAAATGCATACCATTTTCCCAAATCTTATATGTTTGTAATTTTTATGAAGTGTTATTATAGGTTTTCTATTTTGTTCTTCACAGATTAGAAAGGCAAATATTCTGTTCATTTTACAGATTAAAAAAAAAAGAGAGCTTAAATAGTTGATCACTGGCCATATCAAAAAAGCCTTATCCTGGTCTCTATTCACTGCTGTTAACTATGTAGTTATATTCATTTTGCAGCCTGGGATTTTATTTACTCAGACTCAACCATGTATTAAAGAAAAAGTCTAAAAAATTTATTTATTTATTTATTTATTTGTGTGTGTGTGTGTGTGTGTGCGCCTGTGTGTGTGTGTGTGTGAGATTTATATTTTAGAGAAAGCATGAATGGGGAGAGGGGCTGAAGGAGAGAGAAGGAATCTTAATCAGGCTCCATGCTGAGGGTGGTGCTCGACGAGGGGCTTGATCCTATAACCCTGGGATCATGACCTGAGCTGAAATCAAGAGTTGGACACTTAACCTACTGAGCCCTGCAGGCACCGCCAAAACACAAAATCATTTAAAAAGGTATTGAGTCACTTAAAAATATCTATTTAAGTGCTTCCTATGTAGGAGGAACCATAGGAATATGAAATAGGCTATATTTCAGTTAAACACAAGACAGAGATGTGCTATAGGAATTCTGCCATATTCTTAGTCCACCTCCCCCTACCGGAGTGTTCCATCACTTGCAGTAAGAAATATGCCTTATTTGAGGCCCTATGAGTAATAAGCAGCAGAAGAGGGAGCTGTGGATGCTGGTTTAAGTCTCAAAACTATTCTTAAAGAAATTCATTTGATCTGTTATTTTCATTGTGGACTCTTTTTACTACCTTTTTTTTTTTTAAAAAAAAAGGTAAAATCACTTAAAATCTTCAAGGTTTAAAAATATGTGAACCCATTTTGTACATTTCAGCATTACTCCAGTTCTAAAGCTTTTAGTCATGTTATGTTGTCTGTGAAATATTTGATAGATGTGCTTTTTTCTTGAACATCATATTTGCTTCTACAAACATTCCTCAAAGTACGAGGAATTTATAATTTTCATCATAACTGACAGGACTGGCAGACACACTCTCAATTGACTTGGTTCATATTTTTGATATATGTAAATTATGAAAGCAGCATTTACTTGTTTACAGTTTTGAGCTCTCAGAGCAGCAAAACAGATTATAACATAGACTTATTCAAAATTAAATGAAAATGATATTCAAATTATTTTAGAATAACATACTCTGTACTTTGTTGTAGAACGTTGAAGGTATTTGAAGCAACAAAAATGATGCAGTTAGAAGAAAGCAAAACTGGGGCACTTGGGTGGCTCAGTGGTTAAGTGTCCAAATTAGGCTCAGGTCATGATCTCATGGTTTGTGGGTTTGTGTCCTGAGTCAGGCTCTGTGCTGACAGCTCAAAGCCTAGAGCCTTTTCATATTCTGTGTCTCTCTCCCTGACTCAGGCTCTGTCTTTCAAAAATGAATAAGTGTTAAAAAAATTTTTTAATAAAAAACGAAGAAAGCAAAACTGATAAACACTGTGAGTTAAACACTTGGGGCTAATAGTGTATATACTGCTTTAAATACACATTGCTAAGCTGCCTTAACATCAAAGAGTATTCTGCTTTGTAGGTTCAAGGTAGTATACTGCTTTATGTTTCAAGTTTCAGCTTGGTGAAAATTGAATTAGCTGAGTTGCAAAATCAAATTTATCATAAAAATGGTAACTGACCATTAACTACTATGTAATGCTGTAAACATGATCCTATCACAAAACTACAAGATGATCTCTTTTAGAACATGACAAACAGTTAGGAGGAACAGGAAAAGTCAGTGTATTTGTCACTAAGAACACGAAAGATAAAAGGAGCATGATCTTGTGCTGTTTCATTGTTTTCTTCACAATTTTAAGACACGCACTGTGCTCTTAATGGCAAATGCCTAGAAGAACGGTGCCTTCATTTTAAATTACAGCTATGTATGTTTAAGACATTGTATCGGCATTTTCAAGGAGTTACTTTTCTATACTAGATATTTTGTTTTAAGTGCAGCAAAAGGCCAAGCTCAAATTCATTCCTAATGAGCCATGTGTTAATGTCAAAGTCTCTGCTGTCCACTCAAATGCCAAAGAACACATCTGACTTTATAATGAGCCAAACAGTTGTCTCTTCATAATCTCTGTTAGCCTTCTGTTAGATAGCTGCATCCAAAATTTATAACACAGTGATGGAGGTTGTTGCTGTAATGGCTGAAATCCAATCAGAGATGTAAAACTTCTCATGTTGCATCAGTATTATTACCAAGTCTTTACCATTCTATCTCCACATCAAATAAACTGCTGCAACAAAATCCAAATGGAATCTTGCCTGATTTTAATCTATTCTGTACACTAATGGGGGAGAGATCAAAACCAGATGACAGGCATCAAAACAACCAGCCAGTGGCACGATGCTTGAAATATAGGCAAAAGTCTGAAATGGTACTGCCAAATCTACCCCCCATCCCCCGGAGAACACCCATTTCAACTAACCACCTAATTTCTTATATTTTTAGGTTCTAAATTTGTTTGGTTCCTGATTTGACACTCACTGACACTCAAATAGTTTAATGTTTATCTTTTTTTATTCTTTAGATAATGTGTCATACCTGCTTAACATGAAAATGAATGTCTTTACATAGTCATGGATAATGGATAGGATATCTAAAAATGGGGTTTGAGGATGTTTTCAGTGAAGTGCCATACATATACATGACATGACAAGTGTGAGTTGAGATTAGATGTATAGTTCAGGAAAATCTGTAAAATTGAGGGATATTTACATTTTTGTTTCATTTCCTAGTGAGTCAGTCTATATTCCTAGATAGATTTTTAGAGTATTTATCCTTAAGTTTAATAGGGAAGTGGGAATCTTCATACATAAGTTTGAAACATAATTTACTTTGGTAGTGATAGAACTGCATAGACATATATCAGAAGGAAAACAAAAACTAAGTAGAAAAACTCACATTGGAAATAAATTCAGTTAAGTGTTACTGTCTTTGATGGATGAGACTGTAAGAATTTTTACCTACTTGTATTTTCTGAATCGTCTATAATGAGACTACATTTAAAAAAAAAAGTTTCAGTTGAAGTACATGAATATCCAACTCTGGTACCACACAAATTAAGCCTCATACTGTGCTCTACTCAATGGAAGAAGGAGGCAAGCGTCCTAAAATGATGTCACTCTCTGAATACTGTTGCTACATGCTTCAGGATCTATCTAACATTTTATTTGTTTTTCTTAACAAGTTTTTAAAAATTTTTTAATATTTATTTTTGAGAGAGAGAGAGAGAGAGAGCGAGCGTGCGAGCAGGGGAGGTGCAGAGAGAGAGGGAGACACAGAATCTGAAGCAGGCTCCAGACTGTGAGCTGTCAGCACAGAGCCTGATGCTGGGCTCAAACTCACAAATTGGGAGATCATGACTTGAACAGAGTCGGACACTTGACTTAGGTACCCAGGTGCCCCTAACAAGCTTTCTTAAACATGTTTTAGTAAAGGACTTAGCAACTAAAATGATACTTTACATACAATGTCTTTCAATGTATGTATTTATAAAATAAGTAATTTTAAATAATATCAAATATAGCAAGTACCTAAGAATTAATATTTTTAAAATGTGCAAAACCTGTACAGTAAATTTGCAGAAGGACAAGCTAATTCTAAAATTGGCATGAAATTACAAAGGAGCAAAATAGCAGAGATGGTTTTGAAAAAGGCAAAAACTAGAGGACTTAGACTGTCAGATATCAAACTACTTACCAAACTATTGTGATTATGACAGTGTTGGCAAAGAAGAGTTGGAAAGTGTTGAAAAGATCATCTTACTTAAAAGCTAAAAGTGGAAATTGGTGTAAGATGCATCTCCAGCTGAGGAATAAGGGAGAATGAAGAATGAGAGAGACTGATTCTCAGATTTGTATCTTTGGCTCTGATATTTCCCTTGAATTACAGATTCATATATCCAGCTATATACTAGGCCATATCATTTTGTTGTGTAATATTCACCTCAAATTTAGCATGTTCTAAAAAGAACTGTTGACTTATTATAGTCTTCTTTCAAATCTGTATCTCAGTAAATGTTATAGTCCCATTCAAACAAAAATGTCGTGATCCTTATTTCCTTTGTTTTCCTAATTCCATCCAGTTTATATTTCTTTCTTCTCCACTACTGCTATGTAGTCAAAAGTACATTTATCTTGGGGCACCTGGGTGGCTCAGTCAATTAAGCATCTGACTTCCGCTTAGGTCGTGATCTCACCATTTGTGAGTTCGAGCCCCATGTCGGACTATGTGCTGACATACCTGAGCCTGCTTCAGATTCTGTGTCTCCCTCTCTCTCTGCTCCTCCCCGGCTCATGTTTTGTCTCTCTCTCTTAAAAATAAACTTTTAAAAAATTAAAATAAAATATTAAAAAAACTACATTTATCTTTTTCATAAAACAAAGCAATTGTTTCCTACTTAATTTCCTGATTCCCCTCTTGCCCACCTCTTTATACTTTGTTCTCATTACAACAGGCTTACATTTAAAGACCAAAATTTGTTTCTGTACAAAATAAATATAATAATAATACTAAGAGAATAGTTGTCACCTTCCTACCTCTGCACACTCTTTCTCTTACCTATACTATACTACCATACACAGATTCAATGTGATTTTTTTATCATTTTTCTAATTTCTGAACATACATAGTTTGTATCTTAAATCCTTTGAGCAAGCTATACTCTTTACCAGGAAAGTCCTTTAACTTGATCCTTATAGGCTGAATCCTTACTGTTGTGACCATAGCTATCATAGTTATTTCCTCTGTCTGGTCAGTCAATTTAAAATAAAATCCTGGTCCCTAGGCTATTTAATATTTAACACAATACTTAAAATAATCTAATAGTACTTACTGATATACACAACACCCAATTCCATATAAACTTATAAACCAGAACCCTGTTCTTAGCTGTATCCCTGGCACCTAAAATATTGCCTACCGTGTGTAATTTTTTTTTAATTGTGAAATGTCGAATGACTGATAAATTGCACTGAAGGGCATACTTTGACAAGACCAATGATTGAATTAGGACTGGAATGCTAGTCCTAGAGAAAGTGGGAAAAAGAGTCAAACCAAGATAAAATATTAGAATAGTCACATCAAGAAGCTAGTTTCTCCGCAAAGGCAGATACCAAAGTGGAAAACTTATTCATAATATTCTTCTTTTGGAAATTTGTCTCAGATTGGAATATAATAATTACAAGTTTTTCACATATTTTGAGTAGCTGTATTGGCATAGAACACCTAGACCTTCTATTATTATACTAACCCATGTTGCTTGTATTACATTCTTGTATTGTCCTTTTGCCTTTTGTTCAAATCTTAATAGGTGTAATGACTACTTACTCTTTATTCTAATTGGAAGTTAGATAGTAGGGAACTATGATGTGGGTTATCATCTAAATACTCTAATGAAACTCCTTTGCACCTGCAGTCATGAAAAATAGTATACAGCAAACTACATACTTTTTTTTCGTCATTAGGAAAACTATAGCCTATTCAAATAATGTAGCTTTATTTGCAGCTTGTATTGCCATTATTTAATTTATTCTAAGAATTGCTAATAAGCCAATATTAAAGTAATAGAAGAATAAATGTTTTAGGATAAGCAGCATTCTAACTATGATTCAAAATTATAATTCAGTATTCATAATCTAGTTCCCTCTGGGGGGAAAAAAGGTTTGTGTTGTGTTATGATATTGCAATGTAAATCATATTAAATCTGTGGTTTAGGTTTATGTTCTAATGAATAACTTGTGATAGAAGACAATCAAACAATTCAAGAAAATGCTTAGCATCAGTTATAAAAGTGTAGTAAATATAAATAATTATCAAATACATCTAAGTGAATGTGATATTTTATCTAGGACTACATTTGAGGACATGGTAGTACTCTGAATCATAATGAGATAGTGGTAAATTACTGTGTTTTCTTTTCTTTTTTTCCCTCTTTTCTTACTTTTTACTAGTAATTGTGTTTGTGTTCCCATTCTCTTCATTCTGCATATGGAGACAGTCCAATATGAATTGCCCTTCTCATATGAAGATACAAATATTTAAGAAATAAGGAATGAGATCTTACCAGCTCTTGGGTCATAATCATATAGATATATGCATATGGATTTACTTAATTACCATAAACATTTACATGTTTACCATATACCTGTAAATCAAGATTCATATACATTTTTAAAATATTGGTAGGTTTAATAAATATTTTCTCTTTGAGAGCATTTAGGATAGCATATTACTATTAAATATACTCTAATAAAATAATCATTTGTTAAGTAAGATCAGCTGAGCAATATAAATGATATTTAGTAATTTTTATATTTTATGCTGTTTAAAATTATAATACACTGTCCTTTCAATAAATACAGTAAAGCTCATATTTTAAGTTGCAGCTACTTGATGGTATAGCTCACATTTTACATTTATAAAGCATTAAAGTTCAATATAACTACTTTATGGGATGAATCAATCATTTAAGAACTATGATGTGGATTATCATCCAAATGTTCTTCTTCCTTAGAATCAAAGGATCAACCTTGGCAAAAAGTTATGTTTTAAATTCTATACAGCACTTAGAGATATGGTTTGTATGTGTGGTATGATATGGTATGGTATGGTACAGTGTCTGTGATTGCCATATATACTTAAGATATCCTAACAGATTGAGTAAAACTCTCAACCCAGATCTCAATTAATGGTATATAGACTAACAACTGTAGAAGGCTAGAGGGATCCATTTACATCTGTGCCATGTTATTGAACTCTATCTCAGCTAATACCCAATCTATTCCCTAAACTCTCCTGGTTGAAAGCTGAAACCCTTGGTTAGATGTTCCTGGTTCAAATCTCTGGTCTGCCACTTAACAGCTGTTTGACTTGTGGTAATTTACTTAATTTCTCTGCATTTCAACTTTCCTATTTATAAGGAGGAGATAACAATGGTATCTAACCATTATGGCTTGAATGTTTGTGTCTCCCTCAAAATTCTTATATTGAAACCTTAACCCCAAAAGATAATAGTCTTAGGAGGTGGAGCCTTTGGGAAGTGCTTAGATTATAAGGATATCCAGGTTCTTCCATAATATTATTGGAGGTTTAATATCATAAAACTCAAAAAGAGAAGATTTCACAAAGGATGAAATAATGCAGCTTGTGTATCCTATAACTTTTCCTCTATATAGAACTGTTTCTTATATTTAGAAATATATATATATTTCTTATACTTAGGGCAGATATCATAGGACTAGGAAATTATCATTTGTAAAGTTTTTAGAAAATATATACAGTTGAGGTCTAGATCTGGATACACTGTTATTCCCATAATATTTCTTGAGCCATGAGTCATTCAACTTTTCTAACACTGTCAGCTAAAAAAAATCCATCTTTATTTAATTTCTCTGATCATGATAAGTGTACTCTTTAGTCCCCATCACCTATCTCACCCATCCCTCCATCCACCTCTCCTTTGGTAACCATCAGTTTGTCCTCTAGAGTTAAGAGTCTGTCTCTTGGCTTGTTTCTTTCTCTCCCCATCTTTTTTCCTCTCCTTTGCTTGTTTTGTTTCTTGAATTCCATATGAGTGAAGTCATACGGTTTTGGTCTTTTTCTGACTGACTTACTCTGTAGCTCTATCCCTGTTTTTGCAAATGGGAAGATTTTATTCATTTTTGTGGATGAATTATATTCCATTGTATATAGATACCACATCTTCTTTTTCCATTCATCATTTGATGGAAACTTGGGCTGCTTCCATATTTTGGCTAATATAAATAATACTGCAACAAACATAGGGATATATGTATCCATTTGAATTACTGATTCTATAATTTTGGGGTAAGTACCTAGTAGTGTAATTAGTGGATCATAGGATAGTTCTTTTTTTAAATTTTTGAGGAATCTCCATGCTGTTTTCTGCAGTGGCTGCACCAGTTTTCATTCCTACCAATAGTCCACCAGAATTCATTTTTCTTCACATCCTTGCCAACAATTGTTGTTTCTTGTGTTTTTTATTTTAGCCATTCTGACAGGTGTAAAGTGATAACTCATTGTAGTTTTTTTTAAGTTTATTTATTTTGAGAGAGAGAGCACACATGCACACATAAGTGGGGGAGGGTCAGAGAGAGAGAGAGAGAGAGAGAGAGAAAGAGAATCCATGTTCAGCGTGAAGCCTGATGTGAGGCTCTGTCTCATGACCATGAGATCATGACCTGAGCTGAAATCAAGAGTCAGATGCTTAACTGACTAAGCCACTCAGGTGCCCTATCTCGTTGTAGTTTTGATTTGCATTTCCCTAATGATGAGTGATGTTGAGCATCTTTTCATGTGTCTGTTGGCCATCTGGTCTTCTTTAAAGAAATGTCTATTCATGTCTTCTGCCCATTTTTAATTGGACTATTTTTTGGGTGTTGAGTTGCATCATTTCTTTATATATGTTTTCCATTCCATAGGTTGCCTTTTAGTTTTGTTGATTATTTCCTTTGCTGTGCAGAAGCTTTTTATTTTCATTTAATCCCAATAGTTCATTTTTGCTTTTTGCCCTTTCCTCAGGAGACATATCTAGAAAAATATTGCTACTGCCAATGTCAGAGAAATTACTACCTGTGCTTTCTTCAAGGATTTTAATGTTTTCAGGTCTCATATTTAAGTTTTTAATCCATTTTGAATTTATTTTTTGTGTATGGTGAATGAAAGTGGTCCAATTTAATTCTTGTGCATTTTGCTGTCTAATTTTCCCAACACCACTTATTGAAGAGACTTTTCCCAATTGTATATCCATTCCTCCTTTGTCAAAGATTAATTGACCATATAATTGTGGGTTTATTTATGGGTTTTTAATTCTATTCCATTTATTTACAAGTCTGTTCTTATGACAATACCATACTGTTTAATTACTACTGCTTTGTAATATAACTTGAAGTCTAGAACTGTGATTTTTGTTTTTTAATTCTGTCTTAGTTTATATTACACTAGGACCCTTAGGATCTATATTTTGGGTGTGAAAATTTTTAATTTTTAATATTGGATATAATATTCAAGGCATCAACTCATTGATTTTTTTCAGCTAATTTATTTTTTAGGTATGCATAGCAATTAGGAGATTCCAAGCTGCATAGAAAATTTCTTAGAACACAAATCTACAAAGTTCAAGTTGATAATGTACCTTGTGAGGATACATTCATCTAAAGAAGCAATATGGTTATTACTCACCACATTTATTCATTTATACAGCATTAGGTTTTGAGTATCAGTTATGTCAGGTACTATTCAGCATAAGGTTTTGAGCATCAGTTATGTCAGGCACTATTAATTAAGCATATGGCAGAAGCATCTGATGGCAACAGCAATCAAAACAAGCTCCCCGTCTTCTTGGAAGAGGGAGTTAAGTACGTAAACAGATGCATAAATTAGATTGTTTTGGAGTGTGATGAATGGTATGAAAAATATCAGAGGAGGTGACTGGAAAAGGAGAGAAGGAAAGGAGAGTCATCTTCAGTTAGCTCATACTTATTTGAAGAGATTTGAACTGAGAACTGATTAATGAGATAGGTCTAGTTGTGTGAAGATCTGGGCAAGAGTGCTTCAGGCAAAGGGAACACTTCGTCATGCTAGTGAAATAAAAATGACCTTATCTGGATAAAAGGAGCATGAAGAAGCTCTTTGTTCACTGTAGCTGGAACAAAATGGGGGAAGAAAATGTTAACAGGAGATGAAATTAGCAGAGTAAGGGGAATGGTATTTTGAAGTCTCCTGAGCTGTGATAAGGTCTTTGGATTGATTTTGAATCATAAGAATATCTTAATTTTCTGGACCCTCATAGATACATAGAGCTGATAGATAGATAGATAATTTCACTTTAGGTAGCATGGAACAAAACTTCTTTTAAAAAACCTTTCACAGGCACTAATCTTGGCATAAGCAATGGCCAGTAAACTGTGGCTCCTTCATATCTTTAAAATTTGCCATGTGTTCTGGCAATTATTTTTCTACTTTGCCAAATTCAGCACCAAATGCTTCACTGTCTCTCTTACATATTAATAAAATAAAACATGTGGACAACTTTTTCTCTTGGATTCTTGTCTCTAGTATTATTCAGTGTTGAATAGTGTTGATTAAAAAGGATAACCTGAAAATATATAGTAGGAACCAACAATACCCAACACCATGATCATAAGCTGGTTAGTGTATTCAAAGACTTTATCCTAAAAATCCTGGCTCCCTCCCTGTCCAAATAAGGGCATATGGTTTTCATAAAAGTTATTGATATGAGGGGTATTATTTTTCTTATTCATTAAGCAATTATTACAGCCAAACATATCTAATACAATACCTTTAGAGCATCATAACTTTGAAGAAAACAAAATAATAATTTGCATAAAAAGGTATTACAAATTTAGGTTAAGTAGAAAAGTATGTGACAAATTACATAATAAAGATATCTACAAATTCTTTGGGAACATAGAATAAATATCTCCAGTATTGAAAAAATTAGAGATTTTAACCTCAGGAATCCAGAAAAGTTGGATTTATTTGTTTGTGTCTCACTTCCCTTTTCCAGTGAGGATGTTGGACTCCTTTCTAAAATACACACACCCTCCTCCCTCTCCCCTTCCTTCCCCCAGAAGGAGCTAAAACAGTAGACTGGGCCACTGGCCAAAGAAAATCAAACCTACTCTTAGTTTGGAATTTCTAAAAATTTGAACAGATCAAACTAGAAAAATATAGTCAAGGTGTTTGTTGATATTGTGTTTGTTTTTTAAAGTTGTATTTCATCAGGTAATTCCTTAAGGACTAAAACTCAAACATTTACATAATAGTAGTATACATAAAGTGTCTTTCATAGAGTGGTTGCTCAATAAATATTTGAATATATAAGGAAATATATTCTTGTTGTGCTGCTAAGGCCTCCCTGATTGATACTTTACCTGTTTTATAACGTCAAAATATCCCCTTGGTTGTATTGATCAATTCTTATTCACCATAGTTCTTGCTGAACTGCAAAATCCTTGCCTACATTTTTGAATGTCTTCTTGATACCGACTTCTATTTGAGATTATTCACAATTACTATTAATGTGTTGGTTTAACTGACAATTCATATTTCTGAAACATACCCCTATTTAATACCCTTTTTCTATGGCCAACAGGCAACAAACACAGGTCTAGTGAACAGATTATATAATGCGTTTCCTTTTTGGCTACTAGATGTTCTTGGCTTACTAGATGTTGTGTTTTTGCTAGTTGTTGCCATGCTTAGGTTAATTGATGGTACCATGCAAATAACCTTAAAGTAAAAAGTGTACCTAGGTCCTTTTACTCAAAATGAACACTTGAAAACATTGTGATTTTGATGCTGCTGTTAATTATAGTATTTCTTTCAAGCCATTGTTAATTAAACTACCTTTAGATTTTATTATTTTCTGTCAAAAATTTAGTTGACTTTTTGAAGTATATGTAACTCTAGTAGAGAGTAAAGAGTTTCATTCTATAGTTATTTTTTCCTCTCACATTTAAATAAAAATGTTTCACCTGGGTACTTATATTTATGGCAACCCTAATTATAGCATTTAATAACCATTATTGTAAGTAGCCTGCTGTCTATTAATACTCACTCGTAGATTGTGAGCATCTTAATGGTCCTCATCATTTGTCCATTCTAGTTGTGCCCATACAGAGCATTATGTTTCTCTGGAACATAAAATGTGCTCAGTAAATGTTATTGAAGACATGGATGAATGAGAAAACCATATGAAAACTTATATCAACATTAAGAGCAAGATTACTTGGCATTCTTTTTATTTTTTTTAACATTTATTCACTTTTGAGAGAGAGCGAGAGAGACAGAGTGTGAGGAGGGAAGGGGCAGAGAGAGAGGGAAACACAGAATCTGAAGCAGGCTCCAGGCTCTAAGCTGTCAGCACAGAGCCCGACATAGAGCTCAAACTCACAAACCACAAGATCATGACCTGAGCTGAAGTTGGACACCCAACTGACTGAGGCACCCAGGTGCCCCAAGATTACATGGCATTCTATCTTTCGAAATAAAGAATTTTTTCTTCAGAACTTCAAGGATGATAACATTAATCCTTTCTAAAGACAAGTTGAAGTATTACTTTCTGGTCTTTAATAAATACTGATATTTTCAACTATTCATTACATGTATTTGTCAAGACAAAGACACTTTTGTCCATGACTTTGTCAATGACTTCACGTTTTAATTCTCTTAGGATTTTCTGATAAATACAATCTGGTCCTCTTGATTTACTCTAATTTCTCATCTGGCTTCATAATTTACTCCTTTGAGAATTTTGACTTTGCCAATTACATATTCAGATTTTTCTTAAAATACACGTTTAGCATAATGATTTCCCTATGTCATATTACTCCAATATAAAAGGCATGTATACAATAAATTCCGTATTCTTAATTCTCACCATTTTTTCTTTGATGCATTAGGGCATATTATTACTTCCAGTATATGGTTATTTTTTATGCTGTTAAATTATTTCTGAGCATTTAATTTTCTTTTTTCTTTTTTTTCTTTTTCTTTTTCTTTCTTTCTTTTTTTTTTTTTTTTTTTTTTTTTTTTTGCTTCTTGGCATGTATGTTTTTTTCTTCCAAGTTTTTATTTAAATTCCACTTAGGTAACAAAAAGTGTAATATTAATTTCAAGTATAGAATTTAGTGATTCAGGACTTCCATACAACACCCTGTGCTCATCACAAGTGCTCCCCTTAGTCCCCATCACCTATTTCACCCATCCCCCAGCCCACCCCCACTCTAGTAACCATCAGTTCTCTATAGTTAAGAGTCTGTTTCTTGGTTTTCCTCTCTTCATTCCTCCCCCCACCCCGTGTTCTTTTGTTTCTTAAATTTCACATATGAATGAAATCATATGGTATTTGTCTTTCTCTGACTGACTCAATCCACTTGAGTCCGCATAACACTCTCTAGCTCCATCCATGTCATTGAAAATGGAAAGATTTCTTTTTTTATGGCTAATATTCTGTTGTGTTACACACACACACACACACACACACACACACACAAACCACATCTTCTTTACATTTGTCAGTCGATGGACTGACATAATTTGCTGTTATGGATAATGCTACTATAAACATCGGGGTGCACATATCCCTTCAAATTAGTATTTTTGTTATCTTTTGGGTAAATACCTAGTAGTGCAATTGCCAGACCCAAGATAATTCTATTTTTAACTTTTTGAGGAAACTCCACAGTGGCAGTGCAAGACCGTTCCCCTTGCTTCTCCTTGCGAGCACCTGTTATTTCTTATATTGTTGATTTTAGCCATTCTGATAGGTGTGAAGTGATATCTCATTGTAGTTTTGATTTGTATTTCCCTGATGATGAGTGATGTTGAGCATCTTTTCATGTGTCTGTTGGCAATCTGTATGTCTTCTTTGGAAAAATGTCTGTTCATGTCTTCTGTCCATTTTTTAATTGGATTATTTTTTTGAGTGTTGAGTTTGATAAGTTCTTTATAGATTTTGGATACTAACCTTTTACCTGATATGTCATTTGCAAATATCTTCTCCCATTCCATAAGTTGCCGTTCAGTTTTGTTGACTGTTTCCTTTGCTGTGCAGGAGCTTTTTATTTTGATGAAATCCCAATAGTTTATCTTTACTTTTGTTTCCCTTGCCTCAGGAGACCTATCTAGTAAGAAGTTACTATAGCCGATGTCAAAAGATGTACTGCCTGTGCTCTACTCTAGGATTTTAATGGTTTCAAGTCTCACATTTAGGTCTCTAATACATTTTGAATTTATTTTTGTGTATAGTATAATAATATGGTCTAGTTTCATTCTTTTGCATGTTCCTGTCCAGATTTTCAAACATCATTTGTTAAAGAGACTGTCTTTTCTCCACTGGATATTCTTTCCTGCTTTGTTCAAGATTAATTGACTGTATAGGTGTGGGTTCATTTCTTGGTTTGCTATTCTGTTCTTTTGTTCTGTATGTCTATTTTTGTGCCAGTACAATATTGTCCTGATGACTACAACTTTGTAATATATCTTGAAATCTGGAATTGTGATGCCTCCAGCTTTGCTTTTCTTACTCAAGTTTGCTTTGAGCTATTTGAGGTCTTTTGTGTTTCCATACAAATTTTAGGATTGTTTGTCCTAGCTCTGTTAAAAATGTTGTTGGTATTTTGATAGGGATTGCATTAAATGTGCAGATTTTTTTGAGTAATGTAGACATTTTAACAATACTTGTTCTTTCCATAAGCATGGAATATTTTTCCCTTTTTTTGTGTGTCATCTTAAATTTCTTTCATCAGCTTTATAGGTTGCAGAGTACAGATCTTTCACCTCTTTGGTTAGGGTTATTCCTAGACATATTGTGGCTTTGGGTGAAATTGTAAATGGGATTGATTACATGATTTCTCTTTTTGCTGCTTCATTTTGCGTATATAGAAATGCAACAGATTTTTGTACATTGACTTTGTATCCTGCAACTTTACTGAATTTGTGTATCAGTTCTAGCAATTTTTTGGTACAGTTTTTTGGGGTTTTCTTTTCTTTTTTTATTTTTTTTTATGTTTATTTATTATTGAGACAGAAACAGAGCACAAGTTGGGGAGGGGCAGAGAGAGAGGGAGACACAGAATCCGAAGCAGGCTCCAGGCTCTGAGCTGTCAGCACAGAGCCTGATGCGGGGCTCTAACCCATGAACTGCGAGATCATAACCTGAGCCTAAGTCAGACGCTTAACTGACTGAGCCACCCAGGCGCCTCTGGGGTTTTCTACATAGGGTATCATGTCATCCGCAAAAGGTGAATGTTTGACTTCTTCCTTGATAATTTGGATGTCGTTTATTTCTTTGTGTTGTGTGGTTACTGTGGCTAGGACTTCCCGTATTGTGTGAAATAACAGTGTGAGAGTGTCTTGTTCCATCCCTAATTAATATTAAATTTTATTCTATATTTTGTGCTTTTACATAGTTCTGTTTTCTTGATCTCCAAATGTCATAAACATGTGTTTGTATGTATATATGGGTGTTTTTTTTAATTTTGTTAATGTTTATTTATTTTTGGTAGATAGAACACAAACAGGAGACAAGAGAGAGGGAGGCACAGAATCTGAAGTAGGCTCCAGGTTCTGAGCTGTCAGGACAAAGCCTGATGCGAGGCTCAAATCCATAGACCGTGAGATCATGACGTGAGCTGAAGTCAGATGCTTAACCAACTGAGCCACCCAGGCACCCCTATTTGGGTGTTTTAATGCAGTGTCCTTCAGGTTGTTTTTTTATTACTTTGTATACGGGAACAAAAGTTACACCCTTGCAAATGATGTGATTTTGAACACTTAAGTGTCATGCAGTAGCTCTCTCTTCCTTACTCTGCCACTCTTCTAATTTTCTTTAAAAAAAAAAAAAAAGAGCAAAGAAACAGAGAAATCCAGAAAACAGGTAGAATTTAATCTACCTTCACTTTGAGCCTATCAAAAATACCTTAATCCACAGTAACTCATCTTTTGACTTTGAAACACTTTTAAAGCTAAGAAAGAAGAAAGAGATTTTTTTAAAAAAATTTAATGTTTTATTTATTTTTGAGAGAAAGAGAGAGACAGTGTGAGCAGGGGAGGGTCAGAGAGAGAGGGAGACACAGAATCAGAAGACAGGCTCCAGGCTCTGAGCTAGCTGTCAGCACAGAGCCCGATACGGGGCTCGAACCCACGAACCGTGAGATCATGACCTGAGCCGAAGTTGGATGATTAATCGAATGAGCCACCCAGGTGCCCCAAAAGAAGAAAGAGATTTTTGATATTTCTTTCTCGCTGTTGCTGTTTACTGTCATGACAACTCATGTGTTTATGCTTTTTTTTTGTTCACCCCTTTGTCTTTCCACTTTGTACATTTAAACTCATATCTATCAAAGTAACAAACAAAATTCTAATATTGACAGTTCCAACTCCTGGAATGTTTTAGACTTTTCCCACTGAGATAATTGAGTTTCTCTTTCATTATTTGCATCAGCAAAGGAGAAATTTTTTACTCGCTAATAACCATGACCTCCATGCCTAGCTCAGGTCTTGTTGTAACAAGGTACTATATAAAAGTTATTCAGTAATGTATACGTCTAGATATTAATTATATGGCAGTCAGAATTCTTGTTTTAATTTCAAGCATTTAATCAGGCTTCTGATTTTAGGTGACCAATCTATAAGTTGTCTGTTGCTGTTATCTTCTGTGATTTAACATCAGTAAATATGAAAACAAATTAAAATTATATGATTTTTAATTACTCTTTAGAATCTTTTTAAAAATTTTTTTAATGTTTTATTTATTTTTGAGACAGAGAGAGACAGAGCATGAGATGGGGAGGGGCAGAGAGACAGGGAGACACAGAATCCAAAGCCGACTCCAGGCTCTAAGCTGTCAGCACAGAGCCCGACACAGGGCTCGAACCCACGAATGTGAGACAATGACCTGAGCTAAAGTTGGAGGCCCAACCGACTAAGCCACCCAGGTGCCCCAAATTACTCTTTAGAATCTTTCAGAGTTTTAAAACTGTGCTGCTTAGCAAGTCTATTATGAGTTTAGTGAATACTTTATCAAGAAAAAATAATAGCAGAGCATTCCTTTACTTCTCCAGGAGAGAGGTTCTCTTTTTTTTGCTTCATTTTTAAGATTACAGATGTTTTGCCTTTTGTAGTCATTTTGTACTATATGACAGAATTTTTTAGATTATTTCATATAGACTTGTACTAAAGTAACATTTATTTAAAAAGATAAGAGGTACTAATGAGCCATGGATCAAATATAGTAAAGAGTCATAATTCCAACCTAGTATGTTTAAAGTAAATAAAAAGCACATAAGTAAAATTTAATGTTCACATACTCCCTGGGCCTAATAAAACTTTGAAAATGAGAAGTATGGAAAAATTATGAAGTATGGAAAATCAAGGTATATGTTGTGAATGTTAAGAAGCAAAGATTATAAAAAACTTTCAGTCAAGTGAGGATTGAAGATAAAAAGGTCTGTGTCCCTATGTAGAAGCAGTTGAAATTTTAAGTCTATTTAATTAAATGTGACATTTTTCATAAGCCTGTTCCAAATTTTATATTCAAAAGGAAGGATAAAATTGAACTGAATGTGGAGAAAGTTGTAGAGTTGCAAGGCAATTATGTTATAGTAATTATGATATATAAAATTATAGAGTATTATCTCATATTTAAATATATATAATTAATGTGATAAAAATTATACAATATAATATAGTAACTCATTTACAGATCAGTACAATGGTATACCACAGAGTTTTTAAAACAAAGATCTTTGTTATTTACTTATAAAATTTAAAACTAAAAATTAAGTGCTCTGCAAATTCCTATTTTCTATCTTCATGTTTACCAAAATACTACCTCTGCACTAGGAAGATAATGTATAAAAGTAGAAACACATTCCTCTTTTGAAATTTTAAGTCAGAGCTGTTTTGTTTGAATGTTGTATCTTTAACTGTGATTTTGTTGAAAACAAACTGACTTTTACAACAATGATAAAAATATATGGTTGGGAATTATGTTTCCAGCACAAAATGCTAATATTGGACTGAATTTTTTAAACTCTCCTTCCCCTCAATGCTATAAAATAGCCACACGGAGTTTAATTCTACAGGTTTATATTAGAAATAAATATATGCTGTTTTAGCAATTCAAAAGAAATGGAAGGTTCTGAAAAAAAAATCTGTTAACTGTTTTCATCCCACTTCTAACCCACCCATCTTCCATCTCCAAGCTGCCTTTCTAATGATGTTTATTACTGTTTATGTAATTCGATATGTTTCTTTGATTATACAAACATTTATGCACACAATAATTAATTGATACCCTATGCCTGTTTTCAAGAAATAATAGGTTATACTCAATTAGAAATAAACGCCTATTGCCATGGCAGTAGGTACAATGAAAGTCTGTATTTTCAATTCAAAGAACACAATTTCCCAGTTACATTCCCAGTAGTTCCTCAGAAACAGCTAGTAAGAATACGTACAATTTATTACTTCTGCATAAATGACTGCTTCTGTTAGAGAACATAAAAAATAATATATTGAAATAATAGGTATGCTGGAACATTGAAGAAAGTTTTAGGCCGAAACTTAAAATCACAAAGGCAGAAAATAGAAAAATTAAAGCTTAGCTACCAAGGTTATCAACACTGCATAATTTGTAAAATGAAGTTCAACCTGAAGATGTTGAATTGCTGACAATTATATATGCAGTTCTTCCATATTCAAAATAACTAAAGAAAATCAGCATTTCTTTACAAAAAGGTACATGGTTTTTACTTTAGATTTTTAAACAATAAAATATGCAAGTTTGTTTTTTGTAGACATTAACATAAATTTTTAATGTAGCAAGTGTACAGAAAATTTATATAATTTCTAGCATTTCCTAATATTTCATTTAATATTTTAGAATTTCAAAATAGTTATGCAGAATAGAGGGAATCTAATTAACATTTAAAAATTTTGAAATAAACATTGAAAAATTATTTAGGGTATACATACATGAAGATTTAATTTTTTTTTTTTACATTTTATTTATTTTTGAGAGACAGAGAGAGACAGAGCATGAACAGGGGAGGGGCAGAGAGAGAAAGAGACACAGAATCCGAAGCAGGCTCCAGGCTCTGAGCTAGAGGTCAGCACAGAGCCCGACGTGGGGCTCGAACCCACGAACCGTGAGATCATGACCTGAGCCCAAGTTGGACGCTCAACTGACTGAGCCACCCAGGCACCCCTACATGGAGATTTTAAAAAGTAATTATATTGAGAAACTTTTCACACTACTCAAATGAATATCTTGCCTGGAATAATAAAATTTATTAGTAATGAAAATATCTATTTTCTGGGTTCTTTATGTCTAAATTGACTAAAGGGATAACATTGAGAATTCTTATCCCAAAACAGACTTTATTTTTTTTCATAAATATTTTTTTGGTAGGACAGAATTGATAAATCATTTTTATTTGCATTTGTTTGAATTACTAAAAATGTTGAAATGTCTGTATTTTTGTAACAAGTGTATTTCTTATAGTGAATTTTCCTTTTTTTTTCTTTTATAGTTTATTGTCAAGTTGGTTTCCATATAACACCCAGTGCTCATCCCCACAAGTGGCCTCCTCCATGCCCATCACTCCCCTTTCCCTTCCCACTCCCCCATCAGCCCTCAGTTTGTTCTCAGTATACAAGAGTCTTTCATGGTTTGCCTCCCTCCCTCCCCCTCCCCCATGGTCCTCTGTTAAGTTTCTCCTGTTCCACTTATGAGTGAAAACATATGGTATCTGTCCTTCTCTGCCTGACTTATTTCACTTAGCATG
>CM053560.1:65476925-65524419 GCA_028646485.1 Cryptoprocta ferox | reverse complement strand
GATCCATTCATCAGTTGATGGACATTTAGGCTCTTTCCATGTTTTGACTATTGTTGAAAGTGCTGCTATGAACATTGGGGTACATGTGCCCCTATGCATCAGCACTCCTGTATCCCTTGGGTAAATCCCTAGCAGTGCTATTGCTGGGTCATAGGGGAGTTCTATTGTTAATTTTTTGAGGAACCTCCACACTGTTTTCTAGAGCAGCTGCACCAGTTTACGTTCCCACCAACAGTGCAGGAGGGTGCCTGTTTCTCCACATCCTCGCCAGCATCTAGAGTCTCCTGAGATGTTCATTTTAGCCACTCTGACTGGCATGAGGTGGTATCTCAGTGTGGTTTTGATTTGTATTTCCCTGATGATGAATGACTCTGAGCAATGTTTCATGTGTCTGTTGGCCATCTGGATATCCTCTTTGGAGAAGTGTCTATTCATGTCTTCTTCCCATTTCTTCACTGGATTATTTGTTTTTTGGGTGTGGAGTTTGGTGAGTTCCTTGTAGATTTTGGATACTAGCCCTTTATCTGATACGTCATTTGCAACTATCTTTTCCCCTTCCGTGTAGGTTGACTATTAGTTTTCTTGATTGTTTCCTTTGCAGTGTAGAAGCTTTTAATCTTGATGAGGTCCCAATAGTTCATTTTGGCTCTTGATTCCCTTGCCTTTGGGGATGTGTCAAGTAGGAAATTGCTGCGGTTGAGGTCAAGGAGGTTGTTTCCTGCTCTCTCCTTTAGGGTTTTGATGGTTTCCTTTCTCACATTCAGGTCCTTCATTCATTTTGAGTTTATTTTTGTGTATGGTGTAAAAAAGTGGTCTAGTTTCTATTTTTTGCATGTTGCTGTCCAGTTCTCCCAGCACCATCTGTTAAAGAGGCTGTCTTTTTTCCATTGGATACTCTTTCCTGCTTTGTCAAAGATTAGTTGGCCATACATTTGTGGGTCCAATTCTGGGTTCTCTATTCTATTCCATTGGTCTATGTGTCTGTTTTTGTGCCATATTTTTTTCATAAATCTTGAGGACGTTTCTTTATAGCAAAACAAACATATGCATACAGAAATAACTACATATATAATTTATTGAATATATGATTTATTGAATTTATATTTATTGAATATGTACCATCTGCCAAGTATTAAAGCATTAAAGGATAAAGTGGGGGACAAGGAAAGAGTCTAAGCTCTAGAATATTAGTGAATATTAGGAGATATGGTTGGAAATAAAGTAGTCAAGGTTTTGAAGACTCTAATTTTGATGTAGACCTCAATCTAATGCAATGTCATTGTTAATATCACATATCACTGGGGGGTTGTTATATGCATTTTTCTTTTTGACCTTTCAGATCTCTATTTTGGCAGTCAGTCATTTGAAGGAAGAGGTCATGTCCCAAGAATATAATATAGTAGTATCTCATTGCTACAGAAACGGTGCACAATACATATATCAATAAAATGTATTTGACATAAATTTGCCCTTTTTTGCAATTCTTCATATTCAGCATATTTTCTACACAATAGGTTGGGACTTGCTCTTTTTAATAAACTCACTTTTGATAAGATGTGACAGATGACATATGTTAGCTATCCCAGGGACATTTCTATTTTTAAAATAAAAAAAAAAATAAGAGAAGCTCTGCAATTTCCTATTGCCTAAACTTTTACAGTCTCTATATAATAAACTTTTTTTTTGGAAGTCTCCACACCCAGTATGGGGCTCAAACTCAGAACCCTTAGATTAAGAATCACACACTCTACTCACTGAGCCAGCCAGGTACCTCTATATAATAACCTTTCTCAACCCAATTTTGAAGTAACCCAACTGAGTCATTTCTATAAAAACAAGCTTAACTAATGCATAAATAAATGATGCAATGTGGATTTCAAGCTTTTGTGCAGTAACAAACAAATACATAAATAAATGTAGAGGAAGTACTCTTTACAGAATCCTTCAAATCAAGCCTAGAAAGCCTAGCTACTTTGCGAACTGATAGGGTCAATCTGTCTTGTTTTCTTTCTAGTCTAACCAGTGAACCCAAGAGTGCCTTATAGAGCGTAACTAGAATTCAAATCTACCAAAAACATTGTTAAAGTCAAATGGAAAAAAATAATGACAGGTCTTTAATACTGAATTTGTTCATTTTGTGTCCATTTAACTCCTGGTCTACATAAACTGTGCTCATTAGTTTTTTTTTTTTTTTTTTTTTTTAGTGTTTTGCATATGGTTCCATTTTTCAATCATTGAGAATCCACAGCATTTAAAGTTCCATATTGTATATATGGTGGTGAGCACAGCAGACAGTCCCTGCCTTCAAGGAGTTTACTGTTTAGGAAAAAGCAATGTAGTTAGATAAAGCCAATTTGCCAAATGCAATGAAATGAGTATAGATTGAGATTATACAACCTAGTGTGATTTACTTAGTGCTTGATTTAGTTTAAAGGGATACTGGTGCTTGCATTTTCCAAAAAAAGGCAGTGATTGAACTAAGGTTTGAATGCTTGTGGAATTTAGGTGAGTAGAGAGTGTGCAGTATAAGGAAAAATAAGGAGGAAGAAAGACCAGCAAGAAGAAGGCCATGAAATTTAAGATCTCAGAAATAAGAGAAGGCGTGATGTATTCAAGAAATTCTGTGGTAGGGGCACCTGGGTGGCTTAGTCAGTTAAGTGTCTGACTTTGGCTCAGGTCCTCATCTCACCATTTGTGAGTTCAAGCCCCATGGGGTCTCTGCTGACAGTTCAGAGCATGGAGTCTGCTTCAGATTCTGTGTCTCCTTCTCTCTCTACGCCTCACCCACTCATGCTCTGTCTCTGTCTCTCTCAAAAATAAATAAATATATATAAAAAAAGAAATTCTGAAGCTTAGGAAGTACATGGTAAGCCTGAACATTATTCAAGGTATAAAGAAGTCCTTGAAAAATGATGGAAGCCTCCCAAAAGGACACCAGAGCCACCTTGAAGAGGCCCCCACTGGCCAAATCAGAGACAATTTTGGCAACGGAATAGATAATGTAGTGTAAAGGATTGTAACTATAATATAATATGCCATGACTCCATTATTGGTATATACAAATGAAAAAAGTTAAAACTCTTCCTTAAAGTTTAATTTCAAATAATAAATGTAGAAAGCATGATGCAATTAGAAAAATCACTGTTTAGAAAGTGCCATAGCAATACTTACTTCAGTCAAGATTCATCAATGGATGTTACATTTAAAATATATATATTTATTTATTTTGATAAAGAGCACATGTATGCGAGTGGGGTAGGAACAAATAAAGTGCTTCGATCCCATGAATAGTGAGATCATGACCTGAGCCGAAAAGTCTGATGCCTAATGGACCGCGCCACCCAAATGCCCCGGATGTTACAATTAATAAGCAAAAATATCATAATAATATCTTTACATATTATCAAAGTTTATCCCTGTAAGTTATCCACTAATTCAAAGAGAAAAATAAAGACACCTGACAGCACTTAATGAAGTGAACAGTGTGTACATAACCTGCAAGGGGACAAATCAGTATTATATTCCTCTTGATATGTGTGCCTTGAGGGATACAACATCACTTCTGTGCTTTTTCTGCCCCAACTCCTTAACCTGTATTGGATCATGATGACATTTCAGGCAAATACAAAATGAGGGGTATTGTACAAAAATGACTTATCTATCTATACTCTTTAAAAGTTTTGAAGTCATGAAGAATACTTAAGGAAATGTTCCAGATTAAAGGAGAATGATGAGACATAAAAACTATCAGATGTGATTCTGGAGTGAATTTTGTCTAAACCATTAAGTCTTTGCTTTTTCTATATATATATAGTAAATTAAATAATTGTTGGTATTTGAATGAGATTTACATCATAGTTAATTTCCTGAGTTTGATATTAATGTATAGTTGTGTAAGAGAATGTCATTGCTTTTAGAAAACAAATTCTGAAGTATTTATAGGTAAGATTATATTAAGAATAATAAAGCATTGTGTCAAAGGTTAACATTTGGAGAACCTGGAAAAGTAGTACACAGGAAATCTTAGGGCTGTTTTTGCTTTGCTTTTTTATAACTCTAAAATTGTTTCAAAATAATGGCTATTGTTAAAAATGAGTATCATCTCTAAGCTTAAACCAATGCCTTTTAGGTCACCTGCAATGCCAAATTTTTGTTATTTGTTATTAAAGGAAAATGAAATATTTATTACATGTTAAAATCCTGTGATTTCTTATATCCCTTTTGCTGCCTATTTTTTATTTTCCTATTTTTAATTGAAGTATAGTTGACATTCAATATTCTATTAGTTTCAGGTATACAACATAGTGATTTAACATCTTACTATTACAAAATACTACTAGTTGCCACCTGTCAATATACAAAGTTATTATAATATTATTAACTATATTCCCTGTACTGTATTTTTCAGGGATGTGACCTATTTTTTATAACTGGATGTTTGTATTTCTTAATCTCTTTACCAACTTCACCCCCTAGCCCACAACCACCAGTTTGTGAGTCCATTTTCTTTTTTCTTTGTCTTGTATTTTAGATTCCACTTATAAGTGAAATCTTAGGGTATTTGTCTTTCTCTATCTGACTTACTTTAGCTTAATATCTCTAGGTCCATTCATGATGCAGATGGCAAGATTTCATTATTTTTTTTTTATGACTAGGATTACTCTGTGTGTGTGTGTGTGTGTGTGTGTGTGTGTGTGTGTGTGTGTGTATTGTCATCTTTATCCATCCTTCTGTCAATGGACACTTAGATTGATTCTCTATCTTGGCTCTTATTAATCCTGTAAAAGGTATATGGATACATGTATCTTTTCAAATTAGTGTTTTTTTGGGGGGGCAAATATGTGGAAGTGGAATTATTGGGTCATATGATATTTGTATTTTTAATTTTTTTGAGGAATGTCCGTTTAGTTTTTCATAGTGGCTGTACCAATTTACATTTTCGCCAACAATGCATAAGTGTTCTCTTGTTCACATCCTTCCTAATACTTTATGTTTCTTGTCTTTTTGAGACTAGCTCTTCTGACTAGTGTGAGGTGATATCTTACTGCAGTTTTTATTTGCATCTCCCTGAGGATTAGTGATGTTGACCATCTTTTCATGTATTGGCCATGTATATGTCTTCTTTGGAAAAAGATCTATTTAGGTCCTCTGCCCATGTTTAAATCAGATTGTTTGTTTGATTTTGGGTTATATGAGTTCTTTATATATTTTAGGTATTAAATCCTTGTTGGATAAATCATTTACAGTATCTTCTCCCATTCAATAGATTGTTTTTTCATTATGTTGATAGTTTCCTTCAGTGTGCAAAAGCAGTTTGCACTACTTTGATGTAGTCCAGCAGTTTATTTTTACTTTTGTTAACTTTGCCTGAGGATACAGATAAAAAAAAATATTGCTAGGGGACGCCTGGGTTCTCAGTCATTTAAGCAATTGAATTCCACTCAGGTCATGATCTCACAGTTTGTGAATTTGAGCTGTCTGTGCTGACAGCTCAGAGCCTGGAGCCTGCTTCAGATTCTGTCTCCCTCTCTCTCGGCCCCTCCCTTGCTTGTGCTCACTCGAGATTCTCTCTCTCTCTCTCTCTCTCTCTCTCTCTTTCTCCAAAAATAAATATTAAAAAAATAGTAAAAAAAATATTGCCAATACTAATGTCCAAGTGTTTACTGCCAATGTTTTCTTCTAGAAGTTTTACGGTTTCTTATATACTTCTTATTGACCTTACATTTAGGTCTTTAATCCATTTTGAGTTTACTTTTGTGTATGGTGTAAGAAAGTGGTCCAGTTTAATTCTTTTGCATGTTGCTGTCCAGGTTTCCCAATACCATTTATTGAAAAGACTGTCTTTCCACCATTGTATATTCTTGCCTCTTTTGTGGTAGATTAATTGACCATATAAGCATGAGATATATGTGGACTCTCTATTCTGTTCTGTTGATCTATGTGTCTATCTATGTGCCACTACCAAGCTGTTTTTGATTACCGTAGCTTTGTAGTGTATCTTGAATTCTGGGATTATGATACTATAGCTTATAGAGAATGTAGTAAATTTACCTATTTCACATATATGCATCCTACATATTTACACAACATTGAATGCATACATTATGTGTCCAAAATTATCATTGCACACACATACACACAGATTTCTTAGCCAAGTGAGAAGGGAGAAATCTAAAAGGATGCCTAACTCAAGTAAATATATAGTTAGTGATAACAGGAAAATAATGATATATAATTATAGTTGATTGATTTTGAAAAGAGAGAATAGAAAAAAAGAGTCAAGAGTAAAAGGCCATTGTGACTTCTATCATTAATGAGCTAAACTCCATTTTAAAACAAAGTAAATTTTAGAGACCCATAGCTTGATTTTCTATGACCATTTGAGGAGGGAAGTAACCTCTTTTGAAAATCAGTTCTCTTACATTACTCTTCCCCTTTAATAAACTAATATTATCAAAATAAGAATGCGAAAGGGGTGCCTGGGTGGTTCAGTCGGTTAAGCATCTGACTTCGGCTCAGTTCATGATCTCATGGTTCGTGGGTTTAAGCCCTATGTGCTGACAGCTCAGAGCCTGTGACCTGTCTTTGGATTCTGTGTCTCCCTCTCTCTCTGACCCTCCTCTGCTCACGCTCTATCTCTCAAAAATAAATAAAACATTAAACAAATTTAAAAAAATAAAATAAGAATGCTAGAATTTGTACTCAAAGTATTAGACTACAATTTAATATGTACTAAGTACTAAGTGCAAGTTCAGGAAGTTAAGAATGTACCATCTTACAAACTGCTAAACACTCTGTAGGAATAGAAGAGTCTGTCAAAGATATTTTAATGTTGTGTATGCTAGGGTGCTATTTTTCAAGACCAGATGAATATTGTGAGAACTTAAGAAGGATATAACCTCAATTAGAAAAAAAGGAGGGGTGCCTGGGTAGCTCAGTCAGTTAAGCATCGCTTAGGTCATAATCTCACAGTTCCTGATTTGGAGCCCTGCGTCGTACTCTATGCAGACAGATCAGAGCCTGGAGCCTGCTCCGGATTCTGTGTCTCCTTCTCTCTGCTAGCCCATTACTCCTCTCCACTCATGTTGTGTGTGTCTCTCTGTCTTTCAAAAATAAATAAACATTAAATTTTTTTATAAAAAGAATGAAAGGAAAAGATTTAGAATTATTTTTCAGAGACATTGTTTTACATGTGTACATTTCTCCAAGTTACCACATATAAATTGGTAACTTCTATTTTAATCTCAATTTGGATTACATATGAAAAGCAACATCTTTTAAAAAATGAACTGAATTAATATAATTGTGTTTATATGTGTGCGCATGCATACATTTATTGTACTGAGTATCTTTGATTCAGTATAAGATAAAACAATTCATAACAGAATTTTTTTTTGCAACTTACTGTCAATCTTGAACTGCTCTTATTTGGATGTAATCTTGAAAAATAGTAACTCAGGCTATGTTGAAGACAAAGATGGATAGATGGATAATAGATATATACAGGCATTGATATATTCTTTCACATTGAAGTAATTTATCCAAACTTTAGAGGATTTTAAAATCGTTCCATATTCCATAACATAGTCAAAGAATGCCATCTAAAAATTAAAATAAGTTCTATAATGATTAATATATATGAAAATGTATTGAAGAAGACATTATGTCCTGCCCTGCAGGAAAACAGTTATTCATATTTTCAATTGCTTCTATTCTAATAGAGTAAAAATATAGCATCAATACACATGCACACGCACATACCCCAAGTTGCTTTTAGGTCCTTAAACTTATGTAATAATGCTTAGCAATTATTTTTATCTCCATTAATAGATATCACTTAAACATCACTTATAAGCCATATTCTTATCCTGTTAAGTAAATGGATAAAAATGATCAGATGAAGGGAATAGTTAAGCCTGGTGAGGGGAGTCAGGAAGGGAGACCTCAGATTTGTTTTGTTTTGTTTTTTTGGATTCTAGTCTAAAAACAGTAATCAAAGGATCCCAAAAAATAAAAACAGAGTGTAAGTAGGCATTATCTTTAATGAATTAATTGCTTGAACAATAAGTGCAGTATTCAGCTCTGATGTGTTGGCAAATGGTTTGAATAAGCACTGAAGAAGCTAAGTGGAAGGCAACCTGAAAAGAATACAGGAACTCTAAGCCACAAACACCTGTTAACTATTCTGAGCATCTTCAGTGCTGATTATGTCATTTACTTTGGCACCCTTTGAATGCATGGCATTGAAATTGTTTCCTGCCTAGCGATCTAGTTAAATGAGTGTACTGTGTTTTCCATCCCAATTAAAAGCAAAGGGTTGGTGGCATTTTTATGTCCTTATGGAGCACTTCCTTTTTTACTTAAATACCTAAGATTGAATCCTGCCTTTTTCTAATCAAAGAAACCTCAAATACAGTATCTTAGGCCAACACCTTTAGTTCCTTTTCTCCTTTGACCACCTGCCTGACCTATTTTCTTATTATTGACTTCTTGTTATTCAGTAAAGGATGATTGTTGGCAGTGAAGCCCAGGAACACTTGGTTCTATTTAAAACAAAGCCTACTGTTGAATTCAGTGTCAGAGCTGAGGTTTATAGCATTGAAGAATTGCCTTGATAAATGGCCCTGACATTACAGCTTCCACGACTCCACCTTCAATGTCATCACAACACAGCATAAGTGTTAAAGTATGGCCGTTGCTGCCTCCCCAAAACATATTAACTTGATGCTTACTCTATCTCCGGATCCCATAGGCACAATAAATGGAGAAAATAACACATTTACAAACTGATAAAACCCAGCAAAGCTAATAAAATCAGACACTTTATAGCTCGGCTAATCGTGTCCTTTGAAGGGCATCAAATAACACATCATGTACTGCTCAGGGGGAAATCAAATTAGGTGCAGCAGTGTCCCTTCAGAATGAACACATTTGAATAGACAGAAGCTATTGTAGCTAATCAGCTTGCATTGTCGATACTTTATCATTAATACAATGTTTATGTTAAGTGAGCATTATGCAGTTTTTGTATGAAAAGGAGTAAAGTATTCCTTAAATTGTTGCTGTTTGCATTCTGAATCTGTTTTCTATTTTTGTTTTGATTTTATTTTTAATGTGTCATAAAGTGGTGTGCCTCCCTGTTAATCGTGTTTAAAAGTCTTTTAGCCTATAAAGAATTGACCAAGTTACTCGTTTCAGAGATCCCCTGCCTTTCATTTTCCCTTCTTCTTATTCCCAATTCCAAATCATCACCATATCATTGGCGTAGGAAAACATAAATATTTATAACAAATAGAGCCAAGTATCTTGCTCCAGAATGTTTAGCTCTGTCTTAAACCAAAGTCTATACAGAGAAAATGCCAATATTCTTTCTTTGCCAAATCTTGAATTCAGAGTTCACATTCTTAGTGATGTGCCATTTCTCTTCCATCAAAGCTTGAATTACATATAAAAATTTTTAAATCTCTCTTTGCAAGGACGACAGTTAAGAATCCCCAGAATTAGAGGTTATTCCTGGAAAGAGGTTATTAGACCATAGAAAGAGGATCTGGGAGTTAAGGTCTTAGAGACATTGAATTAATGTTCTAAGGCACAGGTCAGCAATCTGTGGCCTCTGCCCAAATACGTCCCACCTACTTCTATAAATAAAGTTTTATTGGATACAACCACAGTTAATTATTTTTAACATGTTGTCTGTGGCTGTCGTCACATAGTTATAACAGAAACCATAAGGCCCAAATTGTTTAATAAACCCAAAAATATTTAATATCTGACCCCCTACAGAAAAAAAAAAATTACCCACCTCAATTTTAAGGGCATGACTCTATAGACTTTATTAAAGGGGAAAGGATGAAAAGAAAAAAGATTCCTAGTGAGAATAAGACCTATATATGTAAGTGAAATCAAATAAAATCTTGTCACAGAAAGACTAGAAACCAAGGAATCCATACTAATACAAATAAATTATTTAAGAAATAAAAATGGAGGAAAAAAAGACAAATCTCCTGTGCAGAAGAAATCCAAATGGTTTATGTAAATATTTTGCCTTTAAGGAGATGGGACATTTACTTCCCATTCCTTAAAAGTAAACTGTATATAGAGACTTCCTTCCAAAGACTACTGTATGAAAAGGAGGAAAAGGGAGGGTAACTTTACAGTGAGAAACCTAACAAACAAACATATGGTGAAAGTCAATATCCACGTTGTTAAGTCATGTGATATGATATGATGAAAGTGACATTTTAGTTCTGTGGTATTCCTTTCACAAAACACTTAAATCCAGTCTAATCGTGAGAAAAACATCAGATAACTCCCATTGTGGGACATTCTATAAAATAACTGCCCCGTACTTGTCAAAAGTGTCAACATCATTAAAAACAAGGGAATTCTGAGAAACTCCCACAATTATGAGGAGCCCAAGGAAACATGACAACTAAATGTAGAATAGTATCCTGCATGGGATCCTTGAATCAAAAAAAGTTGAGCCTAGAAATTAGGATATATGAATAAAGCATGGACTTTACTTAGTATTAAATGTATCAGTATTGGCTCTTAATTTTAACACCTTCCATGTCGAGGTAAAATGCTAATAAGCAAAAGTGGGTGTGGCATATATGGGAACTCTGTACTATCCTTGTAATTTTTCTATAAATCTTAAGTTGCTAAAATTAAAAAATATATATATTTTTAAATGTCTAGTAACTATATTATGAAAATATTTGATCATTATCTGGCTCCAGATCTTTTCTATGAATTTAAACTCCATAAAAACCCATTCATCTCATACGTAAGGAAGATTATAAATAAGTGTAAGTGAAGGAATTGTACAAAGTCTCGATAGTAAGCTCCTTCATAAAAATGCTCAATGATTGTAAACACTGTAAGCAAAAATTAATTGTATGTAGATTACTACAAACCCGGACTCTAGAATAAATTTTAGTTTCTGTAGTACTATCATGATTTTTCACCACACTCAAGTGGCTGCTGACAAGGTTCAGTGACTTGGTCAACTCACCACAGTTATTTTCTAAGGATCATTCACTCTTGAGGGCCTATATCTTACTATCAAGAATGGAGAAGGAAATGACTGAATCTCTCCATTCATTTTCTTTCCATTGTTACTGTCTTCCCTGCCCTAATATTGAGACCCTACCCCTTTTCTTAATTAACACTGGAGACTTCTTACCCCGCTAGATCTAACTGGGAGAGAGATACAGTTATACCTGTATCCTGTGGTATAATTTTCTCTTTAGAAAGTCAGTATAACATTGAAAATGGATATGCTAAAATTACAGAACTCATTTATTAAAGTATATTATCTAATATACTCATTCTGAAACTTCAAAAAGTGGGATGAAGTTGATTTTTTTACACTTATATGGTACTTTAAATTTATAAAATATATTTGTGTTCATATTTCTGACATCTTACTCATAAGTTTGCAGCCAGTGTAGATCAGACTTCAAACTGTTGATAATCTTTTTCTAGCTGTATGATCTTTTCATAATGACAATTTCAGTTGTGTCATCTTCATGGCTATAGAGATGTTAAAGATATCTCTAATGACATTATATGATTATGATATCATGACAGTATTCTTTCTGACAACTAGTAAATAGCCAATAGATGATAGCAGTAATTAATAACAAAAAATATTGGGGCACCTGGGTGGTTCAGTCTGTTAAGTGTCCGACTTTGGCTCAGGTCATGATCTCGCAGTTCGTGGGTATTAGCCCCACATTATGCTCTGTGCTGACAGCTAGCTCAGAGCCTGGAGCCTGCTTTGGATTCTGTGTCTCCCTCTCTCTCTGACCCTCCCCTGCTCACACTGTCTCTCTCTCTCTCTCTCTCTCAAAAAATAAATAAAACATTAAAACAATTTTTTAAATAATAAAAAATATTATAGCTGTCATCTTCATTCTTTGGATAGCTAGTTGTGATTCAAAATAATTAAATGACTTGATTATTGTGTAACTAGCAAATGATAGTATTAAGGTTGGGCCATTACCTTTGAAATATCCTTATTCATGCATTTACTGATATAAGAACTATGTTTTTATTACCTATTATCACCATCTGTTGTAATTTATGAAGCTTAGATTCAAATACAAAGGTAAGGAGCAATAGAAAGGAATGATAAAATATATAGAAAATATATAGTAATTTAAAAAGGGATATGTGTGTAAGAAGGGTAACAGGGAATATGGGTGGCAGAGCAGAAATATTTTAGCATTTGAGTAAACTGAGCTGGCTCAACAAGAAGAAGGACACATAAGACCAATATAAAAAAAATAGAACTTTTTTTTATTAATAAAGGCCTTATATCTTTCATTTCTTTGTATTTAAAACATTTTCTTGCTATCCCCCCCTCACTTTAGACAGAAAGCCCTGTCTATATGTTTTTAAATTTCAGAGATGAAGTCACAGCAAATGGGATGGTAATTAGAATCCATCTCTAGGCTAATAGAGACATTGTTGTATTCTTTATTTTTTTTCTAGAACTTACGTAACACCTTTTATTTCAAATAATAGACTGCCTTCTTTGAATAATTCTGTCTTTATGCTCTGAAACATTTTTTCTGCCATAAACTTGTCTAGTTGCTAGATGGCAACATGAAATAATCCTCTAAAATATTCAAAACAACAGTTGAATATTATTATTTAAAAGGTAGTTGACCATCAGAGGAAAAAGGAGAGGAGAAAAATGGCAAGCAGTTCTTTAAATATATTTTTAAAGTATGTGAAAAGAACCTTATGAATTAATTTGCAGAACTGGTTCCCACTGGTATCAACAGCTCTGGAAAGCAATCAGATCTAGTTCTATTAGCATAAAAATTAAAAACAAATAAAAAATTCAGATGTTGCATTTGTGATCAACCATCATGCGTTATGTTACTAAAGGTTTTGCTTTTGCTAGCTATACCACTAACCACAAATTTGAAATGCCACTATTTTTTAACATGTGTGTAATTAGTCTAAGCAAGAATATTGTCCAGAAAGGGAAATAATTGTTTTGGCATCATATATGCAGTGATTTCACACATTTGTATTAATCTCCTTTCCCTGGAAGCATCATCCTCAATTCCTTACAATAAGATACAAGAAAAAAAGCAGAAACTTGATTCTGGGGTTAGGAAAATAGATTCCTTAAGAGGAGATTCTTGAAATTATTATATTTCCCTCAAATAAACAGAATTTTTACCACTCTACCATAAGGTCCATTATTTTCATTAAAGTCTACTGAGAATCAGAGAGAAAAGTATCCATAAACTCCAAAGAAGTATTCATACTAATATCTTTTTACATACACTACTAAGATGAATTAGGTTTATTTTTCCACACAAACATGTAATGGGTCTTCTCCCCTTGTAACTAAGGTTCATTGTCATCTCATTTCTCTTAGCAAACCAGTGGACATTACTTGAGGTTAGAATCAAGTCAATTAATCAGGATCTTCAACTGGTTACAGAAAATGGAAGTTTTCTGCTTGCCAGAACACCTGTGCTCCTCAAATGGCCTTGGCGCTTAATTGTTTCCAGGTGCAGCACATGCTCATTGTGGGCTAACACAGAATTGTGAATTTCTGCTGCCAGAGGACGCACTTTGAAAGTTGGACTTCACGAGTAAGACAATTAACTCTCAGTTAGAAGAGGTATCTATCTGTGCTGCTTAATCATTTAGATGGACATTTGCAGAATATTCTTTGATATTCAATAAGGAACAGACTTTTTTTTTTTTTAAGCTAACAGATCCTACCCTTGCAAGACTTCAAAGATCTGTGTACATGTGTTGGCGATAATTTTGTGAAGTTTACTCTATAAATATTTATTGAGCACCCTCTATGTTTCAGGACCTTGAAATACAGCAGTAAGCAAAACAAAGATTCTTCCTGGAGGTTGTATTCTACTGAGAGAAATTTTCTTCCTTCCTTCCTTCCCTTCCTTCCCTTCCCTCCTTCCCTTTCCTCTCTTTCCTTTCTTTTTCTTGCCTGCCTTTCTTTCTCTGTCTTCTCTCTCTCTCTCTGTCTGTCTCTCTCTCTCTCTCTCTTATTTCGCTACGTTAAAATACCCTTAAAGTAGGATAAACATCTCTTTCAGAATCTAGTTTCCATGAAATAATCGCACCTAGTTTGATGCCAGCTTTGGAGCTTGGAAAATGAGTGGATAGTCAGTTTGCTCTTGTTTTAACATAGCTCCAGTTGAGAGTGCCAGAGAATAAGAAACCCTATTTTGGAACCCAGTCTCTTTCTTATTTTCTTATTTTACCAGAAATAATGTTCATACTCCGTTTTAATAGCCATTTTATATTTATTTACCAATTGAGTAGGATATTGGATCATTATTAACTACTCAAGCCCTCTCCCACCTGTATCCCCTTTTTTTCTGGAAAATAGTAGCCAAAATATATTTTAGAGAATCAGGATTTATACTGTTCTCCAGTGAAGAATGTACACTCCCTACCTCAAAGCAACGGATCACCAACAGAAACTTTGTGGAGGAATTTTGAGTTGAGTTTCCTTTGATTCAGTTTTTACCCTGCTGTGCGGTATTACTAAGATTTATTCTCTGAGGAAGGGTAAAACCAGGAAAAGAAAGTATTATAGATCTAGGCAGTAGTGGAGTCCACATGATCAGCATTCAAGAGGAGGATTGCTGATGAAAGATTCTCTTTGCTCATCTATTTTTCTTTTCTTTCTTTTTTTTCTTGTTTTTTTTTTTTTTTTATTTCTTGTTAGGCAAGTATGTGCCTTCTAGCTTGTTTATACCTAGAAAAAGATCAGAAACTTGGAAGTAAGTCTTATCTCTGATTAAGCCAGAAACAAACATCATAGGATTACTTCCCTTTTGTCTAAATATTTTCATTTATACAGTAATGGCTCTTCTCTTTTAGCTAGGTTGTTTGAATCAGGATATGAGAAAGGATGATGGTACAGGCTAAAAAAAAATAAATAAATGACTACCTTGCTATGAATCCATGATTATCTCAATAACTCTTTTGAATACTTCAAAAATTCTTGTTTTTGTTATTGTTATTTTAAATAACATGTCAAAGCTGACTGTTTATGGGTTACTTTCCAAAGACCATGACACTGTTTCTCAGGCAAAGTAGTTTGTATTATTTTGTAATGTATTTTTATTTGTAGAGCATCTTATGTGTTTGAATGTTCACTACACTTTCAGTTCTAAATATGTTAATGTTTAACTTAAACTGATTATTCTTTAGGGATTTAACCTAGCCATTTATATATCTTTCTCTGCCTCTTTTTATACTATGCCATTTCTCTATATTGGCTCTCTCAAAATTGTGTTTCACAGAAAACAAGTGTCTTCTGGCATATTAACTGATATTACTCAAAAAAGAAACTAATGGTTTACCAGAAATGACATCCATTCTGGCTTTTCATAGTTATATGATATTTATTGCCTAATTGGCTAGGTCATTGGAAAGACACTAGATAACACAAATGCTGTTGGTGGTATCTCCAATATCCATCATTGCTTCTGTACTAACAGAACTCTGGATTTCCTCCAAATGTTCACTCTCATTTCCCAAGTGAGTCAAGCTTATTTCAGAGAGGCTTACTCCTGATTAGTTTAACAGAGTTATGGGGGTTCCAGTGTCATTGCTTAATCATCAGTGTGTGATGAAATTCTGGAAGTGATGAACAAGGAGAAATGTTCTCCTGCCTCTCAGATACAGAAAAAAAAAGATGATCCCTTTGAATTTTGTCATATCTGAGTATTATTTTTTATAATTGTTGCAACTCTCAAGCAGGTTTTCAAATTTTATATATTAATATAGGTGACTCTTTCAAGGACAACTAGCTGCAAAGGAGTACAGAGAGATGGGGTGGAAGCTTCTAAGGATTGGGATGCTGATGAGGATCCAGTAGAGAGGTAAAATTATGGTACAGAAGAGAATTAGGGAGGATTGCTGAAACTAATATCCTTGAACAGATAAGAGTGGCTAAGACACAAGGAACAAATAGAGAGATGGATTTCGATAGGAGCACAGTTAATCCATGCATGTTGTCAGTCAAAGGGTATTACGAGTATGCCTGAAAGTAGGTGAGAACATATAGTTGTGGAAGTCTTGAAAGCTTTCATCTAATTGTTTCAGTTTCTGAAATTTTCTTATATTTTTATAATTTGTTCACTGTCTCATCACTAATAAAGGCGAGAAACAGATTCACACCCAGGAGTCCATTCATATGTTTTTCCTCGAAGCATTGTAGCTTCTGAAAATAGGCAGGTGTTACAGATGATGCTGTCAAGGCAAGATCCCAAAATATCTACTTTCTTAACAAAACCTCAGTTATTTTGTCATGCAAACGTGAACAAACTTAGGCATTTGAGCATAATTGATCTAAAACAATTATAACAGTTATCTTCTTCACTGTCCCAGCATCACTTGCAAATATATATAGTCCAATTCTAGACAGTAAAGTACAAGTTTGTTGCAAATGTCTCTGGAAATATTGCTTTCTTAATTAAAAGAGACCAGTGTAGTTAGTGCTATCCCTTTCTTCCATTCTGCCTTTATGTATACACTGAACATTTATGATGGCTGGAGTTACAACAGCCAGCTTGCCATTATTGAGAAGAGAAAAGACGAGAAGAGAAATCCTGTACTTAAAGGCTGGTGGATTAGAAAGATAGAAAGAGTCTAGATTCCTAATGGTATCATAGGACAGCTGAAGTGAATGTGGACAAATAAATGACAGTCTGCTTAAATTATTACTATTTACATACTTGCTGCCTAATGAAGTTCTAAATGATATGGCTAGAATTCCATTATTCTTCAACTTTTTGGAAAAAAATAAAAATAACTAAAACTGTCAGTTATGATAGAATTCTCAAAACACAGATATTAATTATGAAGCTACTGATCTCATGATTCTGCTGTGTTCTAAGAAATGCAAAATTAGTTGTAAATTTTTAATCTGGGTAGAAAATAAATCCTACCACTAAATGTTTAAGTAATGCTTGCCCCCTGTTCATTTAGAAATGTTATTAATTTCATGTACTGCTGACACAGTATGTTTTAAAATTCTTAAACCAAATTAACTTTATATTTGCTTAAATTAGAAATTGAATTGAAAGTTTGAAAATGAAGACATGTGTCTAAATTAAAACCTTGGTTTTAAATGGAAAATTTCTTTTAATACTACCTTACAAAATTACATATATCAATTGGCATTCCAGGAAAAGTATTTTCATGCCTACTTTGATATAAGATATTATGGTATGAAATTGAATAATAATTTAAAAATTAATGCTGGCAGAGTGAAAAAGAGAAAGATCTCTGGGGTGTTTCCTAAATGTATTGATCCATTGAATCATCCAATTCAGGAGCTACTTTACTTAAGTTTTTTTGTTGTTGTTGTTATGAGAGATGATAACTGGCAACATTGGTTAAACCATTTTCAGTTGAATTTACTATTAATTCTAACAAGTGTCCTAACTGATGAATAGTCAAATGACCCTGGAAAAACTAGAATTAACAATATTAAAGAATATTGTTTGTTTGGTGGGTTAGCTTTAGGTTTTTGTTTTGTTGTTGTTGTTGTTGTTGTTGTATACTGTTGTTAGTATATTAAGCCTTTAATATACTAAGGTACATATTGAATTCCCTAAGCAAAGAATAGAGTAGGCAGTGGTTTGTAAATTTATGTGACCATGGAAGTCATTATCTTAGAAGCTTCTTTCCCCACAGACACACCCTAAAACACATATTAAGTGGATCTAGCACTCATAGAATCAGCATTCTAGCCCTGAAACACAAGAAAGGGAAAAAAAACACATCTAAAAACCCAGAAATATGTGGGTTTGAAACCAGTCTTCCACTAACCACCATGTAGCTTTAGTCAAGTGGTCTGACTTTTCTGAGACTTTGTTTCTTCGTCTGTAAATTGGAGGAAATAATACTACTGTATAAGACTACTGATCAGAGAATTCAAATGTTGAAATTTATTTAGTATCTAGAACATACTGAGTAGTGAGTCAGTGATGATATTTACAATAGTTATTTTATAATACTACCAGCATTGTTAATGGATCTTATTAAAGTGATATTTTAATATTGTTATATGTTTATCTATGCTAATCCCTGACCCTTAGGGGCCCAATAAATGACTCCTGCCATCTTTGATAATTATTTTGCTAATGTTTTATATTATAAATCTGAGATTTATTGAACCTCAGTCAGTATAGAAACAGTGGACACAGTTCAGATGTGTTTTTTGTTGTTGTTTTTGTTTCTGAATTATCTAAGTGCTAAGAGTGAAAAATTACTTGGAACTCTAGGTTTATAGAGAATGCCACTTGAGTTAGGGGGTTATAGTTACTTGTTTAGTATTCAGTGCAGAAATATTTTTCTAATGTAAATAAGTGGAGATGAAGAAAGAATTTACTATTGGTTAGAAAAATAGGGCAGTTTCTATCCCTGTGAGAGCTCTCACCTCACAGGACAAGGATCCATTTTGGGAGTTACTTCAACTTCCAAGTATGCTTATCATGCTCATCAAAATTTTCCCTCAGAGTGGGAAAATGGCCACTGGGAAAGTTTACGGACCCAAAGGATGCATTTTAAACCAGAATGTAGCCAACCAAGGCTTACTTCTTGCTCCCCATATTTACCACTAGATCCTATATGTGTCCATAAGTGCTCCATTTTAACTGCGGGGACATGATGACACTTCTGGTCTTTGGTCACTTGTATCAACTCGGCTCCTGTACCCAGTAGTCCTCAAAATATCTGAGCACTCCTCTTTTTTCTATTGTACAGTTATCTGAGTAAATGGCCATAGATAACCTTCGGGTTGAACAGGAAATCTTCATAGCTTTTCCTTACCAGGCTGTTGCAAGGTCTGCCTCTTCTGTCAATTTGTTCCACATCTAAATGCTGATGCAAATATGGGAACTGAGCAGTATATTGTTGTATTTTATCCACACAATCACACTTAGCTTCCTACACTTCCATTCTTGCCTTTTTATTATGGATGTTAAGAAGAACCTTCATTGGCTACCTATTTTTGGCCTAGCATTGTTAATATCTCCCTGAGGATTCATTCCTATTGGCTGCCTTTCCATGCTTGCCCTCCTGCCTTTACAGTAACTGTAATCTCCTGGATTCCTATATTTCAGTGTCACCACCTGGTCTCTATTATTTCAGTGCCCCAGTGTCCCTGTTTACTTGAAGACTAGTTCAGTGATAGCTAAGTTATTCCTGGACTGCAGAGGACATTGCTTGGGCCGGATGATGTGTTTTCTGGGCTCTCCTGTGAAACAATCCTGGGTCTTCTGGCTTTACCATCATGTATCCTTTCCAATACTCTCACTTCCTTAAACCTTACTTCTTTTCCTACCATATTGCAGGGGGAAAAAAAAACTTAGGCATTTATTTTTTACTTACTGTGGGTCATTCTTATTCTAGGCTTCTAGAGTCATTCTAGCAGCAAATATGCCCTATCCCCTGGGGTCCTTGTCAGGGGTTACATCCTATATCTTTGGAAAGTGCCCCTAAATTAATATAATTTTAAATATTTAGTCTGACTTCTGGCCCCTTTGATGAAACACCCTAAAAATTCAATCTTGTAGATAGTCCCGAGGCTCCTACACATACATTCTAGTTTTAATACTTGTATCATCTTCGGAGTATAATCTCTTTCTTCCCTCTCAGACCCAGCACATTCCCAACTATGCTGAGCTGGAATCAGCAGGCCTAGGTCATTGTTAGATATAAAAATCTAAGAACAAAGGAATGCCTCTTACTCATTGTTTTCTGCATTTTTTCTGTATGTAATGATCTTGCCAAACTTATTCATTCTTTTTAATTGGTATTATTTTTATATTACATTTGTTGTACCCTTCTAAAAATGTAGCTCACTTTTTTATTAATATTTGCTACTAAACCTCATGATAGAGAAAACATTCTAATTTGGATTAATAAAGAAACACCAGTGTTGTCTTAAAAACTTTATACCATCTTTTAAGGGATGATATTTTATATACCTTCCTATGCTCAAACATGATTGATAAAGAGGGAGCCTGATTCCAATGACTGCAGTCTTGGAGCTCTTTAGTCAATGTGGACCTAAATCCTGGATTTGTTGCTTTTTAGGTCTATGACTTAGATATACTATAAAAGCTCTAACATAATTTCCACATCTACATAAAGGGAATATTTTTGCTCGATCTCTCATAGGGCTGATGTGATGATTTATGAAATAACTAGTCAATGAAAGCACTAAGCAAAAGACTTAACATGGAATAAGTGCTCAACAAATAGTACCTGCTAGTGGATTATAATGAGATGTCAAATCTTTTCTTACTCCCGTTTAGGCATATGTTGTATCATCAAATCTCAGCTCAAATTTTGCTATATTCATAAAATCAAAATAAAGTATAGCTAAAATAATCTTTATTTTGCTGAACTCCAGAGAGATTTTTCTATACCTTGCTTAGGTTACTTATACACTTATATTTTTTGTATTTTTATATTGATATAATATCTCGTATCCTAGGATATTATAGGTGTTTTTGGAACAGGCATTCTATTTTGAATATTATTTTATCCTCTGACCCCATTCTTTAGAGCGTCTTATTTACAAGTGTTCAAACTTGTGTTCAAACACTTGTATACAGGTGTTCAAATTCTATGTTCTAAAAGAAATAAAGACTGCTAAATCTTAAGTAATGTTAATTTTATCAACAATAAAACAGTAATAACCATCCATCCACAGAGATCTTATAATGACAGCGAGATTTAAATTCTAAACGTGAAAAGTGAATTGGGGAAAAAAGCAAGTGAAGAAGTTAAGGTAGAATTACGTGCATTTATCTCAAGGTTTTAGATTCTTTATTAGTACTTAAGTAATGAGTTTCATAACTTTCAAGGACAAAGATGTAGGAAGATCATCATACTGTTGAATATTGCTGAAGTCAGCCCTCAAACGTGTGTAATCCATACCAAATCCTTAAGCTTTTGAATGAATCAGTCAAAAGATGATTTTTGCAGCTTTATCCCTCCATCTTTCATCATCTCTTTCTCCTTTGTCTTATTTCAAAGCCTAAGTGAATCAAAAGAAAGTAAAAATGTGTTTTGTCCTTACCATATGGGCCCTTTGCTAAAGCCTTTAATTAACCCCTCCTTACAAATAGGCCATTTGTATCTATAAAATGTAGGGTCCTTTACTTGTCTAACTCTAACTGGACAGTGTGAACAGAACAGTAACTTCATTACTGTTCTTTTCGAGACAGTTTAATAAATGCATATCCACATTTAAGTCCAAAATGCATACACATTTAATTTATGTATTAATGGAGCTTGATTTATTGTTTTTATACTTCCATACTTGTCCTCTTCTAAAAACAACTATTACTTATCTTTTTTATTTGCAAACTAAAAATATTATTGATCCCACCTCCCACTTGTTTTTGGAGAATCCAAGAAAAGGCAATTTAATTGGTGTCATGGAATAAGTTTTAGCATCCTCACATTAAAAATGAAATCAAGTACTACTGTTTCCACTCATGCACATGCACACAAAGAATTAACAAAGATTCGCTTTCCTACATATGGCATTTGGATCTATGGTTAATGGTAACACAGACTGTAGTATAGTTTAGAACTGGACAGTTTATTGGTTAGCAGTTAGTATAATCCATTTATGAAATATATTTTTGTGTGTTTCTTTCTGTTACAAAAACATTTTACCAAGTTTATCAATGATTTATTTTTAAGTACTTTGGAGTAATACAGATTTTACCTTATTCTTTATGTGAGGTTATACCAAGTTCAAGAAATTTCAAAGAACCACATAATCAGTGGGTACAGGTTTTAAAAATCTAAATCAGTAGCCACCTATTTTAATGGTTTACTTAATCAATAGCTCCTGTTTTTCAAGGACAGACATGTATTATTTTTACTTCCTGTAGAAAGAAAAAAATAATGACTGAAAGAATTAATAAGTTCAACAAACAAGGTACTTTCACAATATCATTTAATATCATGGATATATCTGTAATCAATAATAGGAAGCATAACCAGCAGTAAAAGAACAGAATAGGAAAAAAAACAGTCATTAAATGACATGGATTCATAATACTGTGTTAGAGGCCATGTATCATTGAGTTAAAACAATTTGTTCTCTGATTATTTTTCTGTTTTGTCGGTCCATTCCTAACAAGAAACTGAAATTCCTAAGAACACACAGTACTTCTAGGTTACAGAATTAAGTCACCATTATTGCACTTAAGGAGTCCTTATCATGACACTATTTTAAAACTCTACTACACTGATTATGACACACTGATATTAATGTCAGCATATACATTGAGATCAATTGAAAAGAACAGAAAGTCCACAAGTAAATAAATACATACATGGTCAATTGATTTTTGACAAACTGCCACAGTGATTCAGTAAGGGAAGAATGAGTGTGCAGAGTTTTAGAAACTCAGGCCAGGTGGGGACTGCATGCCTACATGACTCTCAATAAAAGCCCTGCATACTAAGGCTTGAGTAAGCTTTCCTGGTTGGGAAAATTATACAAGTGTTGTCATGCATCGTTACCAGAAAATTTAACAAATTCCCGTGTGATTCCCTTGGGAGGAAATACTTGTAAGCTTATGCCTGGTTTTTCCTGGACTTTACCCCATATGCTTTTCCCTTTGATGCTTTTAATCTGTATTCTTTCACTATGATAAACCATAACCATGAGTAGAGCAGCTTTTCTGAGTCCTGAGAGTCCTTCTAGCAAATCATTGAGCCTGCAGGTAGCCTAGGGAATCTCGAGCCCAATAGTTTTATCACCAAATGATATTGGAATTTCTGGAGGTATATTGAGCCAAAACCAAAACCAAAAACTTAGCCTTTATCTCACACCATAATTAAAAATCTATTTGGGGGCGCCTGGGTGGCTCAGTCAGTTGAGTGTCCAACTTTGGCTCAGGTCATGATCTCGCGGTTCCTGGGTTCGGGCCCGTGTCAGTCTCTATGCTGACAGCTAGCTCAGAGCCTGGAGGCTGTCTTCGGATTTTGTATCTCCCTCTCTCTCTGACCCTCCCCTGCTCATGCTGTCTCTCTCTCTCTTTCTCACAAAAATAAATAAAATATTTCTAAAAATTTTTAAAAATCTGTTTGGAATTGGTCACAGGCCTAAATATTTAAGCTAAAACTATAAAATTGGCCAAATATCATTAGTTCTTTCAGTATGCTACATATTAGCTTAAAGCAACCAGTAGTGGTGAATCAGTACAATAGAAATGTTTAAAACATTGATGTAGTTTCTAGTTGGACAGAAGCTCTTACAATCAGTCAAACAGAACATCTATTTAAGTCAAGGCAGATAACAAATAATGGTAAATATATATTTTTTCATAGAAATTTGTAATAAAAACAATATGTAGAATTTGTTGACAGCATTTCTTGGGGCTAGTGAATTCAGTTATTCCCTTAAGGTACATGTTTTTATTTGTTATGATTTTATTATCATTATCTTCTTTGATTCTAGAGGCATTTATTAAATACCTACTGCATGCAAAGGTAATTTTACATCAGTACAAAATTATTTTGCTGCTATAATAACAGTTATCAGTAAGTCAAATGACACCAGAAAGAAATTTAATACATATGTATACATATATATTTCAAAATTATAATGTGGAGAATATATTTCAATATTAGAAATTTTAGTTGTAAAGCATAATTTTGAGATTATATAGGAAGATCATTTATTCTGTTAATTTTGTTACTCATTTGCTTCTTTTGAATATTGTCCCACACCCACAATATTGTGGGTTCTTTTTTTCTCATTATGCATTTTACAAGGGACACTAACAAATTGGAATGTATAAAAAAGAAAGTGGCCTGTATAGTTATTGGATAGGAAGTATGTTGCTGATAGTCAACTCTCCTAAAGATCACCAGAAAAAGTTGCAGATAAAGTAAAGATGAATTTATTAGATTAGATTTAGGTGGGATAATTCAACTTGAAACCATCTTAATAGTGTCTCAAAAGAGAAAAATTAGGGGAGGGCATCTATATTGTTTTAAGGCATGGATTCAGTGATTTTAGGGTGGTGAACAGAGTAGATAGGCAAAGTTTATGACAAGTTATTTTTGTATTCCTGGGCAGGGTGTGATGGTGGTCTTGAAGAGAGCCTTGATCAGCATAGTTTTCTCTTAATAAGTGAGGTATTTATAGAGGTTTGTAGCCTTGCTTAGCATGGGAAAGAGTAAATATCTTGTCTCAGAATTGGTTAGCATGGGGACAGAACGTATATTTGTGTTAGTTCTCTATGTCAGATGAATGACAGTTTAAAGAACTGGAGCTTTTTAGTATAAACTTAACAATAGAATCCCCAGCTTGGAGTGAAGAAGAATGATGGTGATCTTTAGTAGAATTGTAAAAAATTCTACAAGAGGGATTGGGCAACTGTAATAGTAGACCTTCATGACATAGTAGCCTCAGCTTAATTTCTTGATGTCCTAAAGAGAAGAAAAACTCTAAATTGCAGAAGTATAATAAATGTAAAAATTACATGGAATCAGCTATATAAATTGTAAAAGAGTACCATTCTGTGTTTGTATGTGTGTATTAATATAAAATCACAAACTTCAATCATCTTTATTTTACATAGTACTAAATATAGTATTGGGTATTAATAGCATTCAACATTTAACTGGTTTAAGGATTAGAATATTTTCAAAGAACTTTTGTGCCCTAAAGGAAAAATAATCTTGGTATCTTTTCATATTGGAAAGTTTAACATGCTATGAGACGTGTCCTCAGTGAGGATCCAGTCCTCTTTGGTCTATAAGAAAAACCACTTTGTTGGAGTAAAAACACTTGGATTTCTGATCTCTGCTTTTCTAATTAATTCTAGCTGTGTGAACTGGAAGAAGTCATTAACATCATTGACCTCAATGACTCACTACTAAAATCTTTCTAATAATATGAGAAAGAAATTGCGTAGCATATTTGAAACATGATTATAAATTAGAACGCAATTTACAGGTGAGCTAGTATCTTTTTTTCTTCAAACTTAAAAGAACTTCACCCTGGAGATGTCTCACTTTGTGATCTCATATGTAGCATTGCTTAGATTTCTGCATTCCATTGTTTAGAGAGTAGAAATCTTTGGCTTCCTTATGTTAAGATGTAAATAAATATTTAAATTGTATTTAAAATACAAAATCATGTAGAATCTGGTTTACAAGGAAAGCCTGTTGCAGTAGTCTGTGTGTTTTTGTTCTTTCCTGTCCCAATAAATGTAAGCCATTGAGTTAAATAACTCTTTTGTTTCCCAGTTCCCTAAGGTGGTTCAATTTGTACAAAGTAGGAAATGTTTTCTACCAAGTAAAACAATTAATTTGGATGCAGGGCTTTTCTGGGCTGAATGGGGTGCACACTTAATGTTGTAACTATTATTTTTCTTGCTATTTCATTAAATGAGCTATTACAAAGTATTTGAATTGTGTTCTAGCTAGATATTCCCTGACAGATATGTCCAGAACTTTTTCATCTCTACATTTGTTATCTGATTGTTTTCCATAACTCATAGTAACTAAAAAGATTTCTCTGCCTTATTACCCTAGTGTCTTTAAGTTTCAATTTTATTCAAAATTATATACAGAGAAATTCTTTTTTTAAGTTTTTATTTAAGTTCAAGTTAGTAAACATACAGTGGAATATTAGTTTCAGATATAGAATTAAGTGACGCAAAACTTCCATACAACACCCAAGTTGTCATGACAAGTGCTCTCCTTAATTCTCAACACCTGTTTTACTCATCTGTCCACCCACTTCCCCTCTGATACCCATCACTTTGTTATCTAAAGATAAGAATCTGTTTCTTGGTTTGGATCCCTTTCTCTTTCTGCTTTCCTTTTCTTCTTTGTTTTGTTTCTTAAATTCCACATATGTGTGAAATCATATGGTATTTATCTCTCTTTGACTTATTTTGATTGGCATATTACTCAAGCTCTATCCATATCTTTGCAACTGGTAAGATTTTATTCTTTTTTTGACTGATTAATATTCCATTCTATGTGTATGTATACACATATGTATGATATATATGTATGTATATATATCCCTTCTTTATTCAGTCATTAGTTAATGAACACTTAGGCTGTTTCCATAATTTGGCTATTGTAGATAATCATGCTATAAACATCTGGGTACATATATCCCTTTGAATTAGTATTTTTGTGTTCTCTTAGGTAAACACCTAGTAGTTCAATTATAGATCAGAGGGTAGTTGTATTTTTAAGTTTTTGAGGAACGTCCATACTGTTTTCCACATTGACTGCACATGTTTGCATTCCCGCCGACAGGGTGAGAGGGTTCTCCTTTCTCCACATCCTCACTAGCATGTATTGTTGCTTGTATTGTTGATTTTAGCTATCATTTGACTTAGTTTTCCTTGGTACTTTCCTCAGTCTTGTGTACTTTCATGTCATGCACGTACAAATCTAATGCAACCGGACTCAAGGAAACTCTTTTGTATCTCTTAGCATCCCCTTCTCTGTACTGCTTCCCACTCTGCGCTGCTCTGCCCTGAAAATTCTAGTCACCTCATTTTCCTTGAACTCTGGTCTGTGCTTCCTCAACTCAGCAAAAGAGTCAAAACGTATGAGTTCATCCTCTACCCTGAGTCTTAGAGAACTATTCCCTAGCAGTAAGAAGCATAATTGTAGAGCTCATCTCACTTGTTTCTCTTCTCTCGGGAATCACAGTCCTGTACTGACCTTTGTCCAATGTCTGAAAACTATTGTTTATTTTTCCCCCTCTGGCTTCTTAATTGCTTAAAGCAGGACCACATTCTTTTGCCAGGTGTTCCTTCATGAGCCGAAACACATCAGATTGGAAGTTTCTGATGAAATTGAACCCAAGGGTAACATATGAAATAGCAAAATTCTACTCCTAGGTATTTACCAAAGAGAAATTAAGTCATATGTCCAGAAACAGCCTATACACAAATATTCATAGTAGCTTTATTTATAATAGATGTAATTTTAAATAATTCCAAAGCCCACCAAACTTGAGTGGATTAACACATTTTCCATTATTCATTTAATGGACTTAGTACTGAGAAATAAAAGGATGTATCACTGATACACACTACATTGAGGAACTTCAAAAGCATTTTGCTAAAAATAAGGAGCCAGACAAATCACGAGTGCATTCCCAATGATTCTATTCATTTGAAGTTCTAGAATGAATAAAACTAACCTACAGTGACAGAAGTCAGACTGGTTGTTGCTAAGGGGGTGGAGTTGGGAACTTGAACACTGAGAGCCATGAGGGATCTTTTTAGAGTGGTGGAAAGTTTTCTTATCTTGATCGATATAGTGACCACACACACATACACTGTAAATTAAACAAACACATTTTTTATAAAAGATAACTTAGATCATTGTGGTGGCAATGCAGATGAAATGAAGAATATGATTTTGGAAAATTTTACATATTTAGACAGGATATAGTGGTGGAAATGACAGTGAAAGAATGGATAGGAAGTTTTTCAAGAGTAACTCTGGGGTTTCTGGCTTGGGTAGAAGTATATTCACTGAAACAGGAAACCCTGGACAAGAACTAGACTGGAAAAACCTGCGGGTAGCAGGTAGAGGTCTGTAGTTCCAACTGAAGTTGGAAGTACCTTTGATACATGCAAGTAAAGATGCCATGCAATCAATGGATTTATAGGATTGGAACTGAGAGGTATGCATTGGAGAATCTGTATGCCATTGGCATTTAAGAGTAATTAAACTATTAATGTAGATCAAGATATACCTGAAAGAGTGAGAAAAGAAGTGGACTTTCAGGAATGGCAACTTTTACTTATATTTTAAGAGGATGCAGATAGAGGATATATTTATTGCCCTTTGAGTTTATTCATTGATTCAGTAGATAATTTAGTATGCCTTTTTTTGCCGGATACTATTTATTGTAAGCACAAAGGATAAACTATAGATAAGATAGAGTCCTACACTTATGATCACAGATTTAGAATGGAACCAATTGACCCACTGTGTTATTTTTCCAGCAGTTGATTCACTATTGGTACATACTCAACATATTCATGTATTTATGTTGATTCATGATTAGGTTTTAATCACCCATATTCTAAACAACAACAAAAATTAACAGACTGGCAGCATGATTTGAAGACTATGGAATCTGGATGATAGATAACAAGCAAAAATAGGGAAAGTCTATGTTATGATTAACAACAAGATTATTATTTCAGAAAGCAAAAATAGTAAAGAGTAGTGAAGATGTCTTCTCATGTCTTGAACATAGCATGGTTGCTCCTAACTCTGGTCCTAACTATACAATGCACTAAACTTTATGTTCCAGCCATATACAAAGGCTCTATATGGAGTCATTTTCATTTCATACAGAAGCTGGCTACACACACATACACACACACACACACACACACAATCAGTTGCTCTGCTGACCTTAATGTACCATCCTCCTCTTTGTATTGTTTTAAATTAATGGATAGACAAATTACCAAACATTCAAATAAACTATCTTTCTACCAAAGAAAAAATGTAGAAGATTGAAATCAAGATAAGGACAGGCTTATTTTCTGAGAGAAATTCAACAGCTGTCCCAGGGAAAGAATACCTCAAAGGCAACCAAAAAACATAATATGAACATTAGAATATGTAAGCACATCATTTACCTCTAAAACAGATAAATTTACTATCACTTATGAAATAATGAACAGTTAACACAAACTTTTAAAAAATGATTAAATGTTGCAATTATATTTAAGAAAATAAAATAAATGTTCATTATAGCATTAAATTAAAATTGAGACTATTGAAGTGGCAGATACTTTCTGCAAGCAAAATAAGAGGAGACATTCATTAATCATAGAGCCAGAGCAACAGAAAATGGAAAAGACACAGACCCAACCATGCAAACTATCCTCTTCTATCAGAAAACTGTGTTCCATTGACAAACATCTCTTGCCAGTTTCTTGAGATACTTACAATTCTAGGTTTATTAAAAATACTTGTACAACTGTTCTAAAGAGTCAATATTGCATTCACTTATTAAGTAGTTCTAATACTTAATGTACTTTCTATAAAATAATTTCTGATACTCAACTAAGAACTCCCTTAGTTTGTATTTGTTCTTCAACTAAAATATATCTTACTATGATTACCATATTTGCATAATTTGCATCAACATGTCAGTTCATACACAGATCCTCAAACAGATACCTTTTTTTAATGTTTTAATTTATTTTTGAGAGAGAGAGAGAGAGAGAGACAGCATGAGCAGGGGAGGGTCCAAGAGAGAGCGAGACATAGAATCCAAAGGCAGGCTCCAGGCTCTGAGCTAGCTGTCAGCACAGAGCCCGATGTGGGGCTCGAACCCACGAACCGTGAGCATGACCTGAGCCGAAGCCGGACACTTAACCAACTGAGCCACCCAGGCGCCCCTACAGATATTTTTTTTATTGTTCCTTTGTTCCTTTCAAAAAAAATAACTGTGTTGATAATGCTGTTTATATCCTGTCTTTCATTTGCAGAGATCATCATTTGCAACTTATTTTGCCGAGTAATTGAAAGCAGAATGAGGGCCCTCAGATATAATGATAAAAACCATAGGATGCAGTCAGTTGCCTGTATTCGGTTTCTAGATTCATGGTCTAGTAAATATATGACTTGAAGTAATTATTTTTAACATACTTAGTTCAACTTCATTATCTGTAAAATGAAGAGAATAGCAGTAGATGGTATTACTGAGCACATATAACATGGGGGCAGAGGTCTAATGTTAATGTATTAATTCATTAATCCCCTCAATTACTCTTAGGAGATTATTTAAAGTTTAGTTTAAGATATTTAACAATATTTAGTTTAAGATCAGAAATTTGAAAAACAAAGGAAAGAAATAATATACCCAGTGCTGTATACTTTGAATTGGGTTATGGTGACTTTATTTAATCCTAAACATTGAGCAGTGTCAAATCCCACAGCCCCACATGAGGTCTACCAATTAATAGAATGCCTATTGCATGGCATGAGATCCAAAAATACCTATTTTCCCATTTGTTGTGAGGGATTGGTTGAATCAGATTAGTCAACTGATGAGGAAGTAGGCATCCTCTTTCTTCTTTGTCCATGAAGCTTTCCTCTCTCAAGCTTCAAATATAGTCATAATGTCAAAAATATAGAATTACCAAGAATAAAGTATTAAAGTTCATTTAGCTCCTCCTCCCAGTTCCAACCTAAATATAGTTATTATTAATGACTTAAAGTGTTTTTATGAAGTTGTTTATACATTCTCTACTCACATACACATAGAAGGTCGTATACAAATACCTTAATTTCATTAAGTATTTGATCATTAAACAAACATGAGATTATACTATATTCTCTTTAAAGAAACATTTTATTCAACATATTTACAATAAAAAAAGTCAGTTCACCTATTCCTCCCATCCTCCACCCCTGCCTTTGCACCATCAGTTTTTTCTCCATGAGCTTGTTTGTTTGTTTGTAAGAGTCCACATGTAAGACACATCAAAAGGTATTTGTCTTTATCTGACTTACTTCACTTGGCATATGCCCTTGAGGTCTGTTTATATATATACTATATTTATCTTATTTAAATCTTATTTTTGTAAGCAGGTGTCCTGTTTAGGTATAGCCTATAGATTCTGGTGGCCTTCAGAAGCTGTACTGAGGTCTGGCTATGGGTAGATAAGGTACAGCTGTGGGAAGGTGTAGGGGAGAAGATGGATTGGTCTTCAGGGCCTTGATGGTGATGCTGCCACAGAAAAATGGGCCTTCGCTGCTGTTCGATAGTGATCTTAATGACAAGTCTCTGCTGCCCAACCCGTTTCCAGATCCCATGTTCAAAGAAATCAGACTTTTCTTGTTTTTTGTTTTCTTTGTTGTTGTTATTGTTGTTTTTATTGTTTATTATTTTGTTTTCTCATTTGTTTTCCCATCCAGAGTTGGAGGGTTCCTGATACCCAATTAGATATGTATGGGATATGAAAATGAAACCTATACGAGAATGGAGAATGAAAGAGCTGTCCCTCTTTTAGTCTTGTGGATCCTAGCCAGTCTACCTTTATCCTTTTACTCTTCAGAGTCCTTTTGTAGTTATTTTTGAATTATTTCTAAGGTATTTAGTTGAATTTAGAAAGAACAGGGGAATTTGGTTTTACACTATCTTACCCCAGAACTGGAAGCTTCTAGCATCTATTTTTAATTGTTTTTTTTTTTTTTTTGTCATGAATGTTGCTTTTAGTTTTATTAAATCCTCTCTTCCACATCTTTTGGGTTTATTCCATTGCTCTTTTAAATGACTGACTTTAATTTCTAGCATGTTCAGTTAAATCTGGTTTTATAATAAATTTGGCATTGCAAGTTTTTATTTTGCATAGAAAACAAATGGGGTCACATCCCAGGAATTTTTATGTGCAGTGCTTTCAAAATCTTTTAAAAAAGAAAAAGCTAGTTCACCAAGTGAAATGCAGGCATCTTTTTCCATAGGTGGAGTTGACACTGTAAAGGAGCAGCCAGCCAGGAACTCCCTTCATACTTCTTTTTCTTCCAGGAGTGGCCCTGTGGCGATTTCTGGCCAGCAGAGTGTGATATATCTTGTACAGATATACTTTCATTGTATATCTATAAGATATATCTTGTTCATTGGAGCGTTATTCACAACAGTCAAGATATTTAAACAATCTAAGTGTCCATCAATAAATGAATGAATAAAGAAATTTGGTGTGTGTGTGTACATGCACATGTGCATGCATTGGAATATTATTCAACCTTAAAAATGGAAATATTAACATATATGACAACATGGATAAAACTGGAGATCCTTATACTAAGTGAAGTAAACAAGCCACAAAAAGACAACTACATGATTTCATTTATAAATAAAATCTAAAAAATATGAACTAATAAAAGCAGAGAATACAATGGTGACAATAGTTAACAATATTGTATTTAATACTTGAAATTTTCTAAGTGAGTAGATCTTAAGTATTCTCATCACACGCAAACAAAAAGTATTATGTTAGTAGATAAAAATGTTAATTAGCTTGATTGTGGTAATCATTTCACAATATATACATATATCAAGACATCACAATATATACTTTAAATATATATAATTTTTATTTGTCAATTATACCTCATTAATGTTGGAGGAAAAAACATACCTATAGACAGTGGAATAGAATAGAGAGCCCAGAAATAAAACTCAAGCATATATGGTCATTTTTGAGAGATAGAGACAGACCGTGAGCAGGGAGCAGGGGAGGAGCAGAGAGAGAGAGAGGGAGACACAGAATCTGAAGTAGGCTCCAATCTCTGAGCTGTCAGCACAGAGCCTGATGCTAGACTCGAACTTACAAACTGTGAGATCATAACATGAGCCAAAGTCAGACACTTTAACCAACTAAGACACCCAGGCACCCCTAAATACATTCATAAGTTTTAAATACATTGATTACATATATATGGTTTCTAAATAATACATAGCATTAATATGAATATTTTCATACTTTTATAAAATAAATCCATTTTTATAAAAATGAAGGTTGTAAATTTATCCATATTGTTACTTTTGCTACTATATAGGATTACAGTATATGTCTATCTCTATTTAACCGTTCTCCTATTGAAAGATATTTAGATAGTTTCCAATTTATTATTATCAGAAACAAGTCTGCTAATTGATGTTTTGTCCTTCACTACTTTTACAAATGTATTTCTTCTACTAGATACATGCACAAGCACACATGTACACAAATGAGTGGGTTTTCTGAATTATAGGTTTCATGCAACTTTTACTTAAAGTAGTTGTCACAATAGTTTCTGAAGTGTTTGTGTCTTACACCCTAGTAAACACGGTATATGACACTGGCATTCCTTTTAATGCTTTTTTAAAAAAAATTTTAACATTTATTATTGAGAAACAGAGAGAGACAGAGCATGGACAGGGGAGGGGCAGAGAGAAGGCGAGGCACAGAATCTGAAGCAGGCTCCAGGCTCTGAGGAGCTGTCAGCACAGAGCCCAATGCAGGGATCGAACCCACAAACTGTGAGATCATGACCTGAGGTGAAGTTGGACACTTAACAGACTGAGCCACCCAGGCACCCCTCCTTTTAATATTTTTTATAGTTATTATTTAAATATAGATATAAATGCTGATACAGAAAGGAATATATATGTATATATACACACATAAATATACATTTATGCATATGTGGATATTGAGATATACATATATATTATGAAGAACTGAGTATTTAAAATATTCTCCAATCAACATTAAACAATACAGCAGTGTAGATCAAAAAGCATTAACTTCAGAACATTAGCCTATATTCTATGCTAATTCTAAAAAAACATTTAGGTTTATTTGCAAAGATTCATTCACAAGATTATTTACTATGCTCTGTATTTATGGCAAAATTTGGAAAAAATATGCCTGTCTAAAATTAGGTTGTTATAGATATAACAACATATGACAACTTGTGACATAATAGTAGCATTCTGATAATTTTCTTGTGTAAAATCTGGAAATTATAAAAATTACTTATGAAGCGTTTTTTTCATAAAACATTTGGGAGTTCATTGCTAGTTATATCTCTGTTTCTAGGCCTTGGTATTTGATCTTCTTTCTACCTGAAATAATCTTCCTTGATTTTATTTAAAATCATTCAGATTCCCATATATATATTTTCTAGACTTTAGAGCAAGTTTAAACTGTAATTTTCAAAGTTATTTTTTCTTAAATTGTTACTTATATCTTTAGAATATTTCCAGTAAAACATACTTGAACGTGTTGAGTTAAAACAGATCCCTGTTGAATATTTTTTCAGCCGTTTTATACCAGAGACATATTTATCCATTAAAGCTTGGATGGTTTACTGATATTGTTGATAATGTTAATATAGTTATCCTACAACTGGGCCTCTTTCCATAGTCAGATAATTTAAAAGCATCAAAGGAATTAGGTAACCATAATTGCTCAGAAGATTAAAATCTGGCAGAATTTAAAATTTGAAATGTTGTTTAAAAATCTAGTCAGTTTTGGTTGTATTACAAACATATTTTGCTTTTCTGCATTGCAAATGTTTTTGTCAAATTCATCTGTACTGAACACAAGCCAATATCAATCAAATATTAAAGCACTTTCAGCTAGTAGCTTTAGAATTTGTTGTTTTGATAAGAATATTATATGAACAATTAACAATGTAACATCTGGGAGAATTATCAAAGTTTTTTTAACCTCATAATAGTATTTAATCCAACATGATCAAGAATTACAGATAAACTGAGGTAATCCCTCTCTAGTCAAATTTATGTATTCAGCACATGAATGTATAATGAAATAAACAAAAAAAGTATCACTCTTTTTATTTTAGTAATTTGATTGAATTTTCTAATTTAAAATATTTTATGACCTATGGTCTTCAGTTGCAATGGACATTAACTGAGTAGAAATTTTAGATGTGGCACAAAATGCTATTTGTTTTCTATTTCGTAGATTAGATTCTATAATGTTCCTTTGAGACCTGTTTTATTGGCTCTTTATTCTTATGTTAAGTCATATGAATGGATCATAAACCACAACAAAATTATTATCACTGTTTATCTTTAAAACGGTCTAGATTTCTAAAAGGCCACAGACAGCTATTGGAGTTGCACAACCTTGGTATGCAATCAGATCTTATTCCTACTATTGATACTTGAAACATCCTGGTAGCCCAGGAACCAAAGTATTAAAATATAATTTACATGGTTTAATTTTTTGTTATATTAATTTTTACACAAGTGTTTTATGGAGACAGTGAGATACAGCATTCTCCCCGTTCCAGTACTTTGTTCTTTCCTCCCCTGATAAAAGTACTACTTACAGTTCAAGCACTTGTTTAATTTCCCAAAACAAAACCCCTGAGGCATAGTAACAATTTCTAAAAACCGTACAGGAAGAGATAAATAGATTTAAAAAATTCATAGTCAAATACAGAAAAGTGATCAAAACTTCTATCTTTAAATTTTACTGGATATGAAAATAATTTCATAGTTTATTATTAATTTTTCAAGGAGAGCAGTTATGCAACAATAAAATTATACTTTCTCTGAGCAGAGCAAAGATATTTCCAGAAACTTACTCCATGCCTGCAGATGAAGGAAGGAAGAAACAAGAAAGAAACAAAGTTAACACCTTTGACTTAGAAAACTGTTCAGGAATGGGAAAAAGAGGACAAAATTGGGTGGCTTCAGAACAAAACTTCTTAGGCATATATGCTAAATAACATTTACAGTTAGCTTCCATTTTGTTAGATTCTAGCCTTACTACTTACTTTCTGAAGCCAGCCCTTAAGTGTTAAAGATTTTGTTTAAAAATACATATCCAGAGGTCTACTATATGTGATGTAGGACAGGAAATACATATTTTATTCTTATAATATATTTGTGATATTTTAACATTTTATAATTTAAAGTAGTATTTAAAGTCAAATATACATTCAAAAGTCGAGCAACTTACTGAAAAAAAAAACTTTTATTCATGGAAATTATATTGCAAATGTATCCTATATTTAGGAGGAAAAAATGGGCACTTTTTTTTTTAAAGTTTGTTTATTTATTTTAAGAGAGAGACAGAGACAGAAATCCTAAGCAAGCTCTGTGATGAGAGAGCGGTCAGAGCCTGACACAGGGCTTGAACCCATGAGCCATGAGATCATGACCCGAGCAGAAACCCAGGGTCCGATGCTTAACCGACTGAGCTCTCCAACCACCCCAGGGAAAAGGACACTTTGATTAACCTAATATATGATCAGATATGCAGCAACTCAAACGTTCTCATTCACCGTAGTACTTTATAACTTAATTTTAAAATCATGGTTTAGTTGCTTGTTATAAAAAAGTCCCATACTGCAGTACGTGCCAAATTTAAAGATGTGTTCAAATCACCAACTATGTAAAATCAAATAATGAAAACAAAAATAACTACATTCATATATAATTAAATAGGTATTTAATTTGCAGTATAGAAAAATGCTATACTTCAAATATACTTTAAAAAGGAAGCTTTTTAAAAAGGCTTTTTTTCTGAGTAGTTTTAGCTTGACAAAAAAATTGAGCAGAAATACAGAGATTTCCCATATATTCCCTGTCTCCAGGCTCAAAATTCTCTATCAGCATCTCCCAGAATGGTACATTTGTGATGATTGATGAACCTACACTCACAAATGACATGTGTTCAAATATACCATATAATAATAAATCATCATTGGAGTGAATTTATTTGTATATTTATTTTCCTACCTATGTGTATTATTCCTGTTTCTCCCCTACTTCTGTTTGTTATTGTCAGTCTTTTTATTTACTCATAGTCTGCTTTGTTTAAAAAGAGTGTTTTATTATAGTTTTAGGGTGCTTTCCCGGATTAATATTTAGGTTGATATTTATCAATCATTTTGTGGAACAAAATACTTGTTGGAAAAATTCTATGTGTAAAACACTGAGGAATTGGGAAAAAGTTGTGATAATATAGATAAAACTTGGGAAAAAGTTGTGATAATATAGATAAAAATATAGATAATATAGATAAAAGTTTTTTATAGATAAAAAAGGAATTTTTATCTATATTATACAGCCTTTTCCCAATATTCAATACAATACCTGCTTGCCATTTTTATTGAGATTTAGGCATTATTAGTATATTCTGAATATTAATATTTTATCAGCAAATATTTTCTCTCTGATTGCTGCTTTTATTTTTACTTGTCCTCAACTTGTATCTTTTGATACATAGAAATTCTTCATATTTTCAGTTTCATCTACATTTTCCTTAAGGATTTGACCTTTTGGTGTGTTTTAAAAGAAATCTTCCTTATCTAACAGTATTTTTCCATAAGGTTAATCTTTTGTCCAAGTACCACTTATTGATGTTTACCCATTTTGTGCCAGAGATTGAGTTCATAAACTTGGGTCTATTTCTGCCATCCAGTTTCTATCACCTTTTATTTGTTGTCTTCCTGTGCCAATACTATGCTCTCTTATTATTGAAAAGTGAACATATCTGATAGGGTGAGTCAGCATTACTTGTTTTTCAGCATTTGTCTAATATTGTGGCTTTTTAAACCATCATTGGGGCACCTGGGTGGCTCAGTCAGTTAAGCGTCCGACTTCCACTCAGGTCATTATCTTGCAGTTTGTGGGTTTGAGCCCCGCGTCAGCCTCTGTGCTGAAAGCTAGCTAAGAGCCTGGAGCCTGTCTTCAGATTCTGTGTCTCTCTCTCTGACCCTCCCCTGCTCACGCTGTTTCTCTCTCTCTCTATCTCAAAAAATAAATAAAATGTTAAAAAAAATAAACCATCATTAACCTGTTAAATAAACCTATAAGTTCTCTCAAAAAAATTCTATTTTCATTGTTTTTGAAATAGCAACAAATCTATAGATAAAATATGGAGAACTGAATCGTAGAAACAGACTTATACAATGAAAGTATTTTATCATTCCAAATGCATAGATATCCTTCAATTTTAATATACAATTGTGTATTTGTGTTTTTACTCTCAGTGTGGTATTATTTAATGAGAAGTTACTCTTAATGTTCATGTAATAGAATTATCAATTTTTTCTATATGTCTAATGCTTTTTTTAATCCAATAAATCTTTATAATGTCATATTGAGAATATATTCCTCTATGCCTTTCTTTTTGTTCATTTTTATTGTTTTGCTGTGGGCATTTACATCTCAGACTGTTTAGAACTAATTTTTGTGTATGGTGAGAAATAGGGATCAAGTTCTGATTTTTTTCATATATATCCTAATAACCTACCCAGATTCCATTAAGAATCCTTTTTTTTTTTCTGCAGTGGGATCAGTATTTTTAAAAATATTTTTCTGCACTTTGAGTTTAACCAATCAGTCTGTCCTTGTACCAATATCACATTTTATAATTAATACAGCTGTACAATATATCTTGATATCTACTAGGTCAAGTACTAGGTCAAGTACTCTAGCCGTGTTGTCCTTCATCAAGATTGTGATTGCTACTTTTACCTTAGGTATTTCTAATTTTCTATCTAGCTTGTAAATTTCTACAAAAAATCATGCAACAATTTTTGTTGGAGTAAAAAATATTGTATACCTTCAAAGCCTTTCAGTTTTGTTCTGTAAACCATGGACATCATTTTTCCTTTTGTTTTTGTATATCTTACTAAATATCTCCTCATGATATGTGGAGATTTTATTGTAAGAGTTTTACATTTCATTGATTTTGTTTGATATTTTTTACTGCTCTTATTTAAAAAATTTTTAATTTTAAATTTTTAAAATGTTTAATCTTTATTTTTGAGAGAGAGAGAGAAAGAAAGAGAGAGAGAGACAGAGAGAGAGAGAGAGAGGAGAGAGATCAGGGGAAGGGCAGAAAGAAAGGGAGACACAGTATCCATAACAGGCTCCAGGCTCTGAGCTGTCAGCACAGAGCCCAACGCAGGGCTCAAGCTCACCAGCTGTGAGCTGAAGTTGGATGCTTAACCGACAGAGCCACCCAGGTGCCCCTGTTTTTTGTTTTGTTTTGTTTTGTTTTTAGTTTTAGTCTATTTGTTACTGGTATACCAATGAGCAATTAATTATTCAATATCAATCTGGTTTTCAATAGTCAAAATAATTTTGAGTTGATGTAGTCATAAAAAGCATCCTTGTCTATTTTTCAATTACAGAACACTTACATAATTTTATCATTAGCTAAGATAACTGAAGGTTTTAAAAAAGCTATTCTGTAAAGATACTGTCCTTTGTTTCTAGTTTGCTGTAACTTTTATTGAATCATGAATAGATCCTGAATTTCTTCAAATGCTTTTTCTGTTCCTATTGGATGATTATACATCTTTTCTCCCTTTATTCTTTGAAACAATTCTAATTATTTATCTAAATTTTCATTATAAATCTTTATTGTGATTATTAATTCTTAGCATCTGTGCTAAGATGGCTTCAATCATACATCTGTGATCAGCTGCTGGTAAGATAATTGGCTCTACTGACTTGACTCTGTTTTTTTTGCAGAGTTTGAGACCTTGCTGAAATGGTTCAATTCTTCTCAGAATCCAGCAGGGAATCTGAAGCTTGTCCTTTGGGGGAAGGCAAGGTCTAGAGAGAGAGCCAGAGACAGACAGAAACAAAGAAAAAACCCTGAAAAGTTTTTTGAGACTTGGGCTTGTTACTGGAAAAACTCACTTTGATCACATTTTGTTGTTCAAAGCAAGTAACAGAGCCAGTCTAGTTTCAGAATGTTGGGTAGGAGGCTCTACTTCCCACTGGAAGAATAGCAGTCTCCCTTGCTAAGGTTACGGATAAAGGGAGTAGTGAAAAAGTTGGGACATTTTTGTCCTCAGGCTACCACATATATATAAACACTGTCACTACTAATAGCTTTTATTTTGTAACTACTGTGTTTCCCATATTGTGCTAGGTATTTTAGGCATTATCTGTTGGAATTTTATAACTATAGGGGGTTGTCTTAGCTCAGTCTGCTATAACAAAATACTATAGACTGGGTGGTTTAAACAACAAGCATTTATTTCTCACAGTTTTGAAGGCTGAGAATTCTTCGATCCAGGTGGTAGCCAATTAACTTCCCTTTGATGGCCTTCTTCCTAGCTTTCACACAGTCACTTTTCTCACTGTGGCCTTCATGGTAGAGAGAGAGCTCTGGTCTTTCTTATTATCATATGGACACTAATAAGGACATCCCATCATGGGGGCTTTATCCCCATGACCTCAGCTAAACCAAATTAACTTTCAAAGGCCCCCAACTCCATATACTATCATATTGGGTGTTAGAGCTTACTTAAGTATATGAATTTTGGGGGAGTATAAAAATCAGTCCATATAGAAGTGAAAGCAAATTTTATCTTTATTTGGAATATGATATATTTTAAATTAAAATTTTATTACTAATAATTTTACTGTGACTCTCCTAAGAAAAGTGGCATGTGAAAATTTGCATTTTGGTTATATAATGATTATAATAGGAAATACATATTGATAAATATTCCCTGGGCATATGAAACAAGTATATTCTTCATAGGAAAAAAAAGTAGACAATGAATTACAATTAATCCAAATATTTTTACTATCTGTATGATCAAAATTTAGATTAGCTTCTATATAATGCTTCAATTTTGTGGATTTATCTTCTCCTAAATGTTTATTACTTTCCTTACATTATCATAAAATGAGACCAAAGAAAAACAAGTTCTCAGAACAACAAAAAACTGAATTTGCCTCATTAGATTCACTACAATAAATAATAAAAGAAATTTGAACAGGCTAATGGTAAACTAAACCCCAGTGGGAGACAAGAGTAAGAAGGAATGGAGAATGCCAGAAAAAAAAATAGTTTGCAAAATATAAAAGAGTATCAACAGTTTGAAATATTTATAAAATAAGTCATAGCAAAATAGATAACAGTAATAGTAAATAAGGTAAGTGTAGGGTTAAAAGAATTAAATAGGGGAAAATTGTTGCTTTTAAGGCTAACTAAGATAATTAATTTAAGGGTAGGTAATTTAGGCAACTTTCTTGATTCCTAGGCAATTTCTGGATCCTAATTTGGTAGGGGTTACATATGTATGTAATCATTTCAAATTTCTTGAGCTCAAGTGAAGACTGTATATTCTTAGCTCATGTATTATACTAAAATTTAAATAAAAATTTTAAGGTGTTAGAATTTTTATACTGTTTATAAAGTATAAAAACTAATCAAACCCCCAAACTTTTTATTGTAAAAACAAAGATAATTTTTTTAATTTATTGTATTTTTGAGAAAGGGCACAAGCGAGGGAGGTACAGAGCGAGGGCAACAGAGGATCCAAAGCAGGCTCCGTGCTGACAGCAGAGAGCCCACTGTGGGGCTTGAACTCCGGAACCATAAGATCATGACCTGAACCAAAGTCAGACACTCAACTCACTGAGCCACCCAGGTGCCCTAAGATAACTTTTATAAGAAGGTCAAAAATATCAGACAGCTAGGATAGAATGAAAATGTGCATAGTCTTTAGGAATAAACTTAATCAGTAGGTAAAATACTTGTATCTGCAAACTACTGATCATTGATGAAAGAAATTTAAAGACACAAATACATTGAAAGACACTATGTATTAATGGATTGAAAGACATAATATTGTTAAACTGCTAATACTGCCCAAAGTGGACTATGGAGTCAATGCAATCCGTGTCAAAATCCCAGAATTTTTTTTTAACAGAAATAAGAAAAAATTCAAAAATCGTGTGGAATAACAGAAAACCAGAATATTGAAATAAATCTTGAGAAAGAAGGACTAAGCAGGGGACATCACACTTGCTGGTTTCAAATTATATTACAAAGCTATCATACTGAAAACATTATGATACTGGAAAAAAATTAAATAAAAACCATTTGAACAGACCAATGAACCACATAGAGAGCCAGATATAAACCCACATATAAACAGTCGACTGACCTTTGATGAGAATGCCAAAAATATACAATGAGGAAAAGACAATGCTTCAGTAAATTATGTTGAGAAGTATGGATATTCACATACAGAAGGATGAAATTGAAATCTTACACCATGCAGAAAAATCAACTCAAAATGGAGTGAAGATTTAAACACAAGACCAGAACCTGTAAAACTCCTACAAGAAAATATAGGGGGAGAGCTTCATAATATTAGAATTGGCAATGACTTCTTGGATGTGATACCAAAAGCACAAGAAACAAAGACAAAATTAGAAAAGTATACTACATCAAACAAAAAGTTTTGCACAGAAAACAATCAAATAAATGAAAAGCCAAACTATAGAATGGAATAAAATATTTACAAACCATCTATCTAATAAAGGGTTAATACCCCAAATATATGAGGAACTCTTACAATTTAACAGAAAAATCTGATTTACAAAATGGGCAAAGGACTTGAATAGACATTCCTCCAAAGAAGACATGAAAATGAGGTATATGAGGTCTATGACAGCATGAGGCAACAAGGATATGACATGATGCTCATCATCACTTATTATCAGGGGAATGGAAATTAAAGCCATAAGAGATATAACCTCACACCTATTAGGATGTCCATTGTAAAAAGAAAAAAAAAAAAAGAAAAAGATAACAAGTGTTGACCAAGATGTGGAGAAATTAGAACCCTTCTACACTTGGTGAGAATCTAAAATGGGACAGCTACTATGGAAAACAACACAGAGTTTCCTTAAAAATTTAAAAATTGAGCTACTATATGATCCAGCAATCCCACTTTTGGGCATATGTCCAAAGTAATTGAAATCAGGATCTTGAAGAGATATATGCATTCTGATACTCATTGAAGCATCATAGCCACAATATGGAAACAACCTATGTGTCCATCAACAGATGACTAAAATTGTGATATAGATACCTAATGGAGACATATCTAGAAAGAAGTTGCTACAGCTGAGGTCAAAGGGGTTACTACCTGTGTTCTCCTCTAAGATTTTGATGGTTTCCAATCTCCCATTTAGGCCTTTCATTCATTTTTAATTTATTTTTTTGTATAGTGTATGAGAGTGGTCCAGTTTTATTCTTTTTCATGTTGCTGCCCAGTTTTCTCAATACCATTTGTTGAAGAGATTCTCTTTTCCATTGTATATTCTTTCTGGTTTTGTTGAAAATTAATTGACCATGTAGTTGTGGATTCTTTTCTGGGTTTTCTTTTCTGTTCCATTGGTCTATGTGTCTCTTTTTGAGCCAGTACCATACTGTCTTGATCACTATAGCTTTGTAATATAACTTGAAGTCTGGAATTGTGATGCCTCTACTTTTGCTTTTCTTTTTCAAGATTGCTTTGACTATTTGGGATCTTTTGCGGCTTCATACAAATTTTAGGATTGTTTGTTCTAGCTCTGAGGAAAATGCTGATGGATTTTGATAGCTATATAGTGGAATATCACTTATCTTTAAAAGAAGAAGAAGAAGGGAAAGAAGGGGAAGAGGAAAGAAGGGGAAGGGGAAGGGAGATGTGTGCCGAGAGGCTTAGTTGGTTGAGCATCTGACTCTTGATTTCAGCTCAGGTCATGATCTCATGGTTTGTGGGATTGAGCCCTACCCTGGGCTCTGTGCTGACAGTGTGGAGCCTGCTTGGGATTCTCTCTCTCTCTTTCTCTCTCTCTCTGTCTTGCTCTCGCTCTCGCTCTCTCTACCTCTTCCCCAGTTGTGTGCATGTGTGCATTCATGCACATGCTCTCTCTAAACAAACAAACATTAAAATAAGAAGGAAATTCTACCGTAAGCATCATGCATGAGCTTGAAGAACATTATTCCTATTATGGAAGGAAACATACTACATGATTCCACTTATGATGTATCATAAAATAGATTTGAGGTATCCAAAGTAGTCAAACTCATAGAAGTAAACAGCAGAATGGTGGTTGCTAGGTGATGTGGGTTGAGAGAAATACAGAATTGCTATTCAACTGGTATAAAGTTTCAGTTATGAAAGATAAGTAAGTTCCAGAGATCTTCTGTACAACATTGTGCCTACAGTTAACAATGGTGTACTGTGCACTTAAAATTTGTTGCGGGTAAATCTCACATTGAGTTTTCTTACTACAATTATAAATAAAGTACTCAAAATATAACAAAGTAAAACCATTAACAGTTGAAAATCAATACAAATGTGAATATAAATTTCCTTTGCAGTAAATGTAAAATATCTTAAAGTGTTATTATTGAAAATAAATATGATTTCTATGAAAATAAAACAGTAACAACAAAAACAAAATTAAATGTCCAAGATCTCTATAGTGAAAACTTAAAACATGTTTTTGAGAGTAATGAGAATGTAAATAAGTGGAATGATGTACCATGTATATGAATTAGAAGACTTAGGTATCAGTTCTTCCCTAATATATAAGTCCAATGCAATTCAGATCTGATAAAAATCACAGTAAGCTTTTCTAGGGAGATGGATAGATTATTTTAAATTGCATATAGTAATACACATGGCCAAAAAACTAACAAATGTGATACTGAAAAGGGAAAACTAAAGTACTTATTAAACAAATCCTATGATGATATTATACTGGTATAATAAAAGACAAATTAACCAATACAACAGTATAGAGTCTAGAAATATTCACACACATACATAATAAAATTATGATAAATATGATATTGCCATAGAGTGATAAAAAGATGAGCACTCATAAATGGTGCTGCTTTAATTATTTACCTGAAAAATTATATCTTCATCTCTGTCTCATATCATACATAAAGATCAGTTTCAGTCTGTATTATATACTAATATAAAAAGTGAGGGAAGATAATATTTCCACAGTGTTATGGACAGTAAAAACTATTTTCAAAAAGACACAAAAAAGGAAAAATTGGTAAATTGGACTACATTAAAATGTAAAACCTCTGTTTTTCAAAGCATTTAAAAATAAGCCTCACTTTAAAAGAGCCTATTTACAATAGAAGAATTTATATGCAGAATATATACAAAACCCCTCAATTAGTAAGGCAGATAAATTGTTATGAAAAGTAGTCAAAAGTAACTGAACACAGAACCTCACAAAAAAGGAATACCCAGTTGGCCAATAAATGTATGAAAAGGTAGTCTATTCTATGAGATATAAAATGAATGCATGTTCAAACCACAATTAGATGCAGCTATACATCTGCCAGGATGGCTAAATTGTGTTTTAAAAGATAAATAGGAAGAACTGATAATCATTCTGGAACAGCTTCAACTCTCCTGAATTGCTGGTGGACATACATTAGAAAACTGATGAGGTACATATGTACCTCAATATATGCTTATACTATGCCTCAGTGATTCTACTTGTACATATATACCCAAGATAAATGAATTACATATTTTTAAAAAGTTGTAGGTATGAATGTTAGTTAACAGAATACTATTTATAATAGCCCCAACTGGAAACAACTCATCAGAAGTCTTATGTATAATTGACTGAAATGAAAATTACAACAAAAGTATAACTGCATCTACAACATCTACAAAAGAATAAACACACCTACAAGAAGGTGAATGTAAATAAAAAGAGTCATGCTTCTTTATTTTACTTCTGGAAAGTTCACCAAGAGGCGAAACTAATTTACAGTGTTAGTGGTCAAGACACCTGTAGAACTATCTGTGTATGTTTGTTAAGGAGAGAGGTGTGAGTGGGGAGAACAGGAGATGGGTGATCTAATGGGACTGAAGGGTATTTCTGTTCTGTAGTATTCTGTTGTTTCATCCAAGCTAGTTACACAGTTGTATTCATGTTATGAAATATATTGATCTGTGTACTTTTTAATGGAAACACTCAGCATAAACCGTTTTTAAGCATACGATTCGATGTCATTTAGTACTTTCATATTATTGTGGAACTACCACCTCTATGTAGTTCCAAAATATTTTCATCCACTTAAAAGAAAATCCTATACTCTAAGCAGTCACTCTGTATGACACCTTTTCCCCAGCCTTGGCCACCACCTAATTGTTTTCTGTCTCTGTGGATTTACCAATACTGGATATTTCATATGAATGGGATCATACTATATATGATCATTGTCTTGTTTCTTTTCACTTAACATAATGTTTTCCAGGCTTATCTACACTGTAGCATGAATCAGTACTTCTTTCCCTTCTATATGGCTAAATATTTCATTCTGTGCGTGCCCTTTTATATGGCTAAATAATATTTTATTCTGTGCGTGTGTGTGTGCATGTAACTATATACCTTTGACTTTGACATTGAAATTTTTCTTCCTACTTAATATATTTTGGTATTCTGTTCAGAATTTTTAAATCAATTTTTACATTTGGAGGAAAGCCATTGATAAAGATAAAATTTTTAAATTTGTAATAATTAGTTTTTACTTTGAGAAAAGATGCTGGTGTTTGTTTTTCCTAAGTGATTTTGATATTATTAGATAATAGAAACAGTTTTTCATTTAGAGTATTACAATATATTTTTTATCATTTGAGAGTCACTGTAATAAAAATGTCATAAAATTACAATTTGAGAGACTGTCCAGACTCAAAATTAAAGAGGCTTTATAATGAATCTGCAAATACTCTTCAAATCTTACTTGATAAGTTTATTTATAACAATGCTTCCTAGAAATGTATGCCTTATTTTAGAAAGTTTGACTTAGATCATGATCCTTGGACCAAATGTGATGTGGAATAGTATATATATAATGAAATTCTAGCTTGCAACATACTGCAGTTTTTTTTCCTCCTACTCTGCAATGACTTGCCTTATTATAGTTTTCTATATTTTCAACTTATTGATATACTTTAGATAGTGGAATTGATTTTCAGCAGCCAATCTTTTCCCTCTTACATTATTTATTAGTTCACAAATTCAGTTGAGATGAGAGAAAGTCTTTTCACTTGACTTGTACATAGACTAACCTCATTTTCATGACATTGTACAGTATAATTTTGCTATTTATTCAGATGACTAAAATATTGAGCATGAAGAGTACTCATAATGAAAATGATGAATAAATAAAAACCTTATTTGATGATACACAATATTGGAACTCTGGTTGCATCTCATTATAATAAATGAAATCTATCAATAGTCTAGGCTAACAATTTGATTAATTTTCAAAATAAGACATACACAGTTAATTTCTGCTGACACAGAAAATGTGAATAAAAGTTTCTAAAAAACTTTTCTAATAAAAGAACTATTTCTACAGATAAGATGATTAGTAAGAAATAAGGTAAACGAGAACTAACTTTATGACTCAAAAGATTGTGTTAGTTAAAAAAATTTTTAAAAACTTCAGACAAGTGCACTTCTTAATCCTGTCACGTAGTTAACCCATCCTTTTACCCCTTCCCCGTGCTAACCACCTGTTTGTTCTCTATAGTTTAGAGTTTGTCTCTCTCTCTCTTTTTCTCCCATTGCTTGCATGTTTTGTTTCTTAAATTCCACATATGTTTGAATTCATATAGTATTTATCTTTCTCAACAGACTTGTTTCACTTAGCATAATACTCTCTAGCCCTATCCATGTCTTTGTAAATTACAACATTTCATTCTGTTTTTTAATTTGTTGTCAAGTTGGTTTCCATACAACACCCAGTGCTCTTCCCCGCAAGTGTCCTCCACCATGACCATCACCCTCCTTTCCCTTCCCCTTCCCCTTCCGCCCTCAGTTTGTTTTCAGTATTCAAGAGTCTCTCATGCTTTGTCTCCCTCCCTCTCCCTATTTTTCCTCCTTCCCCTCCCCATGGTCCTCTGTTAGGTTTCTCCTGTTAGACCTATGAGCGAAAACATATGGTATCTGCCCTTCTCCGCCTGACTTATTTCGCTTAGCATGACACCCTCGAGGTCCATCCACGTTGCCACGAATGGCCAGATTTCATTCTTTCTCATTGCCATGCAGTATTCCATTGTATGGATGAACCACATCTTCCTAATCCATTCA
>CM053560.1:65365425-65476425 GCA_028646485.1 Cryptoprocta ferox | reverse complement strand
TCTGGACTCTCTATTCCATTCCATTGGTCTATGTGTCTGTTTTTGTGCCAGTACCATACTGTCTTGGTGATGACAGCTTTGTAGTAGAGGCTAAAGTCTGGGATTGTGATGCCTCCCATTTTGGTTTTCTTCTCCAATATTACTTTGGCTATTCGGGGTTTTTTGTGGTTCCATATGAATCTTAGGATAGTTTGTTCTAGTTTTGGGAAGAATGCTGGTGCAATTTGGATTGGGATTGCTTTGAATGTGTAGATTGCTTTGGGTAATAATGACATTTTAACGATGTTTATTCTTCCGATCCATGAGCATGGAATGCTTTTCCATTTCTGTGTGTCTTCAATTTTTTTCATAAGTTTTGTATAGTTTTCATTGTACAGGTATTTTATAGGCATCTTTGAGGTTGTCTTCTTTCTGGAGTCTGTCTGTTCTTTTCCCACTCTTGCAGATCAGAGTATTTTCTCTTCAGTCCTTCTCAGTTTAACAGATGCGGGCCGGAATCTGTTAAACTGATTACAGGACTCCTAATTCTCTGCCATCTTGCCCTTCCCCCATTTCATTCTTTACTTGGTATATTGTACATCTGAAACTAATAATGCACTGTATGTTAACTAACTCAAAATTCATTAAAAACTTAAAAAATGTCATATGCAGTCATCTTATGCTAAAATAGGTTAAGACTGCAGTTGGATAGCTCTGCTACCATTTTTTCATTAAGCAAGCAATATCATATATATATTCTTGTGCAGTTAACTCTTTTTTGGCCTACCTTAAGGGAAAGGGCTTTGAACTTCAATTTTGAGAGATATAGTGCAAGTCTTTATTCAACTAACAATGATCTATGTGCTAATAGTCACGACATAGTCATAGATTATGATTTTTCATCTTTAAATCAGGGTAGTTAATTTCTTTTTAAAAATTGTGTCCCAGGGGCACCTGGGTCACTTACTTAGTTAAGCATGTGACTCTTGGTTTTGGCTCAGGTCATGATCTCACGGTACGTGAGATTGAGCCCCATTTGCACTGACAGCATGGAGCCTGCTTGGGATTCTCTCTTTCCCTGTCTCTCTGCCCCTCCCCCACTCATGCACACTCTCTCAAAATAAATAACATTTAAAAAATAAAAAAATAAAAATCGTGTCCCAGTCTATAATTGTATGTTATATACATTTTGGATATATTACCTACTTTCTAGTATCTCAAATTTCCTCCTAAAATCATGGAGGGTAACAGAGAAGTTATAAACCAATATTGAAGACAAAAGTATTTGTGCTTTATTTTCTTAAGACTCTGAATATCTCCAGTATTTGTAAATTGAGAATTCTGATCCAATTGCATTAATCCTATAGTGAGTTGATAGGAGGACATAGTCATTTTAATTTTTGTTGTTATGTCTGTTCATGTGCTGCAACACCATTTATTAAAAATAATGTCTTTTTGAATTATTTTAAATATTTTAATGTTTACTTTTGAGAGTGAGAGAGCATGAGTTGGGGAGGGGCAGAGAGGAGGGAGACACAGAATCTGAAGCAGGCTCCAGGCTCTGAGCACAGAGCCCGATATGGGGCTCAAACCCACGATCCATGAGATAGATCATGACCTAAGCTGAGGTCAGACGTTTAACTGACTGAGCCACCCAGGTGCCCCTGAATTATTTTAAAATGTCATTTTTTTAATTACTAAAGCTCCGTTGACTTTTTGTTGAGGCATAATTGATATACATTGTTATATTAGTTTCAGGTGTATAAATACTGTTTTGACACTTCTATCCATTACATGGTGCTCATTATAAGTATAGTCACTATCTGCCACCATACATTGTTCTTACAGTATTTTTGCCTATATTGCAGTGCTTTATTTTCATCTCATGACTTATTTATTCTACAAATGGAAGTTTGTACCTCTTAATCCTCTTTATATATTTGTCTGTCCCCTGTCTCCTATCTGGTAACCATCATTTCATTCTCTGTATTAAAGAGTATGTTTTTTGTTTCTGTGTTCATTTCTTTTAAGATTGTACATGTAAGTGAAATCGCATGGTATTTGTCTTTATTTGACCTATTTTACTTAACATAATATCCTCTAGGTTATATTATAACATAATATCACCTATGTTGTCACAAATGGCAAGAGTTCATCCTTTTATGTGGCTAAGTAGCATTCTAGTGTGTGTGTGCGCGCACGCGCTTGTGCACATACATTGTCTTTTAAGTTTTCAGTTCCAGTTAACATATTGTGTATTGGTTTCAGTTGTACAGTGTAGTGATTCAACAATTTCATGTATCACCCAGTGCTTATTACAGTAAATGGACTCCTTAATCCTCATCACCTATTGAAACTATTCCCCCACCCTCTTCTCCTCCAGTAACCATCAGTCTTTTCTCTATAGTTAAGAGTCTGTTTCTTGGTTTCTCTCTTTGTTTTTTCTCACTTGTTTTGTTTCTTAAATTCCACATATGAGTTAAATCATATGGTATTTGTCTTTATCTGACTTATTTCACTTAGCATCATACTTTTTCTAGCTCCATCCATGTCTTTGCAGTGGCAAGATTTCATTCTTCTTTATGGCTGAATTATATTGCATTGTGTATGTATACCATTTCTTCCTAATCCATTAATCAGTCAATAGATACTGAGGCCGCTTCCAAAATTTGGCTATTATAAATTATGCTGCTGTAAACTTAGGGGTGCATATATCCATTTGAAACAGGGGTTCTGTATTCTTTGGGTAATACCAAGTAGTGTGATTGCTGGATCATGGGGTAGTTCTATTTTTAACTTTTTGAGGAAACTCCGTACTGTTTTCCAGAGTGGCTACACAATTTTGCATTCCCACCAGAAATGTAAGAGGGTTCCCCTTTCTCCACACCCTGGCCTACACCTATTGTGTCCTGTGTTGTTTATTTTAGCCATTCTGACTTGTGTAAGGTAATAACTCACTGTAGTTTTGATTTGCATTTCCATTTTGAGGAGTGATTTTGAGCATCTTTTCATGTGTTGTTTGCCATCTATATGTCCTTTTTGGAGAAATGTGTATTCATGTCTTCTACCCATTTTTTAATTGCAATTATTTGCTTTTTGGATGCTGAGTTGTATCAGTTCTTTATATATTTTGATACTAACCCTTTATTAGATACGTCATTTGCACATGTCTTCTCCCACTCCATAGCATGGTTTTTAGTTTTGCTGATTGTTTCCTTCACTGTATATAACTTTTTTTATTTTGATGAAGTCCTAATACGTTAGTTTTGCTTTTGTTTCCCTTACCTAAGGACACCTATGTAGAAAAAAAGTTGCTGCAGCTGAAATCATAGAATACTGCTGGTTTCTCCTCTTGGATTTTAATGTTTTCAGGTCTCACATTTAATCATCTAATTCATTTTGAATTTATTTTAGTGTAAGGTGAAAGAAAGTAGTCAAGTTTAATTTTTTTGCATGTGGCTGTCCAATTTTCCAAGCACCATTTATTGAAAGAGACTGTCTTTTTTCCATTGGATATTCTTATCTGTTTTCTTGAAGTTTAATTGACTGTGTATTTGTGGTTTTATTTCTGGGTTTTCTGTTCTGTTCTTTTGATCTGTGTGCCTGTTTTTGTGCCAGCATCATACTGATTTGATTACTACAAGTTTGTAATATCACCTGAAGTCTGGAATTGTGATGCCTCCAGCTTTGCTTTTCTTTATCAAGAATGCTTTAGCTATTTGGAGTCTTTTGTGGTTCCATACAAATTTTCAAATTGCTTCTTCTAATCCTGTGAAAGGTGCTGTTGGTATTTCGTATTTCGATAGGCATTTCATTAAATGTGTAGGTTGCTTTGGGTAGTCCAGACATTTTAACAATATTTGTTCTTCCATTCCGTGAGCATGGGATGTCTGTCCATTTCTTTGTGTTGTCTTCAATTTTTTTCATCAACATTATATAGTTTTAAGAGTATCAGTCTTTTACCGTTTTGGTTAGGTTTATTCCTAGGTATTTCAATACATATGGTGCAATTATAAATGGGATTGTTTTCATAATTTCTCTTTCTGCTGCTTCATTTTTTGTGTTTACAAATGCAACAGATTATGCTGATTTTGTATCCTGCAACTTTACTGAATTTATTAGTTCTGTCAGTTTTGGGGTGGATTCTTTTGGACTTTCTATGTATAGGGCATAATGTCATGTGCAAATATTTAAACTTTTACTTCTTCTTTACCAATATGGATACTTTTTTTCTTTCTGTTATCTTATTTCTGTGTCTAGGACTTCCCCTATTATATTGAATAAAGTTGGTGAAAGTCAACATCCTTGTCTTGTTCCTGACCTTAGGCAAAAACCTCTCAGTTTTTCTCCATTATTTTAGCCTATATATGGCCTATATATGTTTTATGTTGAGATATGTTCCCTCTAAACCTACTTTGTTGAGGATTTTTATCATGAATGAATGTTGTACTTTGTCACATGCTTTTTCTGCATCTGCTGATATGATCGTATGGTTCTTATCCTTTCTCTTACTGATATGGTGTATCACATTGATTTGTGCATATCGAACCACCCTTGCAACCCAGGAATAAATCCCACCTGATTGTGGTGATATTGTTGGATTCAGTTTGCTAATATTTTGTTGAGCATTTTTTGCATCTGCGTTCATCAGAGATATGGACCTATAGTTATCTTTTCTTTGTGATGTTTTTAGTGGTTTTAGTATCAGGAATGAACACTAATTTCCAAATGAATTTGGAAGTTTTCCTTCCTTTTCTGTTTTTTAGAATAGTTTCAGAAGAACAGGTATTAACTCTTCTTTAAATGGTTGATAGTATTCACTTGTGAAGCTGCCTGGTCATGGACTTTTGTTTCTTGGGAGTTTTTTGATCACTGATTCAATTTCTTTGCTCATATCACATCTTCTTTATCCATTCATTTATCAATAGACAGATTGCTTCCATATCTTGTCCACTGCAAATGTTTCTGCTATAAATGTAGCAGTTCATACATGTTTTCAAATACATGGTGTCTTCATTTTCTTTGGTTAAATCACCAGAAGTGAAATTATTGGATCATATCATATTTCTTTTTTTAATTTTTAATTCATACTGTATTCCACAGTAGTTGCACCAATATGCATTTATACCAGTGGTTCATGAGGGTTGCCTTTTCTCCATCTCCTCTCCAACACTTGTTATTTCTTATCTGTTTGATACAAGCCATTCTGATTGATGTGAGTGATATTTAAAGTGTAGATTTAATTTATATATTTCTGATTAGTGATGGTGTAGTTCTCCCAGCTCAGTCTTGCTTTTTTCCCTCTTTCCTAACATTGGGGTTAGATTAGCATTGTGTCTGAAAGCTTCCCTGTTCAACTTACCTGTTTTATGTCACAGACATATCCCTCAAATGGGATAAGCTCAAAACTGTATCTCAGTTTCTGCTTTTTGGAGGACCCAAGTGACCTTATACTATTTCTCATTTTTTACACTTATACATTTGATAACTCTCTGTCTTTCTTTGCTAAAATGTATGTTCTATTAAAGAAGTATTTTTTAAAGATTTTCCTGAGTGGCTAGTATAGGATCTGACACATAGTAAATATCCAGAAACATGCATTGTATGCATTGTATGACATTTGTTATGTAGAGCACCAAGACTACCTCTAAACATTAGGAAACCTTGATTGTGTACTTGATTGTGTAGTTAAGTGATGCCCTTTTTTCCCATTCTTTACTCCACACAGCATACAATTAGAGATGTATTCTAAGAACTCAAGAAAGTCTGACCTTGAAAAACAGAAAAGAAAAACAGAAAAGCATAATTTACTGTTGCCTTAAGATATATTAGTCAACCACAAATTTAAATCCTTTGAGCAGGGTAAGTGAGAATTAGGATGGCAATATAATAGCTTTCCATTTCCATTATAGACAGCCCTCTGACACCCTCCCTGGTAAGAACAAGATGAGAAAGTAAATCAAGAATATGAAAGATATTTCACCCTTCTATTGATTTACTAGTTCCAGCTTCACACCAACTTACCCACTGAATGCATATCTAAAATAGGATTCTGTGAAAGGATTAGAAATGAATCAAAGAGAAGAAAAATGAAAACACGTTTGTAGTGATATGAAAATCAATTTTATAAATGTTAAACATAAATAAATCTTCTCAAGTGTTCTTCCCAGAATGTATATATTCCCACTGATCACTAAATATATATAACTAGATATTTTGCCTATCATAATCATTATGCAGTAAACAATGCCCTCTATATGAGTATACTAAAAATGTGTATACTACTGAGATCAAGTTATAAAATATTTGTCAGGCATAATTCCTCAGAGTCCATGTTGTTTATTAATTAGATTCACTGTTCGAGAACTATAAAAGTTAACAATGTACAGACCTTTTGCATCAGAATCCTAATTTTAGATCTGATACCACAGTTGTTTATTTTGTAATATACAAAGTGAGATTGTGTGTAAGAGCATAAGTAAATAAATACATATATAGATGGCAAAGAAAATAACGACTTAAATATTAAGAGTATGCTAGTTAAATAGCTATAATATATCTCTGCAGTGTCATACAGAAGAAGGTACATCAGTCTTCATGTAACAAATTTATAATTTTTTTCTACAGTTAAAAGGGCAGGTTGAACAAATTTCTGAAAAAATATGAAAATGTTATAACTGGAAAATGATTTTATTATATTACATCTATTAACTTTTAACTCAACACAATGAGATAGGTTCTTTTATTGTTTCTGGTATATGAAGGAGGGAAATGAGACACAAAAGGGTGGACATATTTTGGAAAATTCTTTGAGTATACCTCATATATATAAGTGTTCTTTGAAAATTAAATTGATTAAAAAAATAAATATGTATGGCATGATTGATTTTCAATATGAACTATTTTATGTAATAGAGTTACCTTTTTTTTCCAAAAACATCAACTTATTCTAGTACTTGTATTGAAAATGAAGAGATTAAGTTTCGATACCATTCTTATAGAAACAACTTGCAAGTTATAGGCAAAAATTATGGTAATCATTTTTTGTGTCTGGTTTGTAAATGAACAATATTAAATTAGAATATCTTCAGTCCTTAATAATGATCAGGAGATATTATGGGATACTATGTTCTGTTGAAGTCTGTGCATTCATTTTTCCTATATACCCTAGAATATACTTTTTCCCCCAGAGGCAGATACAGAGTTTCTGAATAAAAGGAAGCATAATTTCTGCCCCAGTACAGGAGATTCACATAAATGAACAGAAATATTTAGAAATAAATTGTACTATATTTCCAAGAAAAAGCAGAATACGACTGAAAGACTGTCAGTACAACTAACTTGTAGAAATGATCCTTATTTTCCTCTCTTCCTTTCTTAGTTTAGGCTGCTATAACAGAGTACCATAGGCTCATAGCATTACAAATATTTATTTCTCACAGTTCTAGAAGCTGGGAAATTCAAGATTAAGGTGCCAGTAGATTCATTGTCTAGTGACAGCCTGCTTCCTGGCTCATAGATGGCCGTCTTTTTGTTACATCTTCACATGGTCTAAAGAAGATGAGAGTTTTCTGGGGTCCCTTTTTATAAGGGCACTTACCCATTCATGAGGGCTCCACCCTCATCACCTAATTACCTCCCAAAGGCCTTACCTACTAATTTCATCATTTTGAGGGTTAGGATTTCAACATCTGGATTTGGGGAGTGGGGACAAAAACATTCAGTCATTCCATTCTGCTCGCTTGCCCCCCTCCCCCTGCCACCCACCCTCTTTTCTTCCCCTCCCTCCCTCCCTCCCTCCCTCTGTCCTTCCTTCCTTCCTTCCTTCCTTCCTTCCTTCCTTTGGCTTGTAGACCAAGGTTTAGTTCATTCTTCTACCAATTCCAGAAATCAAAGAGAATTCTGATTTACTGGACTTACTCTTGATTCCTGGAGATTTTCCCCACTCTTACCTTTTTGAGTTATATTAACTTACTTCTTCTGATATAAAATGTTTGGAAATTTAGAATTGATGATGAATATAGAGCACTTTGATATATGCACAGTTTTATTAGACCATTAAATGTATCCTCCCCAAATCAAGGTCATATAAATTTACATTTTCTAAGATTTTTTTGGAGCTATTGTTCATATTCCACTTCTCTGCACAGGTAATAAATCTCAGTAGTCTATTAATTAAGAACCATGATTCCTTCGAATATTCCAACCAGAGAAACTGAACTATAAAATCTTCTGTTTGTCAAGTGACAATATAATATAAAAGATTCTATAAGATTTTCCAGCTTTGTTTCAAAAGGAGGAATCAAAGACAAAGAGTCTTTCACAGAGAGGAAACTTCCTCTCTGGACTCCAGATACTTCATCCAGATGGTAAATGGGAAAACTCTGTCTTGAGCTGATAAGGAAACTGAAACAAAACAGGTTTTGATTAGCTGATTAATCACATTGAAGCAATGCCACCTAAAGTCTGCATTTAACTGTATCATGCTCTATATCTCAAATGCAAAATTCCTCTTTTGCAGTTTTCATCATTCAGTTTAAAAAGATTGGAATTCTTCCGTTGTTAAATCACTGTATTAAACTTACTAGAGCAAGTTTAACCTCTACTGTATAAACTTCGACCTCTGGGGTTGAAATAATTGCTTGCAATTATACAAATGTGCTATGGAGGGAATAGTATTGCTTAATACAGTATAACTATTGTTTTTATTTATTAAAATGCTATCGCCAGTAAATCTTATTTCTTTGTTTACTTTGTTCTTTTAATATACTAATTCTGTGAAAAATTCCAAGTTGTATATATGTGTCCTTCATAGTAGTTAATGGTTTTCAGAAAAAGAAATGGATTTTATTTTTTAAAAACAAGTTTTGGGGCACCTGGGTGGCTCAGTCAGTCAAGCATCCGATTATGGCCCAGGTCATTGTCTCATGGTTCATGGGTTCAAGTCCCACATCAGGCTCTGTGCTGAGAACTCAGAGCCTGGAACCTGCCAGATTCTTTGTCTCCCTCTCTCTCTGCCCCACTTGGCACACTGTCTGTCTGTCTGTCTCTCTCTCTCTCTCTCAAAAAATGAATAAACATCTTAAAAAGTTTTAAATTTGTATGTAGATACCTATTTTTTTACAGATAAAAATGAAAAAATGATCAATAAGGATTTTCAAGAATTAAAAAACCTTACAAATTATAAAATTTCCTGGGTTATTAGAATGAAAAGACAAGCTCAAGGAGAAATGAAATACTGTAAAATTTCCAGTGTTAAAGAATATCCTGTCCATGCACTATTTCCAAATGGATAGTAGTATCCAATTGTTTTGGTATACAGATTCCATTGGATTCATTTAAAACGATGGCACTATTTTATTTTAAAATGTAATATTTGAAATAAACTGAAAAATCCTCTGCAACTTCTTAAACTTAAGCTAAAAAATTATAGATGTTAATTTATGTGTAAGGGAGTATGTACTATACTTTCTGTAAATAATATCCTTTTTTGTCTTTTGTTAACATTCTGACTTACCATCTATTTTGATTGATCTGTCTCTCAAAAATGAATAAATGTTAATTTTTGAAGTCTATTTTGATTGATATTAGTATAGCCACCACTGATCTCTTTTGGTTATCATCTCTATGGAATACTTTTCCCACTCTTTCATTTTCAGCTTATGTGAATCTTCTAGGGACTGAATATTCCCAGCCCCCCTGCCAAAATTCATATTTTGAAACCCTAACTCTCAAGATATTTGGTAATGTGGCCTTTGAGAAGTAACTATGTTTAGATGAGGTCATGAAGATTAAACCTTCAGGATGGGATTAGTACCCTTATAAGTGAAGACATCAGAGTGCTTGTTTTCTCTTTCTTTTTCTGTCCCTGTCTCTCTCTTCTCTCTTCTCTCTTCTCTCTCACTCTCTCCACAAGCACCTTGGAAACACCATGTGATGACATAGCAAGAAGTTGACTGTCTGCAAGGCAGGAAGAAGATTCTCATCAGGAACAGAATCTGTTGGTACTTGGACTCCCCAGACTTCAGACCTGTGAGAAATGAATGTCTGTTGTTTAAGCCACCCAGTTGATTGTATTTTGTTATAGTGGCCCAACCTGACTAAAACAGTGTCGATAGTCTTAAAGTGAATTTCTGGTAGCATATAATTGGATCCTGTTTGTTTGTTTGTTTGTTTGTTTTAAATCTATTCAGTCTATGTCTTTTAATTTGAGAGTTTAATCCATTTGCATTTAAATTATCAGGATGGAAAGGCTTCTTATTGCCATTTTCAAGATTGTTCTCTTTATGTCTTGTAGCCTTTGTCCCTCCTTTTCTCTTTATTGTTTTCCTTTGTGTTTTAGTATTAATTGCTTTTTTAGTGACATACCTTGTTTCCCCTCTTATTCCCTTTTGTGTATATTTGATAGATATTTTCCTTATGGTTACAATTTTTTGTTTGTTTTTCTGGCAGTAAACCAAGTTTTTTACTCCCCAGAAGTGATGACTAAGGGGAGGGAAAGGAGGGCAAGGAGACAGAACAAGCCAGAGAGAGGAAGGAGATGAGAAGAGAGGGGATAGTAAACCACTGTTCTGTTAAGTCTCAGGACTTGTTCAGTGTTGGTATTTCTTCAGCTTGTCTTATCACCGAGGAGGCATTGCTTTCATTATTATGGGATATAGTATTGTTTTATTATCTCTCAATATGATTTTTTATGCTGAGTTTTCTGTCTCCCTTTTTGGTAGCCCACAGTGTCTGTGGGAATAGCCCTATGGTAGTAATTTTAATTTATTGAAAGGGATTAGAGAGGCACCCTGGATTAATTATTCACCTCTTATAACCTAAATATTGAGAGAGGTTTTTTGAGTGGAAGAAGTTTTGGGTCCCATAACACATAGCTGCCTAGCCTGTGGGGCCATCTATGGTAAGGGATCCCAGGAGAGTATGTACCTTAATCTGGTCTCCATCCCTTATGGGTTATAGGCATGATGGCAAATTTTTAAAAATAAGGATAGACAATAGTAAAGTGCCTCATATAAAGTGAGTCTTCATATTACATAAAGGACAGACATAATCTTTATAAATCTAGGTAGGAAAGAGCTATGGGAAGATGTTTTAAAATTACTGTGAGGTGTGAGTCAAAAAAGGGGCCTTAAGTTAAGAGATATTAAGGCCTGGGGCAAAATGGAGATGCATTTATTGATGCATTTGTTTGGTGTTTAAGAAGGAAATGTTTGAGGAAACCATCATTACCTGTGAGGCAAGAGATTTGTGAGTTCTTCACCCTGAAGGGAAAAACTCTTAGTTAATGAACCAGTAGTTTAGAATACACATAAAGATGCAACCATTTCTTGGCTAGAGCCTCCAGCATTAAGATGACTACCTGAAGTCTGGCCAGTTGTGTTGACGGTAGGGCTCAACCTTTACCAGGGACATTATGGATAAGGGATAGAAAGTAGCAACATTCAGTTGAACTCCAGTATTAATGATGGTGTCATTGTCAGCAGTACAAACTGTGAGCTCCTATTTCTATTTACTCAGTCAATCTCAAGGGGCTCTTAGGTACCCAAAGGCTCTGAGGAGGGGTGATCTTCTATAGCACCAGAGCATTTGGGAAAAGACTGAGGACACAAGGCTACCTCCTCCTGCAGGTGGAATGTGCCAGAGGGCCTAGGTTTACCTCCATTCTGTATTAAGGATATCTCAGTGGCCATGCTTAGCTTGTGGGGTATCTCTTCTAAGATCCAAAGTGTAATGGACAACTGGATATGGAGGGTCACACTTTGAAGGTCTGTGATAGCCACTGTTTCCAAGAGAGTCTAGTATACAGCCAGCAAGTTTTACTTTAATAGTGTACAGCATAAGGTTGAGAGAGGCAGTATCTTGCATCAGAAGCCCTTGGACAACTATGGCCATCATAGATGTGTCCAGAAACTTCAACATGCATGAGAGGAGGTTGTCAAAACCTCTACAGTGAAGAAATCTCTGAGGACACTTAGAAGAGTATCTGTTAATTTTTAATTTTTACATAGTCCCCAGTCTTGTTGGAAGGGCCCCCACTTAAGGTAGACTGATTTATAAGTGACAACATCAGTAAAATTAAGTAAAATATGTAAATGAGAATTATGTTGCCACCAGAACACAAAAAGGGCTGTACCATATTGGACATGGATGTCCTTAATGAATATGTGAGACAAATTTTGGAGGAGGATGTCATCAGTTTAATGTCATACACCTGTGGCCCTGGAGAAAGGTAGATACAGTTAATATTTTGTCTTCAAAGATTGTGTTGAGGTACCCCCTAGGTAACTTAGAAAAGATGTGCTGTGACCCTTTGAAAGTGAAGGCAGACTTCAAGTAAGAGGCTGTTGAAATAAATGCTGAAAAGAACATATAGAGTTATCTGTAATAGCAAAACATTTACCAGTTATCATTTGGATGGAATAAGTAATTTAATAATATTGGATATTGGGTGTAATTGACTTATTGGACTTCATTATTAAGGTTGTAGTAATCTGCCATGAGGCAAAATGTATTCCCTCCATGTTTAAGAACAGGCAAATTTGGTTGTAAAATGGGGAAACAATGGGCTTAATCATCTTCTTATTTATTAGGTCTTATATAATAAGTTTCAGTACTTGAAGTTTCTGTTTTAATTTTTGAAGGCCCTATTTTAACTTAAATTGACACATATTCACATTTTAACTGGAGGTCCATGGGGCCCCATTTTATCAAGCCAGTTTGTAAGTGTCAAAAACTTAATGTGAATTTACTACTCGGTGTATTTGAGTGTGTATGCTAAGTAGGGGATATTTTAGGGCAATGGATACTATGACAGTGGAAAATTTATGCAAGGCTATATTTGAAGACACTCAGCTCTATTTTTTTTCTCTATTTTATGTTCACTTACTTTCTTAAGATTAAAGGAGGTACCATGTTTAAATTTAATTTTTTTAATGTTTATTTATTTTGAAAGAGAGAGAGCATGAGTGCAGGCGGGGTAGGGTCAGAGAGAGAGAGAGGGAGAGAGAATCCCAAGCAGACTCCACACTGTCAGCACAGAGCCCAACAAGGGCTTGATCTCATGAGCCCTGAGATCATGACCTGAGCCAAAATCAATAGTAAAGATGATTAACCAACTGAGCTACCCAGGCACCTCAAGTACCATGTTTGAATTTAATGGGATACCTAGGTATAACTATAATTTGAGCACCAGTATTTATTAAGTCCATGAAGAAATGTCAGTTCATTTTACAAAATACTAATCTAGAACCTATATTGTAGTAGCACAAAGCCAATCAGCACCCTTTTAATATTTTTGTTACATAAAATCTTTTAACAAATATTTTTATTTCCATTTGGGTCAAATTACAAATATTTGTTTTGATTTAGTTACACATATATGACATATATATGTATGTATATGTATATATATATATACACACACACACACACACACAAAATATTGTATATTACTTATAGACACAGTGAAACTTTGGTATGTGAGCATAATTCATTCCGGAAACATACTTGTAATTCAAAGCACTTGTATATCAAAGCCAATTTCAAGAATTATTGATTCAGTTGTTATCATTGGACATTTGGCATCAGGTACTACTCATATTACAAGACATTGTTCATTTATCAAGTTAAAATTTATTAGAAATATTTGCCCATTTTGCAGAACACTCACATAAAGACCCAAGGTTTCAGCGTAGTTTAATTTATATATTTAACTTTTATTTTCTCCCCTGTATCTAGGTTTTTTTAAAACAGTTTCTCTCTCTTTTTTTTTTTTTTCCTGTTTAGGCTACCTGAAACTATGAGTTTTAGTTTCTTTTTTTGTCTGACAACTCATAGTGCTGACTTTCTAGGTGGCTACAGGACAAGGTGGCAGTGGGGAAGGAGCATGGTGGCCTACCTTATAGGCAGTAGTCTCACCTTCCAAACTTTCTCAGTCTACCTCCCAGGAAATGCGATTTGCATTTAGACAGATACTGCAACCTTTCCTTGGGACAGCACACTCAGCCCCCATGTCTCAACTATCTGTCCCATTTTCATTACCTTTTTAAACAAGTCTTTTTAGAATGGCTTGTATTTCTAGGTCAATAAAACTTCTAGTTTCTAGTTTCTCTTGTCTGCCCCTGACTGCTTTTACCCTTCGGATATTTACCATATACATTCCTCATGGTCCATCATAAGCCTGTTTGTAGATATCTGCCTCTGGTTCCAGGGTGTCCTAGTTGACCTGAAGGGATTGGAGTTAGCATCCAACCCGGAACAGCAATGGTGGGAGTAGTTCTGGCTAGGACGACTAGACTGTTTTAGCTCAGTAACAAGCTCTTAGCTGGACAGCAGGCTGTGGATACATTGACTGCATATACTATCCTAGGCTTGTAGATGATCTGTGAAATATCTCCTACTACCCAACTCTCAGTCAACAATAAATTAGATTTTGACTCATCTTTGCCAAGTAATTTCCTGGTACCTTAATATAAAACTTCGTATTCATTTTGTATTGTTTCTACTATAGAAAGCGTTAGGATCTACTCAACTCTGTAATTACTCAATTTATCATTGCAGTGTAGTTATATAAATGTATAAAATATCAGATGCTGTGGGTGAGACATCGAGACTATATTTACAAATGTTTTTTTAGATAAAAATACTTGAACAGTATAATAACTACTGAAATACTCAGTTTCTTAAAGGGAAGTAATATGAAGTAATTACATTTGGAAGCTGTGTGAAGTTTTATGAGTAAATTACTAATACTTTAAATTTATTGAAGACATGGGAAACCATTTATTTCCTTCATTTTTAATTTTTCTCCCCATATCTAGTTTTAATCTATATTTACAATTGGTTCCTGTATTTTTAACTGTCATTTTCTTGTTTAATTTCTTTGCCCCTTTTTTTTTTACCTATTTCTACCTTCTATTTCTTTTTTTCTGTAGTCTACATTTTTTCTTTTCCCATAATTTATATTATTTTCTTTAACTGTTCATATTAAAAGATTAAAGATCCATGTTAAAATATTCTTTATTCAAGATAAACATAATTTTTTTCTCTTCAATGTTTTTCTCATTTGTTCATTGAGCACACTATAAAATCATTTCTAAAGTTTCTTATTTTGTGTATGTTGTGTGTGTATGTGTGTGTGTGTGTGTTCTTTGATATACTGGATCAGTATCACTCAATAGACAATCTGCTGACCTTGTCTTTGTGCAAGTAGCATCTCCATTTTATTATAAATGCATAAAATTCATGGCTTAGTCAATAGCCAAATGACAGAGGATATATTATAGTAATATATTCTTTCATGTATAAAAGCATGAGTGAAATGACAACTTTTTGGTGATCATGAGAATACACAGTATTAGAATTTGTTCCAAAATTGTAAAGAATATCATCTAGATTTCTCTCCATTTGTGACAGTGACAGTTATTAACTTTCTTTTTAACAATCACCTAATTTCCAAAATTTAATTTGTGACTTTTGAAGCATGAAAGAGGATTACAACAAATATATGTGTATTTTTTAAACATGTCCTGACTTGTTATTTTATTTTTTTCAAGGACTTATGTAATGCTATTCGCTGAAACTGGAAAACAAAAAATACTTTGACTTTAACTACTGGGTTTTTTGAAATTTGCAGAATGAGGAAGAGGATAATGGTTACAGTTTTTATTTGTGGATCTTCATTTAAAGAAATTTACTATGTTATTTTTCCATATTTGCATATTTTATTACTATTGGGGTTAATACTCTTACAAAATCAAGTAACGTGTCTTTAAAAGGCATATAGCACAGATTCTTGACACATAATATTCTTTGAATGAGTAAATGAATGTATGAATGAATTAGTAAACTTGGAAATACATTATTGACTCCGATGAGCAGTCAGAGCCACACTCCATTACAGTTTTAAGACTTGTGACATTGAGTAAGTTACCTCAGTTTCTAATAATTAAGTCTTCTGCTTAGTGGGAATGAAAATAGTACTTAGATTAGAGGTATTTTGAGGATTATTTGGGAAAATGTATATTGAAATCATTGTCAAAATATTTGGCATACAGTGAATTTCAGTAAATATTATCTCTTATTTGAATGCAATTATAAAAAGAATGTAATAGAAGTGCTGATGCATAGGGTCAAATGTACCCCAATGTTCATAGCAACACCTTCAAGAATAGCCAAATCATGGAAAGAGCCTAAATGTCCATCAACTGATGAATGGATCAAGAAGATATGATTTATACATACAATGGAATACTACATGGCAAAGAAAATGAATGAAATCTGGCCATTCATGGCAATGTGGATGGAACTCGAGGGTGTCATGCTAAGTGAAATAAGTCAGGCAGAGAAGGACAGATACTATATGTTTTCACTCGTTAGTGGAACAGGAGAAACTTAACAGAGAACCATGGGGGAGGGGAAGGGGGGAATAGTTAGGGAGAGGGAGGGAAGCAAATCATGAGAGACTCTTGAATACTGAAAACAAACTGAGGGCTGAAGGGGGAGGGGGAAAGGGGAAGGGGTGATGGGCATGGAGGAGGGCAATTGTGGGGATGAGCACTGCGTGTTTTATGGAAACCAACTTGACAATAAACTATAAAAAAATTAAAAAAGAATAAAAAGAATGTAATATCATTTCTCCCTTTTCACATTGATCGTTAGACTAGAAGAAATTTAACATAATTTAGGACATCAGAAGGGTGGGAAATCTTGGATTCAAACCCACATCTCTTTGACCCCAAGCTAATAGTCTTCAACAGCCATTACAACAAAAAACCTATTAATATATCATAATAAAATATAAAGAATAGACTAGGGAAAATAAATGGAAATAGAGAAAGACTTTAACGGGACAATTAGCTATGCAATTTTTTTAAATCCACTATCCTGTTCTTTACATTAAGCAGCAATGTCATTGGTGACTTAATGCAGCCTGGAAAAAGTGTATTGATATATTCATGTACTCTAGAATAATCACCTAATACCAGATGTTATAAATTATCATATACTGGGATAGCAACCTGCCCACAAAGAATTCACTTCTCCTCATGAACTATTGAAGGATAGTAAAGTTCCAAATGATGATGCTAAGGGGAGACAATTTATCATTCGTCTCAAATTTCTACGATAATGAACTGTGGTGAAGTTAACTGTTCTGGGTGTACCTACTTTCCCCAAGTTTATCAGATTAAAATAGCTTAGGAGCAACCAAGCTACTGCTAATACTCTCTATATTTCATTCTTTCCCCCTCCTTTACTGCAAAGGTGTCTGATTTAAAAGCACTGCTAATGTTAGAATAGAAGCATAGAAAGGTGGATTTACCTTATGCTGAATTTCATCTGATTTTATCTAGGACCCATTACCACACTGGCCCTGGGAATTGCTGCCATTTTATATTTTCATAATTTTTCTCCATCTAGTAATTAAAAGTCAGCTTGCAAGCCCTTAATGTATTTATTGTTACACGTATACAGAGGAAAGAGAGATTTTACAATTCCTTATTTGTCTGTGTGTATTTGTGTACAGAACCATGAATTCATACTGAAAACTCCAACTCTAATCCAATACCACAGAGTTGATTCTAGTCTTTCTCCTTTTTCTATTTGTAACTCTTTAAGAGTGAGAAATCACATCTTATTATTCATATTTTACTTCTTGTGTGCACAATCCTAGAATACACATAAAGTATTTCAGAATTGCTAAGCTATGCCTTTGTAAAAAAACAAATTTACTAACTAGAGTTGAGTATTTGTACATAGTGCTTTTTGTGTTTCATCTTAGATGAAGATGACAAAAACAGTTTTCCAACTTCATTGAGGTTAGTTCTGTCCTTTTCCACCCAATTCAGTGTTTTTATGTTATTATTTATAATACAGTTATGTTAGTCTTTTCCAGTTTGTATTGTATTTGAGTTTTTTCCACATCCTGGTTGAATCAGACCTATTTTTTTTTTCTTATCCATCACTTGGTCATATAGAAACATCACTTCCCACTCAAGGCCATAGGTGTTAGCTGAAGGAGAGAAGTTGGTGCCGCTCTTTTAAGTGACATAGGAATCTAGGCCATCTATTCATCTAACTCATCTCTGACCTGTAACCTGTTTGAGCCCTCTCCTTAATGTACCATTTCAATCATATGAACTGCCACTATGCTTATTAAACCTTAGATCTGATAATAAGTTGTTTATGCTAGGATGCTGTGGTAATATAGCCACTTGATATCCTATAATCAGGCATATAGTTTCAACTAAAGCATATTATTATACCAGGAGATGTCTTTGGAATAAGAGTAGTTCTTTGCTATAGAAAGTATGGAGTTATTATGGAGCTCCAAGAGTCTGCATGGTGCTTCCTTTCTTGGGGCTTCTTGAGGACTCCATAGTGACTCCACCTACGTTGAATACTATAAGCACCCTGAAACATGATAGGCCATATGGGAAAAGGGGCAGGGCCACTCATACTGCAGTTAAAATTTAATACAGAATATTCTCTTATTCTTAACCCCAATAAAAATACCATCATAAATATATAATAAATTGGAAAAATTCAAATTTTCAAGTGTATTATGTGCTGTCTTCAAGATTTAAATTACCCAAACAGGAGCTGTCAGTCTTCCTTTTCTTTTTTATTTTTTTAACATTTATTTATTTTTGAGAGACAGAGACAGATCATGACAGGGGAGGGGCAGAGAGAGAGGGACACACAGAATCAGAAGCAGACTCCAGGCTCTGAGCTGTCAGCACAGAGCCTGACGTGGGGCTCAAACCTACGAACTGTGAGATCATGACCTGAGCCGAAGTCGGACACTCAACCGACTGAGCCACCCAGGTGCCCCTTGCTGTCACTCTTCCTTAGAGACAGGTTTTGAAAGATGCAACATTGTCTTTCACCATGTTGGGGATGACTTAGCATGCCAGAGTTTTTACCCACCATCAGCAATTGAATTCTTATTATTTTTTTTTTTTTGGCCAAGAAGTTATCAATATCTGGTATCTCATCCTGAGGATCCTTATTTAATAGGAGAGTGGATGTGTAAGAAAAAGAAGTTGAAGGCTTCTAATAAAATGTGGCTAGTCAAGTCAGTTACCTCTTTTATCAATTGTATCTAATTTTATTTAAATATAATCAACACAGTGTTATATTGGTTTTGGGTGTACAATATAATCATTCAAAAATTCTATACATTTCTCACTGTCCATCAAGATAAATGCAGTCTTATCCCTTTTATTTATTTCACCCATCCCCCACACTCCCTGTCCTCTGGCAACCATCAATTCTCTATATTTAATGGTGGATATATTTCTTTTTTCTTTGTTCATTTGTTTTGTTTCTTAAATTCCACATATGAGTGAAGTCATACATATATTTGTCTTTCTCTGACTGACTTATTTCACTTAGCATTATACCCTCTAGGTCCTTCCCTGTCGTTGCAAATGGCAAGATTTTATTCCTTTTTTATGGCTGAATAATATTCCATAGTGTGTGTGTCTGTGTGTAACCACATCTTCTTTATTCATCTATTAATGGAAACTTGGGTTGCTTCCACATCTTTGATACTGTAAATAGTGTTGCAATAAACATAGGGATGCATATATCTTTTCAAATTAGTGTCTTTGTTTTCTTTGGGTAAATACACAGTAGTGGAATTACTAGATCATATGGTAATTCTATTTTTACTTTTTTGATGAATCTTCATACTCTTTTCCACAGGGGTTGCAATAATTTGTATTCCAATTTGTATACACCAACTATGTACTAAGATTTCCTTTTCTCCACATCCTCACCAACACTTGTCATTTCTGGTGATTTTTTAGTCATTCTGATACATGACTAAATCGCCACATTCTCAGGTGATATCTCAGTGTGGTTTTAATTACATTTCCCTGATGATTAGTGATGTTGAGTATCTTTATGTGTCTTGGTCAACTGTATGTCTTTAGAAAATTATCTCTTCAGGTCCTCTGCCCATTCTTTAATTGGATTCTTTGTGGGTTTTTTGTTTTTTTGTTTTTTTTTTCTTTTTTTTTGGTATTGAACTGTATGAATTTTTTATGTATTTTGGATATTAACTCCTTATCAGATACCTCATTTATATATATCTTCTCCCATTCAGTAGGTTACCTTGTCATTTGTTGATGGTTTCTTTTGCTGTGCAGAGACTTTTAATTTTGGTTTAGTCTCAATAGTTTAATTTTGCTTTTGTTTCCCTTGCCAAAGGAGATGTATCTAGAAAATGCCTCTATCAAAGAAATATCAAAGAAATCACTGCCTATTTTCTTCTAGGAATTTTATGACTTCAAGTCTCAAATTTAGGCCTTTAATCCATTTAAAATTTATTTTTTAATATGGTGGAGAAAAGAAAGTCCAGTTGCAGCCTTTTACATGTTAGCTGTCCAGCTTTCCCAGTATCATTTATTGAAGAGTGTTTTTACCCCATTGTATATTCCTGCCTCCTTTGTCATAGATTATTGACCATAAATATGTGGGTTTATTTCTGGACTCTTTTTTCTGTTCTATTGATTATGTCTAATTTTATGCAAGTACACTATGGTTTTGATTACTATAGCTTTGTAGTGTATTTTGAAATCTGGGATTGTGATCCCTCCAGTTTTGCTTGTTTTCAAGATTGCTTTGCCATTTCAGGATGTTTTGTGGTTCCATACAAATTTTAGGATTGCTTGTTCTAGTCTATGAAAAATGCTATTGGTATTTTGATAGAGATTACATTAAATCTGTAGATTGCTTTGGGTAGTATGAATATTTTAACAATATTAGTTCTTTCAATTTATGAGCATGGAGTATTTTTCCATTTGTCTCATCTTCCATTTCTTTCATCAGTGTTTTATAGTTTTTAAAGTACAACTCTTTCACCTCCTTGGTTAAGTTTATTCTTTTTGGTGCAATTGTAATTTCTCTTTTTACTATTTATTATTAATGTATAGGAATGCAATGGGTTTCTGTATATTGCTTGGTATCCTGTGACCTTACTGAATTCACTTATGAGTTCTAGTAGTTTTTTTGATGGAGTCTTCAGGGTTTTCTATACATAGTATGTCATCTGCAAATAGTGAAAGTTCTACTTCTTCCTTATCAATTTAGGTATCTTTTCTTTCTTTCTTTCTTTCTTTCTTTCTTTCTTTCTTTCTTTCTTTCTTTCTTTCTCTTTCTTTTTTTCTTTTCTTTTCTTTTCTTTTCTTTCTTTTCTTTTCTTTCTTTTTTTTTTTGTCTGATTGCAGCCAGTAGAGTTTCCATACTATGTTAAATAAAAGTGGTAAGAGTGTACACCCTTATCTTCTTCCTGATCTTAGAGAAAGAGCTCTCAGTTTTTCACCATTGAGTATGATGTTACCTGTGGGGTTTTCATTTATGGCCTTTATTATGTCGAGATATATTCCCTGTAAGCCTACTTTGTTCAGAGTTTTTATCATAAATGGATGTTGTACCTTGCCACATGCCTTTTTCTTTGCATCTATTGAAATGATCATAAGATTTTTATCCTTTCTCTTGTCAATGTAGTGTAATGTAATGTATCATGTTGATGGATCTGTGAATATTGGACTACCTTTGCTTCCCTGAAATAAATCCCACTTGATTGTGGTGCATGGTTTTTTTAAATGTATTCTTGGATATGATTTGCTAGTACTTTGTTGAAGATTTCTGCATCTATGTTCATCAGAGATATTGCCTGTAGTTCTCTGTTTTTGTAGTATTTTTACTGGTATTGGTATCAGGGTAATTCTGACCTCATAGAATGAATTTGGAAGCTTTCCTTCCTCTTCTATTTTTTTTAAATAGTTTGAGAAAAATAGTCATTAACTCTTCTTTAAATGTTTAGTAGAATTCACCTGTAAAGCTATCTGGTCCAGGACTTTTATTCATTGGTAATTTTTTTGATTACTAATTCAGTTTCTTTGCTAGTAATTAATCTATTGAAATTCTCTACTTCTCCTTGATTGCTGATTCAATTTTGGAAGTTTTATATGTTTCTAGCAATTTATCCATTTCTTCTAGGTTGTTAAGTTTGTTGGCATATTTTTTAAAAATATTATCTTATAATTCTTTGTATTTCTGTGGTATTTGTTATTTCTCCTCTTTTATCTTCAATTTTATTTATTTTAGTCCTCTCCATTTTTTTTTTTCTTTTTTGATGAGTCTAGCTAAAGGTTTTTCAATTTGGTTGATCTTTTTAGACATCTAGCTCCTGGTTTCATTGATCTGTTCTATTGTTTGTTTGTTTGCCCTTTAGTCTGTATTTCATTTAATTCAACCTAATCTTTATTATTTCTTTTCTTCCACTGGCTTTTGGGCTTTGTTCTTCTTTTCCTAGCTCCTTTAGGTGTACATTTAGGTTGTTTATTAGAGGTTTTTCTTCTTTCGGTAGGCTTGCATTCTATAATCTTCCCTCTTAGAATAGCTTTTGATGTGTCTCAAAGGTTTTGGTCTGTTTTTTTTTTTTCATTTTCATTATCTCCATATATTTATTTGATTTTCTCTTCCATGTCTTCATTGACCCATTCACTGCTTAGTTGTATATTTAGCCTCTACACATCTGTGTTCTTTCCAAATTTTTTCTTGTGATTGATTTCTAGTTTCATACCATTGTGGTTGGAAAAGATGCACGATACAATTTTAACCTTTTTGAATTAATTGAGACTTGTTTTGTGGTCTAACATGTGATCTGTTCTGAAGAATGTTCCATGGCACTTGAAAATAAAGTGTATTCTGCTGTTTTTGGATAGAATGTTCTGAATATATTTGTTAGGTTCATCTGATTCAATTTGTCACCGGTGTTTCCTTTTAGGATTTCTGTCTGGATGATCTATCCTTGATGTAAATGAGGTGTCAATGTCCCCTACTATTAGTGCATTACTGTCAATTTCTTCCTTTGTGTCTGTTAATAGTTGCTTCATGCGTTTAGGTACTCCCATGTTGGGTGCGTAAATATTTACAGTTGTTACATCCTCTTGTTAGATTGATCCCTTTATCATTATGTAGTCCTTCTTTGTCTCTTGTTAACAGCCTTTGTTGTAAAGTTTATTTTGTCTGATATAAGTATTGCTACCCCAGTTTTCTTACTGCTTCCATTTGTCTGGTAAATACTTTTCCATCCCTTCACTTTGAATCTGCATATTTCTTTTGGTCTGGACTGAGACTTTTATAGAAAACATATAGATGGGTCTCCTGTTTTTTTTTATTCACTCACCCTTTGTCTTTTGATTTGAGTATTTAACCTGTTTAGATTCAGAGGAATTATTGATAGATGTGAAACTATTTCCATTTTGTTACTTGTTTCTTCTCAGTTCCTTCCTTTTCTTGCTTTATTCCTTTGTGGTTTTATGACTTTCTTTAGTGATAATCTTGGATTCCATACTTCTTATTTTTTGTGGCTCTATTACAGGTTTTTGATTTGGGGTTATCATTAGGCTCATATATAGCATATTATGCATATAGCATTCTATATTAAATTGATGGTTGCTTAAGTTTGAACCCATTCAAAAAGCACTAAATTTTTCTCTTCACCCCATGTGTTATCTATATGGTACCATACTTTACATCCTTTTATTTTGTGAATCCCTTGACTGAGTTTTATGGATAGAATTGATTTTACTTTAACCTCTATACAGGTTTATAAGTGATTAATCTGCCTTTATTATGTTTGTATTTACCTCTGAATTTTTTTCTTTCATAAAGAAAGGCCCAGTTATGGCCTTTTCTTTATACTCAGAGAATTCCTTTATCCTTTCTTTTAAGGCTGGTTTGGTGGTGATGAACCTTATTAACTTTTGTTGGGAAACCCTTTATCTCCTCTTCTGAATAATAGCCTTGCTGTATAGAGTATCCTTGGCTACAGTTTTGTTTTTTGTTTTGTTTTTTTCTTTCTGCTTTTGAATATATCATACTACTCCCTTCTGGGCTGCAAATTTACTGTTGAAAAATCAGCTGGTAGCCTTATTGTGTTTCACTTATCTGTAACTTTTACTTTCTCTTGTTGCTTTTAAAATTGTCTCTTTATCACTGCTTTTTGCTATTTTAATTACTAGGTGTCTTGGTATGGAGCTCCTTGGGATGATTTTGTTGGAAGTTCTCTGTGCCTCCTGGATCTGGAGATCTGTTAGCTTCTTCAGCTTAGGGAAGTTTTCAGTGATTATTTCTTTAAACAAATGTTCTGCCTCCTTTTCTCTCTCTTCTGGGATCCCTGTAATGCACATATTATTATGCTTGATGATGTCATTGAGTTCCCTTAACCTCTTCTCATTTTTTATTTTGTTTCATTTTGCTGTTAAGGCTGGTTGTTTTCCATTACTCTGTCTTTCAGCATACTGATGTGTTCTTCTGACTCCTCTAATCTACTATTGATTCCTTCTGAATTTTTATTTCAGTTATTGAGTTCTTTATCTCTGATTGGTTCTTATTTACATTTTCTATCTCTTTGTTGAGGGTTTCAATGAGATTATCCACTCTTTTCTTGAGTCCAATATCTTTATGATCATTACTTTGATTTCTTTATTAGCAGTTTATTGCTAATTTATTGCTTATCATTGTTTCATTTAGCTCTTTGGCTGTGATTTTGTCCTGTTCTTTCATTTGAAACATATTCTTCTGTCTTCTCATTTTGTCTAAATCTCTGTGTTTGTTTCTATTTTTAGGAAAGTTGGTTACATTTCCTGATCTTGAAAGTGGTTGCCTTATGAAGAGGAGGTCCTGAGGTGCCTGGAGTGCAATGTCTCCTTTTCACCAGAACCAGATGCTTCTGGTTGTCTCCTCTGTGGGTTGTGTGTGCCCTACTATTGTGACTGGGCCTAATTTTCCTTCAGTTCAGTCAGCTTCATTGGCTCAATTTTCTTGTGGCTGAGGTTTGGCCCTTGTGTTTTAAGAGGCCACTCTGGGGTCTTTGTAGGCTTGTAGTTAGATAGTGTCAGCAGCCAGACCAGATGCCTGCCTTCAACCAGTTTTCCAGGATTGTGGTCTCACCAAACTGCAGGGCACTCTCCCTGCATTGTCCAGGGAGGATTTTGTTGGTTAGCAGGACCATTAGTCAGTCCAGTGCCTGCAGGGACTGCAGATGCACTGATCAGTAGGGTACTTTCTTTGCACTGCCAAGGTTTGGTTGCTAGGATTGTGAATGTACTGGTCTGTGGTTATCTTCTCCTCTCCTTAGGGGAGGAGTCAAATTGGAGTGGTGTTGGTCCCTGCTGGGGCTTGCTGGCAGGATGAAACCTGGAAGGAGCCACTTTGGAAGGACTCTGGCTGAGTGGGGTGGGCTGGATGGAGCAGATCCAGAGGAGAGCACAGGGGTGTTTATGTTGGTAGGTTAGGTGGAGAGTGTTTTTGCAGGGTCCTGCAGGTGTCTGTGTATCTGGTCTGGGGTCAGAAGGGGGAAAGAGAGAAATTGCATCTTCCAGCTCTTTTGTTCTTGGAGAAGTTCCTAGAGATCCCTGCCCCTCCAGCATTCATTCTTATTAGTAAATAAATTTCCTTCACATATACCCCAGGCACTTTCCGAACTGTTGTTTATATGCTGTGTCTCAGCAGGGTTGTTTGTTATATTGTCTCTTTAAGGGGTGGACTTAGTTTCTTATCACCCTTGGGTTCTTCCCAAGCCAAATCCACTGATTTTTTTTATGTTTTTTTTTTTTTAATTTATTTTTGAGAGACAGAGAGAGACAGCGCGAGCAGGGGAGGGTCAGAGAGAGAGGGAGATACAGAATCTGAAGACAGGCTCCAGGCTCTGAGCTAGCTGTCAGTACAGAGCCTGACATGGGGCTCGAACTCACGAACCGTGAGATCATGACCTGAGCTGAAGTCGGACGCTTAACCCACGGAGCCACCCAGGTGCCCCACGATTTTTAAAGTACCCAGAGCTAAGATTTGCTGGTTGTAAAAACTCAAGAAGTTAAGCCACACAGGTTTTCAAAGTCAATTGTTATGGGGACTCATCTTCCCAGCTCAGGTTTCCCTTGCCTGGGGTGACTGGGGTGGAGTCGGCTTCTCTCCCATCTCTGTGCTTGTGGTGCCCCCACCCTTGGTGGTTAGTCTTACTAGGAATTCGGTTCCTGACTGCATCTCCACCCCTCCTACCCTTTTCAATGTGTCTTTCTCTCTCCAATTAACTGTGGAAAGTCTGTTCTGCCAGTCTTAAGGTAATGTTCTGGATTGGATGCACTCGTGGCTGTTACCTAGGTGTGTGCATGAAACAAAGTGAGCTTAGGCTCCTTTTACTCTTCCATCTTCCTGGAAGTCCTCCAGCAACTGCATATTAGTCCCATTGAGAAGATTTTAGGATGTAGTAAATAACACATATTTCGGTGTTACCTGTGGAGAGGGAAAACTGGTGTAGTTATACAAAGATTCCCATCCCCATTAGTCATTTGTTGAGAGCTCCTTCAGGTAAGGGGTGATACTAGTGGAACTTCTGATCTGTCCAGATTGAAGATCTAAATATAAAATGCAGATATATAAAGCTATAAAATTCCACATGACTCTGAGCAGGAAATATTTCTTATGTAGACTCAAAGTAAGTCAATCATAAAGGGAAAAAAGGTCAATTGGACTCCATTGAAATTGAGAATGTTCTTTATCAAAAATCACCATTAAGAAAATAAAAATTCAGGTTTCAGAGAGGCAAAATATATTTGTAATTCATGTATCTGACAGAAGAATCAAATTCAGTACACATGTACACATACACACACACACACACACACATACACACACACAAATCAAAAGAAAAATTCATAAGGCAGCATCATTCTAATACCAAAGCCAAACAAGTACACTATAAGAAAATTACAGGCTAATATCCCTGATGATAGATAAAGAAATCCTCAATAAAATTGTAGCAAATAAAATTCAGTAGTACATTAGAAGGACCATACAACATGCTAAGTGGGATTTATTCCAGGGATGCAAGGATAGTTCACATCCTCAAATCAATAAATGTTATATACCACATTAACAAAGTGAAAGGCAGAAATCATATGCTCATCTCTGTCAATGCAAAAATAGTATTTGACAAAATCCAACTTTGTTTCATGATAAAAACTCAACAGCTAAAGTGTAATTGGATTGTATGTCAATGTAAAAAAAAAAAAAAGGCCATATATAACAAGCCTGTAGCTCACATCACACTCTATGATAAAAAGCTGAAAGTTCCATTCAGAGTAATTAGGTGAGAAAAAATATATGAAAGGTATCCAAATCTAAAAGAAAGAAGTAAAATTGTTTGTAAGTAACATGATTTTATGCATTGAAAACCCTAACTACTCCACCAAAAGAGTGTTAGAACTAGTAAACAAATTCAGTAAGATTCCCAGATACAGAATCAATTTGCAAAAAATCAGTTGTGTTTCAATACACTAACAACAAGTTTTTGGAAACAGAAATTAAGAAAACAGTCTCATTTACAGTAGCATCAAAATGAATAGAATACTTAGGAGTCAATTTAACCAAGGCAGTGAAAGATCATACACTGGAAAGTGTAAAACATTGATGAAAGAAATTCAAGAGAACATAAATAAATGTAAAGATATTCTATATTCATGAACTGGAAGAATTATAATGTTGAGATGACCATATTACCCAAAGAGATCTATACAGTACAATCATATCAATCAGTACAATCTGTCAATACAATCCATATCAAATTCCAATGGCATTTTTAACATACATTTTAAAAACAATATGAATATGGGTCCACAAATACCATGAATAGCTGAAGCAATCTTGAGTAAGAAGAGCAAAGCTAGAAGTATCACACTTCCTGATTTTACAAATAAACCCATCTAGGGGTGCCTGGGTGGCTCAGTCAGTTAAGCATCCGACTCGGTTTCAGCTCAGGTCATGAACTCACGGTTTCGTGAGTTCAAGCCCCATGTCGGACTCTGTGCTGGCAGTGTGGCAGTGTGGAGCCTGTTTGAGATTCTCTGTCTCCCTCTGTCTCTCTGCCTCTCCCCCACTCACTCTGTCTCTGTGTCTCTAAAAATAAATAAACCTAAAAAAAATGGAAAAATAAGAAAGAAACCCATGCATATATTATCAATTAATTTTTGACAAAGCACAAAGTATACACAATTGGGAAAGGATAGTCCCTTTAATAAATGGTGCTAGGAAAACTTGGATTTGCATCCACTTAGTGAAAACCTCCCCACTTGCAAAAGAATGGAATTTTACCCCTATTTTTATGTTTATTTATTTTTGAGAGAGAGAGAGAGAGAGAGAGCATGCATGCATGTGAGCCACTGGCAGGCAGAGAGAGGATCCCAGGCAGGCTCCAGGCTATCAATGAAGAGCCCAATGATGGGCTTGAACTCACAAACGGAACCATGAGATCATGACCTGAACCAAAACCAAGAGTTGGATACTGAAGTGACTGAGCCACCCAGGCATCACCATACATACACCATACATAAAAATAACTCAAAATGGATTAAAATCCTGAAACCCTAAAAGAAAACAAAGATAAGCTCCTTGATGCTGGTTTTGTCAATAACTTTTTCTGGATTTGGTAACAAAAGCACAGACAACAAACAAAAGTGGAACTACATTGAACTTAAAAGCTTATGTACAGCAAAAGAAAACCATCAACATGAAAAGACAACCCACTAAATGGAAGAAAATATTTGCAAACTACATATCCAATAAGAGGTTAATATCCAGAATATGTAAGGACTGTGTGTGTATATATATACACACACACACACACACATACATACATACAACTCAATAGCAAAAGAAAAGAAAAAATTCCAGTTAAGAAATGTGCAAAGGGCTTGTATAGACACTTTTTTTTTCCAGGGGAGACACACAGGTGGTCAACAGATACATGAAATGCTCAACATCACTAATCATCAGGGAAATGAGAATCAAAACCACAATGAGACCCTCAACACCTGTTAGGATGTCTGTAATCAAAGAGACAAGAGATAACAAATGCTGGCCTGGATGTGGAGAAAAGGGAACACTTGTATTCTGTTGATGGGAATAGAAGTTGATATAGCCACTATGGAAAAGGGTATGGAGGTTCCTGAAAAAATTTAAAATAGAGCAATAATAAAGCTACACACTTCTAGATACATGTATATAGGAAATTAAATCAGTATCCCAAAGAGTTGTCTGCACTCCCAAGTTCATTACATTATTCACAATAGCCAAAATATGCAAACAATCTTAGTGTTCATTGATGAATGCTTTAATAACAAAAATTGTTTATATATAGCATATATACATATTAGATATATATTAGATATAAATATATATAATAGATTTTTTAGCCTATGAAAGAGGGAAATCCTAACATGTGCAACAAAATAAATGAACCTAGAGGACATTATGATAAGTGAAATAATAAGACACAGAAAGATATATGCTGCATTTGTCTCATATATATGTGGAATCTAAAAACCAAATTCAGAAATAGAAAGTAGATTATGGTTGCCAGGGGCTGTGAGGTAAGTAAAATAGAGAGAAGTTGGTTAAAAGGTATAAAGTTTCAGTTACGTAGGAATAATAATTTCTGGAGATCTAATGTACAGCATAGTGATTACTGTTGATAATATTGCATTGTATAACTGAATTTTGCTAGGAGATAATTTTAAGCCAAAATGAATGAATGAATGAATGAATGAATGAATAGTAACTATTTGAAGTGATGAATGTGTTAATTAACTTGGTAGAAATCCTCTCACAGTGTGTGTGTGTGTGTGTGTGTATAAAATAATCACATTGTATACTTTAAATATACTTTTATTTGTCAATTTTACCTCAGTAATGCTAGAAAAAAATAAATAAAATAAGAATAGTTAAGTTTATAATTTTTTATGTATTTTGCTATATAAAAATGGGAAAAATTAGAAGATTGAATGGATGAAAAAGTAGAAAGATAGGTATATAAAAGTAAGTATAAGAGATTCAAGTGAGTTGACCAACAAAGCCAAAACCTAGTGCTCAAAAGTTGATTTTTGACTAGAAACATAGATCTGATCAGAAGAAATAAGCACATGTATACATTTACAATACAAATCCAAAATTGAATATTGCTAAGGTGAGAATCTACTAGAAATCTACATACTGATTTCTTATTAACTGCTCCTCACCTGGGCAAGTTCATGTAGCACAATCCTCCCACCCTGTGTGAGGAGTAATAGATACTTCAAGGTAGTTAATGACTATCACTGCAATGTAAGCTCCGTGAACTTTCATTGTACATTCATTTTAAAATACTACCACTAACACTTAAAATAATGATGACATATATGAAAGCTCAGTACTCCTTTATTGAATCATTGAGTTGTCATAAATGATCATGGAGAAACCTCATCAGTTGTCTAGCCATTGACAATTTAGTTTAGGCCAAGCCCGAGTCCTAAATAGAACTTTAAGTTAAGAAAACTGTAAGGCATTTCAGGTAAAAGACTGTCCACCTCCCCCATAATATGTGGATCAGATGAATCTGCAGTTTTGAAAAGACTTGAGAAATAAACTATTCAAGCAAATGGAGAGACAGGATTGATGGAATAGGAACACATAAACCAAAAAGCCATAGGGAGTCAGATTTTTTTTTAAATGTATATTCAGATGAAGTCTCCAGCTATAACTTTCAATTTACAGGAAATTTGTGTGTTGAAGAAACATGTTAAATAACAGGTTTATGCCACCAGCAAAATCCAAATTATAGCGAACCATGTGATGAAGGACCTGTTGTCTTCAACAGTAACAAAAAATTGTAAGGAAAAAGAAGTGAAAGGGATATAGAGATTCCAATAGTTTAGAAATGATTGGCAAGTTTTTATCTATTTTATTTTTTGAGTTTTTAAATTTTGAAGATGAATACATATGATTTGTTATGCTAATGGTTCTCTTTGGATGTATGTTTGAAATTTCTCGTGCTAAAAATTAAAGGAATATATATTAGTAGGCATTTATTAAGAATTTATGTGGAAGCTATTGACAAAGCAATTTTTTATACTATATCATTAAACTATCTTATAAATTAGGAATTTTGCTTCAATTTCAAGTAATTAATTTATATTATCTATGATCAGTGCTAATAAGAGATTAAATACCTGATGAAGTATTTGTAGGATATTTTTCTCCTGGGTAATCAATACTCAATTTTAAAAGAGTCCATTTCTGAGGTCTGTTTCTAATTTAAGGAGGAAATGATATCAAAGACCACCTTACCCTCTACTTTTTCATTATCCATATCTTAATACTGAAAGAAGTATGTACACAAATACCTGTCTTACCTTTTATTTTAGACTACTTTCTTGTACCATACACAAAAATAAATTCAAAATAGATTAAAAATTTAAATGTGAAATAAGAAACCATCAAAATCTTAGAGGAGAACACAGGCAATAACCTCTTTGACATCTGCCATAGCCATTTCTTACTAGATATGTGTCCTGAGGCAAGGGAAATAAAAGCAAAATTAAACTATTGGTACTTCATCAAAATAAAATGCTCTGCCCACCAAAGGAAACCGTAAACAAAACTAAAAGGGAACCTGTGTAATGGGAGAAGATACCTGCAAATGACGTAGCTGATAAAGGGTTAGTATCCAAAATATATAAAGAACTTATAAAACTCAACACCCAAAAAACAAATAACCCAGTTAAGAAATGGGCGGAAAACATGAAGACATTTTTCCAAAGAAGATATACAGATGGCTAACAAACACATGAAAAGATGCCTATCTTGTCTTAAATTCCTTATATACATATAGATCTCTTTCTCTCTCATGATGGGGGAGGGAAAGAGGGAAAGATTGGGGTAGTTGATGGACCTTGTTCACCACATTTACCTGTGCTAAGGGAGCAAGGATTTTGTGCTTTTTACATATCCATAGACCTATGTAGGGACTGTAAAGGGAAAAGCATTGAGACTTTAAAAACAGTAACTTACAGAATAGTTCTAATAGGTAAAGATAAAAGAACATGAAAAAAGGTAATTAATTAACCCATATTTAAGATGCTCTACCCCTTCTTTTTTTAATCTTGATCAGTTTAAGTAATAGGTGGTTTCCTGTTGTCTCACTTTTTTGTTGTAATGCATTGTCTTTTCCAAAACTTGCAAGTTTAAACTAGGAACAGGATACACATAAAACCAGCATCATAAACAACCAAATGTCATACTCCTGTTCATAGTATGAGAAAAAGACAATTTGTTTTATAATTTAGGACTAGACTTCTTAGAAAGAATTCTGAAGGAAAGGTTGAATAATTAACACTGCAAACTATCTAATTCTTTTAGCAAAGCTTATTTCACAGTTTTGCTTCAGTGTTCACCAGCTGTAGAGAAGGCAATTCAAACTCCCTAAATTAATCCCAGCTGCAGTGCTTGCAACACAATTAACACATTTAAAAGTGATAAATATATGTTAAAAAAACAACAATTCGAGGTCAATTTAGAATGAGCTGTCAGAAAGTCGGAGATTGCCTAAATCCTTTTCATTTCTTGTTTGTTAGTTGTACATTTCCATAATCAATTTGGATTGAGGGAAAGGTTTTAAATTACTAAAATATTAATGCTATTTTCAAATAGGTGTGTACTCTTTAAATTCAAGGTGAAGAATGTGACTAGAAAAATGCTTCATAATTTCAGAGAATTTGGAAGTTATCAGCTTATTCATTGTTACATTCCAGAGAGAAGGAAGAAGAGTAATTATGGTACAACTATCAAGGGGATACCTCTTGGATAAATAGTTATAAATAATACACATGGCTGCTGTTAGACTGTTTCAGTCATTCATATGCCATGTGATTTCCATGCCACACAGCCTTTACAGTAGGAAGGAATTGGAAGGAATCACCAAGATTCAGGAAGTGGTAGTTTGATGATCTGTATAGATAGGACTAGTTTGGGGGCTTCCTGCTGCCATCTCTTACCTCAATCCCACATCCCTGGAATCCATATTTGGAAATACACCCAGCTTGGAGGAGATCGTATTTACTTAAAAAAATAACAATATTTGTTCCAGCAACTTTTAGATTTTAGCTACAAAATAGATTGTACTTTTCCTTATGGAAACAAATGGAAGGTCTGTTGTTCACTTTTTTAAAATTTTATCATTTTATCTTCACAATAACCATTTGAATATTATTATCTCCATTTTTGTACTTGAAGAAAGTGAACCTCATAATAAAGATTTGTCCAACAATGAAGAATAAACATGTGCTAATAAAAACACACACACCAGTCTTTTTTTTTTTTTTTTTTTATAGTGTACACAGTTGTTTTAAATATTTTACAGGTGCATCACTCTGTATATTTTGTCTTCATGAAATAAGTGAATAAGTGACATAAGTGAAGAATACAGTTAAAATTATAAAACCACTTTTTATTTGAGATAATTTAATGCCTTCATTTGTGGTGGGAATTGTTCAATTAATGGGCTTCAATTAGAGATGTGATCCAGTAATAAATTGGATACAAAGGAACAAAGCATAGAAGTAGCAGCCTGTTCATTGAGATTGGGAGTTTAGATGCCTGGCAAAGTGCAGATTTTCTACTAATAACAGTAGCAAGTTTATAGTAAGAAATTATGTTCAGAATTTTAATATGTTAGGTTTTATATTTGTAATGACTATTAAAGCAAATATTAAGAAGACGAATGCTTAGTCCAGTAACTTATAAGTGATACATTTAGGTATGTTGGTCAATTTTAAATTTTTTAATGTTTGTATTTTTGAGAGAGAGCATGAGTGGGGAAGGGGCAGAGAGATAGGGAGACACAGAATCTGAAGCAGGCTCCAGGCTCCGAGCTGTCAGCACAGAGCCGATGCAGGGCTCCAAGTCATGGACCATACAATAATGACCTGAGCCGAAGTCAACCAGCTGAGCCACCCAGGCGCCCCTATGTTGGTCAATTTTAAAGTGAACAAAATTTATTTCTTTACTTACTTAATTACTTTTAAAGTGAAGAAAGTTTAAAAGAAGGAACCAGAAAGGGGGAGAAACTATTAACTGGTAAAAAAAAAAAAAAAAGCTAAGAAAATTTGACTAAAATAAAATCATAAAGCTATTTAAACACATAATTGTAGAGACAATTCTTAGAAAGTAAATTAAGGAGATACAGTACAAAATTGTTTACTATTTACAACAGTAAGAAAACAATAGCTATTGCTGGGTGATTATAGGAATTAACTGGAACTCATGGATGAGGTACTGTGATGGAAAACAATCTTTATAGTAAAAAGGGAAGATTATGTTGTGAACATATAAAAATAAAAAGTGTATATTTACAGGAATTTGCTGATTATCCAATGAAAAACAGAACAATTTCTGCAGCTGAAAAATATCTCATCTGTTCTTCCTTTCTCTATATATCAAACTGCTTTAGTTTACATTTTCATAGTTTTTTCAAAACAATAATTTCACTAGGCATTAAGCTTTTTTCTTACGGTTAGATTTTCCCCTTCTGTCTTCACTGCCTTGAAAAATGTTGTGTCTACAATATAATGCCACATTAGAAAACTGTAGTTACTCCCCCTGTAAGTTAGATTTTCCCCTTCTGTCTTCACTGCCTTGAAAAACGTTGTAAGTAGAAAACCCACAGTTTCAGGGGGCTTCTGGGTGGCTCAGTCAAGGGTCTGGCTTCAACTCAGGTCATGATCTCGCGTGGTTTGTGACTTTGGGGCCCTCATCAGTCTCTGTGCTGATAGCTTGGAGCCTGGACTCTGCTTCAGCTTCTGTGTCTCCTGTCTTTGCTCCTGCCCCACTGATTCTCTCTCTCTCTCTCTCTCTCTCTCTTTATATCTCTCTCAAAAGTGAAAATAAACATTAAAAATTTTTTAAAAATAAAACCCACAGTTTTACAGTTATATTGTACATACCCCCTTTACTTTGTTCCATGGAATTGTCTTAAATGATATTTTGCCATCTATAAACAAAATATGCCACCTAAGTTTTTACTACGTAGTATGGCTACTCTGGCTTTCTTTTGAAAGAAAAGACACGGTCTTCAACAAATGGTGTTAGGAAAACTGGACAGCAACATGCAGAAGAATGAAACTGGGCCACTTTTTTAAACCATACACAAAAATAAACTCAAAATGGATGAAAGACCTAAATGTAAGACAGGGAACCATCAAAATCCTATAGGAGAAAACAGGCAGCAATTGCTTTGACCTCAGCCACAGCAACTTCTACTAGACACTGTCTCTGGAGGTAAGAGAAACAAAAGCAAAAATGAACTACTGGGACCTCATCAAGATAAAAAGCTTCTGTACAGTGAAGGAAACAATCAACAGAGGTAATGATATATCCAATGGAATGTGAGAAGATATTTGCAAAGGACATATCCAGTAAAGGGTTAGTATCCGATATATATAAATAATCAAACTCAACACCCAAGAAACAAATAACCCAATTAAGAAATGGGCAGAGGGCTTGCTTCAGTAGCACATATATTAAAATGGAATGATACAAAGAAGATGATCATGGCCCCTGCGCAAGGATGACATGCAAATTTTTGAAGCGTTCCCTATTTTTTCATCACCACCAAACCAGTCCTACAAGAAATCCTAAGAGGGACTCTATGAGGGAAATGTTGCAAGGAATACAAAGTACCAGAGACAACACTACAATGAATGTAGACAACACTACAACCCTACAGAGAACACAATGAATCTAAACCCATATTTTTCAATAATAACACTGAGTGTCAATGGACTAAATGCCCCAATGAAACTGCATAGGGTAGCAGAATGGATAAAAAAACAAAATCCATGTATTTGCTCTCTACAAGAGACTCATTTGAGACCTGAAGACACCTTCAGATTGAAAGTAAGGGGATGGAGACATATCTATCATGCGACTGGAAGTCAAAGCCAGAGTAGCCATACTTATATTGGACAAACAGGACTTTAAAGTAAAGGCAGTAACAAAAGATAAAGAAAGACATTATATAATAATTAAAGGGTCTCTCCATCAGGAAGAGCTAACAATTATAAACATCTATGCGCCAAATTTGGGAGCACCCAAATACATGAAACAATCACAAACAGAAACAATCTTATTAATAAGAATGTGCTAATTGCAGGGGATTTTAGTACTCCACTTAACAGCAATGGATAGATCAACTAGACAGAAAATAACTAAAGAAACAATGGACCTGAACGACACATTGGAACAGATGGATTTGAAAGATATATTTAGAACTCTACATCCCGAGGCTAGGGAATTCACTTTCTTCACGAGTCTGCGTGGCACATTCTCTAAAATAGATCACATACTGGATCATAAAGCAGCCCTCCATAAATATAAACGATTGAGATCATACCATGCACACTTTTAGATCACAATGCTATGAAACTTGAAATCAATCCCAAGAAAAAGTCTGGAAAACCTCCAAAAACATGGAGGTTAAAGACCACCCTACTAAAGAATGATTGGGCTAATCAGGCAATTAGAGAAGACATTAAAAAATGTATGGAAACAAATGAAAACCAAAATACAACAATCCAAACTCTCTGGGACACAGCAAAGGCAGTCCTAAGAGGAAAGTATATTGCAATCCAGGCCTATTTCAACAAACTAAAAAAAGCACAAATTCAAAATCTAACAGAGCACCTAAAGGAACTAGAAGGGGAGCAGCAAGAGCACCCCAAACCCAGCAGAAGAAGAGAAATAATAAAGATCAGGGCAGAAATAAACAATATAGAATTCAAAAAAAAAAAAACAGTTGAGCAGATCAATGAAACCAAGAGTTGTTTTTTTGAAAAAATAAACAAAATTGATAAACCTCTAGCCAGGCTCCTCAGAAAGAAAAGGGAGAGCACCCAAATAGACACAATCACGAATGAAAATGGATCTGTTACAACCAATCCCTCAGAAATACAAGCAATTTTCAGGGAATACTATGAAAAATTATATGCTAACAAACTGGACAATCTAGAAGAAATGGACAAATTCCTAAACACACATGCACTACCCAAATTCAAACTGGAGGAGATAGATAATCTGAATAGACCTATAACCAGTAAAGAAATTGAATCAGTTATCAAAAGTTTCCCAATGAATAAGAGCCCAGAGCTAGATGGCTTCCCTGGTAATTCTACCAGACATTTAAATCAGAGTTAATACCCATTCTTCTCAAGCTATTGAAAAAAATAGAAGGAAAACTTCCGGACTCTTTCTACTAAGCCAGCATCATTTTGATTCCCAAACCAGACAGAGACCCAACAAAAAAAGAGAACTACAGGCCAATATCCTTGATGAATACAGATGCAAAAATACTCAACAAGATATTAACAAATTGAATTCAACAGTATGTAAAAAGAATTATCCACCATGATTAAGTGGGATTCATTCCTGGGTTACAGGACTGGTTCAATATTCACAAATCCATCAATGTGATATATAATGTTAACAAAAGAAAAGATAAAAACCATATGATCCTATTGATAGATACAGAAAAAGTATTTGACAAAATACAGCATCGTTTCTTAATAAAAACCCTCCAGAAAGTCGGGATAGAAGGAACTTACTTAAACATCATAAAAGCCATTTATGAAAAGCCCACAGCTAATATCATCCTCAGTGGGGAAAAACTGAGAGCTTTCCCCCTGAGATCAGGAACACGACAGGGATGTCCACTCTCACCACTGTTGTGTAACATAGTGGTGGAAGTCCTAGCATCAGCAGTCAGACAACAAAAGGAAATAAAAGGCATCAGAATTGGCAAAGAAGAAGTCAAACTTTCACTTTCTGCAGATGACATGATACTCTACATGGAAAACCCAACTGACTCCACCAGAAGCCTACTAGAACTGATTCATGAATTCAGCAAAGTCACAGGGTACAAAATCAACGTACAGAAATGGGTTGCATTTTTATACACCAATAATGAAGCAACAGAAAGAGAAATCAAGAAACTGATCCCATTCACAATTGCACGAAAAACCATAAAATACCTAGGAATAAACCTAACCAAAGACGTAAAAGACCTGTATGATGAAAACTTATGAAAGAAATTGAAGAAGGCACAAAGAAATGGAAAAGCATTTCATGCTCATGGATCGGAAGAATAAACATTGTTAAAATGTCATTGTTACCCAAAGCAATCTACACATTCAATGCAATTCCAATCAAAATTGCACCAGAATTATTCCCAAAGCTGGAACAAACTATCCTAAAATTCGTCTGGAACCACAAAAGACCCCGAATAGCCAAAGTAATATTGAAGAAGAAAACCAAAACGGGAGGCATCACAATCCCAGAATTTAGCCTCTTCTACAAAGCTGTCATCATCAAGACAGTATGGTATTGGCACTAAATCAGACACATAGACCAATGGAATAGAATAGAGAACCCAGAACTGGACTCACAAGTTGTATGGCCAATTAATCTTTGACAAAGGAGGAAAGAGTATCCAATGGAAAAAAGACAGCCTCTTTAACAGGTGGTACTGGGAGAACTGGACAGCAACATGCAGAAGAATGAAACTAGACCACTCTCTTGCACCATACACAAAAATAAACTCCAAATGGATGAAGGACCTGAACGTGAGACAGGAAACCATCAAAACCCTAGAGGAGAAAGCAGGAAACAACCTCGTTGACCTCAACCACAGCAATTTCCTACTTGACACATCCCCAAAGGCAAGGGAATCAAGAGCAAAAATGAACTATTGGGACTTCATCAAGATAAAATGCTTCTGCACTGCAAAGGAAAAAATCAAGAAAACTTATAGGCAACCAAACGGAATGGGAAAAGATAGATGCAAATGACTTACCGGATAAAGGGCTAGTATCCAAAATCTACAAGGAACTCACCAAACTCCACACCCGAAAAATGAATAATCCCGTGAAGAAATGGGCAGAAGACATGAATAGACACTTCTCCAAAGAGGACATCCAGATGGCCAACAGGCACATGAAATGATGCTCAACATCACTCATCATCAGTGAAATACAAATCAAAACCACACTGAGATATCACCTCACGCTGGTCAGATTGGCTATAACGAACAAAACAGGAAACTATAGATGCTGGCAAGGATGTGGAGAATCGGGCACCCTCTTACAGTGTTGGTGGGAATGTAAACTGGTGCAGTCGCTCTGGAAAACAGTGTAGAGGTTCCTCAAAAAACTATCAGTAGAACGCCCATATGACCCAGCAATAGCACTGCTGGGGATTTACCCAAGGGATACAGAAATGCTGATGCATAGGGGCACATGTACCCCAATGTTCATAGCAGCACTTTCAACAATAGCTAAATCATGGAAAGAGCCTAAATGTCCATCAACTGATGAATGGATCTAGAAGATGTGGTTTATATATACAATGGAATACTATATGGCAATAAGAGCAAATGAAATCTGGCCATTCGTAGGAATGTGGATGGAACTTGAGGGTGTCATGCTAAGTGAAATAAGTCAAGCAGAGAAGGACAGATACCGTATGTTTTCACTCATAAGTGTAATAGGAAAAATTTAACAGAGGACTATGGGGGGAGAAATTTAAGGGGGGGAAATTAGGGAGAGTGTGGGTGGCAAATCAAGAGAGACTCTTGAATACTGAAAACAAAGTGAGGACTGAAGGGGGAGGGGGGAAAAGGGAAGGGGGGTGATGGCATGGAGGAGGGCACTTGTGGGGATGAGCACTGGGTGTTTTATGGAAACCAACTTGACAATAAACTATATATATAAAAAAAATGCTCAGAAGAAATGAATAGACACTTTTCCAAGGTTGACATCCAGTTGACTAACAGATACATGAAAAGGTGCTCAACATCATCATTGGAGAAATACAGATCAAAACCACAATGAGATTTTACCTCACACCTGTCAAAATGTCTAAAATTAACAATTCAGATAATGGCAGTTGTTGGCAAGGATGCAGAAAAAGGGGAAGCCTTTTGCACTGTTGATGGGAAGCAGAGTGTTGCAGCCACTCTGGAAAACAGTATGGAGGTTCCTCAAAAAATTAAAAACAGAACTGCCCTACAACCCATCAATTACAGTACTAGATATTTATTTAAAGGATACAAAAATGCTGAATCGAAGGTGCACATGCACTCCAATATTGTTTGTTTTTTTTAAATGTTTTTATTTATTTTTGAGAGAGAGAGAGGGAGGGAGAGGGAGAGAGAACACAGCCAGGGAGGGACAGAGAGAGAGAAAGACACAGAATCTGAAGCAGTCTCCAGGCTCTGAGCTGTCAGCACAGAGCTTAACGCAGGACTCAAACCCATGAACCGTGAGATCATGATGTGAGCCATCCAGGTGCCCCTACATGCACTCCAATGTTTACTGCAGCACTATCAACAATAGGCAAAGTATGAAAAGAGCCCAATGTCCATCGAGTGATGAATGGATAAAGAAGATACACACACACACACACACACACACACACACACACACACACAGGAATGTTACTCAGTGACCAAAAAGAATGAAATCTTGCCATTTGCAACAATGTGGGTGGAATTAGAATTTATTATGCCAAGTGAAATAAGTCAATCAGAGAAAGACAAATACATATAATTTTCACACATATGTGGAATTTAAGAAACAAAATAGATGAACATCAGGGAAGCAAAGGAAAAATAAGATAAAGACAAAGAGGGAAGCAAAATATAAGAGACTCTTAAATGTAGAGAGCAAACTGAGGGTTGCTAGAGGGGAGACCGGTTGGGGGAATGGGCTAACTGGGTGATCAGCATTAAAAAGCAAAGTTGTTGGGATGAGCACTGGGTGTTATATGTAAGTGATGAATCACTAAATTCTAGTCCTGAAACCAGTACTGCACTATGCATTGACTAACAGGAATTTAAAAAAAAAAAATAAGTAACATGATCAAAAAATAGGTCTATGACTTAGCGAAATCTTGAAGTAATAATAAAGGTAAATAGTGTCTTTAGAAATTTGCAATAACTATTGTGATATAAATATCTCTGTTTTAATTGTCAAAGTCACAGGTGCTGCTAATATTTTTGCTTATTTTTATAATTGCAGGCATTAAAAAAATAAACATGTAATTGTTTTTCCCAACCAACTTCTCAGGCATTCTGAATTCTACTCAGTATCTTTTGGAGTGTCATAAAACAACGTTACGAGTCATAATTCAAAATGTCTTTGAAAGGTAGAGGCAAATTGTCTTAGTGAGACTGTTCTGTAGCATGAGGATGAGAGTTGATTCTGAGTCTTGGCCTAGGGTCTCATTTTTTCATTTTTCACAATTAACCTACATCTACACCCCTTAGGAAATCCTTTCTACTTATGCTAACAAGAGTGGATCCTCTTTATGCAATTAGAAATTTATTATATATAGTAATAAGAATACAAGATGCCTGAAGGAATTTAGGAATGCAGGCATTCTATGTCCTGTCTCCATTGGCTCAGTTACAGTCACAAGAGTAGTATCCATATAGTTGTACATTTTGAAGTCATAGATGAGCTTTCCTTTGTAAATTGAAAAATATAAAAAAAACAAAAAATTTGCATTGTCCAGGAAATTGACACATCAAAGGTGGCCCTCATATCCATTTTAATTTCATCCAACAGAAAGGCTAGGCCAGAAGTCGTTGATCTTTAAGAAGGGGGTAATTGTACAAAACTAATGTAAAAAACACAAATTAATAATTGTGTTTTTATAATGTCATTACTTAAATAATTTTGATGCTTCCCAATTTATATTTAATTACAAATATTTCAGTATGTATGTGAGAATAAATAAAACATAAGTACTCTAAAATTTATAAAAACAAATTAGTGATATTGCTGTTTCCTGGATATTGCTTTGCTGAGTTATGGAAGGGAGAAACACTAAAGAGATTATTTTATACTTAATTAGGTTGGATTCTCTTTTCTGTGTCAAGCAAACAAGAACAGAATATGTGTGGGTGTGCTAGTAAATTGGAAAGAAACAGCAAGAGAAGAGACTTGCAGAGTTCAAGGTTTGTACCCAAATAATGTAGTCTGAACTATTATCCAAGGCCAACATCTGAGGGCTATTCAGATCAATTCGCATTATAAAAGTTGCTGTCCTAAGGATGAGGGTTTTTATGGATTTTTTTTCCTTCATGCCTGGAACTTTATTTTGAAGGGAGATTTCAATTGCATTCTGTCAAACCTCAATATATCTAGGCCAACAACTGAACTGCCAGAGGGAACGATAAAGCTGAATGAGATCTAGAAAGATTTACTATTAGTCAATGTATGGAGTGAAATTTATTCAACCATTAAAGATTATATTTTCCACCCAAAAGAGGAAAAACATAAAGAAAGTAACATAAGGGGTCCATCTATATCAACAGATTGCTGATGAAATCCAGAGTTGTTAATTCAGTAGAGGTCCACAGCTTCACTTGAATATCATCTGCATTTCACACCATTCATTGACCTTCAGAGAAAAAAATGAGAGCAACACACATTTTGTGGAATGCATCATCCTTAAAAGTACACACAGAGGAAAGCAATTCCCACCAGCTTTAACCTGTGAATTATGTCTGAAAATACAGTTATAACAATTTTCCATTTCTAAGCTGATGGTTGGCTATGCCCACCTTTCCATAAAGTTGAATTGCTTGTGTGTGAAGCAGGAGGAAAAGTCAATGTAAAATAATATAGAATGTCTTAATGTGTAAACTTCCAAAGGATTGATCTAATTGTCTTAAAGTGGACTGTACTTAATGAAACGCTTATCTAAATTTACTTTTCTTTTTTAAATATTTTTTCTTTAATTGTTCTATGAATATTTTAGTAAATTCATGGAAACAATAGCTTCATAGATATATAGATAGTTAATTCAAGGCATTGTCACTTTACTGGTCTCTCTAAACCAATATTATTACTTTAAAATGCTTATTTTAGTGAAATGAAAGATCAGAACTTAGCAATAATTTCTTTAAGCATCCCTATCTTTACTAGTTTACTTATAATTTATATCAGCATAAGTATATATATATATATATATCACCCACTGTAGATATATTAGCTCCTAAATATTGTTTTTGACTTGATAAAATCAGAGAGGAAACTTATTTTGTGACTAGAATATGACAAAATCAAATGAGTTATGCTATGGATTGGAACGGATGGATGGATGGATGAATAGGTGATAGATAGATGATAGATAACATTTCACATCCCGAATTCTATTAGCCTTGGCCCATTTATAAAAATTTCTGTAATAATACAATTGTTCAGCTTTTATTTTCCTGAAAAGAACTAAAAATTAATATAATATTATGTCAATATGAAAGAACCAGTGTAATATATAGTTCATGACAATTTTATCCTCGTTTTTAAAAAATTATGGGTTTTGAACTTTCTAAAAGTTTATTAGTTCTTTACTTGGACTAAAAAGACCTAAGTTTTTGTGCATTTACTTAGAGTCTTCATATACATTAACATACAGGATCACCTCTCATCAAAGAGGATGCTTATCACAATTGCTTCTTAAAACCTTAGTACCAGAAATGTAAACTTCAAAGCATGTTGCTTTTTATTTATATTTTTAAGTGAGAATGAAAATTAAAAAAAAAAAAAACAGCTGGCTATGTTCTGTAACCTAAAAGTATCACAGCAAGTTAGGAACAACCATAATATTCAATTCTCTCCTTGTTGTCTTAAGTTTATTCTGTCAGTAAAGTGAATGTTTAGTAGGTTAGCTATATTTTCATTAAGTTATTTCAATAAAGATGCGTATGAAATATTTGGCAATCCAAGAATAATAGAGTGGTACTATGGTTCATAATAAAACTATTAAATTTTGAAGTTTACTAATGTGTTCTGCTTAAAGTAAAAAGGAAATAAGGGGAATCCTGATACCACCAATAACATTAACTATCTTTTAAAAATTCCATGCTCATACTTCTAGGTAATTTACCTACCAATATGGTTCCATTTATCTAGGAAAGAACTAGCTTTGGTGGGGAATGTAACTAGAAGTTCAACTTGAAATATATAAATTACATTATAAATTACAGGCATATCTTGGTGATGTTACAGGTTCAGTTCCAGATCACTGCAATAAAATGAATGTCACAACAAAGTGAGTGAAGTGAATTTTTGGGTTTCCTAGTGCATATAAAGTTGTGTTTACACAATAGTATTAACTGTGCCATGGCATTATGTCTTTTAAAAAGCCCAATCTATATACCTTAATTAAAAGAAAAACAAAAATGAAGACATCACAATTCCAGACTTTAAGTTATATTACAAGGCTGAAGTAACCAAAATAGTATGGTACTTGCACAAAAATAGTCATATAGATCAATGGAACAGAATAGAAAAGCCAGAAATGAACTCACAATTATATGGTCAAATAAATTTCAACAAAGCATGCACAAATATTCAGTAGGAAAAAGATGGTCTCCTCAATAAACAGTTTTGGGAAAACCGGATAGCAGCGTACAAAAGACTGGACCACTTTACACAAAAATAAATTAAAAATGGATTGAATGCTTAAATGTGAGACCCAAAAACATTAAAATCCTAGAGGAGAGCACAGGAAGTAATCTCTTTGACATTGGCTGTGGCAACTTTTTTCTAGATAGGTCTCCTAAGGCAAGGGAAACAAAACCAAAAATAAACTGTTGAGACTACACCAAAATAAAAACCTTCTGCACAGCGAAGGAAATAATCAACAAAACTAAAAGACAACCTACAGAATGGGAGAAGATATTTGTAAATGACATATCTGATAAAGTGTTTGTATTCAAAATCTATAAAGAACTTACTAAACTCAACACCTAGGGAACAAGTAATCCATTTAAAAAATTGACAGAAGACGTGAATAGACATTTTTCAAAGAGGACACCCAGATGGCCAACAGACACATGAAAAGATGCTCAACACTTCTCATCTCCAGAGAAATACAAATCAAAACTACAATGAGGTATCACTTCACACTAGAATGGCTAAAATGAAGAACACAAGAAACAACAGGTGTTGGCGAGGATGTAGGGAACCCTCTGGCACTGTTGGGGAGAAAGCAAACTTGTGCAGTGACTCTGGAAAACAGTATGCAAATTCCCAAAAAAGCTAAAAATAGAACTACCCTATGATTTGACAGTCACACTATTGTGTGTTTACCCAAAGAATACAAAAATACTACTTGAAAGCACCCCAATGTGTACACTAGCATTATCTACAATAGCCAAATTATATAAAGAGCCCAAATGCCCATTGACTGATGAATGAATAAAGAAATGGTATGTGTGTGTATATATATATTATTTGATATATGTAATATTTGATATATATAACATCTTGTCATCTGCAAGGACATGGATAGAGCTAGAGAGTATTATGCTAAGTGAAATAAGTCTATCAGAGAAAGACAAGTACTATATGATTTCACTAATATGTGGAATTTAAGAAACAAAACAAATGATGAGCAAAGGGAAAAAAGAGGGAGAGAGATAAACTAAGAAATAGACTCTTAACTGTTAGAGAACAAACTGATAGTTACCAGAATGGAGGTGGGTGGGGGGATTAAGGAGTGTACTTCTGAAGACCACCAGTTGCTGTATGTGAGTGTTGAATCATTATATTGTACACATGAAATTGATATTACATAGTATGTTATCTTATTGAAATTTAAATAAATACTTTAAAATATTTTATTGCTAAAAATTGCTAACAAAAAAAGCCAATCTGAGCTTTTAGTAAGTCATAATCTTTTTGCTGCTGGAGGGTCTTGCCTCAGTATTGCTGGCTACTGTCTGATCAGGATAGTGATAGCTGAAGGTTGGTGTGGCTGAGAATTTATTTTTGTTTAATTTATTTTTATTATACTTTGACAATTTCTTACAATAAGACAACAATGAAGTTTACTTCCTGATGAACTGTTCCTTTCAAGAATGAGTTCTCTGTAGCAAGTGAATTCTGTTTGAGCCAATCTTCTCAAAATCTGCTATTTTATCATCCAAAAACTAAAACTTTTAAAACTTTATTATCTATTCTAAAAACTTTATTTTCATTTCACCAGTCTTCGCACCATCTGCACCAGGAATAGATTCTATCTCAAGAAACCATTTTTTTTTAATGAAGTTTTTAGTTAGATTTCAATTAGTTATAATACAGTGTAATATTGGTTTCAGGTCGACAGTTTAGTGATTCAGCACTTAAATACAGCACCCAGTGCTCATTACAAGTGCATTCCTTAATCCCCGTCACCTATTTAACCCATGCCCCACCCCAACTCCTTTTGGTAACTGTTACTTTCTTCTCTATAGATAAGAGTCTGTTTCTTGGGTTTCCTCTTTTTTCCCCTCCTATGATCATTTGTTTTGTTTCTTAAATTCCACATGAGTGAAATCATATAGTATTTGTCTTTCTCTGACAGACTTATTTCGCTTAGCATAATATTCCCTAGCTCTATGCATGTCTTTGCAAATGGCAAGATATTCTTTTTTTTTAATTTTTTTAATGTTTTATTTATTTTTGAGAGAGAGAGAAAGACAGAATGAGCAGGGGAGGGCCAGAGAGAGAGGGAGACACAGAATCTGAAGACAGGCTCCAGGCTCTGAACTAGCTGTCAGCACAGAGCCCAATGCGGGGCTTGAACCCACGAACAGCGAGATCATGGCCTGAGCCGAAGCCAGACGCTTAACTGACTGAGCCACCCAGGCACCCCAAGATATTCTTTTCTTATGGCTGAGTAATATCCCATTGTACGTCTATACCACTTCTTTATCCATTCATCAGTTGATGGACATTTGGGCTCTTTCTATAACTTGGCTATTGTAGATAATGCTGCTATAACCATCAGGGTACATTTATTCCTTTGAATTAGTATTTTTGTATTCTCTGGATAAATACCTAGTAGTGGGATTGCTGGGTTGTAAGGTAGCTCTTTTTTAAACTTTTTAAAGGAAACTCTATACTCTTTTCCATAGTGGCTGCCCCAGTTTACATTCCTACCAACGCAAGAGGGTTTCCCTTTCTCCACATCCTCATCAACACCTATGGTTTCTTGTGTTGTTCATTTTAGGCATTCTAACTGGTGTGAGATGATACCTCATTGTAGTTTTGATTTGCATTTCTCTGATGATGAGTGATGTTGAGCATCTTTTCATGTATCTGTTGGCCATCTGTATGTCTTCTTTGAAAAAAATGTCTATTCATGTCTTCTGCCCATTTATTTTTGAGAGAGAGAGAAAAAAAGAGAGAGCAAGAGTGGGGGAGGAACAGAGGGAGAGGGAGAAGGAGAATCTCAGGTAGGCACCATGCCCAGCACAGAGCCCGATGTGGGACTGTATCTCATGACTATGAGATCATGACCTGAGCTGAAATTGAGAGTCAGATGCTTAAACTACTGAGCCACCCAGGCATCCTAACTTCTGCCTATGTTTTAAATGGATTATTTATTTCTTGGGTGTTGAGTTTGGTAAATTCTTTATAGATTTTGGATACTAACACTTTATCAGGGCTGTCATTTGCAATTATCTTCTCCCATTCTGTAAGTTGTCTTTTAGTTTTTTTATTTCCTTTGCTGTGCAGTAGCTTTTAACTTGGTGTTGTCCCAAAAGTTTATTTTTGGTTTTGTTTCCCTTGCCTTAGGAGACCTTTCTAGAAAGAAGTTTCCACAGCCGATGTCAAAGAGATTACTACCTGTGTTCTCCTCTAGGATTTTAATGTTTTCGGGTCTCACATTTAAGCATTTAATCCATTTTTAATTTATTTTTGTGTATGGTGAAAGAAATTAGTAGAATTTTATTCATTTGCATGTTGCTGTCCAGTTTTCCTAGTACCATTTATTTAAGAGACCATCTTTTTCCTACTGGATATTTTTTTCCTTCTTTGTGAAAGATTAATTGACCCCATAATTGTGGGTTTATTTCTGGGTTTTCTATTCTGTTCCATCAACCTAGGTGTCTTTTTTTAGCACCATACTATTTTGATTACTACAACATTGTAATGTAAGTTGAAGTCTGAAATTGTGATGCCTCCAGCTTTGTTCTTCTCTTTCAAGGTTGCTTTGGTTATTTGAGGTCTTTTATGGTGCCATTTAAATTTTAGGTTATCTGTCCTCATTCTGTGGAAAATGCTAATGGTATGTTCATAGCGATTGCATTAAATAAGTAGATTGGTTTGTAAAGAACAAATATTGTTCCATGAGCATGGAATATTTTTTCCATTTCTTTGTGTCATCTTTGATTTATTTTATCAATGTTTTGTTGTTTTCAGAATACAGGTCTTTTACCTCTTTAGTTAGGTTAATTCCTAGGTATCTTGCGGGTTTTAGTGCACTTGTAAATGGAATTGATTACTTGATTTCTTTCTGCTTCATTATAGGTATATAGGAATGCAACAGATTTTTGTACATTGATTTTTTTCAATCCTACTACTTTCCTGAATTTGTGTATCAGTTCTAGCAATTTTGGGGTGGAGGCTTTCTGGTTTTCTATGTAGAGTACAGTGTCATCTGTAAATACTGTACAATTGAATTCTTTCTTGCCAATTTGCATGCCTTTTTCTTTGTGTTATCTGATTGCTATAACTAGGACTTCCAATACTGTGTTAAATAACAGTGGTGAGAGTGGACATCCCTGTCTTGTTCCTGACCATAGAGGAAGAACTCTCAGGTTTTCCCCGTTGAAGATAATATTAGCTGTGGGTTTTTTCCATTATGGTTTTTATTATGTTGAATTATGTTCCCTCTAATCGTACTTTGTTGAAAGTTTTTAACATGAATAAATTTTTTATACTTTGTCAAATGCATTTTCTGTATTTACTGAAAGGTTCATACTGTTGTTATTCTTTCTGTTGTTAATTAAGTGTATCACAGTCATTGATTAGTGAACATTGAACCACGTTGCAACCCCAGAATAAATCCTACTTGATTGTGCAGATTGATTTTTTAATATACTGTCAGATTTGGTTTGTTAGTATTTTATTAAGAATTTTTGCATCCATATTCACCAGAGATATTGGCCTATAGATTTGTTTGTTGTTGTTATTGTGGTTGTTTGTTGTTTAGTGGAGCTTTTATCTGGTTTTGTATGAGAGTTATTCTGACCTTGTATAAATTTGGAAGTTTTCCTTCCTTGTCCATTTTTTATAAGAGTTTGAGAAGAATAGGTATTAAGTCTTCTCTAGATATTTCATAAAATTTACCTGTGGAGCTGTCTGACCCTGGACTTTGTTGGGAGATTTTTTATTTCTGTTTCAATTTCTTTGCTGATTAATGGTCTGTTCAAGTTTTCTATTTCTATTTCAGTTTTGGTACTTTATGTTTTTTGGGAATGTATCCATTTCTTCCTAGTTGTCTAACTTGTTGGCATATAGTGTTTCATAAAAATCTCTTTGTTTGTTTGTTTCTATTTCTGTGGTTTGGTTGTTATTTCACCTCTCTCATTTGTGATTTTCATGGTTTGAATCCTTTCTCTTTGATAAATCTGTCTAGGGGCTTATCACCTTTATTATTATTATTATTATTATTATTATTATTATTTTAAAGAACCAGCTCCTGGTGTCATGCATTTGTTCTATTGTTTTTGTTTTGTTTTGTTTTTTGTTTTTCTGGGTTTTTTTGTTTTTTAGTTTCATTATCATTTATTTCTGCTCTAATCTTTATTATTTCCTTCTGTTTTTAGTCTTCATTTGTTCATTCTTTCTCTCTTTCTGTTTTCTTTCTTCCTTCCTTCCTTCCTATCTCCTTTAGGTATAACATTAGGTTGTTTACTTGAGATTTTTCTGACTTGTTGAGGTAGGCCTGTGCTGCTGTAAACTTCCCTCATAAGACTGCTTTTGATCCATACTAACAATTTTGAACCATCGTGTTTTCATTTTTGTTTGTTTCTTTGTATTGTTTATTATTTCTTCTTTGATTTCCTGGTTGACCAGTTCATTGTTTAGGAGCATGCTGTGTAACTCCATGTATCTGTGATCCTTCTAAATTTTTTCTTGTGGTTGACTTCAAGTTTCATCATGTTATGGTCAGAAAATATGGATGGTATAATCTCAGTCTTTTTCTACTTGTTGAGGCCTGATTTGTGACATAGTATGTAATCTGTTCGGAGAAATGTCCCATGTGCACGTGAAACGAATGGGTATTCTGCTGTTTTAGGGTAGAATGTTATGAATATATCTGTTAAGTCCATCTGGTCCAGGATGTCATTCAAATCTAACGTTTCCTTGTTTATTTTCTGTTAGATGATCTATACATAGTTATAAGCAGGTGATAAAGTCCCCTTTTATTATTGTATTTTTATCAATCAGTTCCTTTATGTTGGTAATTGCTTTATATATATTGGTGCTCTCATGTTGAGGGCATAAATATTTACAATTGTTAGATCTTCTACTTGGATTGGCCCCTTTATTATGAGATAGTGCCTTTTTATCCCTTCTTTTTGTGTGCATGTCTTTTGTTTTTTTGGTTGGCTGGTTTAAAGCCTAGTTTGTCTGATATAAATATTGCTCTTCTGGCTTTTTTTTATGTCCATTTTAAGATAAGTGCTTTCCATCTTCTCACTTCAAATCTGTAGGTGTCTTTAAATATAAAATTAGTCTCTTCTGGGCAGCATATAGATGGGTCTTGTTTTTTCCTCCACTATGACACCCTATGTCTTTTGATTGGAACATTTATTTCCTTTGCATTCAAAGCAATTACTAATAGATATGTTCTTAGGGAACCTGGGTGGCTCAGTCAGTTGAGCATCCAACCTCAGCTCAGGTCATGATCTCGTGGTTTGTGAGTTTGAGCCCCACGTTGAGCTTTGTGCTGATAGCTCACAGCCTGGAGTCAGCTTCTGGATTCTGTGTCTCCCTTTTTCTTGGCCCCTCCCCCACTCATTCTCTGTCTCTCTGTCTCTCCTCAAAAATAAATAAACATTTAAAAAGAATCAAAGTAATTACTGCTTGATATATTCTTACTGTCACTTTATTACTTGTTTTGTCATTGTTTCTGGAGATTTTCTCTGTTCCTTTCTTGTCTTTATCACTTCTTTTTGTTTTTATTCTCCAAAAAGTCCCCTTTAATATTTCTTGGCAGAGTTGATTTAGTGGTTACAAACTCCTTTATTTTTTGTTTGTCTGGGAAATGCTTTATCTCTTCTAGTCTGAATTATTGCCTTGCTGGATAGAATATTCTTGGCTACAGTTTTTTTTTTCCATTCATCATGTTGAATATGTCATGCCACTCCCTCTAGCTTGCCATGTTTCTATTGAGAAATCTCCAACTAGTCTTGTGGGTCTTCCCTTGTCAGTTAAGGACTACTTTTGTCTAGCAACTTTTAAGATTTTTTTTCTTTTTCACTATATTTTGCAAATTTAATTACAAAATGTCTTGGCATTGGCCTGCTCTTATTGATTTTGATGGGAGTTCTCTGTGCCTCCTGGATCTGGATGTCTATTTCCTTCCCCAGATTAGGGAACTTTTCAGATATGATTCCCTCCAATAAATTTTCTGCCCTCTTTTCTCTCTTTTCTTCCGAGATTCCTTTGGGGGGGGGGGGGGCAGAGGGAGAAGGAGACAGAGAATTTTTAGCAGGCTCTGTCCCCAGTGCTGAACCTGACATGGGGCTCAATCCCACAACCGTGAGACCATGACCAAGGTCAAAATCAAGAATTGGACGTTAAGCTGACTGAGCCACTCACACATCCCCTGAGATTCCTATAATAAAAATGTTATTATATTTGATGGAGTCTGAGTTCCCCAAGTCTTTCTTTAATTTTTTAATGTTTTATTTATTTTTGAGAGAAAGAGAGAGAGAGAAAGAGAGAGCGAGCAGGGGAAGGTCAGAGAGAGAGGGAGATACAGAATCCGAAGACAGGCTCCACCCTCCGAGCTAGCTGTCAGCACAGAGCCCAACGCAGGGCTTGAACCCACAAATCGTGAGATCATGACCTGAGCCAAAGTCGGACGCTCAACCAACTGAGCCACCCAGTCGCTCCCCCACAATCTTTCTTATGCCCCATAATTCTCTTGGGTTTAGCTTCATTATGTCCCATTATTTTGCCTTCTAGCTCACTTACTAACTCATCTGTTTTTTCCAGCCTTGTGTTCATTGAATCAAGCCTGTTTCCAATCTCAGTTATTGCATTTTTCATTTCTGACTGATTCTTTTTTTAAATGCTTTATATTTGTAGTAAAGTTTTCTCTAAAGTCTTCCACTCTTTTCTCAGGCCTGGTGAGTATTCTTACAATTCTGAGTATCCATCAGGCATGTTACTTATTTTGTTTTGCTTAGATCTCTGGCCATGACCTTATATTTTACTTTCATTTGGGATAGATTCTTCTATCTTTGCATTTTGTCTAAGTCTCTGCCTTTTTTCTCTCTGTTAGAAAAACCTCTTATGTTTCCTGCTCCTGAGAGTAATTGCTTAATGTAGAAGAGAACATATAGTGTTCAGGACCTGGTACCTCAGGGAGTATCTCTAGTGTGTGCCTTGTATGCTCTGCTATTGAGTTTTGGCTGCTCCATCCTTAAGGCTAGTCATCTGCAGAGATTCTCCTTGCCTGCAGTGGACGGTATTTGGTCCTTGGCCAGAATGTGATGAGTTTTAACTAGGTGTACTCTGGTCTGCTTGTTAAATGACACTTGACACCAACTCCACCAGAACTGAGGCCCTGTAGAATTCTTTGGTCAGGAGATGTAGTGTGGGCAGGGTTATCTGCTGTTCTTCTGGGGCATGGCCCACCTTGCTGAGACTGAGGCACACTTGACTGAGAGGAGTGGTTGTGCCAGAGTACATGCTTGTGGGACTTGGTTTAGTCAAGTGGGCATTGGGCAACTCTACTTCCAGAAGGTGGCTGAGGGGTAGGGAAAGGAAATGGTGCCAGCCAGATCTTTTTTCCCCAGAGAGATATTTTCATGAATGCTGCCTCTCAGAAAGGCATTCCAAGAGGAGCAAATCATTTCCACCCTGTGTGCCCCAGGTGTTCTTCAGATTGCTGTTTCATGCTGTTTTCTCCAAGGTTGTTTGCCTACCTTCTCTCCATGAATAGCACAGTGCCTTCAGGGCTTTATTTCAGTCAAAAGTGCAGAGCTTTGAAACTGCAGTCTTTAAGCCCTGCTGGTTTCAAGAATTCACAAAAATCAGCCCCTCTCCTTTTGTTAGCCAATGGCTTTAGGCAAATGTTCTCCTTTTGCACTCTCCTGTATGCTCTTATCCCTCTTGGTTTTGTCAATGACAGTGGCACCCTCCCCTCAGTAGCACCCACAGTGTATTTCTCCCCTGAACCATGTCTCCACTCTTTCTGCCTTCTCCCATGTGGCTTCAGGTCTCCCTTTATTTGTGGAGTTTGTTCTGTCAGTCTTCAGGTTGATTTCTGTGGTATTTAAAATTATTTGATAGTTATCTAGTTGTGCTGGAGGGCTGAACCGACCCTTAGGTCCTCCTACTTTACTGCCATCTTAGCTCCCGCCTTTGAAACCACTTTATCTTTTCATTCATAAGAAGCAGCTTCTCATTCAGGAAAGATTTTTCATGAGATTCCAACAATCTGGTCACATCTTCAGACTCCACTTCTACTTCTAGTTTTCTACCACATCTGTAGTTACTTCCTCTACTGAGGTCTTGAACCCCTCAAAGCCAGCCCTGGTATTGGAATCAACTTCTTCCAAACTCCTGTTGATGTTGATATTTTGACCTCCTCCCATGAATAGTTAATGTTCTTAATGGCATCTAGAATAATGAATCTTTTAGAGAAGATTTTCAATTTACTTTGCCCAGATCCTTCAGAGGAATCTATCTATAGCAGCTATCATCTTAGGAAATATATTTCTTAAATCATAAGACTTGAAAGTAGAAATTACACTTAGATTCATGGCCTACAAAATGGATGTTGTGTTAGGTATGAAAACGACATTCATCTCATTGTACATCTCTATCAGAGCTGTTGGGTGACCGGGTGCATTGTCAATGAGCAGTAGTATTTTGAAAGAAATATTTTTTTTCTGGGTAGTAGGCCTCAACAATAGGCTCTAAATACTCAGTAAATCATGCTATAAAAAGATGTACTATCATCCAGGTTTTGTTGTTCCATTTAAAAAACAGAGACAATGTCCATTTAGCATTATTCGTAAGGGCCCTAGGATTTTTGGAATAGTGAATGAATGTGACTTCAACTTAAAGTCACCGTCTGTATTAGCCCTTAGCAAGACAGTCTGCCTGTCTTTTGAAGCTTTGAAGCAGGTATTCACTTCTATCTATAAAAGTCCTAGATGATATCTTCTTCCAATATAAGGTTATATTGTCTACATTGAAAATCTGTTGGTTAGGGTAGCCACCTTCATTATTATCTTAGCTAGATTTTCTAAATAATTTACTGTAGTTTCTACATTAGCACTTGCTGTTTCTCCTTGCACTTTTATCTTATGGAGACAGCTTCTTTCCTTAAACCTCATTAAACAACGTTTTCTGGATTCAAACTTTTCTTCTGCAGCCTTCAAAGAATTGAATACAGTTTGGACCTTGTTCAGAATTAGGCTTTGGTTTAAGGGAATGTTGAGTGTGGTTTGATCTTCTCCCCAGATTACTCAAACTTTCTATATATTAGCAATAATGCTGTTTTGCTCTTTTATCATTTTGTTCACTGGAGTAACACAGTTTCTTTGCATTCACAACTTGGCTAACTGTTTGGCCCAAAAGGCCTACCTTTTGGCTGATCTTGGCCTTTGACATGCCTTCCTCACTAAGCTTAATTATTTCTAGCTATTGATTTAAAGTGAGAGAGGTGTGGTTCTTGCTTTTACTTGAACACCTGGAGGCCATTGTATGGTAATTAGTTGTCCTAATTGCAGTGTTGTTGGAGGATCTAGGGAATAGGTATGCCTAAGAAGAGGGTGAGAGATGTTGGAACAGCCAGTTGGTGGAGGAGTCAGAATTCACACATTTATTAAGTTTACTGTCTTATATGGGCACAGTTTGTGGCACCCCAAAACAACTATAATAGTAACACCAAAGATCACTGATCACAGATCAGTGTAACAAAGTAATAATAATTTAAAATTTTGAAATATTGACCAAAATATGAGATAGAGACATGAAGCAATAAAATGCTTGAAACAATGATGCTGATAAACTTGCTTGACATTTGGTTGCCAAAAATCTTCAATTTGTAAAAAAAAAAAAAAAAAAAGGCAATATCCATAAGGCAAAATAAAGTGAAGCACAACAAAATACCCATTACTTTGGGTATATAGTTAGTGCTATAAGATGAAATTCCTTTATATTTTTATTTAATAAATTGGTTGGGAGAATAATCAGTAAACTAAACTTAAAAAGATACACTACATATTTTGCTTATATAATGAAAAAATAATATAGAGTATAAGATAATTATTATATTCTAAACAGTGGCATTCAATCTGACCAATAATAGATTTGAGAAATGGGTACTAGAGTTCTTAGAATATATTTTTTAAGTGATGTCTGAAGAAAGGACCATGAGACACAAAACTGTAAGGTTTAAAGGTAAAGAAGTCTACTTAGAAAATTCTGTATGTTAATCTAGTAATAATTTTTCTCTAATTTATAAAAAGGAAAGCAAATTCAAAATGACTCTAAAGTTTATACCTTGTATCATAAAAATATAAGTACATTTTGGATAAGAATAGTTCTCTACATTTAATACACATCCTTTTCTGTAATCTTGAAACTTAAAGTTCCATGTCTAAAGAATAAAATTAAAATGTAAATAAATAAGGAATTATTCATTGAAAAAATGGAATATGGTTTACACATTGAAGGGTTGATGGAAAAGGTTTACCAACAAGAGCCAATACAGGGGAGGAGAAAAACTGGAATGAGGTCACAAATCAGGGACAGTCTTTTAGGAAGATGAACACTGATGTTGAGAACAAAGGCAAAAGAATTTTAGATAAAATTAATTTTGCTTATAATTTGCAGCCCATTGACATATATTTGAGTTGGGTAGAGTATGATTTTACTCCAGAAACTCCAAGGAGTCTTAATGTTAATGCCTTGCTAAAGGAAAAAACAACCTTACCTTGACATTAGCTAGGCCTCCAGGATCCTGTAAGTTTAACATACGAAAATCTTTCTGGAAACTTCCTTTGCTTTACCTCCCACCAACTCCAAAGTATATAATCAATTGCTCCTCACAATCCCAGTGCAGCTCTTTCTGCCCACTGGTCCTGTCCCTGTGCATTAATAAAACCACCTTTTTTGGGATTGAAGATGTCTCAAGAATTTTTTCTTGACCATTCACTCCTAAATGAATTATGTCATTTTGGTGTCCAATATGGGGGCTGAGTCACTAGGACAACTGCCAATCTTAAGACTCCTGTGTGAGGTTTCTTCCTCATTAGTCTAATGTAATCCCCTCACATCTCTGGTCTAACCACTTGTGGTTGCAAGACCTCCACTGGAAGCTAGCTGAAACCAGTACCCTGTTGAATTAAAACCCCCAACTAGGAACCATTTCCTAGGGAAGTCAGTTGTAAGAGCAACATGTGTTGAAATGTTGTTTAGATGACTATGTATTTCTGTCTCCATTGTTTTCCATCAGTGTCCCCTGCTAACTACTTAAAATGCAAAATTGGGTAATTTACCCCTTGTAAAACATGTCGTGTTTTCCATGGATTAAAAATGGTGGGTTCTTCACAGCAAGGCAAGGTAAGACAAGGTATCATATCTCAGTCCATACACTGGCACCCATTTGTAGTCTAGAATGCAATGAGGAAGTAGTGGGACACCAGCATACCTCCTACCAGGCAGGGTGGTGATCGTAGCAGTTTTGTTCAGTGGATGACTTAGGACACTTCGACACAAGGAACCTCTGACATATCCTGTGTGGGATGCCACCCAGGAGTTGGGGGGATTTTCTTGGAATGGAACTTCTCTCTTCTTCGCTGCCCAGGGACTCTCCTTTGGGATGCCTTTTAACCCACTGGAAACAATATAGATTGCAAAATTTAAGGAAATTTTTTTAAAAAAGTTGATCTTTTATAACACTTTATGGCCTCAGAATTCCTTAGAAAATAATGAAAAATCACCCATTAATGGGATGTTAAACTTCAATACAATCTATCAGTTAGACCTCTTCTGAAGGAAACAGGGAAAATGGACAGAATATACCCCATATCCAGCCTTGCATGGCCCTAAATCAGTACCCTGACCTAAGAACCTCTTGCAGAATGTGTTTAGCTGTTAACCAGCTAGTAAATCTCCTCCTGTTGTACTGGATGCTAATAATTGTCTAAACAGGCCTCCAAGTAAACCCAGATTCCTGGAGAAAACACAGGCTATTCCTGGCTAAGGGGCACTGACTCTCTTATACTACCTCCTTCCTAATAGACAAGGTTACTCCTATATACGGGGACTTTTCCCTCATTCATTTCCTGGGTTAGTGGCTATGATAAATGAAACCAACTGTCTCTAGTTAGTGTACCTCAGGATGGAGACTTAAAGGAATATTCCTAAGAGGTGCTGGAGCTCCTTTACTTGTTTTGTTTTGGGGAAGGTTCCTGTCTTTTCCAGCCTGATGCTGACTGCCTAATTCCACAAGGTGGAAAGAAAATCTATGTTTTCATCTGTCCAAGCTGATGCACTTTAGGACCTAAAGACCTATTTCCCTGTCCTCTGGATTTTTATCATCCTCCAGCCTTCCTGACAGCACCTCATCTTTTCTGCCTTCTTTCATCATTCTGTTTCTGCACCACCTCAGGTGTTACCTGCATAATTGGCTCTGTTGCCATCCTGGTGCCTCTGGCACCTTTGGCTTCTGCTTCTCCCCTCACTATCAAAAGTAAATAGCATCCCCTTGGACTTGACACCCCCCAATTCAGATTTCCCCACTGGTGCTCCGGGGAAAAAATTGACAATGGGAACAAATTGATTATTATAAGCATTAAATATAAAACTTTTATTCTACCTAGGTTTACTAAAGGTCAAATAAGATCATGTTGTGTCTGCTACAATTTGTCAGCAAAAAGATGACTTAAAGTGATCATTAGTTTTGTCTGTCTCAAAGTTTTCATGGGTAATTGTTAAGATAGCTTTCAAAGTCTTTGGTAACCTGAAACTTTAAAAGTTCTGCTTGGATAATAAAGTGGATTGGATTCACTGGGCATGTAAGTCTTTTCCAAGTGAGATAAGATACTAAAGCAATGATTACTGAATGTAGGTTTGTGCTTTTGGCTTCTTATTGCAGAGAAGCTAAGGATACTTGGGTCTATTGGTAAATATGCTTTGTGCTTTAAAGAAAGATTGCACTATGGAAAAACCCATGTTTTTAAAATTATGAAATGGTGGCGCTGGGGTGGTTTAGTCGGTTCAGTGCCCGACTTCGGCTCAGGTCATTATCTCACAGTTTGTGGGTTCAAGCCCTGCGTCACGCTCTGTGCTGACAGCTCAGAGCCTGGAGCCTGCTTCAGATTCTGTGTCTCCCTCTCTCTCTCTGCCCCTTCCCCCCTCATACTCTGTCTCTGTCTCTCTTTCTCTCAAAAATTAAAATTAAAATTAAATAAAATTATGAAATATATTTATAAATTTCACATCTGAAGAATTCTGATATAAATGTTCACAGTTGCTTACTACTTAGTTTTCACTGGAGACTAAGATATCTAACAAATAATAAGCCTTAGGTTATGTTGTTTGGGTAAATGCTATGACTGTTCTATAGATTATATGTAATTCCTAAACCTTTAATGTTTTGGTATGAGGCCATCACTTTATATTGTGATGGTGGAAGTGTTAGGAGTCACAGAAATAACTGCATTTCTTTGCTAGCTATATTGTGATCTCTCATCAGATCTTGAACCATGTCCATTTTTTAGTCTTTTGTCATTTATAATTATTGTTCTTATTCTTATTGTTCTTATGAAACATGTTTCATCTTCAAGGAGATTCCTAAAAAGGGCTTTGACACATACAGTTTTTTATATCTTTAAAATTGTTAGGAATTTCCAGAACTAAGTAAAAAAGCTGCATTCATACTGAGCCAAGAATTAGTAACATGGGATAAATGAACTGAGGAATATGATTAGAGTTTTTGTGACTCGTGTTTGAAACATAGCTGGTTCTCTAATGTTTACTCTTCCAGATTAAGAAAACTTCTCTTAAGATATCCATGGTATACAGAAATAGGATAAAATATTCCTCTCTGAACAAACTGAAGCATTTAACTTCTCTCTACCTGAACCCTCTGAAATTCAAAAACTCTTAGTGAGTGTTCTTTCTTTCATGGCAATTACAATTGTTTGCCTAAGTTCACTAAGAGTCTCTTCACCTTGTAAAAGGACACCATTGGAAACATTGGTTATTCTACCAAGGCTTTTGACTGGAATGCTGAAATGTCATATAAGAGACATGCATAGATTCAGATATGACCATATAGCTTTAAGAAAATAAGGTTGACTTTAGGAAGCATGAAGCCAATAGCGCCCCTAGGATATGTTGGCCTGATACCTTGCTTATAGAGTTATGAGCAGCCTTACCAGATGAGTAAAGAATGTCACTTCCTGACAGATGAATGAACCTCAGGATATTTTGGGGGCCATGAGTAGAGGAATTCACCCAATCTACAGATACCACAGGCATGTCTGATGGCTAATATTTGGCTTGGCTGTTGGCCTACAGAGACTACTAAAACTCAGTCTCGAGATTCCTTATAAAAATTCCAGCAAACCAATTTTAAAAGATATATATGATTAATCAGTATTCTTGCTAAGCTTATGTAGATGATTAGGCCAAATTTACTAAAATTGGACTTGTTTTACAAACAAATTAGTCTTGATTTGGCTATCTCTGATTAAAAATGAGGGTGATTGTAGAGAGACGATGTTTCAATAACACGTCTTTGTAGATATTAGATTTTAAGCTCTCAAGACTCAAGGCAGTGGGTTTGTAATTTGCTTCAACCATTAACTTATATTTTTCTTTTGTTTCCAGAAAGATGCCTCTTATTAATTACTTGATTGCTTACTAAAGAAAACAGTGTATGATGACTAACACCACTTGCTACACCATTAAGAACTTAAATGACTCTCAAAATGCCATTAGATATTTTAAATGCTACACAAGGTGGAACATGGGCTAGAGTAAAAACAAAATGTTGTGTATATATTCCAGATATCACAAAAATGTAACAGGATTTCTAAAAGATATAAATACTCAAATTGGCACTTTAAATGATCTCTCTCTTCGTTTAGTGATTGGTTAAACTTAACTGGAGGAAGATTTTGGTTAGTTGTCAAAGGCCATTTTTATTGGGCTTCTTTTTCTCATATAATATTAATTTTCTCATATAATATTAACCTTCATTGTCTCCTTGTCTGGTTCCAAGACACTGCCATAACTTCAAGCCAATAGATGATCCTTTCTACTTAAGGAGGTTGTCTACCTTGGATTCAGCTGCCTCTGCCTTTGGTAGCTCATGTATATACATATATGAGTGTGTCTGTGTATATATATGTATACACTGGTATGTATTATATATTATATATATTTATGTATAGAATACATATTTTATATATACTGATATATATATCAGTATATATATATATATATATTCCCCACCTGACCAACGTTGACCCATAGGTAAGGACATCTCTATGCCCCTATTCAACAGGAAGAAGTTACACCCTCAGCATACTTAAAGATTTAAGGGTCAGAGTTTTTCAGGGGGAAATGATGTGGTGAATAAAGGCAAAAGGAAATGTAGATAAAATTAAATTTCCCTATAACTTGCAGCCCACTGGCAAATACTTTAGGCAGGTAGAGTATGACACTCCTCCAGGATCTCCTGACTGTGTTAATGTTAATGCCTTACTAGAGGAAAAAGCAACTTAGCTTGACAATAGTCAAGCCTCCAGGATCCTGTAAGTCTTCTTGAGTACATGAAAATCTTTTTGGAAACTTTCTTTGTCTTTACCTCTCCTAACTCCAAAGTATATAATCAATTGTACCTCCCAATCCCAGTGCTGCTCTTTTGCCCTTGGGTCCTGTCTCCATGCTTTAGTAAAACCTCCTTTTGGGGCACTTGGGTAGCTTAGTCGGTTAAGCGTCCCACACTTGATTTTGGCTAAGGTCATGATCTCACAGTTCTGGAGATTGAGACCCACATTGGGCTCTGCACTGACAGCACAGAGCCTGCTTGGGACTCTCTCTCTCTCCCCCTCTTTCTCTGCTCTTCCCCCACTTGTGTTCTTTCTCTCTCTCAAAATTAAAAAAAAATCAATATTAAAATAAATTAAAACCACTTTTTTTCACTGAAAACATCTCAAATTCATTCTTGACCATTTGCTGTCCAACCCCACATCAAATTACGTAAGACAGTATGAGCAGAAGGCGGAAAATGTTTTGGAAGTTTTATAATTTAGCTTAGTATAACACATAATTCATAGAAAAATTGGTTTCAATACTTAAACTTTCATAATGTCCTAATTTCTTTTATTAAAATCATATTTCATTCTGTATTTACAAATATTCCCATTTTTAGGCACTATTTTTTCACTATCCTTTTATTTGTCTCTCTTCTTCTTTAAAATTTGAGCATTAGCATCTTCCATTTCCTTCACATCAACACTTCCCTGGCTTCCTGCCATTTGCTTGTTATCACCTCCATTGGAGAAAATAAAAAAAAATAAATAAGAAAAAATATACACTAGTCACTTATTTTAAATCTTAAAAAATGCTGCTAATATTTAAATAAGAAAATAAGCTTAAAAATACAGGCTGTATTAAAGCTTCAAGGTTTTCTATGAAATTTAACTACCCAGACAGTAACATTTTAGCAAACATCTTTTAGGAGGAAGATTACAATTTAAATGTAGTCTATCTTTGAGTTTATTGTCAGCAATGCAGGAGTATTTGCTAGTATTAGTTTTTCCTACTAATACTATTAAAAACCACAGAGAAACAGATCTTGAAATATATATTTATATCTGGGATATAGCTTTTTAATATATTCTATGAAATAAATTTTAATATTCCTAATAGTTTATTTCAAAGATTTGAATTTTGTCTTTTTGGGGTGACTATATATATATATATCTTTATCCATATATAATGTATATGATATACTATATAATATACAGTATATATGTTTATAAATTATATATAAGGTAATTGTGTGTATGTGTATATATATATACACACACATACATATATATGATTAAAGTATAGTATTTTGATGTCTATCATCTACCATCAGAGATAGTTAACTCCTGTTTTAGACTGAATATAAGAGAATTCCTGAGAAAATAATGGACAGATAGCAGAATATGTTAAGGAAGAATATGAGCTCCTCTTAACTACCTCATATTTAAAGGTTTATTGTTGTGCTAGAAAAGACAAAGAGCAGTCCTGTCTACATTTAAAGGAAGAATCTATTAGAAGTCTTCAAACTTTTGGTTTTTGTGAACCAGAATGACAGACAGTGTTTTCATTTTCTAAGAAAGACCAATGAAAATAACACTGAAGGGGCATCTGGGTGGGTAGGTTGGTTGAGCATCATGCTCTTGATTTCAGCTCAGGTCATCATCCCAGGGTCATGGGATTGAGACACTCATCAGGCTCTATCTGTGCTGAGCATGGAGCCTGCTTTAGATTCTCTCTCTCTCTCTCTCTCTCTCTCTCTCTCTCTCCCTCTCCCTCTCTCTCTCTCTCTCTCTCTCTCTCTCTCCTTCTGCCTTTCTCCCCTACTTGTGCTGTCTCTCCCTCTCTTAAAAACAAAACAAAACAACAACAACAACAAAAACACTGAAAATGGTAACTGATTATCTCTGGAAAAGAAAGTGAATTTAAAGGAGCTAGATATATAAGCAGTATATTTACTGCTTATTCTGTATTCTTTGATACTACTTGTTTTATAAGAGCTTACAACCCTTTTATATAAAAATATTAAAAATGAAACAAAACTAGTATTTGGTATTATCATATTTACTTGTATAGTATTTATAAGATATTTATTTCTCTGTGCTTAAATGACATAAACATTTAATAACAGAATTCTTTAAAATAAAATAAATTGAAATACAACCTCATTATATACACTCTTTTTATTTTATTGTTTTTCCATAGGCCCATTAATAACAACGATAATAGCGATGATGATAGCTGATAGTTGAAACTACATATTATATGCTAAACACTACACAAGAAAAAAATAAAAACAAAAATAGAAACTATAATACAGGTAGTATTTAATTAGCCCATCTAATGGCAGAAAAATTTAAGGCTTAAAGAGATTTAATAACTTTCTCAAGATCTCACAATTATATAAATGGGACAGGATTAAACACAGGCAGTTGTTAATGGGTGGCCTCTATCCTTACTTAGTATTTTATGTGATGTAAGGTGTTGCCAAAATCTCTAAATTGCTAGAGGGAGGAATCTGTGAAACTAATGAAAGCAAAGATAGTGCACACACAAATTTTGAAAATTCTTGGGGGAAAATACCAACAGTAAGATTGGTTTTGAAAGAAATGTGGTGACACTCTCATCCTGGATCTCAAGAGGGATGCCTAACAAATTTAAGAACTGTTGTGTTTCTCTGTGTTTCACGTTAGTAAAGGATTTCTCCTTTTTCTAGTAATTTGTTTTTCACAAGTTTATGTTACTGTTGCAAATAGATCTACATCAAGTATTCTGTATCTTTCAAGTATCCATTTTGCATGAACACAACAACTCAATATTTTGATATGTTAGTTGCCCTGAATGCATTTCAAGTCTATATATTTTAAATTTAATGATATTCTAACAAGAAATACACATTTAGATATATGCACATATAATCACAAGTAATATAGTTTCTAGTGGGCATCTGGTAAATTAAACATTGTGATAAATTGATGTGCACATATTAGTTAAAACTTTTAACAATAATAACAATATTTAGTGATAGTATATAACATTCTGAGCTCCTTTACTTGATATACATATCATACTTTATATATATATCATACTTTATATATATATAATATATATATTATGTATATAATATATATAAAGAGTCCTGCTAATTTAAAAGCAATTTTATATTCAATTTTTACTATTTTGATTTTAAACCTATTTTCAATATGGTTTTAAAAATTCATTAACATATGAAGTTTCCAGACCCTGAAATATGATTTCAGTCATAGATTATTAGACATCCTGGGATTCTGTCAATATCTGAGAGAGGGATAATGACTAGTCCAAAAAGTCACCACTGTTTTTTGTTTTGTTTTGTTTCCAAATTTGTAGTGAATGCTTTGTCTTTTTGGCTCTGTAAGAGCACCATCTGGTGGCACCCCAGACTTTCAAAATAATGTTTAGACATCATTGTTGCCAATGATTTTGTTGTGTTTAGCAGAAAACTTGTTAGAATGTAGATTTATATCTTTTAGATTTGTTTTGTTTGTTCTAAGTTCAACAAGGCAGTCATTTATTATTTTGAGTAAATAATCCATACATGAAGTCAAATTCCATTAATGAAGTATATAAAAGATAGACTTTCCCCAGGAGAAAAAAATACCTTTTCTTGATTACTGATTATTAGATAGAAGTTTACAATGACTAGGACTTAACCACAGGGAAATCAAGTTGCATCAAATTGAAATATGTATATCCCTGCTAAGACTATATTTAGGAGCAGAGAAGCTGGTAAAAATCAGACCAGTTTCACTGCCAAATATTCTGCTTATTCCAGTCCTTTGTAGGTACAAAAATAATAATTGCATAACTTTTTACTGACAATACTACTAAATGTTAGGATTATTTTAACCGAACTTTTGACACATCTGTTACATTCGCTCTTGTAAGGACCATCCCCATTAAACTATGCTTTATGTAACAAAATGTTTAGAGTCTTAAATGGCCCACTAGCTTGTACTAAGATATAGTTCCAATAGAATATGATTTCAGCTTTAACAATTGTATTATCCAGAATTTTACTAATATCTAATATCTAATAATTTACAAAAATAAAATTTACAAAAATAAAATTTTCTAAAGAAACAAATTCAGTTTGTAATACCTAGAGAAAAATAATAGTATAAATGTTATCTTAACTGGACAATTAATATTTATAAGTTAGGAATGTAAGGCACCAATTTTAGTAAGTCATTTTGTTTCCTATTTTAAAGTATGCATCAATATTTCTTCTCTTTTGGTTAATGATGTGTACTGTTCTCCTATATCAAGTGGAAAATTAAAATTTATTTATATAAATACATTTTTTAATTTTCACATCAAATCTCTTCCCAGCACATCCTTTAGAATTCAAAAGATTATAAATTACTTGATACTAATTTTTACTCTTTATTGGCAGATGTAAAAATAATGGGGAAAAAGGCCAATGGTAAACAATTTAAGTTTTGGAATCAGGCTATCTGGATTTTAATCAAGGCTATGTCTTCCTCCTTTCCATCCATGTGCTCTTGAACAAAGTATTTCTCTAGACCATAGTTTCCTTACCTCTAAAATGTAGATAAAAGCTTCAGTCTCAGGGTTGTAATAAGGATTAAATTATTTAATACAGATAAAGAGATTGGAGTGGTGACTACTTTAATCAAAACATTAAATAGTATCTAATGAAATATTTTCATAAGAGGTATTCATTAGACTCCATTTGTAATTTCCTATAGAAGTATATTTAACTAATATTCCTTTTGTGTCTTGATGCAATGTAAGAGTAGCTTTATGCAGTGCGAAGTATATTTGTATGGTAAAATTTCCTAGCTAATGCTGAAAATGTGTTCCATGTTCTTTGGCCATTGGTGAGCAGAGTCCCCTGGTTTGTTTCCATCGACTATGAGCACACTTCTTTGTCACTAGAGTATGTTCAGTATATGTTTCTGGTCTTTTCTGGGTAATGACATGTAACTGTTTGGGAAACATTGCTCTAAGTTGATGTTGTGAAGCAATCATACATATTTCAGTAATTTATCATGTTGTTAGAAGGACTTAGGGTTATAATTCATCATAATAAAACCCAAGAACATTCCAAACTGAGATTTTAAATGAATAGTTCTTACTACATAAATCCATGGAATTCCAGTGAGCATCTCTGATTGCCTCTTTGAAGGATCAAAAACCATTGTCAATTTCCTTTACTAATAGTTGTTATTTCCATAACACCAGGTTATTAGAATCCTAGATTTTCTCATAAAAATGAGCTTTTTTTTTATAAGCATCAACATCTTTTACCTGTTTATAAAAATGTATCATTTTTATTCTGTGATTTTTTTAAAACAACATCACAGTGTTTGATTCCCTATTGATTTTTTTTTCTAATATCATCTCACTCAATCCACTTTTCATTTTAGGTATGGCCTAGCAAATCAAAAACAACAGATTCAGATATATAAACACTGAAAAGATTAAGTGAATATGTTCATTGTTTTGATAAAATATATATAGTCTAAACCAGAGCTCAATAATTTTATTTTGAAAATAATGAGTTAATGGCAAAAACAACTTTGTGCCGAATTGATTGCATTTCTTAAGATTTGGATATAAGAGAATAATTTAGCAGATTCCATATTCTTCCATCTGATCTTTGCATATATGTATTCATTACCTAAGGATAATACTGTTTAAACAGGAATAAAATTTTATAGAGCAAGAGATTACAGAAATGAGTTGTGTACAAATAAAGCACAAATAAACTAAGGCTATCTAAAAGTATAATGAACTGTTGATTAATAATACATTAGCAGTTAACACAAAAATCAAATTAGTCATCTAAAGAAGTTTGCATATATATGTTTCCCTTGTCATTGATGGGGCTATAATAGTTTTTAAAGCAAGTATGCCCGTATGATGAGTTCATTTGGTATTCAGTGTAGTAGCACAGATAATAATGAAGTCATTTGGCTTCCATTATATAAACATTAGATAATGGATACCTATATTAAAATGCAACTCTTATGTTTGTGCTTATTTTTGTCTTCATTTGTACACAGTACTAAATCTTTAAAGTTGAGCTTTTATGCAAATCGTTGACATTTATAACTCTGGATCTAGGGTGAGTTTTATGGACAAAAACATTCCATTATGTTGTTTTAGACTCCAAGATAAACAGCAGTTGGATTTGTTAAAACGGGTGCGCTTGCACTGTTACAGTTGTCTCATCTAATTCTCCCCCCTCACTGTTTGTTGGTCTCTTTAATGGAAGCAAACATTCACAAAAGCATCTTGACAAAATACACCATTATATAATATATTTGAAATGTTCGATTTTTATTTTTTATTTCTTGGGTTTTTGTGTGCTGTTTCTTTTGTTGAATACTTTTATTTCAATTAAATATCATTAAACAGAAATAAGTAAAATTATAATTTAAAACTATAATCAGATTTTTCCTTTCCAAAGTCTCCTACAGCTAGAGGATAATGGTCAAAAGTAACAAGTACTTTCACCTTCCTTTTTTCTCCTGAATGACATTACTTATTTCTGCCACTTGAGATGGCATAAACTCTTTTGAGAGAAGGAAGGATTTTACTTGTTATACTTCTATGTGTTTGTGTTTCTAAGAAATTGCCAAGGCACCAAATACATGCTGATTTTCTCATGTCAAAAAACCAGGCAGACACTAAGCATATTACGCTTTTTTGTATATTACGTATATGTTCAATTTTTGGTAAATCCTCATTGTGTATACATATTATACAGCTAAAAAGGAACTATATAGATAATTATAGTGTACTAAGTAATTATAATTTTAGAATAAAAATTATACTGTAGAACATAAAAAAATTCTTATCACTCTTCATTTTTCATGGCCTGTTAGAGAATTCCAAAAGAGGGCTTACTTAAATTATGGAGAGGATAGGAAATTTACATTAAACTCTTCTAAAAATGCTTTCTCTGTATAATGAGAAAATTCCAGGTATGGCACAGCCTTCAAAGTTGAGAAGAAGGAAGAAGTTAAGAGATCGGTAGAGAGAGCTTACATTTAATGAATAAAATTGGTAAGTCTTCCTGTGTTTGATCACTCCCTTCTCAGACACCATTCGCTGTAAACCCGCTCTTCTTTTAGGTCTCAGATTTGAAGGGCTTGGATGCTCTTCAGACAGATTTTCTAATCTCCCTCTGAATTTAAAATGACGTGATAGGTTTTGTTTTAAGTGTAAAAAATAAAGTCATCCAGGCTCACTGACACAGATACGTAGTTGGAAAGAGAATGGTATTTTAACTGCTATTTCAGATAATGGTGGATATTCTTTCGTTCTTCTGCAAAATTCAACAATGGTACTTTCTTAAAGGTCATCTTCAATGTGGAATCTAAAAACATACCAATGGAATTTTCATTGGGAACTATACAAAACTCCATTGGCCTATCTTGCATTTTTAAATCTATCTTTCTTCTTTGTATGATTTTGTCATAACACATTTTGATAATTTTGAATATATAGGAAATATAGGTTTGCTGAATTATGCAGATGTTCAAAATGATGATAATTTCATTATAAAAATAAAAAAACATACTTGTTAATATCACTAACAGTCCCCTCAAAAAACCCTATAAGTATTGAGAAGCTCTCAAGCTCAAGGTGGCAGACACAAGTTTTCCAAAATTCCAATTCTCATTTGAAATGGTGAATATTATTATTGGTAACCAGGATCATCAGTTGTTGTTGTTTTGAAGTGGCAGCCTTACTTAGGTTATTTGTTAGAAATGTCTAACAGATACCCACATATGAATAACTATAGTTTGTCTGTCGATTGGCCTTTCATATGAAAATGGTTTTGTATGAAAATAGGGCACACAACCACTTTTCTTCACAACCATAACATTTAAGTGTATGGCAGATATGCTTTGGCATACTTCTCATTGTATAACAGTATATTAAAAAGATATGTACTCGCATGGTCAATATATAATAAAATTTTTACTCCATTAAGGACATTCTTAAGTGAAACCAGCTTTTTGTTTTGTGTTTTCTTATTCAAATGTGAGGCAGTGTAGAATCAAAATCATCCAAGTTAACATCTCTGGTAACAGGTAAACTTATCATCATATTAGCTTTTCAATATGATGCTTTCACATAAACACAGTATCACTTCTGTGACATTCTCACTAAAAAATTCATGACCTAAATTGAATCATGGGTAAACTTAAGGCAAACTCAAACTGAAGATCATTCTGCAAAATAGCTGTTCTATTCAAGAGTCAAAGTAAAAGGCAAAAACTTTGGATCTAATTCAATAAAAGTAGACTGAGGAACCTGACAAACATTTGCTAAATGCAAATGTTATTCTGTTTTGGAATCTGGACCAGGAAAATGTTTCTCTTCATTTAGAGGAGTTAAAACAAAACAAAAACAAAAACACAAGAAGGAAAATTCTGTTTTACATTTGTGATAACTCTACATACTCCAATCAAATATTTTATCATAATCTACACAAAAATATAAGTACTAGGATATCAAAGGCATACCAGAATGTAAGAAATTATAAAATACAAGAGCAGGACAAGAACTCACACATCTCCAAAGAATGGTTAACATCTTAAAGCATTAAACTGACTAATAATATATAATTGAGATTTTTGTTAATTTCTGTATTAACTCTTTCTTGAAATATAAAAGTAAAGGACAGTCCCAGGAAGTCATATGGTGGGTGATGGCTGACTGTATTGTTAACTATTTGGTGATGCACTGGAACAAATAGTGAGCATAAGAGCCACAACATGGAAGAACTCTGAAAATAAGGCTCAACTGTTGATGGGGATACCTCCCCCCCCCACCCTCTGGTTCCCATTGTCTACTACTCTCCTCTCAGTTTTTTTTTTTTTTTTAACACTTCAGTATTTTGTTTGCTGGAACAAGATTTAATACCATTGTTTCACTATGATATTTATTATCTGTACTGATATTGACACCATACTCTATATAGTAAGCACTTCTTTTTCAACTTTTCCCTGAGGCTCTGGGTTTCCCAGTATATAGCTAAAGTGATCTGGAAAACCCAGAAGTAGTTTTTAGACACATTATTTACCTTGCCTGGTATTGGCAAACAATACCACCACCACCAACAATAGAAATAGTTTCTTTATAAATTTCTTCTATTCTCTCCTATCAGAATGGGAAGTACAAAGATGTCAGTCGTCTTATATTCTCTCTCTAATTTAGATGCTAGTCTTTTGCACATATAGGGTAGATTTTGTCTTTTGTTTTTCAATTTGTTGGGTTTATGTATAATTTCCATTCTCTTATACAATGACTCTAAGCCATCTCCTATATGATTCACAGATATCAACAATGATTATTTCTCGATATCTTCCAGTTGTTGTCCTGTGTGTTCTCATAACTATAGTCTTTGCCTCTTCCATGATTTTGAAGTTCTTGCCCTGATTCCCTTTGGCTGGTACTTACTGTTCTAGAAAACTGTGGAAGTACTATCTATCTCTATCACTGCTAGGAATTTTCTTTGTGATATTACCAGCGCATATGCCAGGGCTTGCAGATATTCCCAGAGTGGTCTTGGATTCTTTATCTAGGTTTGGAAAATGGTTTGTTTTGTAAGCCTAAAATACAGGTGATCAGGTGGGCCCTGAAACAGTATTACCTGCTTCCTGAATCTCCATATACCTGGTAAGAAAATCTTCAGGTGTTAGAAACAGTACCTAGAAATTCAACAAAAATACTTTAATCATTGGATTGGGAGATAATTCAACTGAGTCCCATCTCCATACTTTCCTTCATCAATACTTCCATTCCAAACAAACAGAACAAAAAACAGAACAAAAGACAAAAAACTCTTGACCAAAACAACAATGACTTAAGACACAATTTAATCTCTTTCACACACAGCAATTTTCATTTATAAAATATAATATCTAACAATAGCATTTAGAGTTAAAGTTGATTTTGTAGCTTTCCAAAAAATGTGTTTAACTTGCGAAACTAAAGTTGTACTGGTGAATTTTCCTAACTAAACAAAAAAATAAATTTTTTTATTTTTTAAGTGTATTTATTTTTGAGAGAGTGAGCAGGGGAGAAGCAGAGAGAGAGGGAGACACAGAATTGGAAGCAGGCTCCAGGCTCTGAGCTGTCAGCACAGAGCTTGACATGGGGCTCGAACTCAAGACTGAGATCATGACCTGAGCTAAAGTCAGACGCTCAACTGACTAAGCCACCCAGGTGCCCCTAAACAAAAATATATCTGTTCTAGAGGTTGTTTAATCTTTACCTCTAGAAACATGAAACTGCTTATAATTCTACTTTCACCCTATTTAATTTTCTAGTTTTTAAATTGAAGAGTTTACTCTCAGCTAGAACACAGACTTGGAAAGTTGACCCACATTCTTTTGGTCATCATGATTCTTCTTGGTCACAGAACAGTTGAAGATTTAATCCTGACTTCCTATTTACAAATGATCTATATTTCTGATGTGGCACTCAATGAGTAATATGTCCCAAGGTATTATGTCTTTCCTTCTTTCCCCATAAATAGTTCATGGTTCCTCTACAAATGTGGAATATGTGGATCTTGTCAGGGCCTTCCATAAAGTTATCTCAGGCCTATTTAATCTGCAGTAAAGACAACTTTTTATAAACATTGTTTCTGTAACTATGCTCTTAAGGCATTGTACTGAATGTGTAGATGACATTTTCCAAGAATTTAATTCAAAACATGAAGCCCCAAGTTTTAAAGTATTCCTAAATTTATGTCATCTGTGGTGCAGTTTTCCAGTGAAGATCATGGCAATAGAAGACAGTTTTAGGGGGACTGAAAACTACCAGTAACAACAAATGCCAGATCTGTGTGGTTAGAATGGCAAAATGCAAAATGGGGGTGGGAAGGTGATGTAATATTCAAAAGATTGATTGGTCTGCTGATCACTACATGCCTCAAGTCAGGTGAATCATATGGTTTTCTTATGATATTTAAAACAAGAAAGATACAAAGAAAGTAAGTGAAAACTAAAAATAAAGCATGTTGTATAGGCAATGAAAGGAACTCATGAATTTACCCAAGAAAAAAAGGGGGGGAGGGGAATCAATACATAAAGTAGAATACATCAAAGTTTTTAAGAAATATCTTTACGTAGAAAAACCAAACCAAACCAAACTCAGAAGCTGCAACCTGTAACATAATGCAGATTGGAAGCCAAGTTGCTTAAGGACATGGAATCAGACTAATCTGGGCTATATCTGGCTCTGTTGCTTACAAGTGTGATTTCTGGAAAGACCTTTACCTCACTGATCCTCTGATCCTCTGATCCTCAGGAGTTCTTAGAATCTCCTTCATAGCAATATTAGGAGGAATGAAATGAGAATTACATATAAAAAGTGCCTGGCACAGAGTTGATAACAAGTAACTGGTTGTTATTAACAGTAGTAGCAGTATCACAAGGTCAGGAAAAAAGTCATAATGCCCTCTTCAGCTCTAAACTCCTCTTTTCTTTCTTTCTTTTTTTTTTTTAGAATGCTTTCCACTTGATGGGCCCAGTGCAAAATGGTCATATCCAGAGACTCTTAAATTTTAATCACTGCTGATGAATTATATAGTGCAGGAGCTGCTCTGAAGGCAGCTTTTGGAATGGAGACTAAACTTTCACTAGTGGTTGGAAGTGGATAAATTAATTTATCTTTTCATCTCGGGTGAGCCCTTGGAGAAAATCATTATCATAAAACATTGTAAATCTATAGACTTGGCAGCTTTTGCCCTGCAGAGTCCCGGGACTTGAGTAAATATGGAGATTTAGAGATTTACTGTCTTTTCCTTTGAAGAGGTTATTTCCCTTGGTAGGGAAAGACGGACATGGCAATAGGAAAAAAAATTTCTTGTTTTAACTTTGAACCTGAACCAGCTTTGAAATACATATATCTTTTTACCAAGATATCTTTCACAGCTGCAAAGCCATTTTTATTAAATTACAATATTAAACTTTAGAGCAAAGATGAGCTGGGGGAAAAGATCTTACTCAATATATGCACCTATCAAGAATCAACATTAAAGGCTATGAACTATTATTAACATTTCCTCTGACACCTGGTGAGACAGAGAAACATCATTAGTATACATTGTCAAGCCAGGAAATTGAAAATAGGAAATAAAAGTAGTCATTCAGCCTAAAAGTCAAAGTTGCATTTGTTTGTAACAAATAGAAAAGTTTTTTAAGAAAATGTTTGAGTAGATTTTCACTGTAATTATCAGAGTGTTTATCTAAATTTATTCTGAGATACATATAATTAAATCCATTCTCTATTCTTTAGATGTACATATGTATCATTTAATTTAATAAAATCATTTTAGAAATTCTCCTGAGGAATGTCTAAAGGGGGCGTCATTCTTTACCAGAAATCACGCATCCTTGAAGTTAAGAAATTTTCCACCTGGAATCAATTCTTCATGACAGCACATAATAAAGAAGTAGGATTCAAGCACAGTAGGACTTTGTTCATAGAACAACAACAACAAATGAAGGAAAGTAAGTTTTGGAAGGGTATATGTTGGTCACTCTGAAATGGAAGAACCTGTGACATAAAACAAGTTGGATTGTTTATATTTCTGTGGTGTGGGTGGGTGGGTGTGTGTGTGTGAAAGACAACAAGAGAGAGATACTGAAAGAAAATGAGAGGGAATGTATGTATGCACCATCTTGATCCAAAGTCTCCACCTTAATTGCTATTGAGCATCCAGAGGCTGAGCCTTCTTCCTGTGCTAAGAGAACCCTCCTCTTTCTTTTGTCCCCTTTTTCATTAATACTATTGAAAATTGTAGGTCAGAAAATTGGTTTAAAAGTGTATTCGAATTTTTTTTCCCTCTGAAAATGACAACAGAGTACTAGTCAAAAGCTTGTAGGATTTTTAAAAATGATAGCAGGGCACTTGCGTGGCTCAATCAGTTAAGCATCCAACTCTTAATTTCAGCTCAGATTATGATCTCGCGGTTTGTGAGATCAAGCCCCATATTAGGCTCTGCGCTGACAGTTCTGAGCCCACTTGGGCTTCTCTCTCTTCCTCTCTCTCTGCCCTTTTCACGCTCTCTCTCTCTCAAATAAAGAAACAAACATTAAACACATAAAAATACTTAAAAAAAGTATATGAAGTATATGTGAACATCAAGTAGATATACCATATTATGTATATCTAATAGTCAACAATATCTAGTGACAGGTCTCAAGAACATAGATCAGAGTACATATTTTGTGATTTCTAGAATATCTGATATCTACAGTGCTCTAAGAAGAAAAAAGTTGAACTATTTATAATTAGCCAATATATCTAAAATGAAGGAGTCCCCTTGGGAAATTTTTTAATATTTGGAACAAATACAACCTACATTAGTTTCTTACAACTCTTTGATAATTGGGATAATAAAACAGTAAACATAAGAAACATATCTTCTCAACAAGGAATTCTAAACACCAAATTGTGAAATAAGTAATTGATTTTTTGCTATGATCTCCAAGCATACATCTCAGTTAGGCACTAAGGACCCAAAGGTGGAAAATTGGTTACCATCTTGGGCCAACTGCCTCCATTTCTGGACTTTGTCAAATAAAGTAGCCTTATGTTAACATAACTTTGGAGAGAGCTTGTAGACTGGAGTTTGGGGCCAAGAAGCAAAACTCTTAATAAAACAAAATTTATTAGCAGTTTATCACTTCTAGGATTCTTTTTAAGTCTATATGTTGCTTTATGTTTGTATAAGTATGGAAAAAGTTTGAAGCATACTTGGCTAGTGTCTGGAAATGTGTCAAAGATTCATACCTCCCTGATTGCCTCAGGAGAATAGGAATTACAGTCAGGGAGAAAGTAGGGTATTGACATTCTGTATTAATCTTTGCATTATTTGACTACATGTAACGATTAATAATACATTCTTAAGAAAAATCAGTTCTCTAAAGACTTGTCCAAGTCTTAACCTGAGGGTTTTCAACCACCACTTTAAGTAGCAGAGGTTTCTTCTGTTTTCTGCTACTCCTTATGTCTTTTCTTTTCCCTCTTCATGTATACATTCTCCTTTTTCGTCAGTGATTAAATGGACCCTTACCTGAAACTTTTATTATATAAACCAGAGGAAAAGAAGTAAGGCTAGCAAGATCAAAACACAGATGAGGACAGGAAACCAAGTCTTAAATAAAGAACACTGATGAGCAATATCTCTTTTCCCATCTATATGGTATACCCAGTCCATGTAAACAACCACAGAATTTTAAAGAATTCAGCTTGAAACTGTATGCATAAATAAAAGAAAAAAATGAAGAAATGGTAAAATTTCACTTACCACCTTAGAATTTCACTTTTTTACTTTATAGTTATTGTATCAATTAAGCTGCCTGTCTGCAAATTTGGATAATTCAACTGAGGCAATAATAACTTCTTCCTACTCCACTTTTATTTCTGAAATTTTAATCTATCTTTACTTTTGAAACTAAATGTTTCATATTACTTCTTGGTAACCATAAGATGGAACTTGAATTCCTGAATAATGTTGTTCAAAATCTTATAGTAATCATGTTACTTTCCCCAGTTAATAAAAAAAATGCTTTGAAAATAATTTTATAATGTTTAGATAAGCAGACTTATTTATTGCAGTATCGGATAATTTGCTTATTTTTATAAATCAAATACACTGCCTGGAAAACAATCCAGGAGACGTTGAAATGGTAATAATGTGTCCATGTCTTTTGCTCTTCTACTTTCAAATTTAGTGGTCTTCTCATCTGTTTTCATAGGTGCAACAGAGTAAATCAACTCTAAGTTATAAATAATCAATATGAAATAGAGACACCTAGGTGGCTTAGTCGGCTAAACATCTGACTTCGACTCACGTCATGATCTCGCAGTGTGTGGATTCGAGCCCTGCATCAGGCTCTGTGCTGATAACTTGGAGCCTGGAGCCTGCTTCAGATTTTGTGTCTCCCTCTCTCTGAGCCCTCCCTGGTTGCCTCCCTCCCTCTCAATCTCTCTCTCTTTCTCTCTCTCTTTCTCTCTCTCTCAAATAAAAAATAAACATTAAAAAAAAAGTTGATGTACATAACTCTGATGGTCATAACCATCTGAAATTGAGGATAATGGAGAGTCAATATGGAGAAAAGAGAGGAACACAGCATATACTCCTAGTGTAACCCCATACTACCTTGTTCAAAAAAACAATTCCTCAGGCAATTTATCTACCTCCTTTTATTCTTCTACAAAGCAGTTTATCTTCATCAATTTTCTCTGACCATCAAACAAGATATTTTTATATTCCTCCCTCAAAACTTCTGACTCTGAGAGTGGTGGAGTTATTTGAATGTCAGTCAACACTTTCCACTACATTTTCACCATTAATATCAGTAGGTACAAATTTGTGAAGACATAGTGGGGAGATACTACCTAGAAATGGTTTAGGGCAAACCAGTACATTCTGTCATCCTATCGGATGGTGATTTTGATTATCAATTTTTGATTGGTTTAAGTTTTTTATTTTTTAATGTTTATTTGCTTAAAGAGACAGACACAGAGCACGAGCTGGGGAGGGGGAGAGGGAAACAGAGAATATGAAGCAGGCTTCAGGCTGTGAGCTGTCAGGACAAAGCTGGTGCTGGGCTTGAATCCACAAACCGCAAGATCATGACCTGAACCAAGATCGGACTTCAACTGACTGAGTCACCCAGGTGCCCCATGATTGGCTTAATTTTTTAAACATTTGACAGACTTGCTGACATCTAGCATCTTGAATAATAAAAAAATTAACTGAAAGATCAAGTATTTATAAATATTCTAATAAGACATACAAATAAATTAATGAAGATATCACAGCCAGAGTAAAAATACAAGAATCTATAAATAGATAGAAAGCAATAAAAATCTATATTACAAATAAAATTGGTAAAATATTTTTAAGTAGGTCTGGAAATAAATGGAAATAATCCTCTAGAAAAAGTGTTCAAAAATACAAAAATAAAATGCCCCCCCAAAAAAACCCAGGATATATGACCAGTCTAAGAGGTCAATAGCTGATGTGTAAAAGTCCCTGAAAAGAGAAGAATAAATATGGACCACCATTAATCAAAAATATTAAAAAGGATTTTCCCAGAGCTGAGAACATAAATCTCCAAATTGAAAGATTCTACCAAGGGCCCAGAAAAGTGAATAAAAATAATCACACTTAGATTCCTTATTATGAAACTTTGTGGGGGTACTAAAAAAAAGGAAATCTAAAAGCTTCTAATGAGAAACAAAAAACAATAAAGATGGTTCATACTCCTTCAGTTTTAGTAGCTGTACAGTATACTGAAAACTGCAATAATTCCATCAAAATCAGAAAAATAAGCCAATTTCAATCTAGCATTTTATTATTCGTGAGAATGATATAGATTGGTTGATTTAGCTATGCAAGGTTTTGGTAAATTCACCTTCTCTAGATCTGTACTAATTTATATAAAGACTTATTCCAACAAAATGAGACACATCACAAGGAAAAATAAGGACGTATCTTTAAGGAGGCAGTGGTTCCAACTCTGACAAGCAGTGAAAGAAAGTTCCACTATGATTGATATCATCAGGAGTAGAAAAAAATGGGTTCATATGGAGCGAGAGAAATCTAATCTGTGAAAGAGAAGGTTTTAAGAATATAGGGACTAGATTAGAGAATATAAAAGTTTGAGAACTGGGAAAGAGGTAGGAAGAATTTGAAGTACTAAGAATCGTATTTTACAAAATAGGAGTTTATTATTGAAAGCTGAGGTTTAAATAAATGTTTTAGCATATGATTTAAAGTCACATAAAATAAGCTAGAGGAGAACTAAATAAGGGTTACGCTGATATCAATAGAATGGTCAGCTATCTGGGAGAGAGAATGGAAGGGATAATAGCCATTAGTTCTATATTATCATTTAGAAAATCAAGAAGTATCATTTGCTATATTTAAAACACCAGTTCCTTAGCAAACTAAAGCAGATTTGACAGGATACATAGATGCATGTATGAATTAGGTTGCTTTGATACTACAATGAACTTATATTGTAACGCAGATAATAAAAACAATGTTAAAGATACATGATTGCAAAACGCACAGCAAAGCAAAATAAAATAAATAACACTAAATCTTTTCTTTTTAAGTGGTTATTGACCAAATGAAGAGAGGCCTGTGTGAGGTTTCCCAGCAGAAGGAAGAAAATGAGGGCTGAGGGGACTGTTGCTGTTTGGTGATATGTGCCCGTGAGAATGGTAAGCAAAAGAATAAATGTTTAAGATTTGCTAAGAGAACATGGTTTTTTGGGGCATAAATACTTACACTCTGTCTTCATTTCTCGATCTCAAAAAATGAATAAACATCAAAAAATTAAAAAAAATAAAAACAACCAAAGTAATTTTTATAGGGGAGAAGAAATGTAATAAGCATTTAGCTCAATATCTGACATAGAACAAAAGTTCTAGCTATATGTGTTTTCTGTTACTGTGTCATGAATTGAACCATGATGCACTGATATTTTTATGCTCTATCTATTGCTAAATAATACATTGATATAATAAGATCTTAGAGGAATATTCTATGAGCAAATAAGGTTTTTTGTGAAAACTTTCAACAAAATTCATATTAATTGAAAATGCTTAATAAGGCCTTACATTAGACAATAGTTTGATGGTCTTATTTGAAGTACCATAAATTCCTTAAAGCAATATATATATATATATTTATGGTGAAATTATAATTTGCTGTTATTCGTATTTTCTTTGTCTCTAATGATTCCAGATTTGTGAGATACTGTAGTATTTGTAGTTTGTGCATTACCTTTAACATGCAAATGGTATTGCTTAAGTAAAGATAATTCTTTAAATTTTAGGAAGGCTAAACATTAATTTGCTGGCCATATATATATATATTTTATATATTTTTTTATAATATCAAGCATTCACTGTTCTATATGTCTTTTATCTCAACTCTAAGAAAAATGTCAAGTTGATTCACTTTTACTTAATATGGTCTGGATTAAATATATCTTGTTGAAACTTTGTTCACCTGATGATTTGGTCTTTTATTTTTAAGTAGTATTATCTCTCCTTTCCATGTGATTGTATCTACCTTTTGTACTTCTTCAGTACCTGAAAATCTTTTCTTTATAGTTATTAATTCAGCAAATGTTCACCTTTCCAAAACAATAGTATTTCATTAGCATTCTCAAAAAGCACTCCAAAGAGTTTCCTAGTCTAATTGAAATATACATTTTATTTCTTTTCATTGCTAACATCTTTCTCCCCATTCCTGGTGACTTTCAATGCTGTCTATTTATGATTTTTATTCCCTTTTAAAAAAACAATTAACTCCTCCCTAAATTGTTTTTCTTTTCCATTAAAATACCAAGATATGTTAACAGCCCTCTGAAAGAATTGCTTTGACAATGTATGACTTACTGCATTGATTTTCCATGATTATTCAGATGGTTAGTCACTTCTGAATTCTTCTCTCTGGCATCTCTAATAAGCCTCTTACAGAGCACAATGTTTTCCTCTTCTTGATTTGAGACTTATAATTAAGACCTATTTATTTATCTGGTCACATTAACTTTAAGGTTATTTAAGGAAGCATGTTGGTTATCATTTTGGAATATACTTAAAGTAAAATTTAAAACATTTTGCTGAAAGTATTAATTTCCACTGTTTAAATGAAACATTCCCTGTAGTAATATTTGAAAATAACACCTTTACTGCTGCTGATTTAGACAATCTCAATAATTTTTGTCATAGATGTAATCCTCCCTGAAGGCAGGAGCTAAATGACTCCTGTTTTCCGTATATTGACTTTTCAGGCCATTAAAATACTATCTAGTGTGTTGAAGTAGTCATCTGTTGAATGCACCCTAGTGGCCTAGAAATGCTAATGTAGATTCCAGAAGTTCTCTTGAGTAACATGTGCACTGGATTAAGAAAATCTTTTTCAAGACATGACTAAAATAAAACCGAAGTGAAATAATATATATTTCCTAATATTCTTAATTTTCTTATCTCTAAAATCCCATCCTCAGGCTTAAGCTCTTTGAGAGCAATTCAGCAAGTTTAATACATACATTATATATTTGTACTTAATATAATATAATTATATAATAGTACTTAAAAATCTTTGAAAGTGTACACTAAGGTTCTTAGTTGTGTAATCAATTCAAATTGATTTTAGAGTGAGCTAAGAGTTCCTAGATTAAAAACAAGTTGAAGGTCATAGAAAAGATAATGCAACTGTCATTTATTTAGATTAATGAAGCATTTTCCAAAATAATCACTATAGGCTCACACTTGGTTCAATATCTATATTATAATTCTAGAGATGAAAACACATAATGTCATAAAGAAGTGATCACACTCTAAGTTGTTGAAATCATTGAGGTTAAAATCAAAGTATTTGAGAGTTCAAAGAAGAATATAAGCAAACAAAACAGAAAGAAAGAAAAGAAAATGATGAAACTTTAAATCTGAATATTTTTGTGTACTATATTTTAATATATTAATTTGTAGTGGAAAAAGGAAAATGACCTGGTGTCACATGTGGGATCAACCTCTAATTAGATTATTTTGGGTAATACAGATTATAATTGTCTGTTGATAATAGTAACAATTATAATAAAAACAATAGTTAAGAGTTATTGAGAGTTTTCTGCTAGTCAGACATTATTAATCACGTCCATGGATTATCCCATAGTTTTTCTAAAACCAATCTATAATTTTATCACCATTTTATAGAAGAGAAATTCAAATTATAGAAAACTAAAGTAACTTGCCCACGTTTATACAGCTTGATAGTGGTGGACTGTCAATTTAATTCAGATTGTATAACTCCAGGAATTAAACTCTTAACTTCTAGATCATGAACCCCCTCTTTATTTAACTTCTCCAAAGATCACTTTCTTCACTTACAGGTAGGAATTACAAATTTAAAAGCCTAGTGAAACAGGGTGTTGTCAAAAAAGACCACCAAACACCGAATAGAAGCTAGGCAAGATTTTATTCATGGCTGGGCCAAACCTGATCTCCTGATTTTAAGGAGAAAAGTGCAGAGAATGTCCCTGAACAAAGGTAGCAGTGTGCTTATATGGATTTCAGCAAGGCAGAATACGTCATTGTTTAGTTAACCAATCACAATGTACAGCGTTTCATGGTAGTCAATTACACTGTGATACACAGACATTAGTTTTGGCGGGAACCTATCATTCTAAAGTTCTTTGTCTTTTAAAATGACCAATCATAGTTAGACACCTAAGATACCATAGGGCAGTGACTATGTGACCTTTACCTGTTGACCTTGCATTGGTCAGATCTTAGTAAAAGGGGTGGGGGAGAGTTTTGCAACCTAAGTTATCTATCTAGCAAAAGGGCTTTGTTACAGAAGTGAGATGAAGCAGTTAGTAATTTCCGATAACTCTAATAGGGAAACTATGTAAGCTTTTATATCAGTTATTTATAAAATATGAGGTTAAGCCAAACTTATATACAGTAAGCTTTCTGATATCTTATAAGTTGACCTATTACACTAGGACTACTGTGAGGTTCAATTTTCAGTTAAAAAAATACTTAAAGAATGCCTCCTATGCACTGAGGATACCACTACTTCTTAACCATTTTAGTTTTCGGAATACTGAGCAATAATGATAAGTAAACAAATAATTAAGATAAAATGTGATAAATCATTTATCATAGTGCTCCTTCCGTTACTCCCATATTCAACAGTCAGCAATATTTTTTTTTTTGGCTCACTTTCCCATATATAAATCTAAAAACTTACCCGCTCTAGGTCAAGGCAAAATCATTATGTCCTCCAGGGTACATATAAAGACTTTTAACCAACCTACTTGCTTCCCAAGCTCTTGGGAACAGGACAGATTGATAAAGAAATGAGGCAGAGGCAGCTAGAGGAAATTTTGAGGGTTAGGTTCTACTAAGAGTGTTGGAGAGAAATAATTGACCCTTCAAGATCCTTCTAGTTGTACTAAGAACCAAACTGACATGAGATAGATTAACAGGAGAAAATCAGGTTTAATAGCATATGTATAAGGAATCCACAAGACATGGAAATTCTAAGACAGACAACATGATGCTTATATGAGCTAAGGAGAGGGGTAGGAGTAGGAGGATACAAAGAGGAGAAAGACCTTTAGCCTGGAAGGGGAAAGATGTTTGGAAAACAAAGGTTGCCTTATTATGTAGATAAGTTTCTTAGGTAAAGAGGAATCTCTGTTAACAGCTATATCTTCCTGATAAGCACAGGCAGTTGAGGGGAAGGTAAAGAGCTTCTTCTGATTGTGCTGGGTTTTGATTGCTTTTAACTCAAAATGATGTTCATGACAAAGTGACCCATCTTGTGGCCTGCCCTTGGCTCGTACAAGAGTACAGCAGCATCTTCTGCTTGTTTAAGATTTAACTGTCAGACTTCAAGACCGAGGATGGAGACTCAGGACACAGTCAGGAGAAAGAGAAAATGTAGCATCTTAGCAAAACCAAAGAATTTCAGTCTGTTAGAAGAACAATATGTCATAGGAGAAACTTCCAAAATGAAAGATACTATGTCAGATCATACAGAGTCTTGTAGGAGATATTGAGTATTTTGTAAATCATCTTGTAAGTTATGGAAATTTATCAAAAAGTTTTAAACACAAAGGAATGTAATAAAGGCTGTATTTCATTGTTTTAACAATGGTGTTCATAATATTTGAGGCCTTCATATCATTTGAATTTAATGTGAGTTTTGATACTGTTAGATTTAAGGCTATCATGTACTATTTGTTTTCTATTTTCCCAGTCTCATCTTTGTTCCCTTTATCCTTATAATGAATTTAATTATGTTGCTCTAAGGTATTGCTGCCTTCACTTACATTGTGTTTTGCCAAGCATCCTGTGGGGTCCTTACCTGGACATTAGCCCTTCATATTAGTGCATGACCGAGATAACAGCCCACCACCACAGGACCAAATGTAAATTCCTGATATGGCTTTTCCAACAGCGCTTGTGATAATCTCCCCTGCTTTCCAGAGACTTCCCCTTGTGTAGCGTTAGATAAAACTCCTGTAGAGCCTCACCAAAACTCTGCTTTTTTTTACTTGAATTGATTAATCTTGCCTTAAACCCAGATGCACTCCACACAGACCCTAAAGATATGAGCTCCTCATTCCTGCATTTCTCTCTGCCTGAAACCTGCTTTGACTTCCCTGTGTGGCCCCTCAAGGCACACTGTGCACTTCCTGTAGGACCTGCTTATTATAAACTTCTGTCTCCCTTTCCCTTGTGGTCTTTTGCTGAACAGAGTCTCACTATCCACTAACAAATGTTAATTTAACACAGTCACAACAATCGTCTTTTTCTGCCTTCTTATGGTTTAATTTAATCAAATTGTGAATCCATTTTACTTCCTTTCATGGCTTATTAGTTATAACTCATTGTTTAGTCATTTAATATTTGCTTGACATTTATAATATACTTTATCATATCACCATCTACCTTCAAGTGATAGCACCGTAGCACTTTTCCATCTCACCCTCCTGGATTTGTGTTATTATCATCATGCCTTTTACTTTTATGTATATTTTAAATCCCATAATACATTAAATATAGTAATTTATCTTAAAATAAAGTTTAGATAATAAGAAAAAAATCAGATATATTTGCCCAGATAGCTTCCATTTCTAGTGCTCTCATTTCATTTTCCCATCTGGTTGTCTTTTCTTCCTCTGCCTGAAAGAAAATGGCTTTATTGTCATGATGGTCTGGAGGTAATATCTAAAAAAGGTCTTTTTTTCACATTTTTGGAGAGATATTTTTTACCAGGTAGATAGTTCTAGTTTGACTGCATTTTCATTCATGAGTTTAAATTTGCTACTCCATTGTCTCATTTGCATATTTTCTATGGGAAGGAAATCATCCTTGTCTTTGCTTTTGTACATTAGTATTATGTTAAATACATGTTTAGGTAAATAAAATGTCTTTTTTTTGCCATTTTAAAATTTTTCCATCACTAGCTTTTAGAAATTTGATTATGTTGGGGCGCCTGTGTGGCTCAGTAGCTTGAACAACCAACTCTCGATTACTACTCAGGTCATGATCCCAGAGTCATGAGATCAGCCCCCTCATCAGGCTCTGCTCTAAGCGTGGAAACTGCTTGAGATTCTCTCTCTCTCTCCCTTTGCCCCTCTCCCCCCTCACATTCTTGCTCTCTCTCTCTCTCTAAAATTAAACAAATTTTTTTTGATTATGTTATACCCTGAAGTACTTTTCTTAATGTCTCTTGTGCTTGAGATTTATTGAGATTTTTGAACTTTGATTTTTGTTTGTTTGTTTAATTGAAATACAGTTAACACAATTTTACATTAGTTTTAGGTGTGAAACATAGTGATTTGACAACACTATATGTTATGCTATGTTCACTATAAGTGTGACTACCATCTGTCCCCACACGATACTATTACAGTACCATTGACTATATTCCCTATGCTGTACATTTCATCCCTACAATTTAATCATTCCATATTGGAAGTCTGTACCTCCCATTCCTTTTCACACAGTTTCTCATCCCTAAGTCTTCCTTCCCTCTGGCAACCACCAGTTTGTTCTCTGGATTTATGGGTCTGTTTCTGTGTTTGCTTTTGTTTGATTATTCGGTTTCTACTTTTCATCAGTTTTGGAAAAAAAATTCAATTATATTTTGATTTTTTCTATCTTTCTTTCCTAATTTCCTAAATTTTTTTGGCCTCATAATGAGCAAGGTTTCTTTCATGCTTTCTATGTTTTTATTTGATATGAAACATTGGTGCTTTCATCTAGTTGAGTGTTGGATAGACTTGATACATAACATCTTTTTGAATTTTGTTCTAGGATGCAGCTAGATTACTTTTTTGTTCTGGGATGGAGCTACATTACAGTTTTATCCTTTGAGATTATGATTTCAAGGTTTTTAAAGGAACAACAACTGGAGGTGTGTTAAATATCTTTCATGGGTAGGGAGAGCTAAGTATTCTCCCTGACTGAGGCAAGACCTTTTGTGTACTCTACTCAATATGCTGAGAATCATGAGCTTTTCTATTCCTTCTGGGGGGAAAAAAAGCACAATTTCTGGTTTCTGTAAGCACCAGCCACTGTTACTTTCAGTCATTTCCTTGGTTAATTTACCAATAATATTGGACAATTTCCACAGGCCTGTACTGATTAGTTGTATGTTGAATACTGCAAGGATATCCTCTGTAGACTTCGGGTGTTCTCTATTTATGTCCCCCCTCCCCATGTTCTCCAATAATCTGATCTGCAAGATATAACTGCCTAGGAAATTCTTGTTTCTCCTGATGCTCAGATCCACCTTTTCAACTCAGGGAATCTTCCTCAGTCTGGATAGGTTATCCCTTCTTTGCATGGTGAATTGGAATCTCTGTTGAGGCAGTAGCTAGGGAGGTTTTCTGGGTGACTTCACTCGATTCACATCTCTTAGAACCTCCTTGTCCACGTTCAGCATCTAAAAAACTATTGTCTCATATATTTTGTCAGTTTTTATGTTATTTCAGGCAGAAGGGTAATTTGGGTCCTTGTTACTCCATCTTGTCCAAGTCAGAAGTTCTTTCTTCTTGGTTTTAGCCAGGTAGACAGCCACCTAGCTAAAGACTATACATATTTTCCTTTACATGCTGGTGTGTGCATGTGAAGAATTACTGATTGATGGGATAAAATTAGTTATATGTACACATTCTGACATCTGCCATTTAAAAGGTTGCGTCTGGACTCCCCTCATTCTTTCCCCCAGTTGGCTGATGTTAATGACTAGAACAAGAAAAGATGCCTGGAGGTTGAGAATAGGAGAGCTACTTGACAATAGAGAGAGATACAGAAAACCTCATACTTTGATAAAACCACTGAATTCTTGAGTCTTCTTTTATAGCATAATAGTCTATACTCTAAATAGGAGAAAAAAGATGTTCTGAAGAAAACCTATAAACCCAAAGGATTGTTGACTTTAAAGTCCTTGTAGAGAAGCAGCATCTGGGTGGTTCAGTCTGTTAAACATCCAACTCTTCATTTCAGCTCAGGTTACAATCTCACAAATCATGACTTTGAGCCCTGTGTGAGGCTCTGCACTGGCAGTGCAGAGCCTGCTTGGGATTCTTTCTGTCTCTCATTCTCTCTTTCTCTCTCTTTCTCTCTCCCTCTTTCTCTCCTCTCTGCCCCTACTCCTCTCACTCTCATTCTCTCTCTCTAAAGTAAATAAATAAATAAACTTAAAAAAAAATAAAAATGTGTGGTGAGGATATATAAGTGTAGAAGATTCTGAAAATCAAGACAGTGTTCCAGTTAGAGATATGGACTTGAAAGCAACCAACATGCAAATAGAAAATAAAATCACATTGTGTGATTAAATATACAGTGGTAAGAGAAAAAGAAATAGGGTAGAAATCTGAGATAATAGTTCTCAAACTTGGCTACATTTTGGAATCAAATTAAAGCTTAAGAAATTATATCGAATCCTGAGTTTCTCCCCCCAGATATTTTTCTTGAATTATTATAGGGTATGTTCTGGGTACTATGGCATCTGGAAGCTCCACGGGTGATTCAAATATGCAGCAAAATGGACTTCTGCTGCTCTAAAATACATTAAAACTTAAGGAAAAATAGAAGATGTGCTCACAAAGGAAACTGGGAAGTAATAGGGAATGTGATAGGAGGAAATCTTAGAGAATTCAGTGTTTTGAACTGATTTTGTATACAATAGATCCCAATAAATAAATGCTTATGTTCTAATGAAATATGCTTATGTTCTAATTCTGGATTTCATATGTTTTCATATAGCTGGGTTTGAGAACATGTTTTTCACCTGAAGCAACTCACTACATCAGAACCTCAGTACAGTCATCTGTAAAATGTGGATAATATAACCCATTCCATTTCACCTCATCACTGTATGGATAATAAGATATTTGACAGTACCTTGCAAAAACAATGTGACACCGTTCCCAAGTGAGGTATTTAGTCAAATTACATTCCATTCCTGACTTCTTGCCTTTCTAACTTTCATAGGAAAATTAAATTTATGTTTAGGAAAAGTGACTTAGGAAAGAGAAATTTAGGGTGAATATAAATGACAGATAATTGTTTGAGTTTCCTTTCTTTCCTAATGGCATAACTTCATCACCACTATGGTTACTCTAACAGTTCTGTTAATCATGTTTCTGATGAAATTGTCAGTTGGTAGCAACGGAAGACAGTCTTGTTAGAAGCAGAAGGCTCCTCTCTTGTTATTGAACTATCAACACAGAACTCAGAAAATTTTGTTGGGTAATGGCAAGAGGAATCATTATGGTTCATACCTAGAAGATACTGGATACTGGTAGAAGTATATGATTTCCATTCCTTCCAGAGAAATTACTGGTTTAGCCTTGGGGTGGAAGCATTAGAAGACACACTTACTGAAATTCTTTAAAGTTCGGAGTGACAAAAAAACAATTTTAAAGAAAAAAATATACCATGGGGAATAACCCTGCCCAGAGAAAAGATTAAAAGGGTGACTTAGCAGGTGATTTACATGTCTAATTTCTGTGACTCCATTGGAATTGGACGTAGCAAAATGATCTTGAATATTCTGATTAAAACACTTACTGGGAGCAAGCAATTAAATCCCAAGTGAATCAATAAATGGATAGCCATTTAAATGCAGTAAAATAGGGGGCACCTGGGTGGCTCAGTCAGTTGAGCGTCCGGCTTCGGCTCAGGTCATGATCTCAGTGGTTCGTGGGTTCGAGCCCCGCATCAGGCTCTGTGCTGACAGCCAGCTCAGAGCCTGGAGCCTGTCTTCGAATTCTGTGTCTCCCTCTCTCTCTGACCCTCCCCTGCTCATGTTGTCTCTCTCTCTCTCTCTCAAAAATAAATAAAACATTAAAAAATAAATAAATGAAGTAAAATAGGACTTGCATAATCATCTAAATATCAGATACCAAGGAAGAGAAGGCAATGCAGCTCTATAGGTATATTTGGAGAACACATCTAGATTCCCATGGCTTGATCTTCCAAGCCAGACTTAAAACAGATCCTGAACAGAAGTTAGAAAAACTTACACCAGGCTAAACTCAAGAACTGAATCATGTTAAAACTTACATGGTGAAAGATACCACATTTTCATAAGCTGAGGAAAAAGCTTTAATTTAAAAAAAGCTGATTGCATATAAGACAGGCGATCTAAAAATCAGGCATTAAAAAAGAAAATATTTGATCACTTGGAAAGTATTATCATTAAATATATGATTTATATACTTGGAAAGTATATGATCCAAGTATATCAATTTAATATAAAAATCTTATGAAGTGGTTTGTTATTGGAATGTCTATCTTAATAGATTTATGTCTTTGCTCACTAATCCATCAATAATGTGTTATTAGATGTCTCTTTTACTGTGGTATTTGTGAAGGTTAATTAAGGTTCTGACTTTCAAGAACTTGCATTTCTATAGGACAGAAAAAAAACATGTATTTAATTATAAAATACAGGATAGAAAGTGATGTAGATCACATAATAAATGAGTAAAACTATGTAGGTGGGAGATGATATTTGCAAATCTAACAAAGAATTCATTCATATCTAGAATATATAAAGAATTCTCAAACTCGGCAGAAAAACGAAACAGTGAAATTATAAATTGGGCAAAAGTCATGAACAGATACTTCACTGAAGATGATGTACAGATAGTAAATAAGGACAGGAAAAGATGTTCAACATCATTAGCCATTAGGGAAATACAAATTAAGACCACTATGTGATACTACTTCATACCTATCAGAATGACTAAAATAATAATAAACACAATACTAAGAAAGATGAAGGAAAACTTAATCACTCATCATTAGTGGTTAGAGTGTAAAATGGTACAGCCCTCTAGGAGACAGTTTGTCAGTATCTTACAAAACTAAACATACTTTTATCATATGACTCTGTAATCACACTCTTGTGCATCTATCCCAGAGATATAAAATTGTATATTCACACAAAACCCAACACACAAATGTTCATACCAGTCTTATTTGTAAAACCCAACCTGGAAATGACCTAAGTATTCTTCAGTTCATAAATGGTTAAACAAAATTTAATACCTCCATATCATAGAATGTAATATTCATCAAGAAGGAGAAGTGAACTGTTGCTACACACAATAACTAGAAGTATCAAAGGAATTAAGCTGAGTGAAAAAAGCCAGTGCCAAAAGGTTACATACAGTGTGTTTCCATCTGTATAATATTCATTAAATAACAAAATTATTGAGATGGTGAATAGATTAGTGGTTGCCAGGTGTTAAGGATGAGGAGGGAGGAAACTATGTAGATTAAAAAGAGGTAATATCAGGGAATCTTATAATCAGTGATGAAACAGTGTTTATCTTAACAGTGGTGATGGTTACATAAGTCCACATGTGTCATAAAATTGTATAGAATTTTACACACATCTATTAAGCAAAAAATGGATGGGTGTAAAACTGGTGAAATCTACACAAAATCTGCAGATTAAACCACACTTCTGCTTTTTGCATGTTGTACTATAGTTTTAGCAAGATGTTACCATTTTGAGGGGAACTGGATAAAAAGGAATATGGGATTTTCTTCTATAGTTTTGTTTTGGCTTTTATTTATGTATTTATTTTTACTACTTCCTGTGAATCTGTATTTCAAAATTAAAGTAATAAATGATGTGGTATTCAGAGTAAAGAAACAAGAGGTAATTTCATGAAAGAAAAAAAAGGAATGGAATTTTAATAAGGATTTGGCTTGTTCAAAGTTTAGAGGGCTCCATGTTTAGGAGAGGGACCTTAATAAAGACATAGGTAGATGGAAGTGTTTAAGACCTGGAAGTCACATGAAGTAATTCTTTTGGAATAAGCTTAGGGTCAATGAAGTAGTAAGAGGTAAGTGTTTTGGAATCTAGGTCAGGCTTAGACATTATGGAACTTCAAATGTTAGGATAAGAGGGATGATACCTTTAAGTATGAAGCTGATAGCCATGGAAGGTTTGTGAGATGTTAAGTAAAATTATTAAAGCTATGCTAAGTGGATTCAAGATAATGTAAACATAGAGAAGAATTGTGTGAAGGCTATTTCAGTAACATAGATGACAGATAATGAAGTTATGCTAAATCAAAATAGATTTGATGAAAATGAAATCTATCATTTGTAAGAATTGATTGGCTGTAGGGTGAATGAAAAAAGGGATTGAACTTGTGACTTGTGATGTGTCTGTAAGGAGAGAAGAGCATTGATGGGCATGAAAGCTGTTCATACTGTAAACCCAATTTACATTTTGTCTCCCAGAAATAGTTTTTTGAGGTTCATTTGGGGGCGGGAGTATTTACTACACCAACATGTATATGTTGGTATGATCATCAGTCAGTGTTATTATTTCATAGACAAGACAAAAGAGAAAATAAAGAACAAATGCATTTCTTTTAGCCTATGCTGTATAAATATAACACAGAGGAGTGAATATTTCCTCACTTTATATTCATCTATATTCTATTTGAACAGTTATTAGAATTACTATTATCATCATTATCATCATCATCATCATTATTTAAGAAAGAGAGAGTGTGCACAAGCATTTGAGGGAGAGAGAATCTTAAGCGGCTCCATGCCCTGTGCAGAGTTTTATCAAGGCAAGGTTCGATCTCACAAGCCTGAGATCATGACCTAAGCCAAAATCAAGAATCAGATGCTTAACTGACTGAACCATCCAGGTGCCCCTAGAATTTCTTTGTTAATGATATAAACTTGTAATAACTATGTATATTTTGTTGTCATATTTAAATATTAAATTGATGGACTTTGAAATTAGTCTGGATATATCATCAGAATATGTACTCTGAAATACCATTTATGTCCCTGTGTTGGGAGTTACAGGGAGAGGAATAGTGCAGTTTTTGAGAAACCAACATTAATATCTTATTCACCTTTTGGTTTTTTAGATAACACAGTCTACTTTCAAAATATTATATAAAATAAATGCTAGTAAACTGAAGAATACTCTACCTCCCTCCCTATTTCCTAAACAAGGACTGAACTCATTAAACTCAAACTCTTTCCTTCTCCTTATTACAGAGCAATATTGGACATAACACTATGCATCACATATCTTTTAATTTTATTATATTTAAGATAATTCATTCCCTTTCCCCAAATCTTAATGTGCACATGCAGGCTTCTGCAGACCACGGAACATGATCTGTATGTTATATCCTCAAGCAGCTACTTGAAGAGAAATTATAAAAATCACAGCAAAACATAATCCTTTATCACAATTGAAAGCACAGGTTGAAAGAGTGAAACTTTTCATGAAATCAATACTATATATGAAGTATATGGATAAACATCTCCCATATATACATATGTAAAAAATATATATTTTTGTGGATGATTCTTCCTCTTAAGGAAGCAGAATTTTCTACCCCAAAATATGCCTTTTTGACATAAAGATTATTTGAAGCTGATTTTTAAGAAATAGCAGCCATAGAAAAGGTTTTGAAAATGGGCAGAAGTTACCCTTTTATAAGAGACATTTACATTTAGAAAGGAATTCTCTATTTGTGAGGATGTCTCCCTCTTGGTACTAGGGAGAAGAGGATGATCAAATCTCTAGAAATTCTTACCAGTGGAGAAAGCAGGAATTTAATTGCATAACAGCCATACCTATTATTTGTCTGATTACCTCCCACACATGGCTCTCATGCCCCTCAATATCTTTCTTTGGTCTTAAACCAGAGATAGTATTTAAAGTGATGACTTGGGCCATTTCAGGGAGTTACTCTGTTTTCCTGGGTCTCTTCCATGTATACAGGAGATATACATGTTATTAGACTTCTGTTTGTTTTTCTCCTGTTGATCTTTTCTACAGGATCAGGGTGGATGGAGTGGATGAGAGACCTCAGCCAAAAATCAAGAAGAGTAGAGGTAATTTTTCCTCTGATACAAATCAAACCTGAGATTTTCCCCATTTCATACATAAGGAAAAAATGCCATTAATGCAGAGAAGTAAAATCCTTGAAAAGTTTTCAGCCTCTGTTCTCATTTTAATTATATCACTGATACTGAACTATATAAGCCTAAATAGAACAAGTGTTTTTCCTAATATTTTCCCTCTTAAGGCTTATTGATAAATAGCTAAACAAGCCAGAGAGAATAGTAAAAAATACTACTTACCAATATAAGAGTAAAAAAAATTCAGTATGTTACCAAAAGAAAACCATTTATGAACATTTTATTGTATATAAATTTAGAAACATTTTGAAGACATGGATTTGAGTAGAGAAAACTTGTCATCTCTTTTTTTATTTACTGAGAATAGTGATAGTTCAGACCCATACTTTAAAACCAGTTTGAAACTTCTTTGGCTTAAGAAGTTTTAAATTTGAACACAGGAGGTTTGGTAGAAGAATTAAAGGAAAAGAAAACAGCTGAGACAATTAAATTAAGACTTACAGAATGTAATGAGTGGGCAGATAAGTATAAGGGACCTAGAAATGCAAGATATACAGAGGGACCTGAGATGGAAACATGGATCCTGAAAAAAAACCTCTATAGACCTAGGCCCAACCATGATGTTCTGGGTGTTTGAGTGTGATATTTACATGAATGTTTGCTTCAATACTGCTTTCCTCAAATCATGACACTTATAATGTCATTAAAATTAATAATCTATAATATAATCATGCAAAAATAATTAGAACATTGAAATGAGTATCCAGATAACTCATATTTATTCAACTAAAAAATTACCTTATTTCTATTAAGGTTTTATTTCTTTTTTTAAGTGTTTTGGGATAATTATGTGAAATAGTTCTGCAGATGCTTTAAAGTAGGTTCGTTCTAAAGCAGATATCAATACAAGGACATGGGTGTAAATTAGTCTATCTCCAATATAATCCAAGGAGGTACAAGTGAGAGAATAGTAAATTTAGATAGGGAATGTAGAAAAGCCAAGAACATCTATAAATGAATAGATTATCACTATAAGCAACAGAGCTCAAACACACTGGGAGCCAGATAAGAGACTATGTGGAACACACCTTCGAATTGCCCCACAAAAGGATGAGTATTCTATTGTTGGGAAGGAAGAATTTCACTACCCTTCAAGGTCCTTCCATCTGGACTACGAGCCAAATTGATCTGAGGTAGAGTAACAGGAGAAAATAAAATTTAATAGCATATGTACGGGGAATCCACACAGATATGGACATTACAAAGACAGACCACATCATGTTTATATGGGCTAAGGGGAGGGGTAGCAGTCTGAGAATACAAAGGGGAGAAAGACCATTAGCAAGAAGGTGAAAGGAGATATTTAGAAAACAAAGATTGCACTATTATGTAGATAAGTTTTTAGGTAAAGGGGGAATTCTGTTAATAGTTATCTTCCTGATATAAGCAGGCAGTTGAACATGATAGTTTCTTCTGAATCTGCTGGTTTTTGATTGCTTTTTGCTCAAAATGATGTTAATGCCAACATGGCCCATCTTGGGGTGGTCTGCCCTTGGCTTCATATTAGTGAAGGTTGTCCTTGGGCCATTGCCTCCTTCACTCTTCTCGATTCCACTCAGACACAGCAAGCAATGCCCTGCAATACATGAGAGAACCTTCCCCCAAATTCATAATTAAGGATTGGAATCATTCAGGCATTCACTAGGAAGCTATCAGCATTTCCAAACTGTGTACCTGTACCACTACCACAACTTCAGGTAACTCATATGGGCCAAAAGAATATGAGAGAAGGCATCAACAGTATATGCTACAATTGATGATTCCACATTTAAAATCTAATATAGAATCACCAGGTGTTGAAATTAGTATATTTGCTTTCATAGGATAAACTCTTCAGTTTAATCATGCCATCTATAAAATCTATGATAAACTGATAAATCCATGGATTTTATTTTAACACCATTGTGTAGGCAAAAAGTTAATAGGAATCTGGCCATACATTCAATGTTGGTGTGACTGAGGTTTGAAGAACTTAGAAGTTTCTCCTGAGAAAGTACAGAAGAAATACAATAAAAGCAAATTTTTTTCTTACTCCTTTTTGAGTCATAAATGTCTAGCACATGATTTGTTAGGAATAAACTTTGTGATAGAGAAATCTGCCTACTTTTACTATTTTTTTGAAATGTTTATTTATTTATTTTGAGAGAGATAGAGAGTGAGCAGGGGGAGGGGCAGAGACACAGAGAGAGGGAGAATCCAAATCTGGCTCTATGGTCAGCTCAGCCGGAGAGCCCAATGCAGGGCTCAATCTCACAACCATGATATCATCACCTGAGCCAAAATCAAGAGCCACCCAGGCACCTTGTCTACTTTTACTGTTGTCAAAAATGGACTTCTGTCCTCCAGAGCCAGAATACATAACATGAAAACAAGTTTAGGTATAAAGGGGAACAATAGCTTTTTTGCTTTGGCAGACAAGAGGCCAGAGGAAGGGACTGGGGATTTTATATGGAAATACAGGATCTAGTTGGTTTCAACAAGAATTATATACATGTTGCCAGCCTCTTTCCTTATGTTTTCAGGATGGTACTGAGTTCCTGAAACAAAAGACTTAAAAAGGAGGGAGGAAGATTTGTATAAGAGAGGAAAAAGTTTACTGAGTTCAAAATTGATCCTCCCTGAAGCATTAATGCAGCCATTTTGATTTTTGTTCAACTTTATGCTTTTAAGAAGTTTCATTACCAAGGAAGTTAAATACCTCAATGTACTGAATTTTCCTAAATTTAATGAAAAAAAAAAACAGGTTTTATTACAAAAAACTGTTCAGAATTATGTCCAAGAAATAGAAATCAATATAACATCTGCACTATGCAAGAAGACATATAGGAATAATATATAAAACAGGTACATCTGTTATTCAGCTTGAACTTCAAAAATACTTATAATACTGTAGGAGCAGAAAAGTTTACCTTTCTTCCCTTTTAGGTTCTTTGGGTGGTTTAATAATTAATGGTATAAGATTAACAGGAGAAAAAAAAAAACAGGTTTATTAACATGTATCCCATTCTGTATACCTGGGAGAGACCCAGGAATACCTAGTAACTCTCCAAAATGGGCCAAGTTATCACTTTAAATACCATCTTCAGCTAAAGACAAAAGAAGATGTTGGGAGTGGGGAGTCAGTTATGGGAGGATGCCAGAAAAAACATAGTAACAAGGGTAGGGTGTTTATGTAGATTTAAACTGTTGTCTTCTCCATTGATAATAGTTTCTAGAGGTTGAATCACCTGTATCTTTCTGAACACAGGTAAGGAGGCACCCTCACAAATGGAGAGTTCCTTTATAAATGTAAATGTCTTTTACAAAAGGGTAACTTCTGCTCTCTTTTCAAAACTTCCCCTGTGTCTACCTTTTCTTAAAACTAACAGTTTACAATAATCCTCATGCCAAAGGTACACATTTTAGGGTGACATATTCTGCTCCTCTTCAACACTTTGTACTTAAAATGAGAGAATCTCTATGTTCACAAGATTGCTAGGTACTCTTTAAACTATGGAATTACTCTATTTCTTTAAATTCAATGGGAAGAGTAGAATGTTCATCAAGGCAAGTAGGAAACTTCATGCACAATTTCTCAGTCATTTTAATGGAAATTCTGTATTTAATTCCCTTATTTCTCAATAAGCACATCTCTTAAGATGCTTTAATCTATTTAATTGTTTTTGAAGTTTGATATTTCTTCTATGAAAATGGCTTTGCTACTGAGTTGTTTTTATTCAATTCTGAAGAAGTGAAGCATAGCCATTTTATTCTCATTTTAAGCAAATGTCTTTAAAAAATACATCAAAAAGGCAAATACCATTAATGAATAACACTAGAAATTTGAAAATCCAATAAAATGTTAATAAGCAAGTTGTTTGCAAGTATCAGAATATGCATGTGTATGTCTGTATTATATATCTGTATATGTGTGTATCCTTCAATATTAATACATTCATCTTTTTGCAAAAACAAAATAACTAATGAGAGTTTGGCAAAAGTGAATCGATTTTAAAAAGGAAATAATCAGAACAGGCTATGACCATTTTTTTTTCAAAACAAAAGGTAAATATTTCCTGATTTAAATGACCTTTGATTACCAGTATTATGGTGGGAATGAAAAAAGACACTGCCACATTGAAAAACAGAATGACAGCATCTTCTAAGGTTAAACGTTAATCTACTCCCAGGTATTCATTTAAGAGAAAGAAAAATATATGTCTACACAAAGATGTGTATGTAAATGTTCATAGCAATTTTTTTAAAATAATCAAAACCCAGATACCCAAAATGCACATCAACTTGTGAATGTATAAGCTAATTTTGTATCTCCATGTAATGAAATACTATTCAGTGACAAGGAATAAACCACTGATAAAATACCAAATTGGTTGAATCTCAAGAGCAATATACTAAGTTAAAGAAGCCAGACATGAAAAACTGTGTGCTTATATGAAATTCTAGTAAAATAAAAACTATGGTAACAGAACAGGATGATTGAAATGTTCTAATTCATGAATGAAAGGCTATTTACATGATCTTATACATTTGCCAAATCATGTAGAATTATACCCTTAAAACTGAAGAATTTTACTGAATATTTATTTCACCTCAAAGAAGTGACTGTGCACCAAAGCATATCATTGTGTAATTTCAGAGCTTTAGGACAAAGAGAAAATACTAAAGAGCTTCTGAAAAGAAAAATCAAAACAAAACAAACAGAAGACATGCAAAGTATTAGTTTAACTGAAATGTAGAATTTTATGCAGGAATAGTCTTCCTACCTCACATTTTGTAACTAACCGATTTACCAATAAAAAGAGAATAAAATTGTTTCCTGACTTGTAAAAAGCAAAAACAATATCAAATCAGTTTTTCCTATGCACCTTTTCCAAAAAGATTCTGGCTGATAGGCTACAATAAGTGATAAATCAAGAACATACTTAAATAGCTATTGTAGCAAAGAAGGAATCAAATATTGGGATATAGAAGATGGATTTCCCAAGATCATGACCAAGGAGTTCCAGTCATTGCAGGTGGGTGATGGGCCTAGACAGCAGCAAGTTCCAACTGCAGCATGAGCAACTCAAGTTCTGATATGATATTAATTGGAATTTTTTCAAGAAAGCAGAAAGCAGTCTGTGTAATCCATGTCAGAAGGATTTGAATAGATGGAGTTAGGCTAACATATTTGTTTGGAAACATTAAGAAGTGATGGTCAGGAGGCATACCACTTAAGGACTCAGCCTAAAAGGTTCCAAAAAACTACATAAGCAGGAAGCCACTGATATTCTCAATTTAAGGAAGTTCTTGAACTTTCAGTTTTGTCTGCACAAAGGCTGGTTCTATAGACACTGTAGTGTTCCTTACATGGGCCCAAGCATTTGGCTATGACAACCTCCTTGACTAGCGTCCTGTCCTTGCCTTTCCTTCTGCCCTTGAAATCTTACATGAGTACTTACTGGCTTATTCTAACCTGGAACCATATGAGTAAAAAAAAAAACATATTGAGAAATGTCAGTGTCAGCTTTTCTTTTGAATTGTAGAATAGAGTTTTGAGGCATTGGTAGTGATACAGAATTAACAGAACTGATATCTTCAAGGAAAAAATAATTGACATCAGAAAAATTTTCTTTTATGTTAGAAATAGAGTTAGAAGTCACATTTGAAAGTTGATCTCTTTTAATGAATAGAAAATAAATAAAAACAAGAAATTAATGATTAACTCCAAGGACAGCAAAACTTGTCCAAGAAATGAAAAAAATAATTGTAGTATACTCTAAATCATAGGTTGAATTTAGTGTCACTCTGCAATATAAACATTAAATTTTGACTTAACCAAAAATTTATTTTTAACTGTACATGAACAGTGGAGAGGAGAATATTATTTCTGTGTTGGTTGGGGGTGGCAGCAAGATGAAACCCTAAATTCTTATCTTTCATAATAAACAGTAATAAATGATGTCTAACATTGGAAAGAAAATAATAAAAAATAGCAATACCACTGCAGTTTGCCTGATTTTTAGTGATCAACAGACAGGCTGTCTCCAATATGGTATGAACCTCAGTCTTTGCATATACCCCTTTAAGCACTGCATGAACTCTTCCTTGTATTATTCGTATATTATTTAGAATTTGTTTTCCCAATTCTTCATTACCCTAAACCCAGTTACAGTTATTAATTCTTCATATTACATTCCCTGTTATTTGTTTAAATTACTCTGTGGTTTCTGTATCATTTTTAGACCTTAAATGATATATTCATTAAGATTAGCTTCTTAAAATATCATAAAGGTATGAAGTGGAATGCCATTTTGAATAAAAATGAAATGCATTAAAACTCACATGGCATGATGTTTTTCTGCAATCCAGATGTTTAAGCAAGAACAATCTGTTTTAAAAGAATATTCTTAATTATATTTCAAAGATATTTGAGAAGTATATGATGGGATAAATGAACACATTAACATAATTATCTGTTTATTGTAGTACTGCCCAAATTTGGATAATGAGACATAAATATTCATCATTTCCTTTGCTCAGTACAGGGGAAAAATAATAACAGCAATAATAATAATAATAGTAATAATAATATTCCTGGAGTCTTTTTTAAAAAAAGGGATTAGTGGGGCACCTGGTAGTTCAGTCAGATAAGCACCTGACTCTTGATTTCTGCTCAGTCATGATCTCCTGATTTGTGAGATTGAGCATCCTGTCAGACTCTGTGCTGATAATGCATAGACTGCTTGGCATTCTCTCTCTCCCTCTTTTTATTTCTTCACCTCCACCCCCCATACCCCAGATGGTGCCCTCTTCTCTCTCTCTCTCTCTCTCAAAATAAATAAATAAATAAGTAAATATTTAGAAAACAAACTTTGTTTGTTTAAAGGATTTGTATAATGACAGATACTGTGTTAAGTTTCCCCTTACAGCCTCAAATAGTTTGGAAAAACATAACCAGTACATACTTCAGCTCTATTTGAAACTATATTACTGCAACAAAATTTTCCATCATACTCTTACTTTGGAGATTTTACTGCTTAAAGGTAATAAACTTAATATTCTTCCCTGGGGTATTCAAAGACTGTCCAGTTGATTGAATGAGCTAATTGTTTTTCTTCCTTTTTTTTTGGCAATTTAAATGGTTGTCTCACCTTCATGGGTTTTTATACTTTTTAAGGAGGAGAAGGAAAATTAGAAGATAGTAAAAATAAATATTGCAAACTTCAAAATTGTTTATTCCTACACCCCTTCGTACAGAATTATAACTATTTATGTCCTTATAGAAGTCTAATAATGAAACAGCTTATCAGTCATTAATACCCTAGTTAAAATAAGAAAAAAAGTTACTAAAACAATGGTTTAAAATTTTAAAATATGAAAATTTCCAATGCAATTTTTGTGCATAGGTATTAATGTTTGGAACACATAATGTTGGCCTATGTCACAAAGTATATTTTATTTTTTATGTGATTTATTTCTTAAAAGCAATATTTATCAAATTCAAATAAATTGATCATTCCATTAAAAATTTGTAAGGTCTATGTAAATAAGTTTGCTATGCAAGTAAATTATAATGGTTTACATACAGGTAGTATACAGAATTATGGAAGTGGAAAATTAAGCAACTAAAACTATCTAATACTACAATTGGCTAAATAGGTCAAAAAAGATAAATGGTTTTCTGGGCTTAATATAAATTAATGACAAGAAAGCACCATAATTCACTTTCTTATTATCCCAGTGCTCATTCCTTTATGTCACAATATCATGCATATATTCATTTATTGAATACATCTATTATGGGCTAAATTATGTCCTCCCATAATTTATATGTTGAAGTTCTAATTCCCAGTACCTCAAATGTGACAGTGTTTATATGTAGAAACTGTAAGGAGGCAGTTATTAAGGTAAAATGAGATCATATGTGTGGGCCCCAATCCAGTATGACTGATTGGTGTCTTTATAGGATAAAGAAGTTAGGATACAGATACACATACACATGAAGGAAAGAGCATGTGAGACAAAGTGTGACATTTACAGTTCAAGGAGAATGGCCTTAGAAGAAACCAAAACTGCCAACACTTTGATTGCAGACATTGAGCCTCCAGAACTTTGAGAAAATAAATTTCTGTTGTTAAGGGACTGAAATCATCTATAGTATATTCTCAAGTCACTATGGAATAAAGTTAGAAATCGGTAAATTAGACATTGATAAAATCTAATACTTGGAAAGTTTGCAACATGCTTCTAGGAGACATTTCTACTCTTAGAAGATGGAGTAGATATCCTACTCCTCCAATAAAATATAGCTAAAACCTGGTACATCATATATAAAACAAACATAAGAATGTTGTGAATGGTGAAAAGAAGAAAGCAGACCTGATAGGAACCTTAAAAACAAAGAACACTATGATGATGAACACCATAGGGCTTTGTTTGTGTCCAATGTATACCAACCTCAGAACTGAATAAATCAGCAAACTGCAAATGTCAAGGAGCGTAGGGAAAAAACTCCAACTAAAAGTTTTTCTCTTTCTAAAAGACTAGGAACAGGCAACCTAGCAAGACAGGGAAACTTTACATAACTACCACCTACTCCAGCCAAATCCTGAATCAAACAATAGCAACAGCAATAAGAGAAAAACAAAACAAAACAAGGATGTTGTAAGACACCATAAAATCATGATGTCAGGGAAGGCTAACTAGGGAGCTGTGACTTATATTACCATCAACTGGTAATAAGTACTCCTATTCAGCAGTGTCAGTGAAAATCACATGAAGAACATAAACTTCCAACTCATCTGGTAATAATGATGTGCCTATCTAGGCCAAGGTAGAATCAGAGGAGGCCACTGAAGAATTAGGAATTTCACCATCACCTTGTGGTAACAAAGCAACTTGCACCACAATGTCAGTGGAGTCTCTGTGGGAAACCAGAACTCACATTCCTGCCTAACAGTAACAAAGAGTCCAATCCCCTTGAGTGTCAGTGGAGGAATAAGTGGGAAACTTGGACATCTCTTTCTACTGGCAGTAATGAAGTTTTATTTACTACCTGCCCTGCTGGAAGAGTGTCACAGAAAGCATGTTAAAGTTTAAAGACAATAGGGGTGCTTGGGTGACTCAGTCTGAGCCTCTGACTTTGGCTCTGGTCATGATCTCCCACTTCGTAGAATCCAACCCCACTTGGGGCTTTCTGCTGTCCGCGTGGATCCCACTTTGGATCCTCTATCCCTGTCTCTCTCTCTTTGCTCTCCCTTACTCTCTCTCTCTCTCTCTCAAAAATAAATAAGCAAATAAATAAATAAACATTATTTTAAAAAAGTTTAAAGATGATAATAGCGTCTCATACCATAATAAAAAAATATCAAGCTTTCAATTATAAATTGCTCATTATCTCAAAAACTAGGAAGATCCCAAACTTAGTGAAAAAGCTGACCAGTGGATGTCAACACTGAGATTACAGAGATACACTACTTCTCTGAAAAATATTTAAAGCAGTCATGATAAAAATGCTCAAGCAAGCAATTGCAAAAAGACTTGAAACAAATAATAAAAGTAGAATGCCCCAGCAAAACATAAAGCATCTCAGCAGAGATATAGAAAATATAAAGAAAGCCAAATGGGAATTTTAGGGAAAATACTCAATTACCAAAATACAAAATGTCTGTGATTGGGTCAGTGGATGGTCTCAATAGTAGAGTGAAATGGTGAGAAAAATGGCTCAGAACCTGAAGGTATGACAATTGAAATTATATAATCATTGTGAGACTACAGCAAAAAATCAAATGTTGTGTTATCAGAATCCTGGGAAAACAAGAGCAAAGACGGGCAGGAAAATTACTTGAAGTAATAAAGACAAAAACTTCCCAAATTTGGCAACAGACATAAACCTACTGATTTAAGAAGCTGAATAAATACCAAACCTAAAGATGTTCATGCCATTGAGATAAATCATCATTTAATTTCAGAAATGACATCTTAGAGGAAAGACAAAATAACAGCAAGTTTCCTTCAGAAACAACAGAGGCCAAGGAAGTGGCATAATATTTTTCAAGTCCTAGAAGAAAAGAATTGCCAATTCAGAATCCTATACCTAGTGAAAAAATTCTTCTGAAATAGAAGGGAAATCAAGGCATTCTTGTAAAATTGAAAATTAAGAGAATGTGTCACCAGCAGGGCTAATCTAAAAGATGGCTAATGGAATTTCTCTAAGAAGAAATGAAATATAAAATGAAGGAAACATGTAATATTAGGAAGAAAGAAAAGAGTAAGAAAAATATCAGCAAACACAAATACCTTTCTTCATATGAATTCTCTAAATTATTACTGACATTGAATCAAAAATTATAATACATATTGATTTTGTTCTAAATGTATATAGAACAAATATTTAAGAACATTGTATTATAAAAGGGAGAGAGTAAAGATTTAAACAGATATAAAATTTCTGTGCTTCACTTGAACTAGTAAAATGAGGACCCCGGTAGACTGTGGTAAATTTTGTATATATGTTGTCATGCCTAGAGCAACCACCAAAAAATTCTCTATAGGAAAGTATAAATACATGAAAATATAGAAAAATAGAAATTGAATTTCTAAAAATATGTTAATGATCATGAAAGTAGGGAAAAGAAAAAAATGCTAGAGAGAATGAAAAGTAAAATGATAGACTGAAGACCAAACTTATCAATAATTATGTAATATAATTAAATTATGTAATTGTTATGTAATATAATTAAATTATGTAATATAATTAAATTATGTAAGTGGTCTCAATTCACCAAATAAAAGATGGTTTGGCAGAGTTGATTTAAAAACTTGACCCAATTATTTGCTATCAACAAGAAATTTAACTAAAGTACAATGATATAGGCAGGTTCAAAGTAAGGGATGGGTAAAGTTATATCATGTAAACTTGAATCAAAAGAAAATAAGAGTGAATATAATATTAGAAAAGTGGATTTCAGAGCAAAAAGAAGGATTAGCAGAGACCGAGAGGGACACTATAGAGTGATAAAGGAGTAAATCTACCAAGAAGACATAGCATTCCTCAAAATGTATGCACCAAACACGAAAACTACAAAATATGTGAAGCAAAACTGATCAAACTGAAAAGAGAAACACACAAATCCACAGTTATAATTGGAGATGTCAACATTCCTCTCTGAACAGTTTATAGACCAACTAAACAGAATGTCAGCAAGTATATATAAAGACTCAATAATACCATCAAACAACAGGATCTAATGAAAATTTCTAGAACGTGCTAGCTGACAATAGAATACACATTAATTTCAAGTGCTCACAGAACATGTAGACTTGTTTCTCAAAATGTTAAAGGGATAGAAATCATACAGAACATATTCTTCAGTCACAGTGGAATCAAACTAGAAATCAATAACAGAAAGACGGGAAAAATTCCAAATACTTAGAAGCTAAAATGCACACAAAAAAATGATCAATGGGTCAAACAAGAAGCATCAATGTAAATATTAAAAATACATTGAGATGATGGGGTGCCTGGGTGGCTCATTTGGTTAAGTGTTGGACTCTTGATTTCAGCTTGGCTCATGATTTCAGGCTTTGTGAGATTGAGACCTGCGTCCAGCTCTATGCTGGCAGCATGGAGCCAGCTTGGGATTCTTTCCCTCTCTCTCTCTCTCTCTCTCTCTCTGCATGCACCCTCAATAAATAAATAAACTTAAAAAAATGCATTGAGATGAATGAAAATTAAAGACAGCATACCAAAATTGTGGTGCACAGCGAAATCAGTGCTGAGAAGGAAATGTATAGCAATAAATGCAGACAGGAAAAATGAAAAACTTCAAATAAATCATGTACACTCCCACTTCAAGAACACAGAAAAAGATGAGTAAAATAAACCCAAGGCAAAAAAAGGAAGGAAACAGTAAATAGGACATCGGAAATAACCAAAATAGAAAATGAAAAAATAAACATTGGAAATCAATCAATGGAATAAAGAATTCATTCTTTGATAAAGGTCAATAAAATTGACAAACATTTAGCAAGGCTGACAAAAAGAACAAAGTACCAACATCTGGAATGAAAATAGAATATCAAGACAGATCCTGCAGACATTAAAAGGATAAAAAAGAGGGGCAGCTGGGTGGCTCGGTTGGTTAAGCGTCCAACTTCAACTCAGGTCATGTTCTCACAGTGTTTGGGTTCTAGCCCTTGTATGGAGCTCTGTGCTGACAGCTCAGAACCTGGAGCCTGTTTCGGATTCTGTCTTCCTCTCTCTGCCCCTCCCCCACTCCTACTGTGTCTCTTTCTCTCTGAAAAATAAATAAAACTCTAAAAAATTTAGAAAAGAATTTTAAAAAAGATAAAAAAGAAATACTAAGAGCAATTCTAAAAGGCATAGATGTAACAACGTAGACAAAATGGACTTATTCTTTGAAAAACTTTTCTACCACTCACCCAAAATAAAATAATTTGAATACCCCTGTAGCTATAAAGGAATTGGATTTGTAATTTAAAACTTTCCATGAAAGAAATCTCCAGGTCCAGATAGTTTCCATGAATTCTACCAGACTTTTAAAGAATGAATACAAATTCTATACAACTCTTTCAGATATTTAAAGAGGAGGAAACACTTCTTAATTGATTTTTTGAAGCTATTATACTAATACTTTATACTTCACAAAGAAATCCCCCTCATTCCTAGAGAGTAATGTCATTTATGAATATAGACACAAAAATCCTTAACAAAATGTTAAAATGCACAATATGTAACAATTACAATGATCCAATGGGGTTATTCTAAGGATGCATGGCTGGTTCAGTAGTCACAAATTATTTAATGTCATCATTAATAGGCCAGAAAAGAAAAATTACATGACTATATCAATCTATACAGAAAATTTTCAGCAGTCATTAATGATAAAAAAAAAAAACTAGAAAAATAGGAAGAGAAGTGAACTTCCTCAACTTGATAAAGAGTTTCTACAAAAAACCTGCAGTTACCATTATACTCAACGGTGAAAGACTGTCTAGGAAGCCAGTCATTTCAGCATAATCAGGAAAACTACAAAGGTGACCAGAGAAATAGTAGTCATTGACGCTGCATAGTTCTGCAGTCCCCTTCTACTCTGGGGTATAAAAACGCTGTAAATGACCTCCTCTATTTTGAGACTATGAGACATCAGGCAAGATTTTGAGACAGTGAATATTTTACCTAGAGAGACTTTGAAGTGTTATCCAAAAGAGATTGTTTCAATTAGTTGTGGTAGAAAGTTATATTACTATTCTGTTGCTATTGTAACAATTTACCAAAAACTTAGTGGTTTAAAACAACACAATTTCATCACTTTACAATTCTGAAGGTCTGAAATCCAAGATGAGTGTTAGTAGGCTAAAATAAGGCATTCATGAAACCGTGTTGCTCCTGAAACCTCCAGGAGAAAATTTGCCCTTGCCTTTTTCAGCTTCTGGAGGCTGCCTTCATTAGTGCATTTATGGCCCATTCCCTGACATTTGAATCCAACAGTGTAAGAACTTCAAATCTTTCTCACTGGTTCTAACCCTTGTTCTTCCCTCTTATGAGGACTCTTGTCATTACATGAGCCCACTGTTTAATCCAGAATAATCTATTCCAAGATGCTTTATTTAATCACATATGCAAAGTAACTTTTGTCATGTAAAGTAACATACAGGTTATGGGAATTGAGATACCTTTGAGGAAAGGCATTATAATGCCTACCATAAAAACTGAAGTTGGAATAAATCAAATATATACAAAAAATTTTATCACATGGACCAAAAGTTAGCATTGTTATTTACTTATTTATTTTCATCTTATCAAAAAGGAGATAAATCTTGTAGAAAAGACAAACTACATATTTCTCAGCATATGTGAAAATACAGATTTTCTCATCCCATAAGTATAGCAAAAACAAAACAAAACAAAATAACAATAAAAATCCTCCACAAATTTCTTGTGCATTTTGCACAATATCCTAGTCTTATATAGTAAGACTAAAATGTAAAAATAACACATTCTTTCCATTTCTTTTTCTCTTTCTCTCTCTCTCATACTCTCTCTTCCTCTTTCCCATCCTTTCTCTGTCTCTGTCTCTCTCCATCTGTCTGTCTCTCTCGCGCGCGCGCGCGCGCACACACACACACACACACACACACACACATACACAAGAATAAAAGGACAAAGTCCAATCCTGATGGAGTTTAAGGTTGAAATTATGTTTCAAATTCACTAAGCATTACAAGTATATGGAATAATGAGGCCATTGATATTTATCAGATTCATTCAGGGTGAAAGTATATGTAAGGAATCTACTTTGCTGAAAATTGACTAGACAATAAAGGGACACATGAATGAATAAAGTCTGATATGATAGTGTAGCTAAATAAATAAGAAATATTCTCAATAGATATTTTACCAGGTAAAAATAGCTAGGCACAACAAGGAAACTTAAAAGTTTCAGGTGAAGGAGGGATTACTTTGTGGGAGTAGTAATTATCAAGATTATATAAGATCAAGATTCTCTGATCACTGAAAGAGATATGAGTCAGAGATTTACTAAAACCCCATGTTCCCTTTACATTTTCTTACATTTATTATGTATTTACAGTGTTTTGTAACAGAGACATCACAAAAAAATTTCTGTCAGCATTGTTTATGTTTTTTGGAAAAAATACTTGGCAGTTATTTTTTTCTTTTTTTGAGCACAACAAACGTTTAATTTATAGGTAGCTATTTAACAACAATATGTTTTACAGAATAATATAGTTATTGTATTAATTTAAAATAAATACATAGAGTATATTGAACCCAAGTTCAATATAGGTTCTTTGGTCTGCTGATTTGAACATTCAGCTGCTCCGTAGGTAAGTATATGAGTCATTGCTTCAGCAGTCATTCTTAGTTGTCCACCCAATGTCTTTTGTTCCCTTTTGTTCTCACTAAAAACGTCCCCGTTGAAGAACCTAGGTGCACAGCTCAAAATACACACTTTTTTACATTCTCTAACAGCAAAGTTTCATCATGTTATGGAATTGTAGCTATTAATATGCAAGCAGAATTTGCAAGAGGCTTCAGGGAGAGGTTTAGTGCATCCCTGATAAAATGTTTCACAAATTCCTCCTTTTTGCCTTCTTCTGTCTACTTGGAATACAGATTGCTACCAGAAGGAGCATCTTGCAACTATAAGGAAACAGTAAACACTTTTTTTTATGTTTTAGCCACTCATATTAGGTTTTTTTGTTACTTGCAGCAAATGTATTCTTTTTTTTATGTTTATTTTTGAGAGAGAGACACACAGCGCATGAGCAGGGGAGAGGCAGAGAGAGAGAGAGAGAGAGACAGAGACAGACAGAGAGACAGAATCTGAAGCAGGCTTCAGTCTCTGAGCTGTCAGCACAGAGCCCAGTGCGGGGCTCAAACTCATGAACCATGAGATCCTGACCTGAGCTGAAGTGGTACGCTTAACCCACTGAGCCACCCCAGCAGCCTTGCAGCAATTCTTAATTCAGTTACACATTTGTTGTGTTTTAAGTGGCTAATGTTTTTTTGGAGATTAAAAAATAAATCTAGTGCTGATGTACTCAGTTCTTGAACCAGTAGTTCACCACTCCTATTGAGTTGGATAAGTAACATTCACTTGTTTTTTTCTATTCACTTCTGTATTTAAAATTGTTGAATCTTCTGAACTGCTACTCTGGTTGTCCTTTAGGTATCTTGTTTTTAACTGAGGACTAGGGCTCAATCTAGATAATCTTGTGACAGTACAGGAAAGTTTGGAGGACCGTTCTTAATTAGGGTGTGCCATACCAGACACCATTTCTTAATTTTTCCTTCTTACAAGTTGGTCCTCAAGAAATGGACAAAAATAATGGAAGAACTTCCCTATGATATATGTAATTCTAGATATTTCTCAATGAAATGAAATAATTATCTAGATAATTAATCGATTGTTTTACCATCCAGTCTTGATCCCAGATTTCCTCTGTCACTCTCAGGAATGTCCTCTTGCCTTGTTCCATATTTTCCAATATTCTACTTGCTACTCTTTCCTCTACTACAAGGTATTAAGCTTCTTTTCCTGAATGCCTTCCAACATCTCTTTTTAATAGAAAGAACCAGATCGTACATAGTGATGAATTGTTTAAAAATAATGACATAAAGATATGATTAATAGTTCCCTAACATGTTATAAGATAAAGAATGTTGAGTTAATGCTTATGATTTCAAAATACTTATGAAAACAGGGATAGAAGGACTTATGCAGATACAAAAGCAAAAACAGAGTAATATGTCAGTTTTCATTGTTGCATATATTAGATAGCACAGAAGATCTGTTTACCAATAAGATGCATGAATCTTGAGATCTCATTCAATATCAAATTTTACTACTTTGAAGGACATGGAAAATTGTGAACCATGGAGAAATCTAACAGTGTCTGCAACACTCCTCATGTCCTTCCTTTTTATTTTACAGTGTGTCTAACATGGATTTAACTTACACATTCTCACCTATTCTTGAAGAGTGTCACTTACACAAAGGGAGCTGTGTGATTTATGAAATATTTTCATTTTATACCCTGAAAATTATTTAGTCTATATGATGTTCTCTAAAGAGATATATCAGTTTTATATACATTAAGCAATTTAGATGGAGCAGGTAGAGTTTGTGTGGGGCTAAAGTGTATTCCCCCAAATTCATGTACTGAAGTATTGAAACTCTAACTCTTAGAATCTCAGAATATGACAATATTTGCTGACTGCTCCTTTATAGCACTGATTAATTTAAAATGAAATGAAGCTAATTCAGTTAAAATTAGGGCCAATAAAAGAGCCTAAATCAGACAAATCCAGTCTGATTTGTGTCATCTTAAGAGGAGGAAACTTGGACACACAAAGAGACGCCAGGGTTGCAAGCAAACAGCAAAAAGACCATGTGAGGACACACCGAGAAGGCAGCCATCTGCAAGCTGAGAAAATAGGCATCAGAAGAAAACAGACGTGCAAAAAAAAACCTTGATCTTGGACTTCTGGTCTCTGGAACTGTGAAAAACACATTTCTGTTAAGACCCCCATCTGTGGTATTTTGTTATGGCAACCCTAGAAAACTGATAGAGTTTTCTAAAATATTCCAAACATAAGGACTTTGCTCACTAGAAAATATCAGGATGGGTTTTGCAGAAGGCTAGACATTAATATGTTTCCAAGATGATATGACTAAGGCTTCTTTCTGTCTCAGACATACAGATAGATGGGGAAAAAATAGATTGCAGACCTTATCTTCCAAAAACCATGACACTGAAGCTCTACTTGGTATATATCCAAAGACATTACCATACAAGTATGTTTGAGGGACTGTTTTAATGTACGTTTTTTTATGGTGAGATTTGTTGTAACACACTGTAGATCATTAGGCAAGTGTACAGTTAGTTTTGATGGGCATTCACTATGGAACAATAGGGAGCAATCAAAGCAGCAGACTAGGTATGGATAAGGCAACAGGAATGGGCCTTTAAAACCTAATGTAGAGTGAAGGGCAAGATGGCAGAGAAGTAAGGAGCTCTGTAATATTCGCCTGCCCTCATCTATTAAACTGAGGAGGACTAAAGAGACAATACGCTGCTCTGCAAGAGTGGGAAGAGAACACACAGACTCCAGAAAGAAGACAGCCTCAAAGATGCCTGACTGAGTGAGTGTGAACTGGGGAAACTGGAGGACGGGCTGGGCCCAGAGCTGCAGAGGGGTGGGAGCCCCAGCCCAACACAGGGAGAGCGCACTGTGCCCCAGAGAGAAAATGGGAAGAGAGAGAGAGAGACTGAAAATGCTCATAGAACTGTCTCTAAAGAAGAGATAAAAAACTTGCCCCAGAATGGAGAGAGATATTGTTACCCCATATATAACCGCAGGGCGCAGGGAGAGAAATCCATCCCCTCTAGCTGGTGAATTCTTCCTTGGGCATGGCAGCAGCGGTGCCCATTCCAGGCAGCATCAGGAAAAACAGCCCCCTCCCCCTGTGCGATCCCGGCTGGGAAGCCGGGCACCAGAGGGAGCACATCTCATCTATGGTGGTAGCATTAAAGTGCATGGACTAGGATTTGAAAGCGAGGCGGAGCTTGGAAAGTAAAACTTGGCTCACCCGTGACACAGGGAGATCGGACTCAAAAGAGCGGCTTGCAACGCTTGGCTCGAGCAGAGCTTGGGGCGCCAGAATTCTTCTCCCCACAACCACCAAGGCGGGGCCACAGAGAGCAGCCCAGGAGACCTGCTTACCTACACTAAACCACGCCCATCCGCACAGGAGAGCTGCCCTTTTTTTTCTTCCTTTTTTCTTTTCTTCTCCTTTTTTCCTCTTGCCATCCAGATATATTTTCCCATATCTCATTCTTATCTCTCCTCTCTGATGGTTATATGCTTTTAGATTGTCCATAGTCTTTTGCTGTCTCTGTCCCTCCCCCTTGTTTTTTTTTCTTTTCTTCTTTTATTTCCTTTCCTTTTCTTTACTTTCTTTCCTCTTTTGGTTTGCTTGTTTATTTGATTTGTCCGTGCATTTGCATGCTTTTGTTCCCTGTGTGTTTGTCTCTTTTCCTTTTTAGGGCTCCCTCAAGAAACAAGCCAAAATACACATGGTGGAGAGTCCCAAATATCACTGCCTAGGGAAGTAAAATAAGCAAAGGCACAAGAGAAACCGAGAGACACCATTAAAAGAACACTTCCTGAAACAACAGGCCCTGGACTGTCAATGAGCCTCCTTTAATAGAGCAATACTAAAAAGTGCATAGTGCATAACGAGCTTTTAAAACTGACAAGAGACAGCTAGCAAAAATGAAAAAAGAAAGAATTCTCCTCTAAAGAAATTCCAGGAAGAAGTCATAGCCACAGAACTTCTCCAAACAGATTTCAGCAACAAAACCAGACAAGAATTTAGAACAATTGTCATAAAAATAATTGCTGGACTTGAAAAAAAATCAAAGAAGCTATTGATATACAGACTAGGGACCTTCAAAATAGCTGCGACGAGTTAAAAAAGGCTATAAATGAGGTGCATAATAAAATGGAGGCAGACACTGCATGGATTGAAGAGGCAGAGAGGAGAATAGGAAAATTAGAAGACACAGTTATAGCAAAAGAGGAAGCCGAGAAAAAGAGGGAAATTGATACAGGAACACGAAAAGAGAATTCGAGAACTGAGTGATACAATCAAATGGAACAATATCCGTA
>CM053560.1:65332711-65364925 GCA_028646485.1 Cryptoprocta ferox | reverse complement strand
GTCTGAGATGGAACTTAATTTGTAACAGGCAGGAAGAGTGAGAATGGTAAGACAAGAATAGTATCTTGATTTAATTTGTATTACTTTCTATTATTATCTCTTCATGGTTTTAAAAAATGTATTTTAAAAAAATTTCAGGTTTAAAAATTTGTGTGAGGGACTTCCAGCATGTAAAGAGCTTGAAGTCACTATTCTGTTCTAATGAGTAAAAAGCTGAACAAACTGAAAAAAAATCAACAACTCTTTAGAGATCCTTCAGAGAACTGATGTCACAGGGCAATCTGCTGGAGAGACAGGTAGGTGAATACAAAGAGTTGCAACTTACAAAATCAGACAGCCACAGGCAAAAACATTCATGAACACCAGTTTGGAGCAGGAAAACCTAAACTGTAATTGCAAATTGTAGGAGGTTCAGTGTAAACAAGTCTGAGAATGAAAAACTTCAGGGCAATCCAGTTACGAAGGGGTCCAAACTTTTGTAAGTTTTACCTTCAGGAGTTTGACCAGATTCTCACAGTGAACACTGGAAAAAAAAATTCCTTTGTGCTTCTGGCAGGGGAAGGAGAAAGTATACCATTTTGAAATATGCCAGAGTATTATTTTCTATTTATCAAGGTCTGCCTTTGGGAGAAACTATTTTACCAGAGCCAAACTACTGGAGCTCTTTCAGAGCCTAACCAACCTAGAGTGAGGAAAACAATCAACTCCAGTTTACTCTAGCCATCCTACCCCACCTAAAAGGAAAAAGGGAAAATCTAAGAAGCACTTGTGAAGTTGACAAGGCTCATAAAAAGCTTGAGACATAATCATTGGACTACAGAATGCTTCCCTTTCCCCCATGCGTTACCACCACATTGCTAAAAGCCTACTTACCACAATTACTTTTACTCACAGCATTATGTCTGGCTATCAAGGCACACTAAAAGGCAAAAACAAAACAAAACAAAACAAAACAAAAAAAAAAAACTGAAGGGACAGATCAACCATCAAAACCAGACTCAGATATGATGGGGATGTGGAAATTTTCCAACCAAGAATTTAAAACAGCTATGATTAATATGTTAAGGTCTCTAAGGGATAAAGTAGGCAAATGGGCAATGTAAGCAGAGAGTTAGAAATTTGAAGAAGGAATTGAAAAGAAATGCTACATATCAAGAACACTGCAACATACATGAAGAATGCCTTTGATGGGCTCATTAGTGGACTAGATATAACTAAAGAAAGAATCACTAAGCTTGAGGATATCTCAATGGGAATTTCCAAAACTGAAATGTAAAGAGGAAAAAAAACCTGAAAAAACAAAACAGAAAATCCAAGAATTGTGGGCAATAAATCTTAAGATGTTTATATCTCACTTGTAAAATGAGCTAATAATGATCCCTGTCTTATACGTGTGTGCGGAAAAAAATAGGTAATAGATATAAAATATATATATATATATATATCAGGTAGAATCAACAACTCCTTATTATTTTCTTTTTAATTAAGAAAAAAGTGTTGAATATATAAAGGAAGGTATGTCATTAAATCCAGAACTCCAAGTGAAATTAACCAAATAATTTTCCCTTTGCTTTTCTTGCTCAATTTTGGATATGAGTGTTATTATAGACAAAGTTAAAAACATTCTGGTTAGTTAGTTACCCATAAGGTTATTTGTTCTTTAAGATCTGGGAGAATATGTTTGTAAAACAATACAGACTATGAAACTGATATCATACACGCATACACATTATATATATACATATATATATATATATACAGACCTTATAATATTATTAATGTATATAGAATGTTTAGCCACTGCATCTTTTTTAAACAAAGATTACTTTAAAAGATTTCAGAGACAGGATTTGAAAGAGAAATAAGCAATGCCCATTGCTGGAATAGTCACACTTTTCTACTATATACAGTTAAGTCCTGGATGAACCAAAGTCATGGGACCTCAAGGAAAACCAATTATCCCCACCAAAATAATATTCTTATCCACTTTTCTTTTAACTAGTTTCTCTCTCCCTGGAACCTTTTCTTCATGGAGCACTGAGTATCTATATTCCTTAATCGTAATGAGTGAAGTACACATGACAAAATGCTGACTTAATGTAAAGTGACTGAGTGAAAACAGACAAAATATATTTTATCTCCAAAATGCTATACACAAGCATTTGTAAAACCCAAACTCATTCCTGAATAAAAATAAAACAACAGGAAAAACAACAATGAAACATTTCTTAGCAAACTTGAAAAAAAAAGAGAAGAGCTTCTTAGCTAGGTTCACCCGTGCTACAATTTGGATGTGGAAGGAAAACTTTAAATCTTACTATTTTTTTCAATAATTTGACCTTTCTCTTAAGCCTTTAGCTTGCTGGCTAGCAGGAAAACTTAACTAAGTATCCATTTGGCTAAAACTGTCTTCAACCCAATTATTAAAAGAACATTTATTATTAAGTTTTATTTTATTATAATCATGTTATTATAATAAAATTAAAAGAGATAAAACTAATAACATATTTTATTATATTATTATTTAATATAATTTTAGAGAGACATTTTAATCCATAAAATCACTTTTAGATGAAAAGTTGCTGTATCTCCCATTTCATATTTTTCTGTTTTTGAGGAAATTAATTAAAACAAAATATAAAAAGAATAAATAATATCTAGGAAGGGAAAACCCAAAACAAAACATCTAATCTCATCTAATCTAATGCTATCTAATCCCACTCATGTTCTATAGGTCAGTATCTCCTATATTCCCTCTGTTTGCATTGTTGCATTTAAGACTGAATTTTGCAAAGGGTTAACTTTTGACCCTATCCTGGTCAGAGCCTGGCTGAGAGTCTCAGGCTGACTCCATGTCATCCCAGCCCCTTGCAGCACTGTAAACATATGAAAAACCTGCTGTGACTTATTTGCTCCCAGACAGGGCAGTCTATAATACAGCCTTCAGGGCAAAGCAACGGATACCCTGTCAGAATGCTCTCCTTTGACAAGTTCCCAGATGCTTTTAGCTTTCTGGTTCAATTCCATTCCTCAAGGAAACTAAGGGGGGGCTAAGAAACATTAAGACACTAAATTATAGGACCTTCTTCTATCTGAACATTTGCTGTCAAATTTTCTTTGATTTATTTGTCCCATATTAGTTCTCCATAGCTCTACTCTCAATCTTATTCTCAGTTATATGATCAGCTTCAGGGGCTCTGCAACTCCTACAACTGGAAACATGTTTGGCTTTCCTTTTCTCTCTCTTATATCACATCCTTTTACTGTAGAACACCACCCTTCAAGGCACTGTTGTAGAAGATGAAAGTTTAATCTTGTCTACTTTACAAAATGGTACTACTCCCTTGAACTTGAGAATGATACATGGGCATTAAAATAATTAGCAAAATCTTGTATTGAGAAACTACTCTGGTTTTCAAAGTTATCATATTACTGCATAATCCTATTTTTGATGGTTAGATTTTTTTTCTCCCAGTCTTCTAGGAAAATTTGTATCTCCCACTCACAAAACATATCCTACTCCACAAGCAGATAATACTGACACCAGAAAAATAAACATTCTCCAGTCAGGAATGTCAATGGGAAAAACATATTAATAATTATTTAACAAATGTCACTATTTGTCACAAGATTCATGTCACTCTTGCATACATAGTTTTAATCCACACATTTATACTTTAAAAACTCTATCATTGCCTTTGGACCATGGCTGTGCAAGGCAGAGGAGTGGGCTGAGTCTCCAGGTCTCCTGAGGTCCCCTGTGAGAACGCTGCTATTTCTAAGACATAAATTGCACATTTCCTAGATTTTCTATCTGTAGATTTGGATAAGGCAAGGAGCAGGGTCAAACTGCTTATATAATTTTATATAGGCCAAAATGGGACTTCAAATCTCATGATTGTTCCTAAGTAAAAATGTAAATACATTTAAAAAAAAATCTATGGAAGAGAAAAAAAATGTTTACATGATTAAATAAGGTAACAATTATTGAATACGTATTTTGTGCCAAGTACTACTCATATGAAAAAATCTCAAAGGAATATTGTTGAGTAAAAAAATACAAGTCAGAAAAAGTATAGAATGATACAAATTTCTATAAATAAAATATTTATTTGTAGAGATTTATGTACATAATTATGTTTATTAAATACATAGAAAAAGAATCAAGTTAACACAAGCAGAATTGTTAACCATGATCTGTGGTTGTGTCTGAAACAAGGAACGTGTTGGTTAAGAGATTGAATTTTCACATAGTTTTGTTCTGTGTAGCTGGCCAGAATATATTCACATATTAGTTGCATACTTTTTTTAAGTGACAAAAGTAAATTGAATCATGAAAATCTATGTTTAAGTGATTTAATAAGAAGGTTTTCATTAAGATTCTGGAGGGAGAAAATTATAATCCAGGTCACTAAATGTGCTGGTGTCAAGCATTCAATAACATTCATTTCTGAATCTCTGCAATCTGACAATTAAAAGCTATTTGCTCAAAAAAGAGAAATAGCACATAGCAAAGTAGTCTGTTGCTAGGATTCCAGATTGGACTGATGTAGAAAATTTTGAGGAAAATAGTACAAAAGAGGTTCTATTTACACAGCATGAAATGTAGATATTCAAGAAGGGTCAGCTGACATAAAATGGAAGCTGCAAAAAATCATTTGACAAGCAATTTGACTTTTTTTCAGTTTTGAAGAAAATGTCTTTGAAAATTTACTCTTGATTTTGAAGAAGCTTTCAAATGTCTGCATATTATGCATCATGAATCAACTCTCATACTAAAGATATTTGAAGTTATTTCAGGTGCTCTTTAATTTGTGGGGGGTATTTTCTATATGTTACAGGATATAACAACATTTAGATGAAAGAAATTTCCAAGACATTAATTTCAATGTTATTTTTAATATTTCCCTTATGAAGCTTTTATTATTTATTGGTGAAATCGATATTATTCAAAAACAGATAAATTGGATTTAAGAAGAGATGCTATAACTACAACACAACTACAAATGGCATTTTGTTTACTGCTCCTTTTTGGATTTATGAAATTATTTTCAATGTCTTATAGGCACTTACTGATATAGAAAATAGCTTTTGATATTCATTTTGTGCATGCTACTTTAAGTATCTTGACTTATTTCTATGCTAATTAGTCAAGCATAAATAATTTCTTAAAATGCTGTCTGATCATATCTTTAGCTGTTTTCTTTTTGTATACTTTGTAGTTCTTTGATACATGTATGCATATGTGTATGTATCACATTTTTTATTTTAAAATCTATTGAAAGGTGCCATGAAAAATACATAAAGGTGAATGTGCAATGAGAAACTTGTTCATAATTTGAAGTTTGTTACAATTTCAGTAAAATACTGTCTATATGAAATTCATTTTAAAAAGTGTTTATTTAATACACATTATTTGGTATAGAATTCGTATCAATTTATTTCCCTGGTAATTATTATTAATATAATTGATACAATTCGATCTTTAGTATATTTTAAGAAGTACACTATGTTAGATGTACTATTAAATTATAAACATTTACATGCACTGTATATTCTTACTATATATCTCTTTTAAGACTGTTGATGTTTTTCTAAGTTGGAAATGACCTTCTCAGAATAGTGAAAGATAGCTCTTTCTTGATGCCTTTTATTTTCATCACAGCCCTTCATCCAAAATAATCTATTTAAGATCATTTATATTTAGGTTACTTACAACTACTCTGTTTACACAATAATCTCCTGGACAAGAATCAGTGAAAAAACAAAAATCAAAACAAAACAAAAAAACTCTATAGGCAACAGAGTTATTATTATTATTATTATTATTATTATTAATTATATTAGGATGGATGAAGAGTAGCATTGAACATATTTCTGTATAGGAAGAACTATCAATAGATAAAAAGTTATTTGCATCTAATGTATAGTTTGAGAGAAATGCAGATAGGTATTTCATCATAAATAAGTTAGCTGCATTATTATTTATAATATGGCAAATGGAAGAACATTCAAATTAATTCTAATTTATTCATGTAATAAAATTATATGTACATATAGAAATTAAATTTGGGTACATTTAGATGATATGGAAAGTAATTGCTTTAAATGTTAAACTTACAGATGTCTTTAATATATGTTTTAGACAATAATTTTTAAAGTTTATATATGCATGGAAATAGAAAACCCACAAACACTAATTTCACTTAATCTGTAAAGTAATAATGAGTGAATAGAATGATTTAGACGTTTTTATTTAAAAAGTATTATGCAACAATGAAAATATAGCATGTTCAATTTCATTAAATAGGATTTTGGGCAGATTTCTGATTTTATATTTGGCAAAACCTTTTATCAATTCCCCAAATCTTCTGCTTTCCTTCTGCTGTCAAGTAATATGATTAATAGTCTTAATGAAAAGATTTTTTTAATTTTGAGTACTCACACAAAAGCATTGCTAATCTCTTTATAATCTGGTTATAAGCTATAGTCACCCATAAACTTCTTGAGGTACTCACTGTTTAAAAGGTATGATCACATTTTTTGTCCAATTATGCAGTTGAAAGAGATACAAGGCCCTAAAATTTTCACACCTTAGACAATAAAATTCATTAAACTGAAAGCAGCTAACTCCAAACATCCTTCACCACAACATTCAAATTATGTCAATCTCCAATCAAATCAAAGGCACAAAGATTCCATATTGAAAGGTATAACTGAAATTGTCCAACATATAAAACTAGTCTTATGGGCATTACTACTGTGCTTCAGAAGAAAAACATAGAAAAGACATAGGAACAGATATTCATAGGAATAGAGTTTTCAAATGGAAAAAAATAAAATAGAAACAAATAGTCCATATTGTATCAAGAAATCTAATGCTATTCTTACTCCTCATGGTCTTCTACTAAAATAACCCAGGACATACGAAATAAATCATCTAAAATAATCCTAAGTATCACATGAGTTAATTTTGTGCATTTAATGAAATTGTCTAAATCCTCTATGCTATTTTCTAGGAAGTCTAATACCCTCCTGAAATTTAAGTTTACTCTGAACTCATTTTCAAAATTACCTCTTGCTTAAATTTTCAGTTTCCACCAAACAATTGATCATAATTATATATTACTTTAGATGGTTGTTCTCACGCCCCTACTACTGCCTTGTATTAGTCTACCAGGATAGTCGAAACAAAATACCACAGATTTTGTGGCTTCAACAATAAACACTTATTTTCTCATAGTTATGAAAGCTGGAAGTCCAAGATCAATGGGCCAGTAGGTTGGTTTTTGGTGAGGCCTCTCTTCTAGGCTTGAAGATGATCATCTCTCTTTTTGCTGTGTATTCACATGGCCTTTCCTTTGTGTGTATGCAGAGGGGGAAAGATAGACACAGAAAGAGACACAAAGATCTCTGATGTCTCTTCCTTTTATAACAACACTAGTCCGTATTGAATTAGGGCCCCACACTTAAAATCTCTTTTAAGCTTAAATGCTTCTTGAAAGGCTCTGTCTCCAAATACAGACAGATTGGGGGTTAGGTCTTCCACTTATGAATTTGGGGGTGGGACACAAATCAGTCTGTTACATGACTCATATCATATATAAAATTCATTCCATGTCTTTGAAATCACTTTCTCTCACCTTCCCCTCTTCAAAAACCCACCACTCCCACAAAGCCTTTTGGTGACTAGATCTAATGAGACTTAGGTTGAGAAAATAAAGTCACATCAAATTGCCACATAGTAAACGAAACGGAAATGATAAATTTCTGCCCATACTGGGAATTGTTTGTCAGATGCCATTGCTCTTCCCGACACCCACCACTGGCTATTGTTTTGAGTCTCTGCTCACTTTCTTAATTAACGTTTTTCTTCTCTGAGCAGCCCCCAAATTGTTAAGAGCTTGTAAAGGGTAGTGTAACCACATCTGTCTTGGGCAATACAGATAAAGCCCACAGCACCTTACTTCACAAAGATGCCTGAATTAATCTCTTTAAATAACATTTCTCCTACCTTCCCTACATAGTTTGTAAAAGAAACAAAGTAAAATACATTAAAATATTTTATTAAACTTATTTACATTCTGTTTTATTGCTTTACAGAATTTGATGTTTATGAATCAAATGACACATATCCACAGTTATATTCCCTGTTGTATTATACCCATAGTGCACAATATTACCACTTACATTTAAATTGCAATGCCATAACATTCACAAACTACCTATCTGTAATTAAACTGGCCATGCAGCAATGAACTGCATTCCTGAGGCATACACGTTTATGCTCATTAGAGTGTGTATTTATAACTGTAAACCTGACCATTGCCAATGATAAGCCTCTTCTAAACTCAAAAGTCCCAAAATGGTATATGTCTATTTATTTGTCATAAAACATATCACTAGATGTTTTATAAATTAAAATATTATGCACCTTGTTTCAATTATGTATTCCTGGGTAACCAACCACTTTAAAACTTTGTGGTTGAAAACAAAAATCATTTGTTTTGCTTACAAAGCTTCAGTTTTGGCAGGGCTTATGGGTAATACCTGGTCTTTGCTCTATGCAGGGTCAGGTGGGGCAGGAATGGATTAGAATATCTAACTTGGCTCCTTTGCATTGCTGGCTGGATGGTGGTGAGTGGGACCACTGCTTGGGTCCATCAACTTTAGCTTCTCTCCATGTAAATGGCATCATGTGATGTGTGGTTTTCCTTCTCTTCTTTTCCTTCAGATATTTCTTTTTCTCATTTCTCTAATTTCCTACTGCTGCCACTACATGTACATTTTACTGTTTCATTCTGTCACGACTCTCTTCCTTTTTCTTTGATGATTTTTCTTTCTATTCCATTAATCTATATGAAGTTAATTGGGTCTTTCTCTTGCCATCACCAAATTGCTATTTAGGATATTTTTTGTGAATTTTTCACTTTAGTTATTATTCTTTTTCACCCTCAGCTTTTCCTTTGGTTTATTAATTATTAACTTCTTTTACTCTGTTAATATTCCATTTGTTAAATCATTGGTCACATGTTGTCTTAATTTTTAATCACAGTTTACTTGAATTCTTTGAATATATTAATAATAACTGCTTCAAAGTCTTTTCTTCTTCTTTTTAAATATTTATTGATGAGAGAGAGACAGAGCATGAGTCAGAGAGGGGCAGAGAGAGAGGGAGACACAGAATCCAAAGCAGGCTCCAGAATCCACGCAGGGCTCTAACTCAGGGACTGTGACATAATGACCTGAGCTGAAGTCAGCTGTTTAACCAACAGAGCCACCTGGGCACCCCAAAGTCTTTTTCTTATAAATCCAATATCTGGGCCTACTGAAAGTCATTTTGTATTAAATACTTCTTAATCTTGAGTGTGGGTCAAGTTACAATTTTCTTTGTCTTGTATGTCTATTATTTTTGGTTGAAAATCAAGCATTTTAAATAACATTTATCAAGAAACTCTGGAATGCGATTTATTTTTGAGAGTTTTTGTTGTTGTTGCTGTTTATGTGTTTGCTAACTTGGCTAGATTTAAACTGTGGTATTTGTTTCTCCTACATTCTTTCCCCAAAGCTGATGTCTGTCATCAGATCTTATAATTGTGATTTGTATATTTTAGCATGATTCCTGAAGGACTTTTGTTTGCATAGTCTAGTGGTCAATGAATATTTTGACAAATGTTGTGATCACATTCTTTAAGTTTTGCTAAGCTATATATTGATTGAAGTAGACATCAGGCTTGTGGACAGTTCTAAAGTGTCTCTTGGTCATTTTTGCTCTGCTCTCTTGAGTCTCCTGAACATGAAAATAGTTCATCAGTTAGCCAGGGATATATGAAGACGTTATCTTAGTCCTAGAGATTTCTCACTTCCAGATTCTTCCAGATAGATTTCTGGCTGATCTTCCAATCACTCCAAAAGGGACTGGAAACTGTTTTCTGTGTCCTGACTTGGGACACTAGCTTTTATTCTCCATTTTGAATTGAACCTTTCACTTTTGGCAACTACAGATGTTTATCCCCACAGCCAAGAATCTGATGATTTGCTGGGAGCAGGATAAGATTCACTTTCTTACACAAAGTTGTAACAATTTTTAAGAAGTAATTTTTCTCATGCTTGTATCTCCCATTTATCATTTATTTCAAGTACCCTTAAATCGTTGATCTAGAAAATTGCGTCCCAGATTTTCTTGTTTTCTGCAGAGAAATTATGTGATCTCTTCATATTGCCCTTAGGGACTTCTAAGCTATTAGTTTCTCTCTCTCTCTCTCTTTCTCTCTCTCTCTCTCTCTCTCTCTCTCAAGACTTGTCAGACTTGTCTTGTGGCCTAACATATTGTCAGTCAGGGAGGATAATCCATGTGCATTTGAGGAAAATGTGTATTCTGCTGTTGTTGAATGGAGTGGTTTGTACATATATGGTAGAAACAAGAAATCTGCAGCATTGCTGAAGTGCTCTATTTCCATATTGATCATCTGTCTGGTGTTCTACCCATTATGAAAAGTGCAACATTAAATAAAGTCTCCTACTATTGTGATAGAGCTGTCTTTTTTTTCCCTCCCTTTATTCTGTCAACATTCATTTCATGTATTTTGGATCTCTGGTGTTCGGTTATAATTTTTTCATGCATATATGGTAAACATCTTTTTTGTGAATTGATCCTTTTATCATGATATCCTGTTCTTTGTCTCTTGTAACAGTTTTTGACCTCAAGTCTATTCTGCCTGATGTTAATAATGGTCTTCCTGTTCTCTTTTAGTTAACATTCACATGGAATACTTTTTTTCCATCCTTCAGTTTTGACTTATGTGTGTCCTTTAGCTAAAGGTGTTTCTTGTGACAGACAACATATTGTTGCCTGAATTCTGCATTTTTTAACACATTTTGCTAAATGATATCTTTTGACTAGGGAGTTTAATCCATGTACAATTAAAGTAATTACTGAAAGGAAGCATTTACTTTCATGGTTTTGTTTTGTTTTTTAAATATTTTTAATGTTTATTTATTTTGAGAGAGAGCTAGCGTGCGTGAGCACAAGCAGGGGAGGGACAGACAGGGAGGGATACAAAAAATCTGAAGCAGGCTCCAGGCTCTGAGCTGTCAGCACAGAGCCCAAATTGGGGTTTGAACTCACAAACTGCGAGATCATGACCCGAGCTGAAGTTGGACTCTCAACCAACTGGGCCACCTAAGCACCCCAGTTTTGTTTTCAATATGCTCATAGCTTTTGGGTCTCTCTTTCCCCCCATTATCGCCTTCCTTTGTATTTAGTTGATTTTTCTATAGTGATATGCTTTGATTCCCTCCTTATTTCCTTTTGTGTGTATTCTATTTATATTATCGTTGTGGTTGCCATGGGAATTACATATGACTTCATAAAGTTATGGTAACCTATCTTAAAATGATATTAACTAATTTCAATTGCATATAAAAACTCCATTTCTTGGTTCCCTAGGTGGCTCAGTCAGTTAAGCGTCTGAATTCAGCTCAGATCACGATCTCATGGTTCTGGGTTCAAATCCCGTGATGGGCTCTGTGCTGACAGCTAGCTCAGAGCCTAGAGCCTGTCTTCAGATTCTGTCTCCCTCTCTCTCTGGCCCTCCCCTGCTCACGCTGTTTCTCTCTCTCTCGTTAAAATTAAAAAAAAAAAAAAACTCTTCATTTCTTAATAGCCCCACTCCCCCAGTTATATTATTGATGTCACCAAATACACCTTTATATCTGGAGCAATATTAATATAATTTATAATCTTTAAAAATGTATTTGTCTTTTAAAAGTTGTAGAAAATAAAAAGTGGAGTTATAAACCAATTACATTAAACAGTACATTAATACTGTTTTTTATATAATGTCCAGGTATCTATCTTTACTGGAGAACCTTGTATTTGTGTATGGCTTCAAATTCCTGTCTACTGTCCTTTTATTTCAACTTGAAGTATTCATATTTTCACTTCTTGTAGGGAAGATGTAGTGGTAATCAACTCCTTCAGCTTCTGTTTGTCTGAGACATTGTCTGAGAATGTCTTAAATACTCCCTCCTATTTGAAGGACAGTTTTGCCAGAGATATAATTCCCGGCTAACAATTTTCTTCTTTCAGCATTTTAAATATATCATACCACTACTTTCTGGACTGAACGATTTCTGATGAGAAATTCACAACAAGTCTTAGTGGGAATTCCTTGCCTGTGATTATCAATTTTTCTTCCTGCTCTAAGATTCTCTCCTTGTATTTGGCTTTTGGCAATTCGATTAAAGTGTGGGTCCTGAGACTTATTTTACTTGGAGTTTGTTAAGCTTCTTGGGTATTTACATTCATGTTATTTCATCACATTTGGAAAGTTTTCAACCATTATTTCTTCAAACAATTTCTCTGTTCCTTTCACTTTCACTTGTTCTTCTAGTATTCCCATCATGTATATACTGATCTGATTGATGGTGTTACATAAGTCCCTGATGCTCTATTGACTTTTCTTCATTCTTTTTTTGTTTTCCTTTTGGCTTCTCAGAGTCAACAATTTCAAATTAACTGTCTTCAAGACTGCTGACACTTTCTTCTGCATATTTGAGTCTGTTGTTGCATCCCAATATTAAATTTCTCAATTCAAGTATTAGGTTTATATCTCCACAGAATTTGTTCTTTTTTGTACTTTCTCTCTCTTCTGTTGATATTCTTGTTTTGTTCATGAGTTATCTTCTTTATTTCCCATAGTTCTTTTCCATGTGATTCTTTAGCTCTTTAAGCATACTTAAAACAATTGTTTTAAAATCATTATTTAATATGTCTGGTGTGTTTTTCTTCAAAACTATTTTGTTAGCCATGTTTCCCTGTTTCTTTGTATGCCTTACTATCTTTTGTTGAAAATTAGGCATTTGAAGAATCAACATACTCTCCCAGTCTTGTAGTCTGGTGTGGAAGACCATTACTAATCATCAAACTCCAAAGCCTTGAGATCCAGCTGATGTAAAGGCTTAAGGTCTTCTCAGGTCATATGTCTTGCCTGGACCTGAACATGTGTGTGCTTCTTTTTCTAATTTCCCCCAGCTGTTTTAAAATTACTTAATTTTCCAAAGAGTCTCACCCAGAATCTCCTGAGGACCTTAAATAATCTATTGTGTTCTTTTGCTCATAATTCTTGCTCCAGGTATGTGTAGGTCTGAAGTCTTCCTTCAGCTGTCAGGTACTACGCCACCGGCCACTGCCCCTATGGGTTCCAGTCCAAGATCCTAACAATGCTCCCTTTCTGTCTGATCTCCAAGTCAGGCAAGATAGATACAGTCCCTCAGGCTGCTACAGACAGGCCAGAATATGGCAAATACTTTCTACCTTCCTTTTTATGGTACAAGGCAAAGAACTTCGCAATTGTGCAGCATTGGCGGGGGCGGGGGAGGTGGAACTAGGCAGAGAGGCAAGGGTGAATAAAAAGTGCCACGAAATATCCTACCATTTTGAATAGGACTTTTTCTTGTTTGGACATTTACCTGGTTGAGGTAGATTATTTGTTGGTTCCTAGAGCTCCTATAGTTACTTTAGTCAGTCTGTGGTTGTTTATTTGATGTTTATGTTTGGAAATAAGACCCTGGAGCTTCCTGTCAACTTAGTTTCTTAAATGTAACCTAAGACACTATGGAAAGAACATAGTGCCTTCTCATCTTCACTGCTTACTATATGCCAGATTCTCTACTTATGTGTTCTCCTCAGGGCAAGAAAGTACTTTACTAGAGCAAAATAATTCCTCAATATATTTCTTTGCATGGGGGAGTTCAGGTTGCCAGCATCTTTATTTTTTCGACTGAAACATACTCCACAGGAGTGCTAGTGTAGTGTGATTTCTACATATATATGACTTTAATCTCTTGTTACTTGGAAATAAGTGCTCTTTCACAAGCAAAGTGCTCAATGCTGTCTGTTTAGGACTGAAATGACATTTGTCTTTACTCATGTGGAGATGCCTGATAACTTACTTACATCTATCACATTCTCTACAATCATGAAGCTTTAAAACAATAGATCAATCTACCTTAGGGTTCTTTTGTACTTCCTCTTTGATTGCTTCTAATGGTAGATTGGGAAGATGATAATAGTAGCATTAACTCACAACATAAAATAATTCATGTTTAGATCATTAGTCTGTGTACTATATTTGAAAATGTGTCCTATTTTTAAAGATAAATTAAGCAGCACACAGTATAAGCCTCAGGCTATCACATATCTTTGTTGCCATGGTTACAGTTTTCACTAGTGTATAGCAGATATTTCTCAGCAGCACGAACTATACATAAAACTTTGTAAATCATATATAAAATACACACACATATGTATGACAAGACTGTATAGTATAGTGGTTAAAATTATGGATTCTGGCACTAGTCTTCCTGAGTTTAAATCCTAGATCTACCATTTGCACCATCAGCAACTGTGGGCATATTACTTAACCTTGTCTGTAACTCATTTCTCTCAGGTGTAAAACATGGATAAAAGTAGTCTGCAGCAAAATTTTGTTATTAGAATTAAATTACTTGGTGCCTACAAAATGCATAGACCATTTCCTGGCATATGATATAGCTTCAATAAATGAATTCGTCAAAATTAAATGAAATGCCCAAGTTGAATTGACTTATGTACAAGATATACCAGGTCTTTCTTTAATTTAACTTCACATTCCACCTGTTCTGTGCAAATTTCATTTTCAACACATGATTACATACAAATATCCATATATAATTAATAAATACAGAGCTCATTAAAATGTTTGCTTTAGCTTCTGTGAGAAACCAGGTTTTAAATTTTATATAAATAGTATGACTGTAACAAGCATGGCTACAGCTATACGTATGATACTCAACAATTTTGTAATTGGTAATATTATTAAGCAAGCCATGGTACCAAGCACATCTGTGAACTTTTTCAAGAAATCCAGGAGTTAAATATTAGATATAAGGGCCTAGAAGCTCTAGAGGACACAGTGAAAGTACCATGATATTATCTAAAATATCGTAAAGAATATGGCTAAATAGAGGTAAAATGAATACTGCCAAAACAGAAATTATATCACAATTCAGGTCCAGCCCTAATTTGATAAAATTGGTTAGCCCTATTGTATGTGCATAGGAGAGAGTGCCTAAACTCTCTCTTACTGAAGGTAAAATCATCTGATATTAATATACTTGAAATAACAGCTAATAAAGGAAAGCATGGAGTGTGAATTAGTGTTTGATTAATTTTAAAAAGATAAGGAGAAAAAAAGCATTATGAATGATCTAGTTCAAAAAATTAGAAAACTATAAGCTGAAATATATATGTAAAAATATTAGCCATGTAAAGACTAAAGATACAATCACAAAAACAAAGATTATCAAAGTACATTAAAATTTTAAAAGATACACTATTTATAGATATATAACTTAAAATAAGGCATTGTAATTATAAATAAAATGTTGGGAAAATGTTTCATGCAAACTAAGAGAAAGAAAAAGAAAAAAAACACAACTGAAATCATATTCAATGATGAAAGACTGAAAGTACTTTCTTCAAGATCAAGAATAAGACAATGGTATCCACTCTTGTCACTTTTATTCAAGACATACTGGAAGTCGTAGCTGGAACAATTTTCAAGAAGAAGAAATAAAATGTATTCAATTGGAAAGGGAATAGTAAAATTATCCATGCACAGACAGAATGGTTTTCTATGTAAAAAACACCAAAAATTACACACACACACAGACACACACACACACACACAAACTGTTAGAACAAATAAACACATTCAAAAGAGTTGCAGGACATAAAAATCACTTGCATTTCCATACACTAACAATAACCAAACAGAAAATAAAATTAAGAAACAACTCCATTTACAATAGCATTCAAAACCAAAATACTTAGGGATTAAGTTAAGCAAGGAGACAAAAGATTTGTACACTGAAAGCTACAAAACATTTCTGAAAAAAAGAAAGAAAGAAAGCACAAATAAACAGAATAATATCCCATGTTCATGGATTGAAAAACTTAACATTGTTAAAATTCCATTACTACCCAAAGTGATTATTTAATTTTTTTTTCTAATTTTGGAGAGAGAGCAAAAGTAGGGAAGAGTGGTAGATTAAGAGTGACAGAGACAGAGACAGAGAGAGACAGAGGTAGAATCTTATGCAGACTCCATACTGACTGCGAGCTTGATACACAAATGGATCCCATGACCCTTGAATCATGACCTGAACTGAAATCAAGAGTCAGACACTCAACTGACTGAGCTACCCAGGTGCTTCCCAAAGTGACCTTTAAATCACTACAGATATAATATAATTCCTATAAAAATACCAATGATTTTTTTTCACCAATAGAAAATTCCATCCAAAAATTCATATGGAATCTCAATGACTCCAACTGCCAAAACAATCTTTAAAAGGAACAAGTTAGAGGTCTTACACTTCCTGATTCCAAAACTTACTATAAACCTGTACCAATCAAAGATGTTGACTTTAATTCAGTGTAGCTTTAGTATCAGGAAATGGATATTTTGTAGAGCTTTACCTATTTTATTACTACATTTCCCAAATATCTATTCATGTATTTAAGGCTCTTTGCTGTTGTACAAAATGTATTTATGTCCAGTGTTCTTTTTCAATTCTTTTGAACACTGTTTGTTTCTTTTCCCCTTATCCCCTTCTAACAACTATCAGTAAGTATGACCAATCCTAATTTGTGGTTTGCAATATTTTATTTTTAGGTTTGAAAAGAAGAAAACAAAGATTATTAGAAGTCTCTACAAAAAAAATCCAGAAACTGAGAGACAGTCTTAAGAACTTTCTCATAATTCACTGTTTGATGGCTGAGTTATGGACACATGAGTTGTTACTTATATGCTTAGAAATATATCATATCTTATGTTTTTTACCTTAAATACCAATGATATATTTTATGCTCAAAATTATTATTTAATATTATCTTACTCTCTTAAAAAATTTAAGTCCCTTATAGCTACCAAAGAGAAAAAAAGCATTATTTAGAAATATACAATTTTTTATCATTATATTATCATTATGACTGATAAAAGAGCATACACTATGAGCCAAGATAGCCTAAATTATATGGCATAACAATCCTTCTCCTTCTTAAAAAATCTTAGAGTTATAACATAGCAAATATTCATTTCTGGTTCATGGTACCTGTATAATTCAGGGGGTTCTACTTAATATATCCACAACTTATAGAGCCAAGCTAATACAGGTTTCATTTCAATATGTACTTCTATACATGAAAAAGAAGAAAGAAAAGGGGATGGTGGTATAGAATCTGGTTCTCAAATATTTCACATTTCATTTTCCAGAACAAGTAAAGCTTAAACTGAAAGTGGCCAAGATTAAGTTCAAAGAAGTGGGGGAGTACAATCAATCTTCTACAAGCATACAGGAGAGAACTGGAATATTTGGGAAAAACCCTAATGATTGCTACATGTAGTATTAATAAATCTCTGGAAAACAATGTCTTCCTAGGGTCTATAAAACCCTGGGAATGCTGATAAATTGTAGGTGTATATGAATTCGGTGAAAAGTATTGAAAAATGAGATATAAATGGGCTACATTCAGTGCCTTTGTCAGCTTATCAAGAATTCATGGAATCCATTCATTAGAAAAGAATGAAGAAATTACAATATGTATCAGAAAAATAAAGAAGTATTTCTAAACAGGCAAAGTGCTAAAAATGCTATGTAGTACTTTATTCATGTAATGTGACTATATTTGAAGTATACTAGAGGATTTTAGTATAGACTATATTTCTTGTCCTGAAATCTCTATGCAATGTTATAAAGAGTATTATTTCTTAGGATCTCAGTTGTTGCATTTCATCTTTGCAGCAGCAAAATCAGGACATATGCTGATTAAGGGAATTGTTTTAAATTCAATGGAACAAATACCACCTTGTAACATTAATTTTAGAATGCTTCCCTTTTCCTATTTAGAACATCTAGTTCTAGGTTAAATGATGAATCTGTGATCTTGGAAGAAGCCAAGGTAGATAAAGAGTTATATTCTGTACTAAATTGAAAAGTTTCACTCCCTATTTTCAGACCTTTGAAGTACAGGGCAAAATCACATTGCTTTTTGTGCTGACATATCTCTTGAAGAAATGATCTACTTTTTGCCATCAAAATGGAGTAGATGAATCTGACTCATTAAAAAATGTTATGAAAGAGGTTGTGATGATGCAGATTAATTTCCTACCATTCAGTGCTTTAGAAATTTTAAAACATTTATTATTGCCATGTTTATGTGCTTGCACAGTTCAGTAAAATGACAGCAACATTTTATCTCAAGCAGTTAGAGAAGAATGCATTTTAAAAAATACATTTATTGAGCATTTTACTGAAAATACAGGGTTGTAATAATGCATACAACAGCATTATCATAAATAGTAGCTATAATAAACAACGGTTAAAAAGATTTTATGGGAAATAATAGCCAAAAAACAGCTTTCTCTCACAGTCTAGGATATATACTTTAAAACTGCTAGAGAGTTTTCCTTCTACAGTTAATGGAATGTTTGTATTTAACTAACAACAAAAATGTTGATAAAAAATTGTCCACATGGTTTTTGTGGGTCAGATGTTCATATATTTTTTGTTAACTTAATTCCATAAACAGTGTTGATACATGCAAAGTGAAATAAAAAACCAAAGACATTACCTAGTGTAACACAAATCCTGTTTCTTTGTTTCTTGATTGCCTAGATTGTATACTGGAAGTGTCCAGGCTTAAAAAAAAAAAAAATTCTGGGGGCGCCTGGTTGGCTCAGTCGGTTGAGTGTCCGACTTTGGCACAGGTCATGATCTCGTAGTTTGTGGGTTCAAGCCCCGCATCAGGCTCTGTGCTGACAGCTAGCTCAGAGCCTGGAGCCTGTCTTCGGATCTGTGTCTGCCACTCTCTCTGACCCTTCCCTGCTCGTGCTGTCTCTCTCTCTCTCAAAAATAAGTAAAACATTAAAAAAATTAAAATATTAAAAAAAATTCTGGACAATTATGTGAGATTTGCCATTTCCCATATTCTTAGTGAGAATGAGCAATATTTGAATACATTAACAGCACCATGGTATTAAACTTGAATTTTCAACCTGAAATGTACTATAAAAAATAAAGTTGTCTTTTTAAGAACACAAAAAATTTAGGATAAGATTTTTTAATTGAACAATTTTTAAATAAAAGGGATTCAGTAAATATCTTATGTTAGTAAATGTAAGTATATAGTTCACAATCTTTCTTTATAAAGAAATTGTCACTTTTTTTTTTAAATAAAATAGGCAAGAGATTTTATAGGGAAGAGATATTAACCTCACTCATGTAAAGGACAATCAGACAAGCCACAAGGTTTCAGACTGGGAGAGGGGACACATACTTCACAGCTCCCATGAGATTTACAGCACATAAAATAGACTTTTATGACCCTGGAAGAGATTGTGCTTCAGACCTGGACATATCCATTTTTAATGGTCATTAAAAGTTATTGAGTTAACTGCTCATTATACAGTTTAATCTGCGCTCTTACTTTTGCTCTACTTTTAGAAGAGCTGAAGTAGTTAAGTTAAAGTAAGAGTTCTTTCAAAACTTTGAAAATGTGTAAAATTTGACCTCAGGTATAACTTTGCTTGAGATCCAGAAAGATTGTGTTGACTTGATTAAGTCAGTCTTTATTTACATACATTGCAAATACCTTTTCCCAGTCCATAGCTGGGATGCATACTTTTTTTTAATGCTGTCATTGGAGAAGTTTCTAATTAAAACACATTCCAATATATTAATTTCTTTCCTTTATGGATAGTGTTTTGTGTATCCTTTTAAACTAAACTTTCTACACCACAGTTTAGGAATGCATTCTCTTAGCATTTTTCTAGAAGCATTAGAGATCTATTTTCCTTTTATATCTATGTTGGTAATCTACTTGGAATGGAATTTTGTATAAGATTATTTGGGGGGTAGAGTCAAGCTACATTGGGGTTATTAAAGTAATTAAACTAGTAAAAAAGGAGGTCATTATACTAGGGTGGCTCTAATGTCTTGGCAGCCTCCATAAGCAAACCAAAACCTAAGCAAAAATCAAAGCACTCAGATCTGAGAAATTGAAATTAAAAACAACCAATCACAAACAACCAACTAGGCTTCACAACTAGGCTTCACAAACCCCAAATAAGGCAACCACGTAAGCTATAGCCAATCAAATAATGTCCTTGCTTTGCTTAGTCTTTATAAAAACCTCTCCCTTAGCTCCTGTTGGGGAGTGCTTCTAACCACTTTTGGTTTGGTGCTGCCTGATTTGAAGGCATGTATGATAAAAATAAAAACAAAACTCTTGAAAATTTTAATGTATCTTAGTTTATCATTTAACAAGATAAATTCATTTTAGGATTGTACTATTGAATAACATACAAGGAGTGAACATACTAACATTTTGTCTGTTTGTTTATTTTGAGAGAAAGAAAGTGGCAGAGGGAGAGGAAGAGAGAATCTTAAACAGGCTCCATGTCTGGCACGGAGCCTGACAGGAAGTTCCATTTCTCAACTGTGAGATCATAACCTGAGCCAAAATCATGAGCGGGACGCTTAACTGAGCCTTCCAGGTGCCGCAAGAATGAACACTAAATTATGGCATACCTTGATAAAAATAGCCAAATATTGAGACTATCTCTATATTCAAGAGATGTAGAAAAGTTTAATATATATATATATATGTGATTATAATTAGTTATAAGGAAATAATTGAAATTTACACAATATACACAGGCCATATAAAAATGTAGCCAATTAGGAAAAATAGACTTTCAAAATAATTAATATAAAAGTTTGATGTTTAAAATAAGGAAGCCCCTCATTACTCCTTTTAGATAATGATTCTTTGAAATGGAGAGGGCTTACGTGAATTCCAACTCTCATAATTTGCTTTATATGCCACATTTCTTTACCTCTCTTTGCCCCTTCCTTCCTCGCTCGCTCTCTCTCTCTCGCTAAAATAAATTTTAAAAATTTTTAAAAATAAATAAAATATGGATTAAATTTCTTTTATAGATACAGGACTGATCAAATATACAACTGTATTTGTGTCAGTTTTGTAAATTACGTTTTCTAGGAATTTGCCTCTGTCTTTCAAAATAAATTGGCATAAAATTGCTCAATATTGAGGAGTCTGGCTCCTGGTTAAAAACTTATGTGTGATTTTTCAGGCCTGAAAATAAACTATTACAAAGGCTTTATCTGACAGGTCTCATGGGGGACAGAGGCCCTCCCCACACCAGACAGAGAGCACAACTAGTGACTACAGTCTGAAGGGAATCACACTCAAGGTCTTAGCCCCTAGGATGGTCATGCTCTTTCATATATTTACATTGCTAACCCCAGCACCTTCATTCCTAGGTCTTTTTAACTGAACCCTCCAGCATAAGTCCTCTTCATGTGCCTCTTCAGAGCTCTCCTTACACGGAAGAAAAAGGACACCTTGAAGACATTTTTCCGTACTAAGACTTAGTGCCCTATATTTTCTTCTCTCAGTCCTCTTCCTTCACGCTGCTTCCCCTCTGTGCACCCCCTGCCTCCACTTCCCCTCTGTGCACCCCCTGCCTCCACGTTAAGGTCAAGAAACTGCTGGAGTATTGTGTTTGCAGTTTCCTTTACAGTGACATCACCCCTACATCTGTGGCTGTTCCACCCCGCCCTCAAGCCTGTGCCATTCCATAGGAGACAATGGAAGAGAAGGAGTGCTTTCTCAAGTTTGGATTCTTACTTATTCCATCTCAGTAACAATTAAAGGTTTAATTCTCTCATTTTTTTTTCTCTCAGCAAATTTCTTTTTCTTTTTATCAACCATCCATTTAAATTATTGAAGATTTGATCTGTTGAGAGTAGGAAGTGTCTTTTATTTTACTTTTTTGGTTTTCATTTTTTATTAAAATATATCTGACATACCACATGTAAACTTAATGTGTACAACCTATTAATTTGATACATTTATAAATTGTAGATTGCCATATCTTGTAAATTCCATATCTTGGCCATTGTAAATAATGTAACTATAAACATGGGAGTACAAATATTTCTTTGATGTAAAGATTTCGTTTGCTTTGGATATATATTCTGAAGGTTGCTGGATCATATGGTTGTATTTTTAGTTTCTTAAGGAAAGTCCACACTGTTTTGCATAGTGACTGTATCAGTTTACATTCCCACCAACAGTGTACAAATGAACCCTTTTCAGTACATTCTCGTCAGTATTTATCTCTTGTCTTTTTGATAATAGTCATCCTAAAAGATGTGAGGTCATATCTCATTATGGTTTTGATTCTCATTTCCCTGATGATTAGTGAAACTGAGCAGCTTTTCATACATCTGTTGACAATATGGATGTTTTCTTTCAGAAAAAAAATGTTCAGTTCCTCTGCCCCTATCTTAATTGACTTTTTGTTTGTCTTTTGGTTTTGAACTATATGAGTTCCTTGTATATTTTGGATATTAACCCCTTATTGGATATGTGATTTGGAAATATTTTCTCCCATTCCATAGGTTGCTTTTTCATTTTGTTAATGGTTACTGTTGCTGTACAAAAGCATTTTAGTTTGTTGTAGTATGTGTCTTTGTTTTGCTTTTGCTTCCTTGCTTTTGGTGTGAAATCCCAAAAAATCATTGCCAAAATCAATGTCAAGGAACTTAAAGAGCTTATACCCTGTTTTCCTCTAAGAGTTTTATGCTTTCAGGTCTTAATGTACAAATCTTTACAATTTTTGGGTTGAATTTTGTGTATGATGTTAGAGAGGGATCTACTCTAATTCTTTTGCATGGGCTGTCCAGTTTTCCCAACACCATTTAAGAGATTAACCTTTCCACTTTTTTTTTTTTTTTTAATTCTTAGCTGCTTTGTAGAAATTTAAATGATGATACACATAGGAGTTTAGTTCTGGACTTTCTATTCTGTTCCATAGATCTATTTGACTATTTTTATACCAATACCCTACTATAGCTTGGTGATATAGTTTTAAATCAGGAAGTGTGGGGTCTCCAGCTTTGTTCTTCTTCCTTAAGATTGCTTCAGGATTTTGTGGTCTTTGGCAGTTCCATCCAAATCTCATGATTGCTTTTTTTTCCTATTTCTGCAAAAAATGACATCAGAATTTTTATAGGGATTGCATTTAATTTGTAGATCACTTTGGGTAATATGAACATATTAACAGTATTAATTCTTCTAATCCAGTAGCATAGACTATCTTTTCATTTTTTGTGTCTTCTTCACTTTCTTTGATCAAGGTCTTATCACTTCCAATGTGCAGATCTTTTACCTCCTTGGTTAAATTTATTCCTGAGAATTTTATTCTTTTTGATGTAATTGTAATGGGATCGTTTTCTTAATTTCTCTGATAGTTCATTTTGTATAGAAATGCAACTGATTTTTGTATATTCATTTTGTACCCTGAAAATTTACTGTAATTGTTTATTAGTTCAACAGTCTTTTGGTGAGTCTTTGGAATTTTTTTTATATATAATATCATGTCATCTGCAAATAGAGACAATTTTACTTCTTCCTTTCTGTTTTGGATGCCTTTTTTTTTGTTTGTTTCTTTTTCTCACCTAAATATTCCCAGGACATATCATATGTTGGGTGACAAACAAATCTTAATATTGAAAAGATTTAAGTCAAATCAAGCATCTTTTCTGACCGCAATGGTATTAAACTAGAAATCAATTACAAGAAGAAAGCTGGAAAATACACAAATACATTGAAGTTAAACAACAAAATGGGTCAAAGAAGAAATCAAAAGAAAAATCAGAAGATATCTTGAGACAAGTGAAAATGGAAAGAGAATATACCAAAATTTATGCAATGCATTAAAAAAAGTTCTTTGAGGGAATGTTTTAGATAAACATCTACATTAAGAAAAATATCTCAACAACCTAACTTTATAACTTATGTAATTAGAAAAAGAAGAATAAACTAAACCTAAAATTTGCAGAAAAAAGAAAGTAACAAAGATCAGAGTCAAAATATAGTCACTGAAACTAAAAGCAGGTTTTGTTATTTTTTTACGGTAAAGTTTTTTAAAAATTTTTAACGTTTATTTATTATTGACAGACAGAGAGAGACAGAGCATGAGCATGGGAGGGGCAGAGAGAAAGAGAGACACAGAATCCGAAGCAGGATCCAGGCTCTGAGCTGTCAACAAAGAGCCCAATGCAGGGCTCAAACTCACAAACCGCGAGATCATGACCTGAGCTGAAGTCAGATGCTTAACTGACTGAGCCACCCAGGTGCCCCTAAAAGCAGGTTTTTTGAATCCATAAACAAACTATAAGAAGGATTTTTTAGAATCACCAAGGGGAAAAAAAGAGAGAGAAGATTCAAATAAATAAAATTATAAATGGAAGAGAAGGCATTACAACAGATACATAGAAATACAAAAGATCATGAGACTTCTATAATCAATTATATACCAACAAACTGGACAACCTAGAAGAAATGAAGATCCTAGAAACACACAACTTACTAAGACTGAATCATCAAGAAATAGGAAATTTGAGCAGAGCAATTACAAGTAAGAAGTTTGCATCAATAATCAAGGATCTTCCAAGAAACAAAAGTCCAGGAACAGAGGCTCTACTAGTGATTACCAAACATTAAAGACTTAATACCTATCAATCCTTCTCAAATTATTGTAAAAAATAAAAGAAGAGAGAACAATCTTTTTTTAAGACTTTATTTTTTAAGTAATCTCTACACCCAACATGAGGCTCAAATTCAAAACTCTGAGGTCAAGAGTCAAATGCTCCACCAAATGAGCAAGCCAAGTACCCCAATACTTCACTCATGTTATAAGGGCAGCATTACCTTGATACCAAAGCCAGACAAAGACATTACAAAAAAAGCAAAATATAGACCAATATTCCTGATGAACATAGATGAAAAATTTTTCAACAAAATATTAGCAAACTGAATCCAGCAATACATTAAAAGGGTCATATACCATGATCAACTGGGGTTTATTCCAGGGATCAAAGGATGGCTCATCATCCACAAATCAATCAATGTTACACACCATATTAAGAAAATAAAGGATAAAAATTATGTGATTATCTCACTACACGCAGAAAAACATTTGAGAAAATTCAACTTTTATAATAAAATCTCTCAATAAACTGAGCATAGAAGAAAAACACTCAATGTAAACAATATATGACATGCCCACAGCTAACATCAAACTCAATGGTGATATGCAGAAAGCTTTTGTTCTAATATCAGGAAAAAGACAGTATGCCCACTCTCACCACTTTTATTCATTTTTGGCTATTGCTTTAATTGGCTAATTCTAACACCTGACAGGTCAGACCTACCTAACTCTTCTAGCTCTGTTGAACTCTAGACAAATATGTTAATAATATAGAATATATAATGTATACTATGTCATTAATGTAATAGCATATATACTAAATACATAAAATCTCTCTTACTAGATATTATATTGTATTTTAATATCCAATTTTTTACCTATCTCTGTTGTCTCTAGTACATATTTGTTTTAATAACTTTTTGGATAACAACCTATTTGATAATTTCATCCATTTCTGTTCTACTTTTGTTACTCCTAACTTCTAAAAATGAATAATAACTGATTTTCAACATTTTTACATACATTATATTAATGCTATAAATTTCCTTCCCTGATGACTTTTGCTGTATTCCATACTTTTGTTATGTTTTATTTTCATTATCATCCAATTGAATGTTTTCTATTTCTGTTAAGATATTTTTCACTGATTCATGGGTTATTTCCAATGTTACTGTTACTTCCGAATATTTGGGATATTTTTTCTTTTGTTATGGTATTCTAATTTAAATTTATTGTAGTTAGAGAAATTTCTGATGATTTTAATCTTTTATTGAGGCTTCCTTTATGGTTCACTATACATCTGTTCTGTAAATGTCTTATAGTAGGGGAAAGATGTAGATTCTGCAGTGTTCTATTTATGCCTATAGTCTAATTTTTAAATTTTGCTCAGATTTCTTATACTACTTATTGTCTGTTTATTCACTCAACCATTAAGACAGATGTATCAAAATTCCTTTGTGATTCTGGGTGTACACTTTTTAATTCTATTTTTTCTTTATAGCTGTGTTGTTACTTATTATAAAATTAGGATTATATTCTTGATGGATTGACTAATTATTTGACAATATTAATGTTATATCACTTAGCATTTTTAATCCCAACGCCTATAAAATAGTAGTTGTTTAATACAATTTATTTAATTGATGAAACTTTAGATATCTTTTATTATACATTATTATGTCATGTATGTCTTACTCTGTTCAATATCAGACACTGAAGTTTTCAGAAGACAGTCTGGGGGTATATATATCAAATATTTAATATTGATATTAAATATCAATATATTAATTAATTATTAATCAATATTAAATATAATGACTTAAATTTCTACAAATGATAGTATGCTTAGATAAATTTAACTTACAAATTTTAACTACTAAAAAATTGTTTAAAAACATAAAAAATTCCCTGAGTTTCTGATCATCTGGATATGAGCTGAGGAAAGCTATTATATGTGACTTCAAATATGATTGCTTTATTATTTCTTTAAGTATCCTGTCATATTTCAATATCTGCTAAAGAGATATTAAATAAAACAGAGGAATTAAAGGAAACAAGAAAGAAAATGAGACACTTGTCATTGATTGTAGAGCTCAGATATTTCACAAATGGGCCAAATGAAAGGTTGGAATAGTTTAGATAAGCATCATGAATTCCTGGTGTAATCTTTCATATATTCATAAGACAACAAATGTGCTTAATTTTTTCTATGTACTTTCAGTTTAAAGAGAGGAATAATTTATAATGTCAATTGACTTGGTGCTAATATTATTTAATGTGTCCTGGAAAATGACAGAATGTGGAAATATGGGCACTGTTTTTTATATCTGTAAGAAAAATAAGTTAAATAGCATATTGATATCTCTGAATCTTAGCTTTAGTGGCCATTACTACTTATGCTCCCTTTTTTTAATGAGAAGAATAAAGATCAAGGATTGAAAAGACTTATCAAAAGCAATCCAATCAGATAATAATGAAAATTATGAAACAGAAGAACATTTTCGTATGTCATTCATTCTCTTCTGTAAAGGTGTATCTGAGAAATCTTTGTTAAACTTTAATTCTAAACTCAGTAACATAAGGATGCTATGCCAAAGAGCTATATTATTCTTGTATACCTAAATAAGGTAATTATCTAGGGGAAATAAAATAGTCAAGAGTATACAGCAAATAACAGAAGAATGAATCAAATTGGTTTTCAAATGACTTGAATAAAGGGAACAATATCACACAACTAGATATTAGATATTTAATGACAGTATTTTAATTTATGGCTAATGCTTCCTGAGACAACTCCTTCAAGATTCCTACAAAACATTCTTAAAGACTCAGAGGTAAAAATTCAAAAAAATTTAAAAAGATTTATAAAGCTACTTTTTGTCAATAATTTAGAGTTAGTTTATTTCATTTTACATTATTTTTAAACAAAATGTCAATATTTATTTGAGAAGCATAAGTCTCAGAATGGGACAATGAATAGTGAGTGTATAGATTCAATATATAGGTGCCTTGAATTCGCATAATTCATCTTGAATTTCCAGGTAATATACTAACATACACAGGGTTAAAGTCATGGAAAATGTTAGTGGTATTACATCTTGGAGATTCAGGTTTTACCTATACATCACTTATTATGATTATCAGGGAAGTATCAATGACAATAGAAGATGCATTCCAAATTACCTATCAGAAAACGGCCATATCATGAAACATGAATATTATCTTTGTTCTTTTCTCCTTCATCATATGCATGCACACATAACACACACACAAGTCAGTAAGTACTAACAACTGTATATTCTAAACGGTTTTTAAATTTTATGTCTGGTCCTTTATTAATTCTCTGCTGAATTATGATCACCTCCTAACTGATTACCCTTCTCTAGTACTGTCAATTTGCAATCATAATGATTTGCATAAAACATAAACATGGTTATATTACTCCTCCACTTAACCTTGTCTTAAAATGAATTTTGTTATTTTATCTTAATATTTAGTCAGTTTGTTCTATCTTCTTCTACTTGACATTTTTCATCCCATGTTCCCACTGAATAACCTCCCTCAGTTTATTAGATCATTTATTTGAAATTATTTTTTGACCATCTATTTTGCACTTGGCAACATGGAAGAGCTAGAAAGAAACCAGGAGAAATATTTAAATGAGCAAAGCTTTCTCTCATCTCTAGATCTTCATATTCATAATCCACCCAGACAAAAGGGAAATATACTAATCTTCCATCTTGTTTATTATAAAATACAACCAGTGAGTATTAAGCAGTTGTGACTTCAGGAAACGCAAATAGAAATACTAAAATGATATTAGTCACAAAGATAGGCTCAGACACAAAATGGTTAGTGCTGATAACAAAATTAATTAGATGATTTTTTATTACTTGGTGAGAAAAAAGGTTCTGAAAATTCCTTACCATAAAAACATCGTATGAAATGGTTTAATAATTAAATATGTGGGACATGTGGCCTCAAAAAACTTGGAGAAGAAAATACAAGGAGAATGGACAGAAGAATGAATTGGAAAGGGGTGTGAATGACATCAGAAATAATTTCAAGAAATATAACAAATCTTGTAGGAGAATTAAAATTTGTAATTCTGTCAGATCAGAATTGGCAATACAAAATAAATTTAATGATGGTTCTAATTGGAAATATTCCAGTGGTAAAGTATATGCAAAATACCTTGTTCCTTGGTAAATAAACGAGAAAGTAAAAAGGATGTGAGTATTTTTTTTAAATGGTAAAATTAACATATAAATATTATACAATGTATGATTCATGAAATACAAACCATGTTATATAAAAAATTAATAAAACTATCTGGTTATAGACTCTAAAATATAATAGAACACTGAAAAGTAAGGAGAAACATGGGGAAATATCGCACTAAGTTCTTTGCCAAAAATCATATTTTTGCATATATTAAGAATGGTTAATAAAAAATATAAATAGTAAAATGAGTGGACAACATAAAGAAAGACAAAACAAAATGATAATAGCAAAAGGAAGACTACAGGAAGAAAGTATAAAAAAAGTTAAGAGAATCAAAACCAAACATTTCTCATGACAATAAAAGTAAATGGTTTAAATTTCCATATTAAAGGCAAATACCACTCAGTGCAAGAGTGTATGTGTGCTTTAAGTAACTATATCCTACTAAGTTTTTTTTCTTTTTTGAGAAAAAAAAACTAAAAGCATAAAATGTTCTAATGTTATCTATAACCAGATTTTCCATCAATATTCCATGGAACTTTGTAAGATATAGTTTCACTTTTTCATGGTAGAGATGTCTATTGGTAGTATAAGTAATGCATTATTTCCTTGGGGTAAAAAGTCAAAACTGAATAATCTCATCTAACTCAGCATTTAAATATTTGTTTTTAATTATAAGAAATTTATAATTATTTTTTGTGTTAAATCCTTATGGTACCACTCTTAAACTATTTTGAGAATTGTTGAAAGGTAGAACAAGCATAACAAACAAAAAGTACAGAAAAATAATTAAGAAGTTAAATTTGCCTTCTAAAGCAATTTCAGGTAAATTAAACAAAATTGAGATATTAAGGAGAAAATTTACAATGACAATTCTAATTTCCAATGTTACCTTCTGGTGGAAGCAAATATATAACTGTAAGATGGATTCAGTTAAATTGTATAACAAGCAAATCAGCTTTGGGAAATAAAATTATAAAGTTTTAACATCTGCTATAAAAAATGAGCCCCTCCTGGCAATATTCTCAGAGAATAAAGAAGCATAACTTAAAGTGATATTTGCTTGGATATGAAATGCTTGAGGCCCCAGATAATGCCAGTGTTCTGTCACTATCTGCAACCCTAATATCTATTCTTTAAATACTTGGCAGAGCAGTTCACTCTTCTACCAAATTGCTTTATACTAAATTGTAGATATTTTCTTATAGGTGGATAGAGCAAAATTCATTTCCAGCTAAATAAAGTTCCATTCATAGCAACTAGATTATAAAAATAAAAGCAATTAATGTACCTCTTATAATTCTTAAAGAATATAAAGTTATGAACATTAAAGGGCATTGTACATTTCAGACTACATTGTACATATGCAAATGTTTGTATAAAGTGAAAGTAATATTTATGTAAAATGAAATAGAGTTGAGAAAAATAATTGGCTTAGAGAAGTGGAAAATATGGGAAAGTGTGGTTCTTGCTCAAGTTCTTATAATAACCTTGATAAAATATCTCATTTACTCTTCACAAAAGATCTGTGAAGTATACATCATTATGCCTTTTTGACTGTTAAAACATTTCTCAGAGTTGTTAAGTAATCTGCTCCCTTTCAGACAATAAGCAGATGACAAAGCATGATTGGAAGCCAGTTCTGACTGATTGCAATAGATGTCTTTGTGGGTTTCATTTTGATTTTTGTTTTAAATATACTTAAACAAGGGCATGCCCAATTCTGTTCAAGGATGGACTTAGGTGGGAAGCAGAGATGAGAGAGAATGAGTTTTGAGTTCACCTTAATGACTGCTAGGAGATGGAAAACAACATATTTTTTAAAGGAACATAAAAAACACGCTTCTAATTAAACCAGTGTCCAAGCAAGGCTTTAATTCTCAAACTCAGGCTACATTAGAAATAGTGTGGGGGATGCACTGTTCAGAGAGCATATGGCATTTATCTTTGTTTTGTAAAACAAAATGCACAAAACATCTCATGAATACCTATATTTAAAGACAGGTAATATAAGGGTTTATGTAGGCAGCCTGACAGACACTTGATAATTTCCATGAAATATTAACTTTCATTTTCTGTCACAAATAGGAAAGTAGTTACAGCTTATCAGTTTAACGTCTCTAACTGGAAAGAAAGCAGAGAGGGAATGAGGCACCATTATAAATACCCCCAGAACCTATGTCTCTAGCATAATGAAGAGAAAAAAGAAAATACCTAAAACATGGAATGAACAGGTTGTCCGGCACACAAGATAAGACATCATACCCCTTTTCAGCCAAATCCTTATTTTCCACTTAGGCTTGTAGTGGGGAATAGACGTAGAAAACACCAGGAAGACACTGGCAAAACGGGGATATGGAAACATCCAAAATGTCTTATTGATACAGGCAAAGCCTTAGTGGCTTCATGTTAAATTAGGGAAATGATTCAAAAGCAAGGCTATTTCTCCTGGGAAATAAAACTTCCTTCTGGTAAAATGAAGCAAATTCTGATAGTGGGGCTTTAATGAAATTTCAGAAGTAGGAACAAGAGTCCAGGTCCTTTAACCAGCTGAGATTATTTGCCTATTCCCTACACACTCAGGCTAGAGAAAAAGTGGACACATTTCAAAAACCAGTCTTGAAACGGTGGCTCAAATGTGAAAAATAAGGACAAAGTTGTCCACAATACATTAGAGTGAAATAGTCCATCTTCAGCCCAGCAGGCCAGCAAATCATGACAAGTATGAAATCATTTTTCAGTAAGAAGACAAGGCAACAAAAGAACATGCAAGCGGCAGATTAGGAATTCATTCTATGAAATATAATGAAAGAAAAATACAAAATGCCCCAACAATAATTCTATAGAAAAACGAAATCAAAATAATAACTTTATAAGACAAGAATCTATCAAGGAAAAAACAATAGATTAAAATAAGAAATTTCAGAGTCAAAGAAATAAATCTCTTCCAAAATAAATTAAGAAAAGAAGGAGAAGAAGGAGAAGGAGAAGGCGAAGAAGGAGAAGAAGGAGGAAGAGGAGGAGGAGGAGGAGGAGAAGATGAAGATAGAAAGCAAAGTATATAGGAGATAAGTCTGTCACATTGAAAAATTTTAAAACCTTTTATAAAATCAAGGTTTGGTGAGGGTGTGGGGCAGTAAGCACTCTTTTACCTTTGTCTGTAGAATTATAGATTTGTATAACTCTTGCAAGGGCATGTGGTAATATGGAGCAAAATTTAAAAGTGTATATACAAGCTAACCAAAATGCTGAAGCGAAAGAACTCTCCTCTAAAGCAACTCCAGGAAGAAGTCACAGCCACAGAACTGCTCAAAACAGGCTTAAACAACATGACTGAACAAGAATTTAGAACAATTGTCAT
>CM053560.1:65292090-65332211 GCA_028646485.1 Cryptoprocta ferox | reverse complement strand
AAAGTGGAGTGTTAAAATAAAACACATTCTTATCAATAAGATTGGTTCTGTTTGTGATGAGTTGTTTCATATATTTGGGTGCTCCCAAATTTGGCGCATAGATGTTTATAACTGTCAGCTCTTCCTGATGGAGAGACCCTGTAATTATTATATAATGTCCTTCTTCATCTTTTGTTACTGCCTTTACTTTAAAGTCCAGTTTGTCTGATATAAGTATGGCTACTCCAGCTTTCTTTTGACTACCAGTCGCATGATAGATATTTCTCCATCCCCTTACTTTCAATCTGAAGGTGTCTTCATGTCTCAAATGAGTCTCTTGTAGACAGCAAATAAATGGATTTTGTTTTTTTAATCCATTCTGCTAACCTGTGTCGTTTGATTGGAGCATTCAGTCCATTTATGTTCAGTGCTATTATTGAAAAATGTGGGTTTGGGTTCATTGTGTTCTCTGTAGAGTTCATGTTTGTAGTGTTGTCTCTGGTACCTTGTATTCCTTGCAACATTTTCCTCATAGAGTCCCTCTTAGGATTTCCTGTTGGACTGGTTTGGTGGTGATGAATTCTCTCAATTTTTGTTTATTTGGGAACACCTTTATCTCTCCTTCTATTTTGAATGACAGACTCGCTGGATAAAGGATCCTTGGCTGCATATTTTTCCTGTTCATCACATTGAAGATTCCCTGCCATTCCTTTCTGGCCTGCCAAGTTTCGTTAGAAAGATCTGTAACCACTCTGATAGGTTTCCCTTTGTATGTTAGGGAAATATGTATGTATGTTCCCTTTTATCCCTAGCTGCTTTCAGAATTCTCTCTTTATCTTTATATTTTGCCAGTTTCACTATGATATGTCGTGCCGATGGTCGATTCAAGTTACATCTTAACGCCTCTTGGATTTCAATGTCCGTTTCTTTCCCCATATTCGGGAAGTTCTCCGCTATAATTTGATCAAGCACCCCTTTAGGACCTTTTTCTCTTTCTTCATCTTCAGGCTTTCCTGTGATACGGATATTGTTCCATTTGATTGTATCACTCAGGTCTCGGATTCTCTTTTCGTGCTCCTGTATCAATTTCTCTCTCTTTTTCTCGGCTTCATCCTTTGCAATAACTGTGTCTTCTAATTCACCTATTCTCCTCTCTGCCTCTTCAATCCATGCAGTGGCCACCTCCATTTTATTATGCACCTTATTTATAGCCTTTTTTAACTCGTTGCAGCTATTTTGAAGGTCCCTATTCTTTGTAGCAATACCTTCTCTGATGCTTTTTTCAAGTCCAGTGATTAATTTTATGACAATTTTTCTAAATTCTTATTCAGTTATGTTGCTTAAATCTGCTTTGAGCAGTTCTGTGGCTGTGACTTCTTCCTGGAGTTTCTTTAGAGGAGAGTTCTTTCGTTTCGTCATTTTGGCTAGCTTTCTGTCTCTTGTCAGTTTTAAAAGCTCATTATGCACTGTGCACCTGTTAGTATTGCTCTGTTAAAGGAGGCTCATTGACTTTCCAGGGCCTGTCATTTCAGAAAGTGTTCTTTTAATTGTGTCTCTCAGTTTCTCTTGTTGTGCCTTTGCTTATTTTACTTCCCTAGTCAGTGATATTTGGGACTCTCTACCATGTGCACTTTGGCTTGTTTCTTGAGGTATACTTAGGCATCTTTGAGGTTGTCTTCTTTCTGGAGTTTTGTTTCTTCTCTTCCCCCACTTGCAGATCAGAGTATTGTCCCTTCAGTCCTTCTCAGTTCAATAGATGCGGGCAGGTGAAGATTACAGAGCTCCTTACTTCTCTGCCATCTTGCCCAGCCCCTCTATTCTGTCCGTTTCTAGTGTGCCTCTCCTAGATTGGTTTGCCTGACTGGTTTGTTATTTGTGCCTTTTTCATGCATTTCTCTATAACCTAGCAAGATCCTGCATTAGTCAATACCAGACCCAACTCCATCTGAAAGTTTCTTTCTACTCTCTGGTTTGAAAAAAGTAACACATGAATTCTCACTTTGTATCTAGTTTAAACTCCAACTCACACCTGTAAGTACTGGGATATTGATTTGATTGCATTGCCCCACTATTTTCTCTAGGTCATTTGTCTTGCCTAAACTATATGATAAAACAAAGAGCAGTGTGGCTCTATAGTAGGTGGAAGAGAACTAACAGAGCAAGGGCAGGAAAGCAAAATCTCTGTTTTGCATAGCAACCCCAGAGTTTGACCAGCTCCTATGAAATTGGCATACTTCTTGAACTTTCTTTTCCCACTGGGTTATTTACAGTCTGAGTCAGAATTAAAGATAATTCATGGGTATATGGTTATTGACTATCACAACATAATTTATGGACACTTGTGTATAGTTGATAAATAATTATTTTCCTAATTCCCCAAAGAAATTTACTGAAAGCTTGCCAATGAACTACAGATTAAGATGTTTTGCATTAAAATCACTCACTGTAAATACATATAATATAGGTTACAGTATCAGTTTTACTTTTGATGACCAAAAATAAGGATTTCCTGTTGTGAAGGGAAACTTAAATATAATTTTGAATGATCTTGTTTATTATATTTAAATTAGGTAATTATTTCCTAATCATTTTCACTATTTAGAAAAGGCATAGATGAGGGTAATAGATATTTAATGAATAGATAATATAGACAAATTTAGTAAAATAGTTTTATCTTTGAATTATTGATGGATATAGAATATTTTTGTCTTAGAAATGAATCTCAGTAGGGAAATGATTGACAAGTAGGAATAAATATGTTTGTTGGTTATAATTAAACATTTGAGCTACTTGATCATTTAAATAATCCCCATGTGAAATTTGGTGTTTATTTTTTAATGAAGTGATTAAGTTTGTCAATTTAGACATACTCAGTAATTTGCCACATTGATAATTAAAATCTCCATATTAAATAGAAAAACAATATTTGCTTATATCTATAGGAAGTATTGGAAATGAGATTTAGGGATAAAGTAAATTATAAAGTACGTGGTCATGCAGTATGCAAAAAGTTTGCAATATCTAATCAATTCTCTGTGCAAACTCGTTTCCAAGTCCACTGAATTTACAAAGTTAGTTTTGAAACAATGTTGATGCTAAAATTTATGTAGGATTAAAAAGCATCTTGCCAAAGGTAAACTTTTGAAAACATTGAGAAGGTGTGTAATGTAATAGTAATTTATGTCAGCAGAAAATTTGTTTATTAAAAGCATTGTATAAAATTATATTTTTCTACAAATTCCAGTAGAACTGACTAAACACTGGTTTAAAGAAACTTGGATTTAGAATTTAGAAAAGACTTGCCTTCAGAGAAGAATATCAGTCAGGCTGGAGACTTCGGGAGTGTGGCACATATTCACATATACGTGGTGATTACATTTGTAAAAATATATATGGCCTCATACATATGGTATACATATGAGTGTATAGATTTGTAAAAAGCCACCAAGATGTACACTTAAGATTCATGTATCTTGATGTATGTAACTTATGACTTGTAATTAAAAGGAAAGAAAAGAAAAGAATGAAAAGGAACCGGAGTTTATCCTCATGCAAAAAGAAGTCTTATGGTGGACATCTCTCTCTATGCTGTCACAGGATAGCAGAGTCTCTGGGCCTCCTTTGGGATTCTTAGTTGCATTAGGGTTTCTGTTGTTTCAGCAGCATGTTGGTGATCCAGGGAAAAAGGAGGAGAAAGGGATACACTGGGTATGTAGATGAAGGGATGGGGGAGAATGTCAAGAAAGAAAAACTTTTTCAGAACCCGCCAGCAAACCTCTGTTGAGGTTTCATTAGCGAGTCTAGTCACATGGTCAAATCTAGCTGCAAGGGAAGGTGGGACATAGAGGTTTTATTAGATATATTTCTCCCTTTGGAGGGGATGGCCTCTTTTAATAAGGGATAGAATGCACAGAGTACAGACAATTAGTGCCTGCCATATCACAAATGTGTGATTTTATTAGAATTATTCTAAGAACATATTCTCTGAGCCAGTTATAGATTGGATGTGTGAAATATACTAGTGAATAATTGTTATATCCTAGTGAATTTAGATTCATTATATGCTTGTATATCTTGAAATATCATTTCCTTGAAAATATCTTATGATTCAATTTTTAATCCTTTCGATTGGTTTGTCTTCTGCTAGTTTGAACAAGTGATGCTGTCTGCATTAGCAACCACTCTTTATTTTTTTTATAGAATGTTGAGGAATAGCTAAGCCTTTTGTTGAGGCAAAAGCTAAAGATGATACATATATGTGCCTTTGAGGCCAAAACCAAGTTGGGTGAAAAAAATAAAAAATTCTACCATGCACGCTGATCCCATAAATTCATATGACTGAGATTCTAATTTAAATCTGGTTGAACTTTCTTAAATAAAATGTTTGAATTTATTTATTTAAATTAACATAATATACAGATATATGGGTAAAATTTAGGGCTGAAATGGCAACGAAAGTGTCTTAAACCAGATGACATAAAAAAATAGGTTTCAGATTTATGCTTCCATATCATCTGCCAGCCTGGCAGCATAATTCCCAATCCTCTCGGCAGAAAATCTTTCATTTGAAGTGAGCTTCTGTTATGTGATCTTTTTCCCCCTGGCAGATGATGTGTTAAAAATGTACTATCTGGGAGATGGACCAGAGGCAGGTGCATAGGTTTTGATGTGGAAGCCTTGGCAGGTGTGACCCAGAATGGAATATATTCTCAGAGGGACCCACTGAGATCAGATGTTCACCAGAAAGACAATGCTCAAATTATTCTAACATGCATATAATTATTTCTTAACGTGGTATTGTGACCTTGCTGTAATTTGCACACCAGCAAATACATTTAAGCTATGTTAACAACATCTGACCTATAATGTTTCTGGATCTGTAAAAACATGAAATTGCCTTTCTAATCTTTTGTTGTACTTATGAAATTAGTGAAAGAGTAAGTGAGCTGCCTCCGTTAAAACGGAAACATGATAGTACCTAGAGTTACTTGCAATTTTCTGCCCAATAAAGTGCCGCTATTTAGGCGCTTTGCAACATGGTTTCATTTCTTCCTGCCCTCTTCTTCACAGTCTCTGTGATTTCCCTTTCCCAAACACAGGTCCCCTGTGCAGAACTCCCTCCTTTGACCTTAGACTTGACTTACCTCTATATTCCTACCTCATCTTTCTTTCTTTCTTTTTAAGTTTATTTATTTATTTATTTTTAGAGACAGAGCAAGTGAGGGAAGGGTAGAGAGAGAGGGAGACAGAGAATCCCAAGCAGGCTCTACACTGCCAGCACAGAGCCTAAAGCAGGGCTTGAACCCACGAAACCATGAGATCGTGACCTGAGCGAAAACAGTCTGATGCTTACCTGACTGAGTCACCCAGTCATCCATACTACTTTATCTTTCTTAATGTGACAGAGATTTTCAAGGTTTGGGACTTAACTGAAATTCTACCAGGTGTGTTGCTAGCATGGCACATGATGGGGATTCAATATACATTTTTAAATTAATAAAGGACTGTGTAAATGAAGAAAAACACTCACCATACTGCAAGGTAAGTTAGCCTCTCTTTTTGTTTTCCTTTTTACTCCTCAAGAATGTACCAGGGTCTGTTTATTATTCAAGCTAGGTGTAATACCCATTAGCAAAAAATATTATGAAATTACATGTGTTCTTATTTATATTTGCAAAAATAATTATAATAAACCCCAAATTATTTGTTATCCCATCATTAAGATTATATTTAAGGTCAACTGGGTGCATCAGTTGGTTAAGCTTTTGGCTAAGGTCATGATCTCACTGTTTCATGAGTTCAAGCTTCATCTAGGGCTCTGAGCTGACAGTGCAGAGCCTGCTTCGGATTCCCTCTCTCTCTGCCCTTCCTCACTCATGCTGTCTCTGTGTCTCTCAAAATAAATAAACTTTTTAATTAAAAAAATTAAATTATAGTTAAACCACTGGCAAAAAGTTTCAGTAGCTGTTAATAAATGACTGTGTAAAGAAGTTGTTGATAAAAGTCCTTGTTAGAATGCAAAGCACTAGAGCTTTATCTTTGTGATTAGTATAGAAATTCTTTTAAAGATCAGCAGATATTTGCATGTTATCAAAAAAGCACATTAATGTATACTTTTTTGTGTCTTTTCATCATAGTTAAGTTTCTGTTTACTAAAAAGGGCAATGTTTTTCTGTGACATTGAATAGATATTTAAACAGGCAACTTCCAAAAATTAATAACTAATAACTTTGAAACTACTTATGTGTTTGTAAGAAACAACATTTGTTGGCATGTTTGTTTTGGAGAATTGTGTTTATTTACATAAACTTGTATGACATGATTGTCAGGAGAAGTTGAATTTGCTCACTTATTTTGTGATAATTGACAGAGCTAATCATAACTTATTCAGTCAGTACATAAAAACTATGTGTCTTCTTCTCGATTAAGAATGTTTTCTTAGACAGCTGTTTTGCATAAAGCTTACCCAAATCAGAAATTAACACCTGACTTTTTTTTTTAAGGTTTATTTATTTATTTTCAGAGAGACAGAGAACATCAGCCCAGCAAGGACAGAGACAGAGGAGAGGGAAAATCCCAAAGCAGGCTCCATGGGGTCAGTGCACAGAGCCCAAAGGGGGCTCCAACCCAGGAAACCACATGGGATCATGACCTGAGCTGAAATCAAGAGTCAGTTGCTAAACTGACTGAGCCACTCAAGTGCCCTGCATCTGATGTTAAAGATAAGTTTTAAAAACCGCAAAACTCGCTCTTCCACAGTAGGGAATTTCAAGGTTTTTGTTGATGTTGTCAACAAAATATTAGATTTATGTGTCCAAAATGGCAACTAAATGTGTTATTTTGTTGGGGGACTTAAAATTCAACAATGAAACATAAACTTGAATATTCAAGATTAACAAAGACTCAAGTATACCAGTCTTTAACAGGCCTTTGGCAGCGTATCTCTTCTTTTCCCACTTATAATCAGTTTTAAAATGTTCTTCTCAGGGCGTCTGGGTAACTCAGCCGGGCAAGCTACCAACTCTCGATTTCAGGCTCAGGTTATGATCTCAAGGTTCATGAGATGTAGCCCCGCATCTGGCTCTGCACTTCAGCTTTGGATTCTCTCTCTCTCTCTGCCCCTCCCCTGCTCACTCTCTCTCTCTCTCTCTCTCTCTCAAAAAAATTAATTAAAAAAAATTAAAACACAATGTTCTGCTGCTGTCGTCTCATGTAATTCCAGCATCCCTCCCCCTTCTCTTGCCAATTTCTCACCATTCTGAAATCCAGAGTTGTGATGGGGAAGAACATCTGCATTCTTTTGCTTTCCCATGTTTACTTCTGTTTTATCTTTGTGTTTACTTTGTTCCTCCTGTTTTTAATCTCATGTCAGTGGGCCTGCTTAGATGTTCTTAGTAATTCTAGGACATGTAGAAAATATGGCTTATTCTGATTGGTCAACAGAATTAGAAAATTTGCAGCTCTTTCACGCTAAACATTTCTTAAAGGCCAGCAAGTGGTCCCTAGGAGTGTGAGCATTGCTATGCATTGAAATTCATGATATTACTAACTTATCAGTAGATGCTCTCCTCTTATGAGAAAGCAAGTAGTCATTGGATCAAAGAATATTAAACACAAAGGAGAATGTAGTGGCTTGGGTAATTTCTCTGTAAACATCTTTGTTGCAAGCATTTTTGCCATATAAGGAATTGGCTGTAAACCAACTTTGTCATAAAAGATAAAATAACGAAAAATAAGAGGCACATTTAAAAGGATGTAATGAAATATAAAAATTTCATAAAATTATCAAATTCTTCCTTTCTTAAAAGAGGTATTAGTTTTCCAAATCGTAGGATGCGTATTTCCAATTGAACTTTGTGTTGCATTGTGAAAGCTTTCTACACTGTTGTTCATTCTTGGCATTTTGTCACATGTGTGTTGATAGATGTTCCAGAGTTCTACGAGAAATGTGGGTGAAAAGCCAGTGCTGTAATGCATTCAGAGCTGAGTTTTGTTGTTATTGTAACTGATGTGTTATCATTTTATAGTATATTATAGTATGTAACCTGGATTTGCACTCTTTTATTTCATACTTCCAGTATGTTTTATTACCGTATTTTTTATCAAGACAACATATGGTATTCAACACCATTGTTTACAGACAAGGATATGTTATTTTGGGGTTTATTTTGCTTTTTTGTTTCATTGCTTTCATCAGTGTGTGCTTTCATCAGTTAGCTTGTGCAATTAACTTTCAAGCTTATATTGGAATTCTGGTATACTAAAATATAGATATTTAAATTATTCTATATTTGACAACTTTCTGATCTCTTATGTTAGACTACTAAACAACCATAATAGCAAGAGATACCTCAAAACCCTTTAAAAATTTTTTTTACTCTAAAAGTTTCATTGTATGGACTTTTTTTTTATACTCCACATAATCTATCAGACTGGGTGCTATGTCCAGACACTGAGGGGTCCAACTGATGAGGACCTGATATCTAAAGCTAGATTTGAGACAGTATGAGAGAAGAAATAGTGAATTGCAAGTAAAGCACAGTAATTCACAGGGAAGTTGTTGAAAAGTTTTACATTGGTCTTTTTGCCATTACATATTTTAATCTCCGTGCCTTTAGTGGCCTTGTGAACTTTTGCAATGTGTTTCCTATAGAGATGATGTTGCAGGATTTTTTACCAGAATACCTGGGGTTCGTTGTCTCAGTGCTTCAAAGAGTGAAGAGGTGGACACAAAATGAGCAGCCCGCAAAAGTTTATTCGAGGCAAAGATAAGAAAGGAAGAATAGTAGGTAAGCTCTCTTTACAGAGAGGGGACATTTGAAAGTGAATGCCCGAGGACTATAGGCAAGGGTCCTTGTTTGATAAACTTCTGGTCAGCCCTCCCCCTTCATTTCTTCCTTGGTCCTTCTCAGATTCTACCCTTATTGGCTTGATAGCTCAAGGTACCAGGTTGTTTCATTCTATGAGGTGTGGCCTATGGCCATACTTAGGTTATTTGTCAAATTTCTGAGGGAAACCTGAAGGGGGAGTAGGTGGAGACTGTTACATTCTCAAGAGGAACCTTATGTCTGAGGGCTTTGCTGTAGTCAGACACTCCCAACATTGTGCCAAAATAGGTGTTTTTCCTCACCCAGGGACCTCAAGTTCTAGTCTTTCCCTCACTGTCTACTGAATCTTATCTTCTCCTCTCATAATAATATGCAGAGTAGAAAATGGTGCCAAACTAACATTTGAGGTCCCTGAGGAGACACTGGTGCAGACACTGACCCCTGCCCAAGGAAATCGAGAAGGTAGAGAAAGCCTATGAGCTGCTTTGATGAGGGGTCCAGCAGAGTGCTGCTTCATGATATTCAGAATTGGGGGGACAAAGGGTACATGATGGTTTCCCATGGAGTAGACTTGTGCCTGTGGGAGAGAGAACCAGTGTGGTGTTATCTTGAGTCTTTTCTACTCATGCTACCAGATAAACAAGGAGACTTTGGGAGACAGTTTTTGAATTTAAGGTACCTAGAGAGACAAGCCCAAAAGACACACATACATGGAGCATGAAAACTTCCCACAGGAATAAAGAACTCTGGCTTTAAATACTTACATCATCAGAAAGGGGAAAACCAGCCGAGAACATTTAGCTCAAGTGACATTTTAACCTCTCCTATTCCTCTGCCTGGTCTCTAAACACTAGCATTGGAGAGACTTAGGAAGTTGGGAGAAGCAAGGCAAGAAACAGAAAAGCAGCTGTATAGCCCTTGTCCACAGCAAGATTCCAGCCTAAAGCATGACCAAGCAGGGAAAGGGAAAACATATATTTGGTCAAGTTTTCAGTTTTAATTATTACATGAGGCTAGACCCCCCCACTTTTTTAATTTAGACTATTTCTGACTTAATGTGATGGTGGGACTGTTTGTTACCTAAGAGTGAACAGAAAAGTTTTGGATTTGCTGGAGTTGAGATCTAATAACAGTAAGATCACCTCCACTGAATAGAATTTGATGGGATGGCAGAAGAAAATCAAATTGCATTTTGATGATAATCCATGCGTCATGTTTATTTAACATACCAGTTTCACATGCTTCTCCACTGTCTTTCTATGCTAGCCAGTAGAAAAATTTATCACAACACTTATTACTGATTTACTTGTCTGCCTCACTTAGAAGATGAATGATAAGATAGAAAGTCATTCTAAAGAAAAGCCAGTAATAGGAAAATAGTTACGCTTCATAGAAAGTTTTCTGTCAGGAATCAGGCTTGCTTGAAAGCAGGATGGAAACTCTGATCTGCAGACGTTTTTATTTGAAAAGAAAAAAAAAGCACATTTCTTGTATTTGTCAGAATGCAACAAAAAAGGAATTTTGAAACCATTGGCAGAAATATCTTTGTTTATTGTGTAAACACTTGCTAATACACAGCCTTTGCCTCAAGGGCTTCTTGAGCAATTGTTCTGCTCCCTTGTTTGAAATGCTCAAATCAGCAAGCATTCATCATTTGATCTTGTTATTTAAGTTATAGGGATAGTTATACCAGACTGATTTTCTTGGAAAGTTTTATGATCCGTATCAAACTTACTTTGAGTTTCAGTACTACTGACAACAACAAATAGGAAAATGGAAAAATTAATGATGCAAAGGCTTCAACATTATAAGCAAGTTATTACATGTCTAAATCATTCTGAATACTTGAAAATGGAACTGTTAAAAATGAAGAAACAAAAGGACTCTCTAGTTCTGAGATGAATTCATTTATTGAAATTCAGTAATATTCTTCTAAAGGAAATGCTGATCTTAAGTGAAGACATATCTGTTGTAGGTTGAATTCTCCAGGATTGGACACACTGAAATGGATTCAGGAGTGTAAGATGGTTATTGGTGATTAACACCAAGGAAGGGAGGGGGAAGGAGCACTATTAGGCAGAGGAAGAAGTTAAACTGCAATACAGTTCTGATAAAAATCAACCCTGCCAGAAGCTCTAGAACATGTACTGGCCATCAGATTGCCTAAAATTACAACAAATGGTTAAGCAATTTTATCTCTATCTTGCTTGATCAACAGATAAGGGCCATTTGGGGAAGGACCTGTCATTTGTTGGCAGTTGGCTACAGCTATGGCTGACCCTAAAGTGGTTGACAACTGGAAGGCTGTTTGCTGACCACCCTCTTTGCATCTGGCCATCCTTTTTTGATGAGGAGTAGGCTGTGCATTTATGCATCGACTGTATTATCTGCTACAAGTTTTGTATGCAGTAAGCTTAGCATAGACACATATTTACTGAAGATGTTTCTGTGTATTCAGCATTTAAAATAAGTGAGTATATATTCAATGAGAATTAAATCTTACTATTTAAAAGCATTTACCTGAGGATTATTCAAGAAATGTGCAGATAAATCAACCTCCTCTAGCTCCCTAAACTTGAGGTGTTCATGACTTGATGATATAGTTGCTCAATGAAAAAAAAATTGTAAAGATAGAAATTTGTAAAACATTGAATATTGAGAGTATAATAGGTATGAGCCATTGCTATCATATAACATGACATATGGATTCTAAAAGTTATCGTGTTATGCAAAATAGCACAATAAAAACTACATGCCTTGTGGAAAAAATTGAATTAGGGACACAACACTCAAAAACTTCATCAATGACACATTACTATGGTCTGAATGTTGTGCCCCCTCCCCCAAATTCGTATGTTGAAATTCTGACCTTCAGGATGAGAAGATGGGATATTTAGGAGATGATCAGATCATGAGGGCAGAACCCTAGATTAGTGCTCTTCTAAGAGACCAGAGGCAGCTCCCTTGTCCCATCCACCATGTGAAGACACAAGGAAAGGTGGCAGTGGGGAACCCAGAAGAACGCTTTCACCAAAACCCAACCCTGTTGTCACCCTGATCTTAGACTTCCAACCTCCAGAGCTGTAAGAAATAAATTTCTGTGGTTTTGTAAACTACTTACTCTCTGGCATTTTGCTATAGCAACTCCAATGGACTAAGACTCGAGTGTGCACACGCACACACACTAGAAGATGGGCCATGAGGAAAACATCAACACAGTTTACTGAAGTGAAATTGTTAGGAAATGCACAAATACTGTAACGAATATGGCACTTTACCTGGAAAAAGGCCGGAAGTTTGCTTGTGGAAGTGGTCATAGGATGGGTTGAAGCTTGTAAATTATAGTTGGGGTAGAAGATTATCTGAGATCAGATAGAAAGTCAGTGTGTTTGGGATGGGAGATGTTATTTTTGCATGACTCAGTTCAGCTAGGTGCACTTGTATGCATTCACCAACTGTTTCTCATGGATGAAATTATGTATGAACAAGCTCAAAATTTGTTTTATGCTCAAATTGTTCCCATTAATGGAATAAATTTGCATTTCCAAAACAAACCTTATAGCAGAATGACTGTACTTTTAAGACATGTTGTTTCCTCTTTGTTCTTTAATGGGAAGACATAGGTAATAAAATGTGCTAGATGTTTTCACTTAACAGCCATTTAATCATCTTATCTCATTCAGTTTTCTGGGCAGCCTTAAGAGGTAAATGTTATTGTCTTCACATTTATAGATAAGGAATAAACTGAGAGCAGTTAAGGAAATTTCCAAAGGTATTACAGTCCATCAGTGGTGGGGCAGAAATAAACTCAAATCTGTCAAATTATATATAAAGCCCATGTTCATTGTGCAGATTATACTGTCTCCATTATTTAAACAAAGTGAAGTATGAGACAAAAGTGGTAATTTAAAAAAAATTTCCACTTGTATGGCTCTACATTTTAATGCAATAGGTAACTATATTTTCATGCAGTATAAACATTAGCAAACTGTCATAATTGTTATGTTTTTTTATGTTTATTCTTAGCCATTTCCAAAGAAACCACTATTTCCGTGAATGACATTAAATATTTTTCTGCTGGAAATGCTTTTCCTTATCTACCTAATTTACATAACTCTTAAAAGAAAATGAAATCATAATAGAAAATCTATGGAATTGTAAAAAAGAAAAAGTCTTGAATCACATATATACATTTCTGTTCAGTTTTCAGACATTACAGAGTAGTTGTATATTACACCAAAAAACACTATAAATAGGACAATTTAAAACCCATCATTAATATAGCTCAAATGACTTGCAAACTTCTTAATTTGTTCTTTCTCATAATCTAGCCTATGAAATATAACATCACTAGTTTACAGCTAGCATCATTCCTTATATGCCTATGTGCGTGATTTTAAGAAATTTTAAAGCACTCACTACTCTTCATTCCTTTTGATTCCATAAATATTTGAGACCATAATTGTGTCATCTCATTTGCTGCAGAGCCATGTCACAATCATAGAAAACATTTCTTTCCTCCATATATTAAAGAACTTGCTAAAACATATGCCGTTTCCATAAGTTCCTTGCTCCTCCAAAAAGCAGAAATTACAGCTGGATGAAGTGTGGGGTCATTTTGAGTATGCAATATCAAGTGTACAACTGAGACTTCTTGTCCCAAAAATAATTTTAAACACCTGACAACTATAATATCCTAATTGATAGATTCTCCTGAACAAATGTGCATATAGAGGTATTTTTATTTTATTATTATATTTGTTTCCTTAGAAATAAAAATACCCTGCGAATGATTAATCTATTAAGTGTCTATAAGCCATTACTATCTTTGTGTGCATATATTTTCACATATCTCTGTGTCTCTCTTTTCATGTGAATTTATGTTTCTGTATTAACATGCATATGCATAATAACCATCATACAGATACACACTCTGCTTTTCATCTGTTACATAATGATAGTCTTTTAGGTCAGTATATTTTCGTATACAACATTGCTTCTACAGGCTGAATATTATTCCATTGTATGGAAACCTTATAATTTTTAAGAAAGTCTGTATTTTGACAGTACCTCTATTTTTAAATTAAAAAAATTTTTAATATTTGTTTATTTTTGAGAGAGAGCATGAATAGGGGAGGGGCAGAGAAAGAAAGGGAGACACTGAATCCAAAGCGGACATCAGGCTCTGAGCTGTCAGCCCAGAGCCCAACACAGGGCTTGAACTCACGGACGGTGAGATCATGGCCTGAGCTGAAGTCTAATCCTTAACTGACTGAGCCACCCAGGCACCCCATAAGTTTTTAAATATTTAGAACAATACTATGAAGGACAACCAAAACTATAAATGTGCACAAATGAATTCATACTCTTCTTAGGCTAAATACATGGAATTTTTAGGTCAAAGGGTGTAGTGTGCACTCCTTATGACATTTGCAATTATTTCTGAAAAGGTTCACCATAATTGGAACAAATACATTCTTATAAAAATGGACTTCATTCTGTACTTAATAACCAATAATAGGTACATTTTTAAAAGTTATATGCATTCCTTGATTGTTTATTTTATGTGATTCTTTTTTTGCCTGTTATCTATTTTTACATTGAAATTTCACCTATTTTTCTCATTGTTCTTTTGCTAAGTTGATGTTTTTCTAAGTTAGTCTGTTTGAATTTGCCTTTGCTAAGCATTTCATGTAGATGGAATAATAAAATCTGTGATCTTTGTCACTTCCTTTACTAAGTGTGTTTGCAGGGTTCATTCTGTTGTAACATGATCACTACTTCATTTCTTTGTATTGCCAATAGTATTCCATTGTATGCATATCCCACATTTTGGGTTTTGTTCATCAGTTGTTGGGTATTTGATTTTTTTTCTCCACTATTTATTTTGAGACAGAGAGGGAGAAAGTAGGGGAGTGGCAGAGAGAGAGAGGGAGAGAGAGAGAGTACCAATTAAGCTCTGCACTGTCAGTGCAGAACCCAATGTGGGGCTTGATCTCATAGACCATGAGATCATAATCTGAGCCAAAACCAAGAGCCAGCTGCTTAACTGACTGAGCCCCCCAGGCACCCCTTTCCTGTACTTTTTAATTATTATGAATAATGCTGGTATGAACATTGGTGTGCAAGTTTTTGTGTGGAAATATGTCTTCATTTTTCTTAGGTAGTATATACCTAGGAGTGAAATTGCTGGATCACATCTATCTTCCACTTTTTGACAAAGCACCAAATTCTTTTCCAAAGTGTGAATGACTCTTCAGTTTCTCCATATCCTCATGGAAATATGTAATTGTCATTTTTTTTTTTTTTTTTGCCATCCTAGTGCATGGGAAGTAGTATCTCATCAAAGTTTTTGATTTGTGTTTCCCTACTAAGGATGTTAATCATTGCTTCATGTGGTTAGAGGCCATTTGTATATCTTCTTTGGAGCAACGTCTATTCAAATCCTCTGACCATTTTTAATTTGGGTTATTTGTCTTTTTATATTGAGTTGTGACCATTGTTTATATTATCTGGATACAACTCTCTTATCAGGTATGTGATTTGGAAATTTTCTCCCATTCAGTGGATTGTCTTTTCACTTTTTTTTTTATGATGCCTTTTGAAGCACAAAGTTTAGCTTTGATGTAGTCCTATTTATGTTTTCTTCAGTTCCTTGTGTCCTAAGACACCATTGCCTAACCAGGTCAGGAAGACTGCCACCTATGTTTTCTTCTAGAGTTTTATAGTTTTAGTTCTTACATTTAGGTCTATGAACAATTTTGAGTTGTTTTCATATGTAAAGTAGGAATTCAACTTTATTTGTTTGCATATGGATCTTCAGTTGTCCCACCACCATTTGTGGAAGAAACTTTTCTTTCTCCAAGGAGCTGTCTTTACACACTTGTTAAAAATCAGTCGACCATAAATACAAGTGTTTATTTGTGGACTCTAATTTCTATTCTGTTGATCTCTATGTCTATTTATGGCAGTACCATACTGCCTTGATTACTATAGCTTTGTAGTAATTCTTGAAACAGGGCTGTATGATTATTCTGACATTGTTCTTTATAAGATTGTGTTGTCTATTCTAAATAGCCTTATGAAATTTAGGGTCAATATGTCAATTCCTACAAAAAAAAAGCAGCTGGGAATTTGAAAGAAATTGGGTTGAATCTGTAGATTGATTTGGGGATTATTGTCGTCTTAATAATGTGAAGTTTTCTGATCGCTGAGCACAGGCTATTTATTGAGGTCTTCTTTAATTTCTTTTAACAATGGTTTTTAATGATTTTCAGTGTATAACATACCAAAGTTGTACCATCTAGAAAGATGTCTTTGTTGGTCACAGACTAATAAAGAGATTGTTGTGAGATCATTATCTAGCTTCTTTAAGCTTTGGCTAGAAAGTAAAATATACCATTCTGTCCACAGCTTATTAGACATAGCTGTTGGATGACCCTACCTAACAGCAAGGGCCTGGGAAATGGGAGAGAATGGATGGAATGCTTTCTGAGCACCTCTATCTCTGACACAAAGCTGATATAAGAAGGAAAGAAACATCAGGCTTTATTGCTATGTGGGGAGAAGGGGGAGAAAGAGATGAGAAACTGCATTTATTCTAGCATTTGTGTAAAAAGAGAGTTATGTGCATAGATGTGTTTGACTTTGTGTGGTACACAAAAACTGGTAAGTATATTTGCCTCTAGGGAGGTAAACTTGAGAACTGTGGGATAGGACTGGATATGATATTTATTTTTAGTTTTATACCATATTTTACTTTTTGAACTTTGTGTATTTCATCATAGCAAGCAACATAAAAAAAATTAAAACCTGATATTGTTTTCATTAAAATCAGAAACAAGTAGTGAATACATAGAAACATTTAATATTATTGGAGAAGTTTGATATAACAATACTAGAAGGGAAAATATATTAATAAATACAAATAATTGAGAAGAATATGCTTTTATGTGTAGAAGATATGATGGATTTCCCAGGGTTGCCTGGGTGGCTCAGTTACTAAGTATCTGACTCTTGATTTCAGCTCAGGTCATGATCTCATGGTTCATGAGTTTCAGCCCAATGTCAGGCTCTGCACTGACAACGTGGAGCCTGTTTGGGAGTCGCTTTCTCTCTCTCTCTCTCTCTGTCACTCCCCTATCACGCTCTCTCTGTGTCTCTCAAAATAAATACATAAACTTAAAAAGAAGAAGAAGAAGATATGATGGATTCCCAGAAGAAACAGACTCAACTATAGAGAACAAAGTAATGGTTACCAGAGGGGAGTTGGGTGGGCAATGGATTATATAGGTGATGGGGATTTAGGAGAGCACAAAATCCATGTATAATAACTCTAATGAGATTTCGATTTACATAAGCCAAATACATACAAATGCCATACTTGAATTTGTAAAATGAAAAAAGTCTATTAAGAAAGGTTCCATGTAGACTATATATCTTATCATAATAAAAGATTTATATGAAATAAAAATATCCAAACTATATTTATCTTTTTTCACTAAATAAATTGAAATCAACTCATTGCATTATCATAGTATTTTATTTAATTTAACTATAGCAAAAATCAAAATAACTTTTTTAAAAATAATATAAAGTATTTAGAGATGTTAATGTTGCCTTTGAATTTTTTGGAAACCTTCATTTTGCAACTAAGTGCCTGGGTGGCTCAGTCAGTTAAGCCTCCGACTTTGGCTCAGGTCAATTTCTCGCAGTTCATTGGTTCAAGCCCCACATTGGGCTCTCTGCTGACAGCTCAGAGCCTGGAGCCTGCTTCAGATTCTGTGTCTCCCTCTATCCCTCCGCCACTCACACACTCTCTCTTTCTCTCTTTCTCTCTCTCTCTCTCTCTCTCTCAGAAATAAATAAACATTGAAAAAAAATAAAGTAATATTTGAGAAAGTCATATCATATCTTTGGTCTTTAAATTCCAGTTAAAAAAAAATAAAAAATCTATAACTCCTGCTTCTCTGCCATACGTAATAAAGAAATATCAATAGTAAAGAATCAACAGTACAGAATCAGATCCCTATATACATGTAGTCCCTTTAAGTCAAAGGTGGACACACAAGGTAGTAAGGAAAGAACGATCTTCCAATAAATACTGTTAGGTCAAGTGGCATCCTATATTAAAAACAAAAATAAATTCCTATCTTATATCATACATAAAATTGACTTCAGAGGAATTGCAGATTTAAGTGTGAAAAATAAAACAATAAATATTTTAGAAGAAAACATGAGAGAATATCTTCAAAACCATATGGTGTGCCATATTTTCTTAAATAGAACAAAGCTTTAATTATAACCCAAATAAAAATTTTTAGACTACATTAAGATCAACTCCCTCCAGGGATGCCTGGGTGGTTCAGTTGGTTAAGCACCTGACTTCGGTCATGAACTCGTGGGCTGTGAGTGTGAGCCCTGTGTGGGGCTCTGTGCTGAGAGCTCAGAGCCTGGATCCTGCTTCAGATTCTGTCTCCCTCTCTCTCTGCCCCTCCCCCACTCACAATCTGCTCTCTCTCTCTCTCTCTCTCTCTCAAAATAATAAATAAACATTAAAGAAAATTAAAAAATAAAGATCAACTCCCTCCATTAAGAGTGTGAATAAGCAGCCCACAGGGTGAGATTATTTGTAATACATATCCTTGTAAATGACGTGTCAGAATATGTATAAAAAACCCTTGGAAATAAGTAAAGGAAAGAAATCCAATAGAAAATCAAGCAGAAGATATAGATGAGCACTTAAAAAAAAAAGATACTCAAATGGCCAACAGACATATGTGTTTAAATTCATGCATCCTCAAAAAATTATAAAATGTAACTACAATATGTCACTATTAATATCAAACAGAAGCCAATGCCAAATGTTGGTAAAGTTGTGGAAACATAAACTGACAAAATGACTTTGAAAACCATTTTGGCACTATTTACTGGCAGTGATCATTTGCATACGCTGTTGCTCAGCAATTCCACTAGTAAGTATGTACTCCACAGAAATATGTACATACACTAAATAATAGAATGCTTACAGCAGCACAGCATAATATAGAATAGCTAAAAACTGAAACTACCAGCAGTAGAATGGATAAACATGTGTGGTATATTCACACATGGAACAGCAATACAGGATGAGACTGAGCATACTGTGACCGCCTTCACTGGTATAGCTGAACCTCACAAACACAGTATTGCATGAAGGAAGTCATATCTGAAAGAATTCATGCTGTCAGAATCATTTTGCATATAGTTCAAAAACAAGAAGAATCTTCATTATACTAAAAATCAAAAAACAGTTTAGCTTTATTATGTGATTGCCTGTCTGGGAGTCCCAGTCAAGTTGTTGCTTGCTCTGGCTTCTGGTCACCTGGATGTGTCCAGTTTATGAAAAGTCACCCAGCTCTACCCTTGTAACTTGTGCACTGTCCTTTATATACCTTATTCTTCAGTAAAACGTTAAAAATATATTAAGTCTGACTAAAAAATATGTTAAGAAGTCTGGCTCAGAGCTGTTTTGGAATATATTTCCTGCATTAACCTAGTTAGTCATGTAGAGAGAGGTACTAGAAGATTCCAAACCAAAAAACGAAAGGGGAAAGAAACACTTGGAACCACACTCTGCTGAGAATAATACAAATTTTCATTTCCTACAGTGAGATTAAGTGGAAATATTTGTCTCAAATTAGCCCACTATCTTTTTTAGAAGAAAATTTTAAAAGTAAGAAACTTAGCATTTCAAGCTTTCTTATTGATTCATAAATCTTTATGCATTTTCTAAGTGCTGGTGCCATCTTTTCATTAGCTGTACCGTGTCTGCAGCAAGCCCATCCATCAGGACAGCAGATGTGCGTACTGTGAGGCATTTAAACAATGTTCAAAATGTAGGAAGATAAAGCATAAATAAGTAGATAAGACTTGTTATATCAGGGTTCCTACATCAAAACAGTTTTTTTGAACGGAAACGGTTCTTAATAATAATTTCATATCCGAATCTATGGGAAAAATTCCATTTACCGTACCTGCTATGGGTATGAATTTTCAATCTGACTTTCATATTAAGGCTGCAGTGAACAGATTCTCTGTAAAGATGAACCCAATAATTCATTTCTTGGCCCTGTCGTAAAAACCCTGTCCAACTTGACTGAACTCAAAATAGCAGTCACTTGCCTGGTAATCTGTATTCACTGTTATGTGATGTATAGGTTTTGCTAAGTCTGATGGCTCACTTAGGTCAGTAATCCTGGCTTTACATTTCAACTGCTAATAATGCTATGAAATTGAATGAAAACAGTCTTTCAGATCCAATCTGGAGTAAATAGATGTAGGGATTTTCTAAGTCTCCTTAGGCATTTAAATTCAAGTTACATCAAAAACTCATCAATATTTTCTATTCTAATAGTTATTAGTTTATGAATAAGGTTTGCCATCAGTTCCTTCATTTTTTCAAGAGCAACTCAGCAAAATAAATTCTTTGAATCTCATATTTTCTTTAAAGGATTTCTAGGCATTTATAATCAAGGAATCATGATTCATTTTAAAACTACTGGGAGATTAAACAATTGGAATTTAAAATGTTAATTTCAGCAACTAGAAAACTATACTAGCTTCTTAATGTGTTATCTTGACAAGGAATATACTAGGCAAATGTAATAAATCTGTGCCCCTACAAACATGATTACTGGGGCGCCTGGATGGCTCAGTCGGTTAAATGTCCAACTTCAGCTCAGGTCATGATCTCACAGTTTGTGAGTTCAAGCCCCACATTGGGCTCTGTGCTGATAGCTCAGAGCCTGGAGCCTGCTTCCGATTCTGTGTGTCTCCTCTCTTTCAGCCCCTCCCCTGATCACTCTCTGTGATCTCACAGTTTGTGAGTTCAAGCCCCACATTGGGCTCTGTGCTGATAGCTCAGAGCCTGGAGCCTGCTTCCGATTCTGTGTGTCTCCTCTCTTTCAGCCCCTCCCCTGATCACTCTCTGTGTCTCTCTCAAAATAAATAAATGTTTAAAAATTTTTGAAAACAAACTAATGATTACTGATAGCATATGATGAACAGTAGCCCATGTTTTTTACATGCTGGTCAAATTTAAGTTATATCTGAACTATTGGATGGTCCAAAGCCTATCATGGTTTTTCTATCTCTGTGTTTTTGCACATTCATATTTTTCTGTCTTAATTGCCCAAACAATACCTTTTAGCCCAAATCCTAATTACCTTTTCCTTCCTCAGTTGCCTCCATTTCAATGAAAAACATTATCACTCACCAATATTAAAAAAAAAATGAGGGTGACCATACCTCCTTGTCCAGGTATAATTGTTAATACTACCAAATTTTCCCTTCAAAAGTGGCCCATTTATATGCCAACTTATATGGCAACATAATCATCTATGATTATCCCAGTAATGATCATTGTGTTCTGTGCATATTATTTATAAAATGTATGTGGAATCCAGCCTCTTCTCTCCATCTCTCCTGCCGTCATTCTAGGTCTGCTACCAGACACCTGGGACAGTTTCTAGCTACACTTTCCCCCTCTGCCCTTCAAATCTTTTGTCTAAACAGTAGATCTAGTAATCTTCTTAAAGCAAAGCAAATGCCTATTTTTAGTTGTTTTTATTGCTCTTAGAATGAAATCTAAACTCCTTACTCCAAGTCCCTATCTGACCTCGTCTTGGCCTACTTCTCTGGCCTCACAAGAAACGAGCAAGGTGTGTTTCAGAAACCTCATCCTTAAGGGTTTTGTGTCACCATTTAAGAGGTCTTTGCTGTTCAAAAAATCTAAAGAGAGTCCCTTCTTATTCTCTATCATATTGCCATATTTATTTCTGTCATAATTCTTATAACAATTGGGCAAAAATAGTTTTTGCTCTTTTTTTTTCTGTTTCATGAGAACATATAGTAGTATTTTAAGCAACCAGCAATTATATTTCAAACACCTAATTTCCCCTGTACCTCTTCCAGGTAATGGAGTATGGTGAGGAAGGCAGGTGTAATCTTTATCCTCAATACACATATTCCAGTGTAATTAAACTGACCTATATTACAAACACCATAAAGTAGAGTAGTGAATTAAAGCAAGACCAAGGAGAAATCCTGTGCTTTCACTGTAGTGCTCAGAGAAAGTCTCAATGAGAAAGTGCTATTAGATGTAAGACTTATACTATGAGTCAAGAGAGCTCTATCAAGAGACTCGCAGGGAAAAAGAGAGATATTGAGAGAGAGAGAGAGAGAGAGAGAGAGAGAGAGAGAGAAAGAGAGAGAGAGAGCTGCAAGGAGAAGGAAAAACTTGTACAAAGCCCCTACAGCCAGAGTGCACTTGGCATTTTAAAAATAGAAAGACAGTGAGTTTGATGACCAAGTGAATAATTCATTCGATATTTCATATAATTCAGTAGATGTTTATAAAACATCTGCTGTATGCCACTGCTTGCTCTAGGCTTTTGGGAAACATCAGTAAACACAATGAGGAAAAATCTCTATCCCTGTGAACTTTACAATAAAAGAGTAAATTATGATATTTAATAGCAAGATAGCTAGGTATTTTAAAATCAGTAATTTCTAGTATCATTTCTGATCCTCAAAGAGAATTAAGTTTTTAAGTTATAACATATTGAACAGCCTTCACGTGTCACCTAAGGAATTAGGGAGGACCGTAAGCCTAGAACACAGATTGACTTGGATCACTAGACGATCATGTCATTTTAAAGGAATGAGCCATTTCTTACTATATGAGTTGTGTTTCCTGAATTGTCAAATCTAATTTTATGTTCACCAGTATGCTGAACTAACTATTTTTTACCATTCTAGTCATATTGTCATTAAAGGAAATGGAACGTAGCCTAGCATGCTGATTTCTGTGACTTTCTAAGGGCTAAGAAACCAGAGACAGTTCTAAGTTCATTCTTTTTCACAGAAGTAGACAAGTAATAATGTTATCTAAAGGCCAGATACCTATTGAAGAGGCCTGCAAAAGAAGAATTTTTCACTTCAAAGATCAGTGAAGGAATTTACCTTAGGCCTGTTCCATTTATGATACTGTTATTCCTTTCCTTAATGCCTTAGTGCTTTAACCAAAGGCTAATTAAATATAGCTAAATACCCTGTTGTTTCCATAAGAAAAATATGACCTGTTTTGTTTGGTTTTTGGAGAGGAGGAAATTTTAGTGGCAAGACCTGAAACCCTTTAGGCCAGAGGTTATTACCCATTGGTCACAGCATTTTTTAGCCTGCACAATATAAACTCAGACAATGCTTTGTTTAGATGTTATTTATCTAATTGTAGGCACCCATATTTTGTATTTCAGCCCAAAATAGATGACTATCTTGCAGCAGGAGAAGGGACATTGCTCTGTATTTTATACAGAATGTTGTCTAAAATTACCCTTTTGATTAAAATTTTATCTGAATTAAAATCAGCATAAAGTATCTTCTCACTTTCTATTATGTTCTGATATAATCCTATCTTTCTAAAACTGTGAGAATAGTTTGAGTAACATGCTGATCAAATACCTGAAGTGTGTAACCCTTTAAAGACATGATGTTTTGTTAAGGTAGCTTCTAAAAATTACAATTTGGTTTTAGGTTATATTAGTAGATATATAGTATTTAGTATAAAGAAGGTAATAATCCTGATCTACTGTTCACTAGTCAGGTTTCCATTGTAGTATCATGTTCAGTTTTGAAGACTATTCTCTGTGGTATTTAATTTTATGTGTCAACTCAAATGGGCCATGGGATTCCTAAATATTTAGTTAAACTGTATTCTGTGTATGTCTGTGAGACTGTCTCTAAGTAAGAGTCACGTTTGCTTCTGTAGAATGAATAAAGCAGATTGCCTTCCCCAATGTGTGTGAGTGTGTGTGTGTTGGGGGGGGCAGATTCAGGGGGCTTCATCTAATCCATTGAAGACCAAATAGAACAAAAAAGGCAGAAGGGAGAATTTGCTTTCTTTGCCTGATTGTCTTTGAGCTGAAACATTTGTTTGCTTCTGCCTTTGGACTTGGACTAAAACTATATTGACTTTCTGGGGTCTCTAACTTACAGACCTTGAGACTTCTCAAAACTGCATGAGCCAATTCCTTATAATAAACTATATTTATCACTATATCTCTTTATCTATCTGTCTAATCTCTGTAATTTATTGGGTTTGTTTATTTGGAGAACACAGATTAATATACTAAGAGTGGCATTGGTAAAATAGAAGTTATGTATAGGATATGTTCAGGATGGTTATGGAGTATATTAATTATGAAAGTCTAGGCTAGAATAATATACAGATCCAAAAACTGTATAACTATTTCAACATAATAGTTTAGCTCTCATAAGAGTTCAAGTTGATTTAAAGATATGAATCGTGTTTAGTTCCATATATTCATTTAGAGTCTCAGTTTTATAGGGCGGTACTGTTTTCAGTTATGTGGGGGCCACAGTCAGCTTAGGCATTTCTATCTCAGGCAAGCAGAGAGGTAAAACAAAAATGCAAGCATAGACTCTCATGAGTCTAGCAGTAGAGACAAACTCCAGAAATCATAGAACATCAATGAGAGGTTTCTCTGTTTTGTACTTGGGAAAGGCTCCACAGATGATGCAGAAGTTGAGCCTGATACTGAAGTAAAGTAACCTGCTTCATGGGACTTGCTCAGGGAAGTTTCATAACCTTTGAAGTCAGACTCAATGTAGGGCACCTGGGTGGCTCATCGGTTAAATGTCCGACTTCAGCTCAGGTCATGATCTCACTGTTAGTGGGTTCGAGCCTCACATCAGGCTCTGTGCTGACAGCTTGGAGCCTGGAGCCTGCTTCAGATTCTGCGTCTCGCTCTGTCCCTCCCCAACTCACGGTCTGTCTCTTTCTCTCTCAAAAATAAAATAAACATTAAAAAATTTAAAAAATCAAACTCCATATGATTCTTATAGATATGAATAACTATAGCTATTGTATCAGTTTTTTACTTTCTGTTAAATCTTTTGTGACTCATACAATGTCTCTAACATAGGTGTTTTGAAGAAACATTTGTCTAGAGTGTTCTCATGTCTCACTATCTCCTAATTCATTCACACAAAATTCTGTTCCATCTGGTGACTGCTACTTGCAATCCAACAGGAGACAGATGCTTCTATCTCCTAGGTAGATAGCACCTCAAATCCTTATTCTCACAGATGAAATAATTTTAGTATAAATTACCAAGGGTTTCAGTGATGTCCATCAATCTCTTCCTTACGGGTTTTTGTAAGTAACTTATTTGGAAAATTTCTGATTGAGGATGATATAAAAGAATTACGTAATGGATAAATAAATAATTAATGATAAATGAATGACAATGGGATATATTACAAATTCCCAGGATTTAGAACAAAGACAAGGGAGCACTGAGTTAGTAAATAAACAGCAATGGCAAACTAAAAAAAAGTCTTCTTTGTTAGGAAACATGCTACATGTCGGAACATCTTATCAGATAAATATATGCTGAATAGAAGTTAAAAAAAAGCATACTAGGCTACTGAACTTCTATTTGCCTCATTTTTACAGAAAGCAATTGTGAGTTGATTCCAGCCTACATTTGAATAATGTTTGCAGTTAATTCTCCCCTGGAAAGTTTGGGGCTGTTTTTTTTTTCTTCCTGAAGAAAACTACAGGTTATTAGTGAAATTTCTGGTACTATTGGCTTCAAGTTATTCTCTGTCGGCTGCCTCATAGACATGCTGTCCTTCATTTATGCAGATGGCACGGATGACCCACTATCAGTAGGATATTGCATCAATTAATGGCACATAATTGAGAAATAACAGATTGGGGTTAGGGGTTCAGTCCGTGAGTAGAGAGCAAAGTTTTCCCAGTCAGGAGTATACTGGCCCATATGGAAATTAAATATGTGACCTTGACTTTAATACCACCAGGATCTAATTGAGTTAACCATCTCTGTCACACAATGTCGTATAAATAACTAATATTCTTGTCATTATCACCCCATGATATCTGTTAATGTTATAAATCTCTAAGTTTCAGTATTCAAATAATACTGTTTCCACGATGACATTTCTGATGGTACATTTTTTTTTTACATAGTACAGACTTAGTATTGTCCTGGCACTACTTTAAACTTTTTAAAGTTATAATTGTTAAATAACACATTAAATTAAAATTTATAATTTAAACAGACTGCTTAAAAGACAATTATAGAAAGTACTTCTAAATTCTAACTCATAAGAGGTAATGCATAATGGTTGCTTGTTAATAAAATAATAGCTGTCTCATGTTGGGTTTTAAGGACACATAACACTATTATCTTCTCATTGACGTTCAGGAACCAAATGAGGAATAAGACATAGGAGTCACGAGTAAAATTCCCACATAGGGGTGATCATGCCAAAATGCATTTTTCTATAGACAGGCCAATTCAAAAGAGAGAGGATGTAGAAAAGACAGAAGCAAAGAAGCAGAGTTTCTTCACTCACCCTCACCAAGTGGAGTGAGGGATGAGGAAAAAATTCATATTCCTTGTCCTGAATTCCGTTACCAAGGAAACCTGGAGAATAGAGGGTCTCTTGCTCGAAACATCATACTCACCTTCTCACAACGCATGTTTGATAATATGATAAACTGTTTACAGGGGTGGCCTCACATTGTCTTCCAGGTACGTCATGGGTCAGCTATTATTATTTCCAAGAATAGAAGAGAGATCAGAGACCCAAAGAAGTCAGTTAATTTTCTCAAATATCAAGTGAGAGGTCATGATTCTGAATTCAGGGCCCTCTGATTCCAAAGGCTGTTTTCTTTGTTTCTATAATCTTCTGCAAATAAATTATTATATATGATAGCAGCAGCCAGATGCTGGCAGATGGAGTAAAAATATTTCTTCTTTTTGAATGATTTTGTAACTTTAGATTTGCAGAAATATATTTAAAGCTGCTAATAAGTTTTATAAGTGCAATCTCCAGCTCCCTGTCCCTATTTCATGTCACTTTCCATTTTCATGTCACTTTCTCACATGTAGGAGATCCAAATACAGGTCTAGGAATCATGTGTTAGAGAAAATAAACTCATTTCTCCCACCATCAGTATTGCTTCAAATACTTACTCTACATACATTATATGCAAATGCTACTATCTATCTATTGAACTATCTATCATCATCTATCTAATCTATCATTATCAAGCTATAGCATTTTTTTGAAGTCTGATCTTATTTGTTACTATCAGAAAATCTCATTTTTGACTGGACTCAGACTAGAGGTAGAAGCTCTCAGAGAGGAGAGCCACCATCTCTTGGGATTCTGTTCCTGGTGTTTTAATTTGGCCTCCTTGATTCACTTGACCAAAAGTTTAGCATATTCTGCAGACTCTTTTTTATTTTTATTAGTACATTGTTTCTTCAGAGCAATAGGTCAACATTTGTGTTGGAGGACACACCAAGTAACAGGACACTGTGTCTTCCGTGCTTTGGTTCTAGGTTTCTTTTTTTTTTTAATGTTTTTTTTAATTATTTATTTTTGAGAGAGAGAGAGAGAGACAGTATGAGCGGGGGTGGGAAGGCGTCAGAGAGAGAGAGAATCACAGAATCCAAAGACAGGCTCCAGGCTCTGAGCTAGCTGTCAGCACAGAGCCTGACGCAGGGCTCGAACCCACGAACCGCGAGATCATGACCTGAGCTGAAGTCAGACACTTAACCGACTGAGCCACCCAGGTGCCCCGGTTCTAGGTTTCTTATCTTCTTGGTTTAGGGGCTTTCTCACAACATACTGGCAGACATCATCTTCTTTAGAGAGATTGAAAACTTTGCATATTCTTCTAGCTCTTTGGGTCCCAGGTGATGAGACACAGTAGTATCAGTGAGTCCAGGAATATCCTTCTCCCCTTTTTTTTACAATGACCAATTTGAGAACACTGAGACTGGCACCCACAATGCAACCTCAAATAGATTTGTGCTTTCTTTCCCCAGTCCTCCTTGGTCTGTAGCAGGAATGACCCTTACTCAACAGCAGGTAGACACTGCCATGGGCCAAGACACCCTGCTTCATGGGGAAACCTTATTTGTCATTGCCACCACTAATTTAGACCATGTAACCCTTCCATTCTTTACCCAGAACATCAGCAGCAAGTTCTGTGGGTATACCCTTCCCATAAATGGTAGCTATGAACAGAAGATTTGTGTTCATCATCTACTTTAATGAGTTTCTGGCAGTGAGTAGCTAGGAGAGAGATATTCAGCTTCATCCTAAAGCAGCCTACTGTCTCTAAGGTGCCATGAAAAAGAGCAAGCTATCGCATTTAAACATACCTTTGGCAAGAGCTTAGCTTTTGTGATCAAGTAATTCTGTTCAACACTTGTGATATTACTGGTATCCATTTTGACTGGTAATTTGTGCAATCTAGAATTTCTTAGTAACTTCAGTCTAAAAAGTCTGTGTTTAGGTAATCCTACCACTGGGTTTTCAACTAAAGTTGTGTTTTTTTTTATAAGTCCCATATTGTGACTAACCATAGTTTCCTCATGGTAAAAATGAACTTGAACATATCATGCAACTTTCTTTTCCATTTCTGAAGATTATGTGCATTTCACATCTTCCTGAACTCTCTCAGCTATTTATTCTGTCTTAAATATTCTTCTTCCCTTTTTGTGGGTCAGTGAAACTCCTACTCTTTATTAAAGTCCCCAAATGATAAGCCACTCAATAAAGATTTTTAACTTCTTCTTTTCCCGCTTCATATTGTACCCCCTTCTATGATCAGCAGTTCTACATAATATTTTATTTTCACTTGTTTCCATTATTTTAATTGTGTACTAAAAGGAATAGATTACATCTTAATTATTTGTGTATACACTCATCCAAGTATATTTATTGACCTATATATATTTCTTAAATTATAGTTGCTTTCTTTTTTTTCTCTGTTAAAGACACAACAATCATGTTATTAAGAAAATTTCTGATTTTTATGAATTAAGTATGCTCTCTGTTCCATCATCAGTAAAGTAATATTTGATCAAGTTTCTTCCTCTCTCTTTAGCCAATGTGTACTCCGTATCTCCAGTTTTACTGTTATCTTTATCTATATCTATATCTATCTATCTATCTATCTATCTATATATATATATATATATATTGCTGGGACTTACTCCATTCTTTATACACACACACACACACATACATACATATATATGTATATATATATTGCTGGGACATATATATGTGTGTGTGTGTGTGTGTGTGTGTGTGTGTGTGTTTATTTATTTATTTATTTATTTATATTTTTCATCTCTGGTGATAGTACTGCTCTTGTAAGAACATTGACCAACATTTGAAAAGTGAGGCTTACAGCAAATTAGAGATTATAGTTCATAATTTAGAAAAATTCTTGCTGTACCTTGGTGACTGATTTTACTCAAAAAAAAAAAAAAAGTTATAACAGTTTATATTGTTTACCCAAACACCATGGAAGTCCAAGTCAGAAACTAGTCCTTGTTAAAAAGTTATTGCGAATTGACTTCTGTTCTATTCTGCATGTATCTACAGGGCAATTCTGTGTAATCACAACCTCCAGAGAGCTAAAATATTTCTCTGGGTTATTATTTCCAAAAAGGTAATCTACCATTCACCAGGCAGCAAGTAGAACTATTTATTTGCCTCTTGCAAGATATATTTACGTGTGTGTGTGTGTGTGTGTGTGTGTGTGTGTGTATACACATATAATTTTACTAGATGTAAGGAATTTCAGTACCTATGACTTTAGTTAAATACATAGTAGTTATGAGTGCGTTCTTTCATATCAGACTCCTCATATTTCTCTTTGTTCTGCTGGTTATGCAATTTGTAACCTTGAGTAAATTATTTCATATCTCTCTCCCCCATTTTCTTCATCTTTAAAATGCAGAAAACAATATCTTCCTAGTGTTGTTACTGGCATTTCATGAGATAATATAGGTAAAGCAAACCTTCAAACACTGTTAAGATAATCCAACAGGCAGAGGGGATCTAAGGATTAAAAACATATAGTTTCTGTCTTCCAGGCCTTCAATCGAGATCTGCTTATATAAACTGAAAAGACAGAAGTTAGATGTATATGTTAGGATAAATAAATAAATCATATAATTCATAAATGATAATATTTAAACCTTTTTTCATGTGGTAGCTCCTTAATAGTCTTCCTCCTAAATTCTTTTCATTTAATACAAGCATTTTAACAAGAGATGTAAATTCATAAAGTACTCAAAAGTCAAAAGTTTGAAGTACCACTGACTTAAATGTAAGAAATGTTCAAATTAAAGTTTTTGTGTTGTTTACATGGTAGATATTTTAGCTTTTAATATCTTTTATCATGTACTCTATAAATATGGTGCTTAATAGGGAAATAAGGTAATATCAGCATATTGAAGATCAAATTTATGGCAAATTCCTCAAAGGCAGAACTTGACAAAGAATAAGAGTCATAAGAATATTCACTGTGTTGTATTGACTAGCTTGCTAAGCCAGATGAGGGAAGATGGGGAAAAAATGAGAACATGACATTATGTCTGAGCCTGGCTCAGTAACAAACAGGAAAACCTTGTCAGTGTCAAACACTAGAAAAAACAAACAAACAGAACAAACAAAAAACAACAGTAAAACCCAGTGATATTAGTGTGGTGTTATAAGAAGAGAATTTGTATTTCCCAGATTATTTTTCATACAATCTGCAACAAGTTTTGTATCCTTTGTATACAATTCACAGTCTGTTCTCCTCTGTATTGCACGAGTCCTTTCCTGGTAGGGTTAGGAAATTTGTGTGCAGATACCACCATTTACAGTGAAAGAAACCAAAGAGAAAGCATGGCAACTTTCTGGCATTTGAATTCCTATGAAATTCATGCCTTTGAGTGCAAGTTTCTTCTCTTCAAAAGACTGTGACATAGGACAGTGGCACAGTGTTTCTCAGTGGCCTCTGGCCTTTGCCAGATGTCCCTTATGTGGAACTCTAAGGCCCTTTGTTAAGGATACTTATGCTATGAGTAATTAATGGTGGAAAGTACTTTATTTACTGGCTTTTTACTTACTTACTTTTACTTACTGGCTTATTACCTATAATTCAAGATTGAGGTATATGCTTCTAATGATTATGTTCAGTAATAGTTAAAATGATTTTGTTACTGAGAAACTTGGAGTAAGTCTGCCCAATTCACTATATCTTTTATATTATTTCACAATAAAAAGAACTCTTAGGAACCTAGAATTGTAGTATTAGGAGAGATGATGATTCTTTTCTTCTCAGTACTGTCATTTGGTGATAAAAGTGAATCCCTTTGGGTTTAAGGAATTTGAGCATCGTACCATGTAATGCTTTGAAGTAAAAAACAAGAAGTCCTCATTTTTTAAGTAATGATCTGATGATGTTAATGTGTTATACATACTTTTTGGATCTGCAGTGCATTCTTGGGAAGTTAGCAAACTATAGCCATTCACAAATGAGAAATAGGAAGCCAAATACAAGAAGATGTTAATAAGTTGGGAGATTTACTGATTAGCTGTAGGTGTAACCTCAAAGCATTTTGCCAGGAAGTGCAATGTATTCCAAAAGGTATTCCAAGTAAAGCTTAGTTCAGACCTTTCCAGTAAAGTGACATTTCTCTCCTCTCAGTAATCCTAGATTCTTCATGGTCTCATGGTAACAAAAAGGAAAGAAATCTTTCCTGTGTCTTGAATAACTCCGGATTTGATTCCCATTGACATTAAAAGAAATGTTGATGTGACATCTCAATTACTTCACAAATAATAACATATTACACAAAATAATAACACCTATATTCTATAAAAAGGAAGGAAAGAAATAGGTTTGCATTGTAAAAAAATAATAATTACAAATATCAAAACTGTATCATATATGACAAACTGGTAGACTTCTTTTCCTTGTTCTAAATGGCAAATATAACAGTATCATTTGTGTATCCTTCTTTTTAGGTTATGCTAACATGGTTAATACTTAGTTTGAGGTTGAAAGAATACCATCATCAGAGTTCTAGGTGAAATTATTAGTAATTACAAAAAAGTCATTCCAAATATAAAGAAACACTTTAAGTGGGTGATAATACAAGGAGCAGAATGCAGACATGGAAAACATTGTGAATGACTATTCTCTAGGTTGTGGATATCCAAGTCTTTGATATGTCCCTAATTTGAGGAGGGTGCTGGAGTAGTGAACATTTATAGAATAATAAAAGGTGTGGGAGTTGAAGGTGGACTTAATGGAGACATTGCAGAGGGCATATGGGTACCAAACAGTTGTGTCTGAGCAACCCAATCTGATTTCTAATGAGTATCATTCATTCTAAAGTTGAGTAGATGCTGAGCAGAAATTGACGATCTTCTTCTATGTTGAGCATAGGCATTATGGTTGTAGGAGGTTCTAAACTTCAGAGTGGGAAGCCTATTAACTTTATTTGAAGGGAAATGCCAAAGTCCAAGAAAGTAAATTGTAGCTAACATAATGAAAAAGTCATTTGCTTTCAGATGGATTGTACAAATATGATAAATACCAAATTAAAATAAGCACTGCCAACTTTGCTCATTGGTATGGCAAACTTGCCTACTCGTTCAAGGTTATCTTTCTGTCCATCATATATGTTACCTTAGTTACCAAGGGAAAGAGCCTGCTGGCTGGCCTTGTTCTGCACAGAGTACAATATAACATTGTGGAAATACTTATTCTCCCCTAAATGGGAACTTTTAGCATGAACTAGTTATTAGACATGGTAGAAGAGTAACACCTTTTTGGTTTGCTTTCTGGCCCAGGTTTTAAAATGTTCCCTCTTCTTTTTTTGTCCACCTTTTGGAGTCTTTTTGTAAATCAAAACACAAAAACCTTGAATCAGGATCTCAAAGTTGCAATTCCATCTTTTCAATAATAACTTGTTATGTAAATTTGGTAATTCAACTCTTTGTGATTCCCTTTCTCATCCTAGAAGAGACAATAATAACTGTCACTCAACTTCATTCTTACTGGCATTGTAAAGAATTAATTATTAATGACTACAAAGCACTTCCCAAACAGAAAGCGTTAGATGCTCTTTAAAATAAGTCTTCTTCATAAAATAAGTTATACTGCCTGTTTGTATTTGGTAGAGATGTTCATTTATTTATGATTCATTTGAAAGAAAATAAAATATTTTACTGGGGAAAAATAAATATTATCACCAAAGAAATAGTTAAAAGCTTCCAGCTAGAGTTTTCATTTATATCTTTTTGTGTATAGACTATATGCAACAGTCCATACTTTCATTTAGTGATTTTCATAACATTGACACATAAATAAAAGGAGTTAGAACTCATATCTTGTGTGTATTTGACAAGCTCCAACAAAATTGTTTGCAATATTTTATTGAAATCCCTGCTTTCATTTATCTTTGTTAGCACAAGCCTCAGAAATCAGTGGTATGGAATTCTTGTATAATTTAACTCTAAGAGAATTAAGTGTGCAGGTGTTCAGAGAATAGCCTACTTTTCTAAGTAAATAAAATCTTTTTGGAAGAAAATATATTATTTTTATTACCTTATGAAAGAATATCCAATTGATTTGATTCATTTCTAAAAGAACCAACAGAAAATATATTGCCAAGAAGGAGATGAGAAATCAAGAAACAAAAATGCAATTAGTTGCCAGTAATCTATGAACTTGAAATAGAATAACAGAGTGAAATTGCTTGAACGACTACAACAAAGAGTGTTAGAGCTGCAATGCTTCTTAAGATTGCTATATTAAACAAAGGCATTTGCACATGTAAGCTGTATTTCAAAGATTTTGATCTGTGAGCACTTTTCTCCTTGTCGTGCACTATCCCAAATTCATCATACAAACATTTGCACTCTAGAGAGCAGAGGGAAACTTAGGAAAGATAGTCCCTGTAAAAACTTCAAGTGTTTCTCTATCCTCTCCACTTGGTAGGCTGGGCCTCATGTAAACTTTCCTAGATAAATGAGTTTCAAGTGCATTTTGAAAGGTCTGTACAAAAGAAATTTACTACTTTCCATTTTAATGGCTTGCAGTCCTGATGGAAGTTCTTTCTCTTAGCCAACCTAAACGCTTTATACAACATTTCAAGCTCACTTATTCTTGTTCTGCCCTCCGTGGCATCAGAGTACCGATCAGCACCTTCTATGTAATAATCCTTCATGTAATTGAAAACCAACTTGTTTCCCCAGCCTATTTTCCAACTTAAATAATATTAGTTCCCTTAACCTTTCCTTTGAGATTCTATTTTCCAAGCTATTAATCATGTTTATTGCTTGTCCTTAAACCTTCTTCAAGTTTTCCAAGGTCTTTTTAACTTAGTGAGTCCAGGCTTGCACACGGCACTGTGATTATGCTAGGAGAATTACTCTCACATCTACACATTGTTCTTCTGTTTCTCTGTCCAGGGAGTTCGAATTATTAACTCACTTTTGAAATGTGCCTCTTAACACTGTTGTACTCCTTGCTGTTGCCTTCCTACCACCAAATCCATCTCTCCCATATAATGATCAGAGTTTACCTTTAAGTACAGTACTTTTGCCTTTGTTTAATTCTGAACGTTGCTAGTAGCAAAAACCATTTTTAATTTGCTATTTCTTGTTTAAAAAGGGGTGCCTGCTCACCTCACCTAACTTACTACTTGTTTGTTTTTTCAAATTATATGTGTTTGAGAGTTTAAGATACACATACAATTTTATATCAAAAGAGGCACTGTTATTAGATTTAAAGTAGGCTAACATTTCTTTTTTTAGCAACTTTCTGCTTCTTGTGTCTTTCGGATTTTATGTGTGATTCATTTTAAAATGAAATAAAATTTAAAACGTGGGCATATATTCCTTGCATAGCTATAATCACTAAAGTGCTTTTCACTTCCAATATCATCATTGCTACTTTCCACAAAATTATTTCCTACAAATTTCTTAGTTGTGTATTTTAGACTTTCTACAAATTTCTTGGTTGTATTTAGACTTCCTCCATTCCTACAATGGAACATATTTGGCTCCCATTAATACTTAGAGTCCTCAGCATGTTGATTCCAATCTTCCTTACATTCTTTTCTCCATTTCTTCCATATGAGAGCAATAGGAAATATAATTACATTTCATTTCCCTCCTATATTATTTCCTCCATGTGATTCTGCAGATATTTTTTTGACCATGCCTCACTTTCCAGTTTTTAGCCATTTTAGTATGCTATAATAAAATATACATGCATTAAACCAATATACAGCAAATGACTTTTTCTCTATCAATATTTTTTAAAAGCTAAATAGACCATCCATGCATTTTACAAACACATCTACATAATGTAATGCATCATTTAAAATGAGCCATATATTGTTAAATGTTTCTATAGCTACCTAATTCTGAAACTAGTTTAAAACCCATTTGCTTGCAGAAAAAAAATGTTATCACCTTGTAAAAACAGAGGTATTAAAATAATGAGGTATGGTTCCTTCCTTGCCATGGACAAAAAATCTACTGAGATTCTGTTTCCTTAAGCTAAGATTCTATTTACCTTCAGAAGAAATAGATTAAAAATTTTATTGTTTATTCCTCACCTTTTTTACTTATTTCACATAGTACAAATATTTTGGAATTTATGCAAACTAGAGATTCCTCTGAGTCCCCTTCTAATTCTGCTGAACATTACAATTCTTGCTTTGGCTTTAGATCGTAAACTTAAAGATCCTATCTTTATGTGGCTGTTGTTTAGAGCATTTTCTCATAGCTTGATTTCTAAGAATTTGTAAGGTATATGCAGTTTTTAAAACCTATGTACAAATAGGTTGAAATTGTATGCCACATGTTCATTTAACCATCCCAATAATTGTTGACATTGAGCACTTTAGCGTAATGTTTACACAGATTATCCCATGCATACAAACAAGCCACAATTAGTTACTACTATAATCATCCCTGTTTTACTAAAACATGAAGTGGTCCTGTTTCTGAACTGTTTATAAAGCTGACAAGTGGTGAAACTGGGATTTCATCCCCGATAATGAAACACTAGAGCCCATGTGCCTCTGACAGAGCCACCCAGCAGGGCAGAATTGATGTTTAAAATGCAATTGATATCACAAGGCTTACCTAACTGATTCATGATCAGCCACTCAATACGGGGTCTGTTAATTCTCTTGGGGAGAAAATAAGCAAAAGTCTTCATGAGTGTTATTCTGCTGCAATTATATGTTAGTTTTCTAAATGACTTATTGTATCATTAGTTTACTAAATACAGCCACATTTATTGTTTACATTCCTTTGGAATGTATACAGTGTATACATTCCAACATACATTGGAAAGGTTTGACTGCCATTTAAAAATCAGATGAATTGACATTACATTTCTAATCTATATATAATTTTTCAAATAATATTGTAAAATTATAGCTTTTAAAGTAATTAAATACACATGATATGCTATAATTTTATTTATCAGAAACTTTAAAGGGAATCTCTTATGTTGAATATTTTTAATAAAGCATTTCTTAATTAAGAACTCCTGAGAATATCTCATACTATGTTATAGTCCCCAAACCATCTACTTTGCGTTTATCAAGATTGAATTCCTTTACTTTCCATTCCAAATCTAAGACCAGGCTAAACCAGTCCTGGCACCAGTAGTTTTGTTCTCGTCCTTCATGTCCACATGAATTGTTAAGTATGTATATGCGGGAAATGCATGACCTTTTTTAGTCAATCTTTTAATTTAGGCTATAATTATAGGGATTACTTTGGGAGTTGTGTATTGGCAACTCCATAGTGAAGCAAACAGAGGTAAATAATGTAATCACAGCAGCAGCTGGGTTTTGGGTATGCCAACAGTGAACTTAGAGCTTCCTAGGCAGCTGGGGCAGGTGTTAGTGATCTAAATGAGGTTGGTGGAATGACTTTTATTACTTTACAATAGTTCTGGCAACTAGACCTATGTTCCTGCCATTCCAGTCCTGGTTCCCACTTTATTTTCTGTGGTTTTCCAGCAGGTTTTTAAAAGTTTTATATCACCCCCAGCAGCTTTACTACCACCTCTCTCTCCAGGCCAGATGAAGAAGTAATGTACAAAATTGTAGTACTTCATTTTGCAGTATACGTTAGAAGCATAACCATAAGTTAAACATCCTGCCAGTAGCTCTTTTATTAATAAAGTGACCCCAGACATAACTGCAAACACTACCCCATTTTGTAATAAAAGGGATGTATTATCTTTTTCTCTAACACTAAATCAACAAAATTGATGGAATGCCTGCCATATGTAAGACACTTTTATAATAACTATTTAGAAGTTATTTCCCTGTCTTTAAGGAGCTTAAAGACAGTTGAGAAAGCAGGCTATAAGCTATGAAATAAAACTAACAATAGATGTTAGCAATTGGCCAGTGCCAAATTAATGGTGTAGATAAGAAATTCTATAGGATTTTCAAGGTGATAGAAAGTATATAGAAATTCACATAAATGGACTCTGTGGACTTGGTAAGGTGTAAGATAATGAGAATTTAGATAAAGTCAAAAGAGATATAAATATAGTGTAAAATTGGCATCCATTCCAGTTTATCGGTAGCAGATAGCCTCTATTTGACAACAATGGGAGATAATATAGAGAAAATAATGGAACCGTTGTGTAGCAACAGTTATAGTAATAATAATGATATTAAAATAGCCAAAATGTAGGTGCTTACTGTGAGCTAAACACTATGTGTTTTCTTTGTGTTAAATACCATTAAGTTTAATCCTCAGAACAAAATCATATAGCAGATAGTATGATTTTTCTGAAACTTATGTATAAGGAAATTGAAGCTTAGGGAAAGTAAATACATGTGCAAGGACATATCCCCTTAATGATAAGGCCAAGGCTTGAATGCATATCTCTTTGAGGTAAAAGACTTTTTATTTAGCAAGAGCTCTCTCTACCATCAGAGGAACAACTTAAGGCATGGCGGCATGAGGGCAGAGCTAGGATAAGAGAAAATTCTTTAAGGGGATAAATAGGTTTTGTAGATAGACAGATAGAGATAGGTCTCAGATAGATATGTCATCCCAGACAGATGTATCTCAGTTATATATCACAGTAAGGAGAGACAAAAAAATCATTTGGAGTACCGTGGACTCTCTCACCTCCTTTCTTTTGCCACTCTCCCCTGTACTTTCCCAAATATGGGAGAGATCTTAGGGCCATTAAGACCCTCTACCTAGGATGTACATGTTGTTTTCTCTTCCTATGGAAGGAAATGTGGTTTTCTCTCTATCTCTTACAAGCTTTTACTCAAATGTTACTTCTCATTGGGGCTTCTCTTGACAATTCTGTTAAAATACAAGAACCTCCTTCTCAGGTACTTCTGATCAACCTTATGTTACTTTGATTTTTCCTTTTATTCAATAACACTTTTAACTTTAAAAAATATTCTTTAATTTAGCTACTTATTATGTATGTCACTCATTGTCTCTCTCTCACCTCTCCAAAATACAAACTCGACAAGGGCAAAGATCTTCTTTTTACTCACTGATATATCCAAGAGCCTAGAAGAGACTCAAGTATATATAGTTGTTCAATAAATATTTTTGAATGAATGATTATATCATTTAAAACTTATTACTCAGATAGCTAATACCCATTATTAACACTTTAGAAATATACAAAGTATCATAAAACATTAAAATAACCATAATTTCACCAATGGTAAATACTATTACAGTTTTACGTATTCATATATTTTTATTACCAAAAAGCAGTTCTGAATCTCTTCATTTTCAAGAATATTAGACATTAAAAATAACTTGTTATCAGGATTATTTTTGAGACATATTCATTTAGAAAAATATTTATAAATATGCATTTTAGTTATTCAAATATCAACAAGACTTTTGTTTTTCACAATTTATATATATTTTATGATTGTATAAGTCTTGAATTATGAATGTAGAATAAATTAGGGATATGATCAGTAAGATTTTTGCATTGACAATAAAAGCAGTGTTTAAAAATATTATCCAATGGTTTATGATCCAAAATGTGATTTCAAAGTAAAAGTTTTCAGTGAGATGAGGCAAAGAAGATGAATGTAGACATGATACTACTGCTAAAACACTAAACATCCGGACCAGTAAGCTACACAAATGAAAGCTTTTCAATATTTCCATATTCATTAACCTTTAAATATAGTATCCATCACCTTGAGCAGCATTTATTATTTATACATCTCTATATCTTATATATTATTTCTCTCTAAATCATTCTCCATATTGAAGGGAGTGAGGAGTGATATACCTGATATATCTTAAAACCAAATATGTGACTTACACATATATGAGCATTTATAATTTAAACTAAAAGCCTAAATGAAATAATAATAAAACATAAGAAATATAATTTTATGAAAAAACTGAAATATTACAAACATTAGTGCTATGAGTAAAGTAGACAAGGAATGTTCATAGCATGAAACAGTGAGAAAATGCTTTAGATTTTGTGATCAGGTAAAGCCTCTCTGAGCAGGTGAAATTCTAGCTGAGAACTGAGGAATGAGAAGAAATCAGTTAAACAGAGTCTATGGAAGAGATATCTAAGCCAACACATATTTTTTTTTCCTCATGCAAAGTGTACTCTTCAATCCCCATCCCTTATGTCACCCATCCCCACACCTACCTCCCCTCTGGTAAGCATCAATTTGCTCTCTATACTTAAGAGTCTGTTTCTTAGAACACTTGGGTGGCTCAGTTGGTTGAGCATCTGACTCTTGATTTCAGTTCAGGTTATGATCTCTCAATTCATGAGTTTGAGCCCCCGTTGGACTCTGTGCTGACAGCATGGAGCCTGTTTGAGGTTCTCTCTTTCTCCCTCTCTCTCTCTCTACCTCTCTGACCCTTGCCCTATTCATGCTGTCTCCATTTCTCTCTAAAATCAACAAAGAAGGAAAGAAAGAAAGAAAGAAAGAAAGGAAGGAAGAAAGAAAGAAAGAAAGAAAAAGAAAATGCAGTGCAGAAAATGCAACTGGAGCTCATTAAACAAAAGAGGCAGCGATGTGAGTTGAAGTTGGTGAGATTGATGGGTGCAAGAAGACAGAGATTCATAGTGTCTAGTAATGAGTTTGGATTTTACTCTCTGTGAAATTAGAAGTCCTTGGATGATTTTAACTAAGGTGTTACATTATTTAATTTAGGTTTTCCAAACTTAATCTAACTGATTAATGGTATTGAATTGAGGAAAGGAGTAGTTGCAACTGTTTATGTAAGATTAGAAGGTATGCATTGTTGTTAAAAATACTGTATTATATATTGAAAGTTACTAAGAGAGTAAATCTTATATGTTCTCACAACACACATACACACACACACACACACACACACACA
>CM053560.1:65160739-65291590 GCA_028646485.1 Cryptoprocta ferox | reverse complement strand
TCTCTCTCTCTCTTCCCCTGGTCTCTCCGGGGCACAGCGCGCTCTCCCTGTGTTGGGCTCGGGGGCTCCTTTCCCCTTTACCACCGGGACCCGCCGTCCCCTAATTTCCCAGATCACAGTCACTCACTCAGGCATCTTTGAGGTTGTCTTCTTTCTGGCGTCTGTTTCTTCTTTCCCCCACTTGCAAATCCAAGTTTTATCCCTTTAGTCCTTCTCAGTTCAATCCATACGGGCGTGCGCGGATTACAGAGCTCCCTGCTCTTCCGCCATCTTGTCCCTTCTCAAATAACAGTTTTTGAATGCATATTCAACCTATCAAGATTAAATCATGATAAAATAGAATATCTGGACATACACATTACTAGGAAAGAGATTAAATCAGTAATCAGAACCTTCCAATACACAAAATTCCAGGACTGAATGGCTTTACTGGTAAATTTTACCAAATATTTGAAGAGTTAATACCAATGCTTCTCAAACTGTTTCCAAAAATAGAAGAATGAAGTCTTCCAAACTCATGAGATTAATATTACCTTGATACCAAAACCAGACAAGGATGCCACAAGAGAAGAAAATTGCAGGCCAGCATTCCTGATGAACATAGATGCAATATTCCTCAACAAAATATTAGCAAACTAAATTCAATAATACATTAAAGTACTCATATACCATGATTAAGTTGGATATATCACAGGGATATAAGGATGGTTCAACATCTACAGATCACTCAGTGTGATACACCGTGCTAACAAAAATGAAGGATAAAAATCATATGGTCATGACAATAGATGCAGAAATAGGATTTGACAAAATTCAAAATCCATTTATATAAAACTCTCAGCAAAGCAGATATGGAGGAAATGTACCTCAACATTACAAAGGAAATGAACCCACAGCTAATATCATATTCAACACTGAAAAGCTGAAAATTTTTTCTCTAAGAATAGGAACAAGACAAAAATGCCTACTCTGATTATTTTTATTCAATATGATATTGGAAGTCCTAGCCAGATCAATAAGGCTAGAAAAAGAAGTGAAAGGCATTCAAATTGGAAAGGAAGGAGTATACCTGTCACTATTTGTGGATAATATGATATTATAAATAAAAAACTATAAAGAATCCATCAAAAATTGTTAGAACTAATAAATGAATTCAATAAAATTGCAGGATACAAAATAAAACACAAAAATCTGTTTCATATTTATGCATTATTAGTGAACTATTAGAAAGAGAAATTAAGAAAATAATCCCATTTACAACTGCATCAATAAGAATTAAATGCCTAAATTTAGCAATCTTTCAGCAATCTTTTACATCAACTCCATGTTTTAGAGAATTAAATACAGTTTTCTTGATATGGCTTGGCTTTCCCATTTGTGAGTTAATTAATTCATCTTTCATTTGGCAAAACTGTATCTTCAAATAAATTTTTCTGTAAGTGTATATGATTACATTGTTGAATCATTAATTAGCTTAAATTTTTTTCTATTTTCTTTGTACATAAAAATCAACCTACTCAGGAAGAATCAACAGTGTCTTTTTTCTCACAGTGACTTGTCAAATTTGATCTGTTGACTTCTGGTTTCTAATATTGTTAATTTGATGTTGGAAACTATAAAATAATTCCACTTATTTGTTTTCTTTGTGGGCAATATATTTTTATTTTTCTTTGTGTCTTTTTTTAAATCTAAGATAAGTCTTACTACAAGATAGTTTTATAAGTGATGAGCTATTTTCCTTGGCAGATTAAGAGCAACTTGCTTTTCTAAAGTATCTTTTACTTTGCCAGAGAAGAGTTCAAATTTGACTGGGCTAAGCAAGGACAGCTTTTAAACAAACGATTCCAGTGTTTGGTATCCATCCTGGACATTTTTACTAGGATCAAAGTAATACTTCTAATTATACATTTTTTCTAATTTTAAAAGTAAATTTATAAATAAGAATAAAATTAAATATTTTATAACCTTTTAAAAATAAGTAAGTGTTCAAATTATTCTGAGTAAATTATTCAAAATGAATGAAGAAACTTGATAAAATGGAAAATGAAAAATAGTCTTTAGCTAGGAAATTAGAGTGTGTACATACATCTTTTGAAATGATTTTTTGAGGGTGATCTATAATACCTTATATTTTCCAAATGTTTGTAAATGAATATTTATTTTACTTATAACTAAAAAATTTAAAAGTCATGCTCAGGAATATTATGATTGTTTTTGAGAAGATTTGGGTATTTATAATTTTTGGCAATACTTTGCCTGTTTTTGAAAACCAGAAGTTTTGTGACAGCAATAAGATTAAGCTTTGGCTCACTAAAAGCCTATGTGTAAGTCATAAAAATTAGGAAGTCAAAATGAAATGAAATAAACTACTATTTTATAATTCCCTTTTATTTATGTTTCCATGAAAATCAGAAGCTTCATCTATTTGACTATTTAAAAATAAACTGGACTCAGTGATTTGATGTTTAACACATTTACTGGATATCAGTTCTATGTTAGTTACAGTAAAATAATGTACATTTCCCTTTGTTCTAGTGTTCCTGAGAAGAAAATTTCGTTAGCTAGTGGATGGAATTGACTGGGAGTGGGAGATTATAAATCTTTTTATGAGGTCTTATTTGGAACCTTGGTAGTCAAGTTTACTTGCTCAAAAATTATTAACAAATGGAAATTCTTCTTTTCAACATATTTATTCTTAGTTATGAATATACTTGCTATTATGATTACTTATAAAATGTTTCAGCAAAATATTTTTAATAGTAGGTCCATGTACTTATCTCATGTGTACTAGGAGAAATTTGTCTGGCTAAGGTTTTAGGCAGATGTTTTAATTTGCTTGCTAAATTATATCGGTTAGGTTTATATTCAGCTATTGAGAGAGAAACTCAAAATAATTGTGATTTAAAAAAGGTAAAGAGATTTATTTTTTTTTTTTTCTCATATAAAAGGCCAGAGGTAGATTGTCAAGGGCTGGTATAGTTTTTCTGTGGTGACCGTCATTCAGGCTTCTTTTATCTGTGCTCTGCTGTGCATATACTTAATTTCTAGGGTCATTCATGGTTCAGAGTGGTAGCTCCAACTCTGATATCACATATGAATTTCATGAGCAAGAAGCACAGCACTTATGTTTACCTCCCACTGGCCAAACTGTAGTCACCTTTCTATAAGTAGTTCCAAAGTACAGGGGGAAATGCAATCTTCAGGCTAAATGGAATGTATCTTATCCAAAATGTAGATCTGTATTTCTAAAGAATTTGAGCAATTGATTCTGGGGAGCAAACATTCTCTGACAGATACCATTCTTAGGCACACATGGAATTTGGCACCACCTTATTGCTATAGATGGGACACTTCCCTAATAAAAAAACAAATCTATAATAGAGTTCACCCTGTTTTCTACCCATTACACTTCCACATTTTATTTTCAACACAGGTGAGTAATTGTATTAAAGGACATGTAAGCCATGTTATTTTTTTTTGCCTTAAACTTTGGATGGCTCCCATCTCACTCAGAATAAAATCTGTTTTTCATCATGGCTCTTAAGACCCTCCATGATGTTGACTCTCACTATTTCCCTTCCTATGAATCCCAGCTTACCATTTTTTTTTTTTTTTAGCTACCTTGACTCCTTCTTATTTCCTAAATAAGCCAGGCATGCTTTCCTTAACCTGAATCATTGTCAATCCCTTAGTCTGCTTCATTTTTCTTCATAGAAATATCACCTCCTGGGGCACCTGGGTGGCTCAGTTGGTTAAGCATCCGACCTCTGCTCAGGTAATGATCTCCTGGTTCATGAGTTCAAGCCCCATGTTGGCTCTATGCTGGCAGTTTGGAGCCTGAAGCCTGCTTAGGAATCTGTGTCTATCTCTCTCTCTGCCCCTCCCGTGCTCATGCTGTGTGTCTCTCAAAAATTAAAATAAACATTAAAAAATTTTAAAAAGAAATATCACCTCCTAACACATGAAGTATGAATTTGTTGGGAGCCATTCTGAACTCACAAGTTGAGAATACTCCTTGTGAGGTTAAGGCAGGTTTGCAAGGCCTTCTGCTGTCAGATGATGACTGATATCTACCCCCACTCAATTGTTTTTGCTTGAGAATCGATCCCCCGCCCCAGGTACCTTGTTGATTGGTATCGGTAGTGACTTGTCCCCTTATTCTGGCCCTAAAATGCTGACTGCACCTTGTGAAGGAACTTATTGTAGGAATTTATTCTTTTGTGATTATGGGAGCAAACACTGCATTTCCTGAGAATCCTGTTTTTCTTATACTTCCCCTTAAGCAAACAGGCTATTGACCCCTGCTCGCAGAGAACTAACTTTTGCCTTTGCTATGCTAAAAATATTATCTTATATTTGAATGCTAAAGATACCTTCTTTCCCCAATATGATAAGCATCTAAATTACCTACATTAATCACTATTGATAAAGGTTATGCATGAGTCTTCTACAAATCTATGTTCTGGGAAATTTTTACATATCAAAGAAATTTATCATCAGAAATCATTGTCTAAGGCAAATGCCACTCCTGTGCTGTTCCCCATACACTTAACCATAAATAAAGCTGAGTCTCACTCAGTGCAGAGATGCCTGCCTGGTGATCAGAAAGAAACTTGAGGCTCTCTCACGCTCCTTCGCCAACACTGTCCATTCTTCAGGGAGCTCTGGACCTGCTGGTGCTGGACTCTGGCATGAATTTGTTTTTATCTCCTCCCATTAGAATGAAAACTTTATGGGAAAAGGGTCTTTATTCACTGTTAATTTGTATCTACTCCAATTTCCTATTCCTTTAAATAATCACTACCCTTTTACCTACTCTACTAATCAGATACAAATGACTAATATTTATTTTTTAAAGATAACTATTTTTCATCACAGTATTGTATTTTTCCTCAACTGTGGCACTTTAATTTATTTCACCCCTCAAGAGGACATGATCTTTATAATCGTTTTGCTTTCTCTCCTCCCATCCACTAGTTTCTGTATCTTTTTTCCATGACACCTGTAGAAGACATTTACTTCCTCCCTCTTAGCCTTCATATCCTAGCATTTTTTTCTTTCCTAATCTTTCATATCCAATAGAAATTCTCTTAATCTGGCCTCTTCTGATTCAGCAGACTTTCCTTAATGTTGATATTATATATTTTGAAAGAGACTATTCACTAAATGCATACATATATATAGTATATATCAAGGTCCACTTCTTACCACTGTTTCCTCTGCTGTTAATCTTTCTCCACATTAAGGTCTCTGTTTCAGTTTCTTCATTATTTTGGGTGAACTCAGTCCTCAAGTACTTGAGTAATAAGGTTTCTTGGTTTTTAAATAGCTCCATATAATCTTTTTCCTCCTCCCATGACAGGTATGATATGGTGGGAATAAAGTCTTTTCCTCTGTTTTTGCAAATGAGAAGTTCAATGAAATTTTTTTTAAGTTTTTTAGTGGCCTCTCAGATTTGAGACCTATATTTTAAATATCAATACAGATAGAATCTCTCATTGGGTGAAGGCAGAAAAAGCTAATTAATGGCTCTCTGCTGACCATTTCCAGCATCAAGGACTCCAGCATACTCACTCCTGTTGAAGTTCTCTTTAGACTTACGTCCTCAGACTAAACTCTTCCTGGGGTCTGCTGGCCCAGCTCTACCCCTGATTTCTCCTGACTTCCATCCCCGACCAAGACTACTGAGGAAAGAGCACTTGGAAAATTTAGTAGAAGTAATGTCACTCCAAGTTGTTTTCTAGTTTTAGCAGAATTCTGGCTAAGCAGATGCAAGTAAATTGTAGTTGGGTTTGGAGGGTAAGGATGGTATACTTAGGTGTCCATATTCCCAGAACCCCTCAGCAAGAAACAATCTCTTGTTAACCGCAGTGTGTTGAGATTAAACAAGATATGGCTTTTTTCTTCCCATAGAGATTTCCAAACAAAACAATAAATTATAAAGTGTTTATATTGAGAATGCTTACTTTCAAATGATTTGATTATTAACTATGGGAATTATTTATTCCATAAAATAACCCTTTGTTGGAAGAATGAAAATGCTTAAATTTTAGTTCACAGCAGTAGAACAAAAATAAATTTCATTGTTAAACATCGAGAAGGTACACTAATGTTATTATAAATCACAATGACTTTTACAAGTGAACTTTTGAGCAAAGAAAGGTTAACCTAATTATCCTGTTCTGGCAAGATTTTTTTTTTATCTGAAAAGAAGGAGGTAGGAAATCTAATTAAGAAAAATTCATGGATTTCAGAGAACGGTGGTAGCGTAAGAATAGACTTACAAAGATATACTTTAAAAATCTGACCTAGATCATTAAAGAAAGATGAAGATGCCTGAAATTATTTTAGCATTGTTGAAACGAAAAGTCCTTTCTAACTATAAGATTTAATCTCATGAAATTGCTTATATTCAACCATTTTTGACCTACAAAAACACCAATTTCATATTGTTCAGCTTAATATCAAACACATCCTTAGGGAAAATTCTGCAGACACACTATAATTTGATCACATATGATAGTAGAAACACACAACTAATATTATAAAGAGAATTATGCATTGTTGTAGGAAGTTTTAAAAATGTAATAAGTATCAGGTTTTTCATGACACCACTACCCTATAGTAATTTCTTAATTTAACAGCTGGCTGGATTACTTGTTTAAAACATTTGTTCTTCTTTTAAGAAAAGATATATTCATGCTATCTTTTCATGACTCCTGAGTATTTAAGAATGTATTTCTAATATTTTAGTCATTTAATGTGAGGAATATTATTCTCCATCAATGGAGAATCTTTGTTTTGCTTCTTCAGAGGCAAATTCCCTGGGCAAAATAACTCTTTATAGAATTCTTTTTTTTTCTTTTTCTTCTTTTTCTTTCTTTTCTATTCTTTCTTTCTTTCTTTTTTTTTTATGGGGCGTCTGGGTGGCTCAGTCGGTTAAGCATCAGACTTCAGCTCAGGTCATGACCTTGTGGTCCATGTGTTCCAGCCCCATGTTGGGCTCTGTGCTGACAGCTCAGAGCCCGGAGCCTGCTTTAGATTCTTTGTCTCCCTTTCTCTCTATGCTCCTCCCTGATCATGCTACCCAGGTGCCCCTAGAATTCTTTTTTTTAATCCATGTGGGTCAATACACTCATTACGATATATCTTAATCAGTATGCTCTGTCTTTATTTTGTGTGTGTATTGGATATTTTTTTCTAAGTTTTCAGGCATTTTGTTATTTCAGGAACATTTCATTAAACTTTGAAAATTCTTTCCTGTACCAATATTTTCCTATCTTCTTCAGAAATACTGATTATTTCTACACTGAATCTTAGTTTTCTCTTCTCCATAATGATTATCTTCTTATAAACCCCTTTAATTCTAACAGAAATTTACTATGATTTTCTGTGATTTTTCTCAAGCTTTTCATTTACTAGTTTCAAGAATTTTTTTTAATGAAAAATATGTTATCTAGTGTTGGGGTTCCTGTGTGGCTCACTTGGTTAGGCATCCAACTCTTGATTTCAGCTCAGGACTGATCTCATATGTTTACAAGTTTGAGCCCCACACAGGGCTCTGAGCTTACATTGCAGGCTATGCTTGGAATTCTGTCTCCCTCTCTCTCTGCCCCTCCCCCCACTTGCTCTCACTTTCTCAAAATAATAAACATTTTAAAAATTTATATATATATATTACCTGATGTTGCTTATAACAGAGGAAATTACCTGTTCAAATGATGTAAATACATATGTATTTACAAACTGTGAAAAAAAAGTACATGGGCTTTGAAAGTACACATGAGAAGAATCTTATATTTTTCAGGTGAAATATGGAGAAAATTAATAGGAATTTATTAGCAAAAGTAGTAAGAAGAAAAGACAGCTCTACACAGTGAGAGAATTGAGTTGAAAGTCCTGAGATGGGAAGGATCATTTCACATTAGAAAATTCTACTTTAAGGCTGGTGCTACTAGACTACAGAGATAGAGTGAGATTCTCACAAACAGAAAGCTGGAAAAAAAAAACAGGGCATTTGGGGCATTTTTTGTTTACTCAAATCTTAATCTAAAACTAATGAGAAACAATTATAATCAGGGGTATAATCAGACTTAAAAATGTATCACTCAAACTGCAGTATTAATAATGAATTCGATTGAGAATCAAAGGAGGATAAGTAGAAATCTATTGAAGTAGTGAAGTGAGAATTAGCAGAATATAGAAATAGAATTTAGCATAGAATAGCACTATGGTGTAAATTTTATTTTTCTAACATTAAAAATGTTGGAAAGTCATAGACAAAATATGTTTGATTTCATTCATATTTGAAATATAGACACACAATTATAATGATAAAGCTTATGGAAATGATATTCCATAAATCTAATCTGGAAAATAAAGGTAAATTGAGAGAAGGATGTAAACTGAAACAAAAAAGGAAAGAATAAAATAAACTGGAGTTTTCAATAGTTTGCAGATAATTTATGTAATTATCACCACAACCCAGTAAGGTAAGTACTAGTATTATACAAAATATATAGAAGAGGGAAATGAAGTACAGAGAGATTAAGGCACCTGTTTCATCTTGTAAATTTGAGACATGATATAAATCACATAAAGCACACAGAGAAAAAGGGAGAAGGAAGCCAGAATGAACATCACATCTTTCCTGGACAGGTGATATGGGCAGCACACATCCATGTTCGTCATAAACCATAATGGGATAGTCTTGGAGTAATTTTACTTTTTCCTCTTCTCAATTCTAGTAACTTCTTTACTCTCATTCCATTTCACTATAATGGCTTTTTTTATTTTTTATTTCATACCTACCATGAACTTTAAAAATTCTCTTATAGATCAAAGCATTAGAATGTTTCTTTTGTTTTCTAAACTAAATCATCTTCCAAAGTGGTCTCTTCATGCTTTTGCTTTTTTAACATATCATATTCCTCTTCCATTTTTGAATAGATTCCATATTGTGGCTTTTCTTTCAGATCATCTCTGACTTAAGACTATTTTGTTTGTACGTGGCTGATACCTCCATGAGGTAGCATTCATGCAAATTATGAAGTATATGGTGCTTCATAACTTATGTGGTGAGTGAGTCCTGTGTTTGGTCTTCCCTTTTTAAAAAAAATTTTTTTAACATTTATTCATTTTTTGAGAGACATAGAGACATAATGTGAGCAGGTGAAGGGTAGAAGGAGAGTAAGACACAGAATCCAAAGCAGGCCCCAGGCTCTGAGCTGTCAGCATAGAGCCCAACGCAGGACCAGAACTCAGAACCGTGAGATCATGACTTGAGCCGAAGTTGGCCGCTTAACCAACTGAGCCACCCTGGCGCCCTGGGTCTTCCTATTTTAAAGGAGCAGTATAAAATAATTTTTCCTGATCCCAGCAGGCTGGTTTACTTAACTTTAGGGGTTCCTGCCAAATATCTTGAACTATAAAATGGCTTTTGTTTCAATGTCATTTAATGTTTAAGTGTACTAGGGAAAAAATTAGGATAGTAAATAATCACAGTCTGAGTATACACTCTCCAAAGTATTACCCGTCATTTCTCAACTCTTCTGCCTCAGGATATCTATTCTTGTAGTAGAAAAGGATGCCTCCCTTCCAGCACTCACACCTGCTCACCTGCTCACCTGCTTCTTTTCATGTTTACCCTTTCTCTGATACAATGCCAAGTAAACCATTTCAAGAGGTTAGGCCAGGGGCTCCTGGGTGTCTCAATAGTAGGGTGTCTGGTTCTTGGTTTTGGCTCAGGTCATGATCTCATGGTTTTCATAGGATATGGGATCAAGCCCCACGTGTGCTGATAGTGCAGAGCCTACTTGGGAATCTCTCTTTCCCTCTCTCTGTCCCTCCCCTGCTCAGGATTTCTCTCTCTCTCTCTCTCTCTCTCTCTCTCTCTCTCATGCTCTCACTCTCACACTCTCTCTCTCTCAAAAATAAATAAAAAATCATTAAAAAAAGAGTTTAGGTCATTGCAAACATTTGAGTTAAACATACTTTATGCCATAGATTTTTGTATATATTCCTTTATTCAGTCTACTTTGGTTAGCATTATAAAGATGATTGTAAGAATTTTCTTTTCTATCTTTCCAGCCTGCCTCAGCAGGCTTCCATTTCTCTCTCTCCTATACTGAACTCTTGATTCAAACAAAAAACAAAACAAAGCAAAACAAAACAAAAAAACCAAAACATTCACTAAAACAAAAATTGAGGGACCACTAGGCCTTTTTTCAACCCTCTTTTCCTTGCTATTGAACTTCATCACAATTTAAAACATTTGTACTTTAAAAGGTACTATTATTTACTTTTCCCTGAAAGTACTGTTTCCATCTTTGTACTTCTGCTTATATTAATCCCTTAGACTATGAGGTCCTTCCTTCTTTTTTTGACTGTAAAATCCTTTTTGCTAATTAATATTCAGATCAAATGCCTTTTTCTCTAAGAACACTCTTCTGATTTCCCAATGTAGAATTAAATAATTCTCTTCTTTCCTCTCAATGCTTAAAATCATTCTTTAACACTGCAGTTAGTATTGTACTGATTATATCCTGCTGCATCTTATAGTTATCTTTAACCACCACAATCTGGTGGCCAACAAGCGTATGATCCCCTTGAGGACAGAGATCATGTCCCTTTTTTATTTTAATTTACCACAACATTAACCATATTGGTTTGTTTGTTGGTTAAATAATGATTCTCTTAATAGATAGCAAACAAATAAATCAATATAGCCAATACTTCTCTCTTACTTAACCTTATAAAAGAGTCAGTGTAAAAATTCAGTCTCACATATAACTGGAAATGGTGTCAGTCTCTATGTATGAAAACATTGCAAACCAATCAAAATTTAGAGTACTAAGATAAAAACAGATGCTAATAAATAGATTAAGCTAGACTAAAGGTAGATTGAATAGGTTAAAATTATTTCCTCATCCTCTGTAACTGGAAGCTTAATTTAGGACCCCTGTTTCTTGGAATCACCTTCAATAGTTATTTACAAAATGAACTGAATCTTGACACTGTATAACACAGTTATTCTTGTACAAGGAGATTTTTACTTTTTATGAGAAGAATATTAAAAGCAAGTATGCATTATGAGGAATTATGAATCAAAAAGGTAAATAGATTCACTTTTTATTTGAATAGCCAGCTTGGATCTATAAAATGTCCACTAGCTAAATTACAATAAACTAAGCTAATTCTAGGAATGCATCCTAAATAGACAACTTAAGATGCAGACAAAGATATTAGCGTGTAAGATTGTTCCTTGAAATACCACTATGGCAAAAAGTGGAAATAATAGGCCAAATATCTGCTATTGCACCTACAATTTACTTTCTATCCTTCCTGATGCTGCTTGGACTTGGGATACTGGCTTGTAAGGACTATATCAAAAGACTCCCCTTAACCTCTCACTTCAGGTTAGGTTCCGCCTATGAGAACTCTTGGAAGGAGATAGAAATGATGAGAGATGTCATAGTATTTATTTTGCTGATTCCTTCCCCATAAGATCTCCTTAGCTAAGTGTATCTCTCTACAGAAAGGCACTATTTTTCTTGAAGTGGCCCACACCACAGCTCCCTTTTTTCCCCAGGTTTTACTAATCTCTTCTCATCTAGCCTCAGTTCCAGATTTATTGCTTGTAATTTCCTTATGCTCTTTCCTTTGTATTAAAACATTCCTCAACTTGTTCTTAATTGTTTACCATCTGTTTCCTATAGAGACTCTGACTAAGACAAAATGTAAAAACTCTGAGAGCCAAGTCATGGTTTTCTGTGTTCCCTTTCTGCTATCTCTCTGACCATAGAGATATGTGTCAAGTGGATTCTCTGGCAGCTCCGATCCCTGACTGGCTATATTGGAAGGAGGAGCCCCTCATTGTCCTATTAGTAATGTAGCCTACACTAAAATCAACCTTTTATAAGCCACTGATATTTGGGATGTTTCCTAGGATTGTATAATAGTCAAACTTTTCATGACTAATAAATGTTCAACTGTCAGGCAATGTTCTAAGTGTAGTGAAGAAAATAAAAAACAAACAAAATTCCTGCTCTCAGGGAGTTTATATTCTGCAATGTGAGAAAGATAACTAAAAAATAGAGAATATACTATCAATTTTGGAGTAATAAGTATCAGGATGAAAAAAAAGGGTAGTGGTAGTTTGCATGGTTTACTATTTGTATTAGTTTCCTAGGGATACTATACAAAGTACTATACCCTTAATTGCCAAAACAGAAATATATACTCTCACAGTTCTGGAGGCTCTTAGTTCAAAATAAAGGTATTGGCAGCACACTGCTCCTTCTGAAACCTGTCTGGGAGAATTCTTTCTTGCCGCCTACTAGTTTCTGATGGCAGTCATCAGTCCTTGGCATTTCTTGGCTTACAGCTGCATCATTCCAATTTCTGCTTCTGATGTCACATGGCATCTCCCTATGCTTCTGTGTCCTCTTAAGGAGACCGCTCTACTCCCATATGACCTCATCTTAGTCACATCTGTAATGACCTTATTTCTAAACAAGTTTACATTCTGCCTTCCTGGGAGTTAATACCTCAACATATTTTTGGGGGCGGACACAATTCGACCCATAACACTGTTAGGGTCAGTATCTCTAAGTGCAATAATGTAATAGTAACTATCAAAATAAATATTCAAATGAAGCACATCCTGCATGTGATATATAATTATAAAATAAGTGGTAATTTCTAAAGACCTCATTGTTATCATATAATATTTACAACAAACTGCTATTCTTCATGTTCTCTATAAATATGTATTTTTTGTTACAACCACAATGTCTTCACCCAACTTTTATATACAGAGACGTGTCCTCAGAACTTTTATCAACACCTAATTTAAAAAAAAATTAATGTTTATTTAATTTTGAGAGAGAGAGTATGAGCTGGGGAGGGGCAGAGAGAGAGGGAGACACAGAATCTGAAGCAGGCTCTAGGCCCCAAGCTGTCAGCACAGAGTGCAACATGGTGCTCGAACCCATGAACTGTGAGATCATGACCTGAGCCGAAGTCAGATGCTTAACCGACTGTGCCACCCTGGCACCCTTATCGACACCTGATTTCTTAACAAGTCGAAAACATAAGTAATTCAACTTACCCTAATGAATGTTTTGTTTTTATTTCTTTGGACTGAGTATCCCTGTGATTGTCAGGATGAAATGTTTAACTATGAAAAGATCCATATTTCTTATTGTGACATTCATCATTTGGTAATTTTACTTATATTGTGTCAATTGTGTTTTGCTTGCAAACAAAAATCCACTGAATATTACAGCATATAAATGTTAATACATTCTTAAAAATTAATAATTGCCTATTACTTTAACATCATATTTTCTGAATAATAGAAGCATATTTAATTGTTAAACTTTACCTCTTAGAAAAGAGCCAAGCTAAGTTAGAGGTTATTAAAAATGCCCCCTGCCTGTAAAAGAAATAATGTGGAAGGAAAAATTAGGAAATTTACATATTTTAAAAAACTAAATTGCATATTACCAAGACAGTATGCTTGGCTTAGAGCATTTTGTTTGTTTGTTTGTTTTTTTTGCTTGTTTTTATTAATTAGTGGATTCTATTTATTAGAGCAGCTATAGTTAACAGAAAAATTGAACAGAAAGTATGGGGTTCCAATATATCCTCTCCCTTTATATCCCCCCATTTCCTATTATTAACATATTGCATTGGTGTGATACATTCATTATAACTGATGAACCAAATTGATACACTGTTATTAGCAAAAATTCAGAGTTCAGAGTTCATTGTTAATATAGTACAGTCTGTGGGTTTTGCGAAATGTGTAATGTTATGAATCCACCATAGAGTATCACACATAATAGTTTCTCTGCCCTGAAAATCCTCTGTGCTCTTACCCACATGTATACTCTGGCAACTCTTTTTTTTTTTTCACTATCTCTATAGTTCTGCTCTTTCCAGAAGGTAATATAGTTTAAATCATACTATATGAAGACTTTTTAGATGCTTCTTTCACTAAGCAATATGCATTCAAGCTTCCTCCATGTTTTATCATGACTGGGCAGCTTATTTCTGTTTAATTCCTAAATGGTATCCCACTATATGTACCTGAATTTTCCTGTTGTTTGTCCATTTACCTTTTGAAGGACAGCTTGGTTGCTTCCAAGTTTATTGTGAATCAAGTTGAAATAAGCATTTGTGTGCAAGCTTTTGTATGTATGTGTGATACAGTATGCTTTTCCTTTGTTCTAAAATGCTACTGTATAAACAAATCTGAAGCAAGCATTACTGACTTTGGTTTCTAATCCTTAAAGCAACCTGTTGTTATAAATTTTGAAGATATATTTTTTACTGTCAATTTTGTAAAATAATATACTGTCCTGGCCTTGACATAATAATGCACTAGATTTCGGGACGCATGGGTGGTTCAGTCAGTTAAGCATCCGACTTCAACTCAGGTCATGATCTCACAGCTCGTGGGTTTGAACTCCGCATCAGGCTCTGTGCTGACAGCTCAGAGCTTGGAGCCTGCTTCAGATTTCTCTCTGAAGCCCTCCCTACCTCTCTCTCTCTCTCTCTCTCTCTCTCTCTCTCCCCCCCCACCCCCGCTCCCTCAAGAATAAATAAACATTAAAAAAATCAAAAAAATAATAATGCACTAAATTCACTTTCCATTCTTAATATGTTCAAGAAAGTAGTCAGCACCCATATCCTTAGACCAACATCTAGATTACAAGAAGGAAAAGGAGAACAAACATTTCCTGAATATATGCATTATATCAGAAATGATGCAAAGCATTACAGTTCTATAATCTCTTTATTAAGGTAGGGAACATAAGTAATGCTAGTTGGTTCATATTTTTAAAGGAGCAGTCGATATTCAGACTCATTTACTTACTGAAGCACTGCTGTACCAAAAGAAATAAACAAAAACACTTTAGTAATTCAAATAATTCTTAATTACATACTAACTCTAAACCACATGAATCATTTTACAGATTGTATTTTATTTAATGTAGCAAATCATATACAAACCATTGTTTGCTCATGCTCATTTATTTTATTTTATATTATATTTTATTTCTAGTAAAATATTAACTGGTTGATTGGGATATCAGAACGTGAAGAAAGAGAACACAGAAGAAATATTTGAAGTAATAATGGCTGAAATTTTTCCAAAATTAAAAACAAACACCAAATACAAATCTAAGGAGCTCAGAAAATGGCAAGCAGAATACAAGCCAGGTTTTACACTTAGGTGTGTCATATTCAAACTGCAGAAAGGCAAAGACAGAGACATTTTGAAAAGAGCCAAAAGTAAGCAAACCACTTTTCTATAGAGAAGTAACTATGACAGTAGATTTCTCATCAATAAACCATGGAAGCAGGAAGAGAGTGGGGTGACATATTTAAAGTGATTACAGTAAAGAAAAAAATCTAAACCTAGTTTTCTATATTCAGTGAAATTATCCTTCAGTAGTGAGGAATAGAGACCTCAGACAAACAAAAACTGAGAAGCTTCATGGCCAGTAAACCTGCCTTAAGAAATGTTAAAAAAAAATTCTTCAGGAAGAAGAAAAATTACATAGGTCAGAAAAAGGATCTGCAAATAGAAAGGAAGACTATAAAAAAAATAAAGTAGAATAAAATATTTTCTTATACTTAATTGATCTAAGAGATAACATTTTGCTTAAAATAATAATAATGTATTGGGTGATTACAGCATGTGAATAAATGTAATAAATGTCAACAGGGTCATAAAGAATGAGGAGGAGGAATTGGGAATACTTTGCTATAAGGTACTGACACTATGCACACAGTGATATTTGTGTTATTTAATTAATTAATTTATTTTTTAATTTTTTTGAAGTTTATTTATTTTGAAAGAGGAGAGAGAGTAAGCAGGGGAGGGACAGAGAAGTGGAAGAGAAAGAATCCCAAGCAGGCTTTGAGCTGTCAGAGCAGAGCCCAGTGCTGGGCTTGACCTCACAAAACGTGAGGTTATGACTGGAGACAAAACCAAGAGTCAGACACTTAATTGACTGAGCCATTGAGTGTCCCCCTGTTATTTATTTGAAATGTTATTTGAAGGTGGACTGAGATTAGTTAAAAATGTATATTACAAACTCTAGGGCAACACCTAAAAATTTCTTTTAAGTATATTAGCATTCTAATGGAAGAGATACAGTGGAGTAATGTAAAATATCAATTAAAACCAAAGAAGGCAGAAAAAAAGAGAGGAAAGGGCAAAAAACATGTGGTATTAATAGAAAACAGCTACAAACATGGTAGATGTCAATCTAAATATATCAGTAATCACTTCACATGTACATGGTCTAAATATACCAATTGAAATACAGATATTGTCAGCACAAATAATAAGACCCAACATCTAGTTGACAGCTTTTCCTTTATTTATGTTATAAATATGGACATCATTTTGAATCTAATTCATAAACTTAAAATCTCATGTTGATGAATGTACTTTGTCTTACATAGTTCAGTGATATTTATACAAACATCCCAAGGTACCATACAAGTAACTGAAATTTCTTCACATTTAAAAGTCCAGCATAGGTGTGCATGGGTGGCTCAGTCGGGTAAGCGGCTGACTTCAGCTCAGGTCATGATCTCACAGTTTGTGGGTTTGAGACCCGCATCAGGCTCTGTGCTGACAGCTCAGAACCTGGAGCCTGCTTCAGATTCTGTGTCTCCCTCTCTTTCTGACCATCCCCTGCTCAGTCTCTCTCTCTCAAAAATAAATAAACGTTAAAAAGTTAAAAATAAATAAAAAACTAAAAGTCCAGCATATATATGACAGTGTAGTCTTTATTGTGGCTACCTGCCCAGAGATAACTTTAAATAGTCTCTTCCCTACTGAAATTCCATGACATTAATAGATCAAGAATTCATACTGAGGTAAGAATCAAGTTTATCCCCTCAACTTTTTACCTATCCAATTTTTATTTACTATTCTACATCCAATTCTAGAGAAAATTACAATTAGAAAAATCATAAATTTTAAGAAACCATGAACCTTTCAAATAGGAGATTCCAGGGGACGTCTGGGTGGCTCAGTTGGTTAAGCATCCAACTTCAGCTCAGGTCATGATCTCACAGTTTGTAAGTTCAAGCCCCGCATCAGGTTCTGTGCTGACAGCTCAAAGCCTGGAGCCTGCTTCAAATTCTGTGTCTCCCCCTCTCTGCCCCTCCCCAGCTAGCACTCTGTCTCTCTCTCTCTCTCAAATATAAATAAACATTAAAAAAATAGGAGATTCCATAATTTGTGTTTACACTTTCTTGTACAAGAACTGCATATTATTTTTATACTTTCCCCATGTTTAGCACCAATCCATGGTTTCTGTATCAAGTGAGGCAATTTATTTATTTAACAAGACATTACTAGACAAGGTTTGAGTGACCACAATGCATATATAGAAAACTGATCAATTGGCTCGTTTCTGCTTTTTTTATTATTAGGTAAATACTTAATAACATATGAATAATGACAGAAAGTAATGTGAGAAAAAGAATATGAGGGATAGTTGATAGAAGAGAGGTATGATGGGAAATATAGAATTGGTTAATGTACAACTCAATTGTTGTGAAACCTACTTGCTAGGGGCACCTGGGTGGCTCAGTGGTTAAGCATCTGACTCTTGATCTCAGCTCAGGTCATGATCCCATGGTTTATGAGTCGAGCCCGGCATCAGGGTCTGTGCTGACAGCATGGAGCCTGCTTGGGATTCTGTCTCTCCCTCTCTCTGTTGCTCCCCTGCTCTCTCTCTCAAAATAAATACACAAACTTAAAAAAAGAAAGAAAAGAAATCTACTCGCTATTCTGTGCTAAATTGTGTATCAGGATGAAGTAGTCTTCTGTACCAGAAATGATGGTATAGAAATAACAGAATTATTTTGTATTTTTAAGTAGTAATAATAAGGAATAGATAGTTTAAATATATATAATATATTTTAAGATAATATAGTTTAAAAAAAGTCAATAGTATCCTAAATCTACAGGCACACAAGTGTGTATAATTTAGTTGATGATTATTGAGCCAATGGACTATCATGTGATGGAGATAAGAAAGGGACTCTTAGTCATAGGCAAAATCTGTTGATGAAATGGCTAGAAATTGAATATGCACAATTCAATGTCATTAACAAGAAGGGGAAACACATAGGTGAAAAAATATAGAACTTGGCCCTAAAGTCTCTTGGGGTACCCACATCTCCCAGTTGATATTTGATTTCTTTGGTGTTTTTATGAAGAACATCAGCTAGTTTATGTACTAGAAACCATTTGTTTAGGAAGAGCATACTTCAGTGCATGCAAAGTCTATGTAAGTTTCTTTACTGATCTCCTTTCAAGCAAGGAGAACTTTCTGGAAAAGAAAGATGCTTTTATTGCAGATCCACAGAGCAATCTACAGTGTATAGTTGTTATATTCTCTCACAGCACCCATATTAATACCCAGGTAGAAAGTAAACCAAAAGTCAAAAAAGTAGCTGAAAGTTCATCTTATCCTCAATTTGAGCAAACTTATATAAAAATTGAGACATTAACCATGACATCTAGAAAAAATAGGTGACTGGAAAGAACATTTGACAAACCTGAAATATTTATTATTAAGTATTTAAATGTTTTTCTTTTAAACTATTATAAATAAAAGCCAAATATCTCATCCATAGTAACCACATATGTACTAATGACATTGAAATCTTAATGGACCCACATTGCTGACTGAGAATGAAGAGTCAAAAGTTTATGCCAGATATAGAAAGTCCATTCCTTCTATTGAATTTCTTGGTCAAATAATAATCTGAATTTCAGTCAACTTGTAATTGGATCATGGGATGGGATGATCATTCAATGGCAAATATTAAAACTAGTTTTCTGATTTTTATAGTGACTTATACAGAAGAAGAAACATCATTTACATGAAATAATTTTCTACATATGAAAATAAGTTTTGCTTTTGAAATCTGCACTGTTTTACATTTTGCTAAATATTTTAACCACTTGACAAATGTAGAATAGAATACATATTTTGATTTGTCTACTATCTTCATAGATTCTAAACATTGAGTTAAGATTCAGAAAAAACCATAAAGCATTTAGTGAATTTGAATGTTGTATTCTAAATAAGACTATGCTGATTCCATCTTGCCCTTCACTGTTCGAATGCTTTAGAGTAGCAAATTAAGTTTCCATTGCTATAAAGGTTAACTAATTATTACCAAAAATTCTGTCATTTTTCTTAATGGTTGCAGCAACCTTTAATTATCATTACAAAAAAACAAGTTATTTCCCACAAGTGAAAATATTATGTATATCAAGTGTTGTTTATTTGAACTTCTTTCCTTAATACAAGCATTTATTGTATAATTTCACTCTAACATCTGCTTTTGCTGCATCCCATAGGTTTTGGAATGTTGTGTTTTCTTTTTCTTTTGTTTTGAGACATATTTTGATTTGCCATTTGACTTCTTATTTCACCCTTTACTTGTGCAGCACTGTGTTGTTTAATATTTATATATTAAATATTTAATATTTACATTGTTAAAAAATAAGTATATACACACACACTGGACTATTACTCAGCCATAAAAAGAATTTGCCATTTATAACAACATTGATGGATCTGGAGGGCATAATCCTAAATGAATAAGTCATATTATATCATATGATTTCACTCATATGAGGAATGTAAAAAACAAAACAAACAAAAAGAGACAAACAGGCTCTTAAAAATAGAGAACAAACTGATGGTTAGCAGGGAGGAGGTAAGTAGAGGGATAGTTGAAGTAAGTGAAGCAGATTAAGAATACACTTATCTTGAAGAGTACTGAATAATGCATAGAATTGTTGAATCACTATATTGTACAATGGAAACCATTAAAAAAAACACACACACACGCAAAGGTATTTTCCAGTAACATTAAGGCCTATGTCAATTTGGATAATTTGTAGGTCAGGATTCTAATAAATGGGAAGTGAAAAATTACTTATTTCTGTCCATCACATGCTTGAATCTATAAAATAAGTACAGTTTTGTACCTTTTAAATGGCATCCAACTAAGAATAGTTAGGGAACAAAACTGCTACATATATGTAAGAAACAATATATCAACAATATTAATTATCCAACTATTTTATTCATCAACAACTATGTTAGGTGCTGCAGGAATGAGGGAATGAAACAAGTGTGCATTTTACTCTTGGGGGAAGGATAATGAAAAAGCAGAAATAAAAAAAAACAATCAGAGCAGAATCAAATAAAGCATCAAGTATATATATGCAAAAAAAATTGAAAAAATTTCTTTGGGGAAGTGATAAATCTTTATGATGAAATTGTATTTAATTTGGACTTAGGTTGAAAGAAATGCATTTAACTCTAAAGGTATAAAATAATCTGAAGTTCAAAGGGAAAATAAAGTAATTACTTTAAGAAATACTCATTCATTCACTCATTCACTCACTAAACATGTATAAATCTAGAAGGGAGAAAAAAAGAATTCCCTTATGAATGGAGCATGAAGGAGAACATAATATTAAGGACTGGAAAGGGCAGGATGAAACCAAGGGGTAGAAGGTCTTAAATTCCTTCCTAAGTGAATGCTATAATCTGTAGGCAAGTTAGGACCAGTTCAACCTATTCCAAGCCTCATCATAGCAGTCTGGAAACTCCCAATAGATAAAATGGGCACAGAGAACAAAGTAATATGAATGCAGACCAATTTATACAAGATATAGGAGGATCTTCTGCATTATTTCAGACCATTGTACTTCCAAACAGTAATGCAATGAACTATAACAATTAAAATAATACTGATAATATGCTTTATTAATTACTTTTATTTAAATATAGTCTATCCAAGAGGTAGTGGGCTATTAGAGCTCAGTATGTTTCTACAGCAGGTGATCTCAAAGAAATCCTAGTCTATATTATCCACATGCTTCTACTTCACAATCAAAGCCCTCCTAAAGTGTACCCCAGCCATCCTCCTAGATGGGACACAAATTACTATTTATCTATGATTGTGGTCATTGAAATAAAGCATCCAATGCCAGAACCCAATTCAGACTAAAGAGAATCTGGTGTAGGACTTTGGTTTTAATTGTATGGTTGGAAAGCTTTTTCTAGCACTAAATTATTTTTTTTAAGTTTATTTATTTTTGAGAGAGAGAGAGAGACAGAACACATGCTGGGGAGGGGCAGAGAGAGGGAGACAGAATCCGAAGCAGGCTCCAGGCTCTTAACTGTCAGCACAGAGCCCAATGTGGGGCTTGAACCCACGAACCATGAGATCATGCTTAACCAACTGAGCCACCCAGATGCTCCTATAGCACTAAATTTCAAGTGAGATATTCTATGGTCTTGTACATGCGGGAAGTGTTTCTGTGAAAATTGGTCTAACCCCAAGGAAGAATAGATAGCAAAGTTAAGGTGAATTCTGATTACTTCTTTTGGATCTTTCCATCACTTTACCTGAAATCAGATTACCCCTGGGTCTAGTTATATAAGTCATATTTTTCTCATTTATGTTAGTTACCACTAAAAGAGTCTTTTTTTTCCTAAAACCATCTTTTATTTTTACCTTTTTAAAGCTTTATTGAAGTATAATTTATATACAAAACACTGCACATATTTAATGAATACAGTTTGATGAGTTTGGGCATAGGCATGATACCATGCCTGATATGCTCATGATATCACAATCAAAATAATAAGCATATCATCACCTCCAAAAGTTTCCTTATGTCTCTTTTTGTTTGTGTTTTTCATGCTAAGAACACTTAACATGAGATCTAACTTTTTAACAAAATTTGAAGTACACAATACAGTATTAACTAGCGGTACTATGTTGTACAGCACAGAACTTACCTTGTGTCATAGACTCTGGGTCTGGAGCTCTTTCTTGTCCAGCAAAGAAAGCGGGGCACAGGATTAAAAATTCGAGAGAGCTAATGCCCAGGAGAAGACAAGAGCCCCAACTAAGGGTCTTTGTTCCGTTTTTATTAGGATCAGAAGGCTTACAAAAGTGGTGATGGGTGTGTGCAAAGAGATAATGAAATCCTGAACATTAACTCATGGGCCTGAGGGAAAGGGGGTTTTGAAGATATGCAATGTTAGGGATTTGGGTTAATACAAAACAAAATCCTGGCTCTGGGTGGACGGTTGTTTACAGTTTACATGAGTCCCCACCTCTGTTAACCTAAACTGGCCTAGGGGACAAGACAGAGCATGCTACCTTAGGGTCAGCAAGGCACCTTTCTTTGGCTAATTAGCTCCACTTTGGTCAACTTCGCCCTGCAGCAATCTATAGCCCTATTTACCTGTTTATCTCATTTGGTCCTTCCTTCCTGTGAAAGCAGCTTTCTGTTATAATACTAAGCTGGGGGGGGGGCACTTCTGCCCTGAATACCTAATCTTGTTTACCTCATCTTGGATGTTTTCACCCTGAGATTCCCTATTCCTATACCTTTGTCCTATTCTGGGGCTTTTGCCCACTTAACCTATTCTTATTTACCGATTTATCCAAACTTGAGTGTGTACTTCCTATGGCTTTCTAATTCTTTATGCCTTGTGAACCCATCAGTTCAGGCCCAGGGAGTTCCTAAGCTTATTCCCCACAACCTGTATAACTAACTTTATACCTGTTGAATAACTTCTCATTCCTCTCCCTCCCCCATTGCCTGGCAACCAACTTTCTATTTTCTACTTCTGTAAGTTTGACTATTTTAGATACCTCATGTAAGTGGAATCATGTAGTATTTGTCCTTGTGTGAAGTACTTATTTCACTTAGCATGTCTTCAAGTTCCATGTTGTTGCAAATGGTGGGATTTTCCACTGTTTTGAAGTTGAATAGGGTAGATGGTCATTCAGGTACAGGCTCAGAAGAATACTCAGGATATGAACAATCACTTTTAAGAGAAGGGTAAAAAGATTATCCAGGGACAGGATGAATAAAGAAAATAACATTTGAAGGAGTTCTATATTCACGAACAGGCAGAGAAAGAGAAACTGACAGACAGCTAGTGGAGGAGCAGTACTAGAAGGGAAGGGAAAACTAATTTCTTTGAAGTTTATATATGATGGTTATTTTTTGTCTTTGCAATCTCTATATTCATATTTAACAGCCTTGAAACTAGCTCTATTACTGATCTTTCCTAGTTGAAACTAGTAAGTGCACTTGTAGTTGAAACTACACTTTTCCGAATAGAACTGGGGAACCGTATTCTATTGAGGAAGCTGTTATTTTCACTGTTCTAAAATAGATGTGTGTTTTTCCAGGCTTTCAAAACTATTTTGTAAGATCAAAGAGCCAAATAAAACAAAATGTCAGCATTTGTGAGTTTAAACATTTGGACTTACAGAGTCAAGGATCATCATCAAGTTCTGGCATCAGGTCTTGTTCGAAGAGAGAACTTTATTCTTTATTTTCCTATTTGCTAGAGGCAACCACCCGTAATTTACTTCCTTTATTATTTCCTTTCAATAGTTGTTGTTCCTAGCAGGACAGAATCTCTCAGAGTGAAAGAGCCATTGAGGGCTGAGGAAAGTAAAATAATTTAGGTACAAATATAAAAGCACCTTCATAATCACATTTCATTTATTAGATACACCATCTTGAATTGTGTCTTGGAGAATAAGCAGGGATCTTACTTTCTATAGAGGCAGGCCTAACCTAATCACATGAATTCTTTAAAAGAGTTTTCTCTGGCTTACAGCAGGAGTAGTCACAGAGATTTGAGGCATAAGGATTGAGTTCTCAGGTGCTATTTTAAAGATGGAAGGGACTTTATGCAAGGATCAGGGAGTGCCCTCTAGCAGCTGAGAGTGAGCCCCAGGTGACAACCAGAAAGGAAATGACATAATCAGGGCTACAATCATAAGGAACTGAATACTTCTAAGAACTGAATCAGTTTAAAGGTGACTTTCTCCCCAGAGCTTCCAGAGAATTACCAGCCTTACTGATATCTTGTATTTCGCCTTGTGAGTTCCTAAGTAAAGAATCCAGTAGTGGGGCGCCTGGGTGGGTCATTTCCTTAAGCATCTGACTTAGGCTCAGAACATGATCTCAGGGTTCATGAGTTCTAGCCAGGCTCTTGCTGCTGTCAGCGCAGAGCCTGCTTCAGATTCCTCCATTCCCCTCTCTCTCTGCCTATCCCCTGCTGGCACACGTGCACTCTTTCTCTCTCAAAAATAAACATTTTTTTTAAATTAAAAAAAAAATCCAGTAGGGCCTGCCTGGACTTCTGATCTACAGAACTGTGAGATAATAATTGTATATATTTTTTAAGTCACTAAGTTTGTGGTAATTTGTTATGGTATGATAGAAGATATATCATATACATCATTTATATTATTAATGTGGTGAAGTCCCCTCCCTAAGGAATGTGGTAAAAGACAATAAAAACCCTCAAAATAAGGGAAGGCAACCTGGCTGTATGCCTATGTGACATTCTTCATGACTCTGTGTGTCTCTATTTATGTCTGTATATGACATCACTCACAACCCTGTAACATGAGACCACCCAATCAGACTGCATGTCTGTGTGTTACCATGTATGGGAGACAAAGAAATAGAAAATTTAGAAAACACTGCACCTCACTACACTCATGGCTTGGTTTTTAGGGTACAAACCCAACTGAGCCCATGCTGGGTCGAATAAAGTTGCTTCCTAGAAAAAAATGCCTCGATGTCACAAGTCTCTCATTGAACCTCGGTCTTGTTCACAACACTTGGGGGATCTTCCAGGATTTGGAGATGGTGTGTTTCCACCTCCTTTGCCCCTGGGTGCCAGCGGACTGCTTAATCTATAGGAGACTAGTCCCTTCCAGCATGCCGGGGCAGAACACTGTGTGCATAATGAAACCTGTGAGGCCTAGGAACCAGCTCAGGGAGTACTGCCCATCAGACTGGTAAGAACTTGGGTTTGTTTTGGTAGACATGCCCCTATGAGGCAGAAGGGGAGACTGATCACCTCCCAGAGTTGCCCTAGTAGTTCCACAAGGAATAAGGAATGGAGCAGCAACTCTAAGGCACTGGGCAGCAGGTTGGAGTCTTTGTGTGACTGTGTGTTAATGAGACTGACAGCAGTTGTTCAACCTGCCTAAGAGCCTAAGGGAGTGTTGAGTCCCCATTCCTGGTTCTGTTGTGACCTCACAGAGCTTAAGACAGCATCATACTTCCACAGGAGTCTGATCATGGTCAGGGATTAAAAGTGTACCTGCCAATGCTAACAGGCACCTGAAATATCTCCACAAAAAGAGCGGCTGGAAATGGACAAAGCAAGTACACATCCTCTCCAAATTAGCCCCTGTCCTTCCCCTTTTTCCTCTCTTGTGCTTGAAAGTTGTCTGTTAGGAGGAGGAAATGGGTGGAAAACAGAGTAAACTGACTCCCCTAGAATATATGTTGAGGAATTTTGAAAAGTGATATTTAGGAGATTATGGTGTAAAATTAACTCCCAGAAAGTTCCGGACATTCTTTGATATTGATTGGCCATTGATCAAGGTGGGTTGGGTCTCCTAGGGCTCACTTGATAAGGAACTGGTTAGTTGAGTGTTTAGGGTCATTTTGGGGGATCCAGGCTATCCCGACCAATTTCCTTACATTGACTGTTGGGAAGACCTGGTCCCATCCCAGTTGCCGTGGCTAAAAATCTGTAAGAGAACTGTAAAGTTATGATGGCTTGTGTCATGGCTTCCTCCAAATTCTGGTCAGAAACTGAAAAACCCATACTGTCAGGAAAGCCTGAGAGGATCCCACTGCCATACGCCGCACTGAACCCCTCAGCGCCACCTGCACCTCCAGTCGCCCCAGCTGCTGAAACTGCATAGGAACCTGCCCTTAGTCCTGAGGCCTCGCCACCTCTAGCACCATGGGCCTCTCCGAATGTGACTGTCTCACCCAGACCACCAGTCCTAACCCCATGTACCCCTCCCGGAAGGGTGGGAAGGTCACTAGGAAATCAGACCAGCAGAGACAGTCCCTCCCTGCAGCAACACTGGGGAGCCCTACAGATGCCACTGAGGGAAACTAGGGGGTCCGTCTATTATGATCAGGAAGGCCAAATCCAAAGAGGCCAGTGTATTTTTGTGTACCAACCCTTTACAACTATGAATCTCCTAAATTGGAACCACCATACTCCTTCCTATACAGAGAAGCTCCATGATTGAACTAATTCAGTCCATAATCCAAACCCATAAACCACCTGGATGGACTGTTGCCAACTCCTTCTGACCCTTTTTGATTGAGAGAAGCATCTCCGAATTTCTCAGGCGGCCCTAAAATGGTTAGAGGAGAATGCCCCAGCTGGGATGCTAGATACCCAGGCTTATACTCGGGCTAACTTCCCTGGGGAAAACCCCAAATGGGACCCAAATGACTCAAATGTAGATGGAGGGTTCACAAGGACTGAATGGTATCAAGAAGCCATTCTAAATGGCATGAAGGAAGGGGGATAAAAGGCCATAAATATGAGTGAACATCAGAAGTGCTCCAGGGACCTGAGAAAAGCCTGAGCCAGTTCTATCAGAGACTATGTGAGGCATTTTATCTCTACACCCCATCTGATCCAGAGGTGCCCATTAACCTGTGGATGATCAATGTAGCTTTCATAGGTCAGGCTCAAGGGGACATCTAGCACAAGCTGCAAAAGTTGGAGGGTTTCACCGGTATGAATGCCAGTCAGTTGCTGGAAGTAGCAACTCAGATGTTTGTTGACTGTGACCAGGTGGCACAGAGTGACGAACACCGGAAGATGCAGGAAAAGACAGATTCATTAGCTGCTGCCTTGGTGGAACTGTCAAAATGCTCCCAGAAAAGTGCCCTGCAGGGATGGGGCTGGGGGCAAAAATGGGAGCAAAGGGGAGGAAGGTTTTACCCTGGACCAAAGTTAGGACAGAACCAGTGTGCTTACTGTCATCAGGAGGGCCACCTGAGAAATGAGTTCCCCCAACAGCCAGATATTTATCAGGAGGGTCCCAAGCAGAAAGAAAGAGGTCATGTGGTCCAGGGCTGGTACCAAACAGCCTCACAGCCCCATGGGCCTCCAAAGATGATTTTGTGGGTCTTGCTGCCATGGAGGACTATGAGGAACACTAGGACAAACTGGGCTCTATTTTGTTAAGCCTCCAAGAGCCTGTGGTTGGAATGAAAGTGGAGGGCTGACCTATCGACTTCATGGTTGATATTGGAGCAGAAAACTCAGTGGTGACCCAGCCAATTGGCTCCCTTTCACAGGGACAAGCCACCATTGTGGTGGCCACAGCCAATTGGATACATCATCCCTTCCTGCTGCCTCGATGATGCAATTTAGGCATCCATGAGTTCCTGTACCTCCATGACTGTCCCGTGGCTTTAAAGGGCCATGACCTATTGGGAAAGCTGCAGGTTCAGATAACTTTTAACTCTCAGGGACAAGCTGCCCTGACCCTATGGAAACCAGAGGCAAAGATTATTACTCTCACGATTCCCCAAGGTGAAGTATACAACCTCTGCAGTCTCAAGTAGGAAACACAACTGGTGTACAAGCTTCTCTTTAGAATCCCTGTGGTGTGAGGGGCGCCTGGGTGGCTCAGTCAGTTAAGCATCCGACTTTGGCTCAGGTCATGATCTCGCAGTTTGTGAGTTCGAGCCCCGCATCAGGGTCTGTGCTGACCGCTCAGAGCCTGGAGCCTACTTCGGATGCTGTGTGTGTGTCTCTTGCTCTCCGCCCCTCCCCAATCATGCCCTGTCTCTCTGTTTCTAAAAAATAAATAAATGTTAAAAAATATAAAAGAAAATAAAAGAATCCTTGGTGTGTGGGCTGAAAACAACCTACCAGGACTGTCCTGAAACATACCCCTGGTAGTCATGGAGCTGAAGTCAGGGACAGAGCCCACTCTCCAGAGACAATACTTCATCCCCTCCAGGCACAGCTTGGCATCCAGAAGCACCTAGAAAGGCTTTTAAAGTATAGGATCCTCCTGCCATGCCAGTTGCCTTGGAACATGCCCCTCTTGCCTGTCCAAAAGCCTGGGCCAGTTCAGGACCTGTGAGCAGTAAACTAGGCCACCATCACCATACACCCAGTGGTTCTGAACCCCTATACACTTTTGGGCTCATTCCTGCTGAAGTTGTCTTCTTCCCCTGCTTGGACCTCAAACATGCCTTCTTCTGCATCCACCTGGCCCCTAAGAGCCAATCGATCTATGCCTTCCAGTGGGAGGATCCTAAAAATGATGAGAAGGGCCAGTAGACTTGGACCAGATTGCAGGGGTTCAAAAACTCCCCAACCATTTTTGGCACCCATTAGCCTCTGACTTAAAATCCTTCCCAGCAGATCAATATGGTTATGTCCTGTTTCAGTACATAGATGACTTGCTTCTGGCCAGAAGGTCCTGGGAGGATTGCATGGAAGGGACTCAGCAGTTCCTTAACCTCCTATGGAAAACCAGCTACAAAGTCTCAAGTAAAAAAGCCCAGATCTGTCAAGAGAAAGTCAAATATCTTGGCTTCCACCTGTCCCAGGGGTAGTGCCACCCTGGCCCATAGAGGAAGCAGGCCACTTGCCCTATCTGGGCCCTGTCAACCTGATGCCAGGTTCGAGATTTTCTTGGAGTGGCAGGTTTCTGTAGAATCTTGATATCTAATTTTTCAATCCTGGCAAAACCCCTCTATGAGTCTACAAAGGAAGCAAGAGCAGGAGCCCCTGGTGTGGGAATCAGTACAGCAAAAAGCCTTTGAGGAAATAAAGTGAGCCCTCACTAATGCACTTAGTTTGGGGTTCCCAGACATGACTAAGTCTTTTTTTCCTGTATGTCCCCGAGTGCACTGGTATTGCATCGAAAGTCCTAACTCAGATGTTGGGGTCATGGCATTGCCCAGTGGCATATCTCTCCAAGAAACTTGACTCTTTTGCCCAAGACTGGCTCCCCTGCCTACAGGCACTTGCAGCCAGCCCTCTTAGTGTCTGAGGCTGACAAGTTAACTATGGGACAAGAATTGACTGTTCGAGTGCCACATTCAGTATTGACATTAATGGAGTGCAAGGGACTATACTGGTTAACCAATACCAGGATGGTCAGATATTAGGAAATGCTATGTGAAAACTTGCATATTCATCTAGAAGTAGTGCAGACCCTAAACCCCACAAGCCTACTGCCTGTTGGGCCAGGCCAGCCAGATGATGACTGCATGGAAGTCATGGATGAGGTGTTCTCCAGTGGACCAGACTGAAAGGACCAGTTCCTCAAGGATCCTGATGCAGTTTTGTAAAAGAGGGAGAGTGACTTGTAGGTTACTCCGTGGTGACCCTGAATTCTGTCATTGAGGCCAAACCCCTGCCAAAGGGGACTTTGGCACAAAAGGCAGAGCTCATCACTCTAGCCCGAGCCCTCCACCTCCTGGTGGCAGGGATATGTATTAATGTATAAACAGACTCTAAGTATGCTTCACCACCACCCTCTAAGTACATGGGGCTGTATATAAAGGGAAAGGTCTAATAAACTCAGGAGGGAAAGATGTAAAGTATGGTAAGGAAATCTTTGAACTCGTAGACGCTGTATGGGTCCCCAAGAGAATGGCATTCATGCATTGTTGGTAACTTCAAAAGGAAGACACCACGGCTGCACAGGGAAACCATAAGGCAGACTGAGAGGTAAAGCTTGTGGCCTCCAGAGGAATAGCAAATCGGTGGCTTTAACTGCCACACTGTTCCCTAGTCCACTGGCAGAATGGGACTCTACTTACTTCACCAGAGGAGAGTACCTGGTTAAAATGGAAGCTACCTCCCACGTGAATGGTGGAAATTTGACAATGGCCGAGTAGGAATTCCTGAGGCCCTGACTCCATCTCTTGTCAACCAGTTCCATCAGGAAACTGATATTGGCCGGATGGCTCTTGAGACTACACTGAGCTGACATTTCCACATCCCTCGACTCTCCAGCATAGCTGAGCAGTATGCGAGCAGTGTGAAACATGTGCCTGGAATAACCCATGTCAAGGACCCAAGGCTGCCCCTGGGGTGCAGAGTGTTGGGGGAGCCCCATTTGAAAATATGATGGTGGACTTCACTGAGCTTCCCTGGGTCCAATGCTGTAAATATCTGTTGGTCTTTGTGTGCACTTTCTCAGGCTGGGTGGAATCCTTCGCTACTCACACAGGAAAGGCACATGAAGGGACCCAACTTCTTCTAAAAGAAATCATTCCTCGATTTGGGATCCCTATCACTATGGGATCATTTAATGGACCAGCATTCGTGGCTGAGGTGGTTCAGTTGGTGGCAAAGGGGCTAAAGATCACCTGAAAGTTATACATGGCATACCCACCCCAGAGCTCCAGGAAGATGGAACAAATGAACTGAACCCTGAAGCTGCAATTAAGTAAACTATGTCAGGAAATCCACCTACACTGGGACCAGGTATTGCCAGTAGCCTTGTTAAGAATCAGGTGTAGACCCACAAAGCAGATGGGGTTCTCCCCTTATGAAATTCTTTAAGGGTGCCCCCCCCTTATCAAGGGCATAAGAGGGGATTTAAATGAGATAGGCAATCTAACCCTAAGGCAACAGAGGTGGACTCTTGGCTCTACCCTAACCACCTTACACCACTGGGTCAGGGAACAATCACTTGTGGGTCTGACCACAGACACTCACCCCTTTAAACCAGGAGATGCTGTATGGGTAAAAGAATGGAATGTCCAACCCCTAAAACCCCTCTGGAAGTTTCATTGTCATATTGTCCACCCCTACCACAGTAAAGGTAGCCAAAAGCAGGTCCCTGGATTCACCACAGCAGAGTGAAGCTGGCATCTTGAAACTGGTAGTACATTCCTGATCCATCAATGCTGTACAAGCTGACTATACAGAAGAAGCCATCTGCAACTCCAGAGGCCTTGGGAGACTGCAGCCCTGCTTTAGTCATTCTGGAAGCTGACTAATCTATGCATGGCAGAAGCTTGAGGAATCAATGGTCTGATGGAACAAATATACTGTCCTTATTTTCTATATCAGTTTCCTTACTGTGAGGCACTGTCACCCCTTGTCTCTTGCTGTTATTGCAATTCTTGTTCTACTTTTCACTGTAGGATTAGCAGAGGTCACCCTGGCCAGCTGGAAGTGTGATTAGAGGTTTCTGTTAGCACTCACTTTCCTTTTGTGGATAGAATGCTTCTTTGGTATTGGTTGCTTCTAATCTGGACCCCTTTTGTGGACCAAGATTCCTCATTATGTGACCCATGTGTTTACATCACCAGGTCAGGCCAGGAAGTCGATAGCACCTTACTCTACCATGCCCACGTCTCATGCCAAGGAAAGATCCTGGGGACCCACATACACAATAACACCACCTCTTCTATCTGCCAATGGGAGAGTCAATACACTTGTTTAGACTCACATTATACTCCACTGGAGGAATGGGTGGAAGTCCAGAGTCACCCCAAGACAGGCACCACTGGTGTGGGCTGACTAATTAACAAAACTCAAATTACCAATCCAAACTGGCTGGTGTATATTCTTTGTTGTATGTACAGCCATAGGTGACATATTGCCATATGGTTTGCCATGTGGAGGTCTAACGTGGGAACAAGAGTACAGACTCAAATAAATGTGTGAAGAGTCTGATATTTGTGGTTCCTGGCCCCAGGCACCTGAATTCTTCTGTCCTTATTGGAGTTGTGTCACATGGGCCACCTGACAGACTAAAGACAAAACAACACTCCTCCAAAAGGGTGTGGCTGAGTCAGGAACCTGTAATGCCCTTAATTTTACCATCCTTGACTGAGGAGACTCAAAATGGATAAAGGACCCGCCAGATTGGTATACTTATCTATGGGTGGGGCACAGACCCAGGAACCCTGTTGTATTTTAAGAGAGTTACTATCACATATAGTCATATAGTCATATAGTTACATCACAAGGTCATGACCCACCAGGGTCTTTCATTCCTTTTATGAAGAAATGGGAAAGGGGCCTCCTCCTGTCTTTGTCACAACAAAAAAATCTGTTTCTAGTCCTAGCAGAGACTATAGCCCAGACTCTAAAGGCCTCTTCTTGTTATGTATGTGGGGGAACCAACATGGAGGATCAATGGCCATGGGAGGCCAGAGAATTAGATTCCCGTGAACCTTATAATGAAACAGAATAACCCAGTCCTACTACTGGGGTTTGGCTCCTCAAAACCATAATTATTGGGAAGAACTGCCTTGCCTGATGGGGAAGAAAGTTCACCATCCCAGTTGGAAACTTAACATGCCTAGGACAAAGATTTTATAACTCAACCTTCCTGGTTAACCCAATGGTGGGGATCCCCAGATCACCTCCAGCCAGATCCCCACCCTTGTCTAACTTCTCTCATCTCCAAGAGAGGCCTGGGACAATGTCAACACAGCCATCAAATGGTGGGCCCCAGGTGGACTGTACTGGATATGTGGAAAAACATCCTATACAATGCTTCCCTCAGGCTTGTTAGGGTCATGTGTGCTGTGAACTATTCGTCCATCTTTCTTCCTGCTCCAACTTGCCAGAGGGGAACATTTGGGAGTCCAAGTATATGGGGACAGGAAGACTCATAGGAAACAAAGTGCCCTACAAATTGGCAACTGGAAAGATGATGAACAGCTTCCCAAGCTTATAATCCAATATTATACTCCTGCCACCTGGGCAGAGTATGGGTTCTCGGGCTACTCCCATTTACATGCTAAACCTCATAATTAGACTGAAAGCAGTGTGGCAATGAAACTGCCAGAGCTCTTAACATACTAGTCAAGCAGCAGACCAACATGTGCAATGCTATCTATCAAAATTGCTTGGGCTTAGAGTACTTGGCTTGCTTTTGAAAGAGCAGTTTGTGGAAAGTTTAACCTGAGCAACTGATGCCTACGGTTAGATGATGAAGGAAAAGTCATAGAGGAGATCACAGATCGAATGAAAAAGATTGCTCATATCCCAGTCCAGACCTGGAAAGGTTGAAACCCCAGGGAGTTATTTGGAGGATATTTTTCAACTCTTGCAGGATTAAAAACCCTCATGGGAATTATCCTCTTAATTTTGGGAGGTAGCTTAGTCCTATCTTGCTATGGGGACAGACCTCCTGGTTATATGATCTGTCCCCAGCCTCACTGAGGCAGTGGTCAAAAGGAAAATGCCCATATATGTGATCATGTTATGGAAATATATATCTCTAAACTTAAGATGTGCCCTTTGACTTAAAATAGAGGGATCTGAGCATCAAAGCGGGGAATGTGGTAGAGTCCCCTCCCTAAGGAACGTGGTGAAAGAAAAACAAAACACCTTCAGGATAAGGGGAGGCAACCTGAATATATATGTAAGTGACATTCTTAACGACTCTATGTCTGTACTATGTCTGTACACGACATCCCTAATGACCCTGTAACATGAGATCACCCAATCAGACAACATGTCTGTGTGTTACCATGTATGGGAGACAAAGAAGTAGAAAATTTAGAAAAGACTGCACCTCACTGTGCTCACGGCTCAGTTTTTTGGGTACGAACCCAACTGAGTCCATGCCAACAGGAAGAAAGTTGCTTCCTGGAAAGAAAAGCCTTGGTGTCATGACTGTCTATGCGAACCTTGGTCCAGTTGCAATGTCTTTTATATATATATATATATATATATATATATATACATACTAATATATGTCTTCTTAAATTTCCTTCATTGTTTTCATATTTATGTTTGTAGAACTCTGTCTGTCTGTTGGTATATAATTTCAGAGGTGTGATATAGTAACAAAAAGAAATAATATCCTTGAATGTATTCTAGTAAACTTTCTATAGAGGCAATTTATAATAGGGTTATCAATAGTTACAAGGATGTTCCTAGTAATAACTAGATGATGTACATAGAACTCAATGAAAAGAGATTTGATTTTAAAAATAATCTGAATAGAGGTGCCTGGGTGGCTCAGTTGGTTAAGCATCCAACTTCAGCTCAGGTCATGATCTCGCATTTTGTGGGTTCAAGCCCAGCATTGAGCTCTGTGCTGACAGCTCAGAGCCTGGAGCCTGCTTCAGATTTGCATCTCCCTCTCTCTGTCCCTCCCCCACTCGCTGTGTCATTTTTCTGAAAAATGAATAAACATTAAAAAAAATTTTATAATTTATTGTCAAGTTGGTTAAACATTAAAAATTTTTAAAAATAATCTGAATAGCCTGAAAATAATAGGAGGTGATTTAAGAATTATGATAGCCATCTCACTGAGATTAAACATTAAAAAATGCATACACAAAAAAACAAAACAAAACAAAGTAGAATTAGAAAGGCAAAGATTTACTAAAATATGAAAATTGATTATTAGGTTAAATATAGTCAATAAACTAGAAAATTAATATTCTACAAAATCAATTTTTATATGTTTATAATTATTGATTTATGTCCTATAGTTCAACACTCACTGAAATCTTTTTTGTCTTCTGTGACATTGCACCTTCCAGTTTCTTTCTATTTTTTGAAGCTTTTATTGTTTCTCTTCACTGGCTCATTTTATTTTTCTAATCTATATCTGGGGGACATTTCCTAGGGCTTGGTCTTTCCATCTTCACTCTAAATTTATTTCATCCACCCAAGTTAATTTTTTCTTTACTTTTCCATTATAGTAAGGGATATTCTCTTTGGCTATGAAATCCAGTGTCACACTGAAGATTACTGAAGATTACATCCATTTTCTTTTAATTTCTCCTTTTTCCATTGTTTCTTTCATAACTCCTATCTAATCAAGCATTGTTGTGTAAATAAGCATTGTATTGACAATTATGCTTATCTACATTTCTGTAGTCACTGTCTCTTTTAAACCTTATTATTTTATTCCTGAATTGCCAAATTCTAGCCTGTACTTTAGGATTTGTTTTCACTGTTCTCTAAAGCACACTAAATATACCACTGGAAGAAATTAACTACCAATGTCAACTTTGAAAAAATTTAACCTAAATTTGGGGAAATGATCAGAGATGGATATAATCATTAAATATATTAGCTTGATAAGTGTCAATCAGAAGCAAGTAAAACCTGAGGAAAATAAGCTTGCACCAAAAAACAAACAACAAGAACAATAAAAAACAACCAAAGCAAAAACAGTAGGGACTATCATACAGAGGACAGAAAAGAAGCCCTAGACCAATTTAATACTACCTAACATTAATCAGAAAGAACAGATATTCTACATCTATACCCTGCAGAATTTGTAACAAATAAACTAAGATGCTTTTCTCTAGGTATTTTGGCCAGAGAACAGATCTGAATAATTTAAATATGTTGAAATTCATTTACATTTGCTGTATGGCCAGCATATGGTCATTTTATTTTGTAAAACATCCAGTGTGCGCTTGAAAAGAATGTGCCTTCTGTATTTATGTCAATTAGGGTAAGTCAAAACAAAATTATAACTACAAAAGAACAAGAGCTGATCACCTACAGAGGACTGAAAATGAGCTTTCTATCAAGTTTTAATACTTGCAACCTGGATGCAAGAAGATAATGGTAAACAATTGAAGTACTGGAAGAAAACAACTCTGATGTAGAATTTCATATACAACTAAAATGCTATTGAACATTGAAAATATGAAAAAAAAATTCCCAGACACATTCATTCTCAGTTAGTTTGGTATTCAAAGCGTAAACTGGAAATATTTTTAAAGAAAGCATTCAAATAAGAAAATCAAATATAGATGGTATGCCAAGAGATATAGATGTACAAATCATCAAATGTCTTAATAAAATTTATTGTTACTTCTTAATTTCTTTTCAATAAACAATTTATTGATGTTTCACATGCATAGAAAAATATACACAAACTATAAATATATATCTTAGTTGATACCAGATAATAAATATTTTAGTGGATATCACAAAATGAAAAGTAGACTAGAGTTTTGCAGTACACTACATAATGCTTTCTAGGTTTCTATTTTGAGTTCTTGTACTCCATTAGTAGATTAATTCCTGGATAATTGATATTTCTGATTTTAATTTCAGTAGCATAATATTTTCTTTTTTTAAACTTTTTAATGTTTATTTATTTTTGAGAGAGAGAGAGAGCGCACGCCAGCAGGGCAGGGGCGAGAGAAAGAGAGACACAGAATCTGAAGCAGGCTCCAGGCTCTGAGCTGTCAGCACAGAGCCTGACGTGGGGCTTGAACCCATAAGCCTTGAGATCATGACCTGAGCCAAAGTCAGATGCTCAACTGACTGAGCCTCCCAGGAGCCCCAGTAGCATAATATGTTCAAATTTTATTTTTGTAAGCTCCTTTTTTCAGGTAAATGGAAATGCAATTGATTTTCTATATCATCTTATAGCTACCTACTTTGTAAATTTATTCATGTATTAAAAGTTTATCTGTAAATCACTTAAGCTTTTCTATGAAAAATGAGTTCCATTTCTTCCTTTAAGTATTTACTCTTCTTGCCTTTTTTACAGGCTATATTGTCAGATATAATGTTGAACAAAATTGATGATACAGGGTATAATTTTTTTGTTCCCAGTATCAGGAGGGAAATGTCCAGTAGTGTCACCATTACAAAAGATGTTTGCTACAGCCATTTTAGATATAGCTTTTGATAAATTAGGGATGTTTTCTTCCCATTTATAGTTTAGTAGTAGTTTTTGTCATGAATGAACTTTGGAATTTATTGTTTTTTAATTATGGAGAATTTCGTAGGATTTTTCTCCTTATACTAAAAAGGTGATGATCACATTCATTCCTGTAGTGTGTAACAATGTTGATGGTTTATATATTACTAGATTTGATGTATAATATTTAATTTAGAATTTTTTTGCCTCTGTTTTCATAAGAGGAATTGGCCATAATTGTGTTTCTTGTAGTGTCTTTTTTAGGTTTCCATATTAAAGGTATGCTAGATTCATAAAACAAACTGTGAAATATTTCCTTTTTATCTGTGAAAACGTGTGTAAGATTGGTTTTATGGCTTTCTTAAATATTTTTTAAGAATTGGGGCACCTGGGGCATCTAGGTCACTCATTCAGTTAAGCCAGCGACTCTTGGTTTCAGCGCAGGTCAGCATCTCATTGTTGGTGAATTCAAGCCCCAAGTTGGCCTCTCCACTGACAGTGTTGGGTTTCTTTCTCTCTCTCTCTCCCTCTCCCCTGCTCTCCCTCTCTCTCTTTCCCTCTCTCTCAAAATAAAGAAATAAGATTTAAAACAAAATATTTTGAAAAATTTCCTGTTGAAGCATCTGGGCCTAGAATTTTGCATATGTGTGACAAAATTAGTTTTTATGCATTATTTTTATTTATTTTTAAATTTTTTCTAATTTTTTTTCTAATGTTTAAATTTTTTCTAATTTATTTTTGAGTGTGAGAGAGAGACAGAGTATAAGTGGGAGAGGGCAGAGAGAGGGGGGAACACAGAATCTTAAGCCGGCTCCAGGCTCTGAGCTGTCAGCACAGAGCCTGACACAGGGCTCAAACTCACGAACCACGAGATCATGACCTGAGCTGAAGTTGGTTGCATTAATTATTTTTAATATGGATAAGAATCCTTTAATTTTCATGTCTTCCCATGTCAGTTTTGGTAAATGGTAATTTTCAAGAAATTTTTTCCATTTAATTTTAATTGTTACATATAGTGACATAAAGTATCTCATATCTTAGTAATTCCTTAGTTCTATAGGATCTGTACTTAAACTGTGTTTTAAAATTACTGCATATTCCCCTGATCTTAGGTCCCTCCCCACCCGACCTCAAAGTTTTGACAAAGATTAGTAATTTTATTTTTCTTTACAAGGGAACACTGAAAAAAAATCATTGTGTGATTCCTAATGTACTCATTTCTGTTATCTTAATTTTTTAAAAATAGGTTCTATTTTTGTTGAATTTGATTTACTCTTTGGTTTCTAGCTTCTTTAAGATTTTTGGGCTTATTCTGTTTTCCACTGCTTTTTTTTTAATGTTTATTTATTTATTTTGTGTGAGAGAGAGTTCGAGCAGGGAAGAAGGGACAGAGAGAAAGGGAGAGGGAAAACCCCAAGCAGGCACCACACTGTCAGTACAGGCACTGTCACTGCCTGTCACAGGGCTCCATCTCAGGAACAATCAAGTCATGAGCCCTACACTTAACTGAGCCACCTAGATGCCCCAGCAACTCAACTGTTGATTTAACTATTTGATTATTGAATTTCATCTCTCTTGTTTTCTTGTTCCTTTTCCCCCCTTTATTTAGAGAAAGAGAGAGAGAGAGAGAGAGAGAGAGAGAGAGAGAGAGAGCAAGCAGGAGAGAGAATTGCAGAGGGAAAGAGAGAATCCCAAGCTGAGATGTGAAGCTCAGTCTCACAAACTGTCTCACAAACTGAGCTGAAATAGAGTCCAACGCTTAACCAACTGAGCCACCCAGGAACCCCTTTTCAAAAATATTTTCAAATTTTCACTGAGATTTATTTTGTGACTTATGGATCATTTAGAAATAGATTGCCCTATTGGGGCATCCATTGGGGGATTTTTATGTTGTCATTCATAATTGATTTCTAGCTTAATTCATCTAGTATCAGAAAATATATTATTTCACTCCTTTAAAATTTGTTAAGACTTGCTTCATGGGACAGCATATGGTGCATTTGAATAAATATTAAATGTGCACCTCAAAGAATGCATTTTGCAATGATTGAATACAATGTTCTATATATGTTAATTATGTCATGTTTTTAATAGAGAAATCTACATTCTTACTGATATTTCTTCCAATACTTAATAAGAGAAGCAGCTAAAGATTTCTAACATGATTTCTCCCACTGTTACATGCATACACATCTAAAAGTGCCATATCTTCCTGGTATACTTCTCCTTTATCATTATGAAAAACATTTCTTTATCCTTAGTACTCATTCTTGCCATAAAGTTTGTTTTCATTTCAGATTAGTATAGCTACTCTATATTTCTTTGGTTATGATAGATAATTTATTGTCTTCTTTTTTCAGACTTTCTGTATCCTCACATTTTTTTTGTGTAAAAAGTATTCAAGCGTTTTGAAAAATAATTTTAGAAATTTCCCTTAATTTAAGTATTAAAATCATTTACATTTACCTAAAGGTATTTAAATTTTAATCTACTGCCTTGCTATTATCTCCATCTGTTATAGGTTCTTTTTGTTCTCTTTTCTTGCCTTTTTTAAAAGAGTTTTATTTATTTAAGCAATCTCCACAACCAATGTGGGGCTCAAACTCATGACCCCAAGATCAAGGGTCACCTTTTCTACTGACTGAGCTAACCAGGGGCCTCTTGCCTTCTTTTTGATTAAGCAGTTTTGCTCTTCCACTTGCCCTTTTATTATCCTATTAGTTTTGATATCTTTTGATTTTACCCTAGATATTATTTTATGACTCCACTTATTAGTGTCTAATAGGAAGTAAAATTTTAATCACTTTTCTTAATCTATAAAGGTCTAGAATACTTTCAATATACTGTATTATGTATTTTTTGTCAAATTTAATTTAAAAATTTACATGATAGCATTTTTTGTTTATATGGTCAGTATTCATTTGGCTTTTTCCAAATATTTAATCTTTCCTTTATATGGTATTTGTTTCTGAATGTTTATGTCTATACACAGATTTTTTTTCCTAAAGAATGCTATTTCCTTTAGTGTAGTGTATATCCAATGTACACAAATACTTCAATTTTTACTTTGCTGAAGTGTCTTTCCCCCCCTTTTTAGAGGATATTTTCATTGTGCATAGAATTCTAGTTGGCATTGGCTTCCATTCAAGAAGTCATCTCTAGTCATATTGTCACTCTTTGAAAAATTAACATCTTTATCTAAAACTACTTTTTTTAGAACTACTTTTAAGATAGTCTCTTTGTCATTAGTTTTCCTTAGTTTTACAATAGTAGCTATGTGATTATCCCTGTGTTTCTCCTGCTTCATTGTGGTACTTCTCAAATCTGTGACTTAAATTATTTCATCACTTGAGAACATTCTCTTTACCTCTTTATATGTTCATTTAAATGCTCCTTTGCTCATTTTATTTCTCATCTCCTACTGGAATTCTACTTACTAATTAGTTCTGGTTGACTCTAAACATATATTACTGCCAATAAATGCCATGATGACTATCTTTTCATTTCTTAATTTTTGATTATTATATTAAGCTTAGAATTTCCATATATTTCTTTATTGAATCACAAGTACTTAAAGTCCAAGTTTAATGATCCCTGTATTTGGATCTGAACTTGTTTCTACTGTCAAATTTTTTTCTTGGTTTTTAGTCAAATTTATCTTATATTATTTTATAGTATATGAATATATACATACCCCTACATACAAACATACTTAAATGATGCTCATTGCTTATGAAAAAAATTTGATAAGTAAGCAGCCTGGTTTGTTTATTTTTTCCACAGAAGACTAATTTTGTTTTTGGGGATGGTGTGAGGTTGGTGCAGATCACTTTCAAGCAAGTAGCAATTTTGTTGTTTTGTGGTTGGGTGGCAGTTCGTGTGAAGAATAAAATGTTCCATGTCTATCCTTGCTCTTGTGTTTGGTGTTTCAGATGAAACCCTTGGGAGTTTACAGGGACCTTCCTCCTTCTAAGTCCTGAACCATATTTTTTATCCCTCTCAGCACTGTAAGACTATGCTTAGCTTCTCACCCTATCAATAGACATTTACAGATGGGAAAATCCTTCAAGGGGGAAAGGATAATCAACAGTGCTATCTCCTCTCCGAAGTGACCTTTTCTTCAGTATTTTAGTCCCAGTCTCTAATGGCTTGGTATGTTTTTGACACCTCCATAAATATTTTAATGCAGTTTTTCTCAAGTGGAGAGTTTAACCCAGAGTTAGTTGATGATTGCTTAAAGAAAGAGGTAAAGCAAGAAGAATAAAATAAAGAGGATAAAATTTAGAACAAAAACAATTGAAATTATAGGAATGCTGGGATATTTATCTAGTAGATTAGAGAACCTTTCTGGAAAAAATTTTATAGAACCATGAAAGACAAAAATGAAGTCGCATTGAATGACATCACAAAGACTGGTTAGTTTCTTTGAAAAAATTGGATCATCACTCTAATTTTCACCAATTTTAATTTCCTGATTTCTTTCTATTTTTGTTATGTATAAATGTAAGTTCTGAGATGCATCCAAGATACGAGAGTGTTATTAGTAATGGTATTGAGAAATACCAACATGGAATTATACTATGGAATTAGAACCAAAATGTTATAACCCAACTGTAATTCTATCTTTTCAAATTGGTAATACAGTTGGCCCTTGAACAATGGCATGGGTCCACCCACATGCATATTGTTTTAGACAAATATAATACAGTACTGTAAATATATTTTCTCTTCCCTATGTTTTCCTTAATATTTTCTTTTCTCTAGCTTACTTTAGTATAAGAATACAGCATATAATGCATGTAATATAAAATATGCATTAATCGACTGTTCGTGTTATTGACAAGACTTCTGATCTACAGCAGGGTATTATTAATTAAGTTTTGGGGAAGTCAAAAGTTATATATAGATTTTTTTACTTTCTTTGAGCAAGTTTAGTATTCATTTGTTTTTTATTTTCTGCCACTACTGTGGGTTTGTGTGGTAACTGAGGTCATGCAACAGAGATGTATTATTTATGTATAAAACACAGACCCCCTGAGCAATTGCAGTTCAACACTAAAATAACAATAAGGGAAAGTGGTACTAATAAAATCTTTTTAAAAATCAAAAGAAAACGTAGTAAACTCAAATAGTGGTGCATACATGGATAAAAGTAAAAGAGAATTATAAACAAAACTAGGAATGTCTGTTTACCTGTTGTTATATTTCATCACAAGTAAAGAAATTCCATGCACAGTATTGAGTGTATTGGACTATCAGGTTAAAAAAGCTGGAGTTTCTTTTTCTTTCAGTAGGTTGGTATTCAAGGATTATGGATTGAGAGAATCATCAGGAACTTTACATTCTGTGTAAATCCCAAGATGGTTGGCCAATAGTTAAAAAAAAAAATGGACAGATTGAAATTCCCTGATTTCTTTCATAAGTATTCACTCAGATTCAAAAATAAAGAGATACATTAGAAAAAGGCATGTAATTTGAATGTTACAACCTTTCTTTTTTTAAATCTTGCTGTTGAGTTCAGACTGTGTTGTTTCACCTTTTATTACAAGACTCAGTGAATAAAACATTTGATAGGTTGGCAACAGAAGAAAACTTTGTATTTAAATGAGAACAGAAGACATTAAGCAGAAAGTGATATGATTGTGCCACACACCTGATGAGTCATAACTAATGACACAGTCTAGTGCTCATGAAGCAAGTCTGCAGATGGGAGAATAAGGAACGCAATCGTTGAGCCCGAAGGTGTGCGCTAAGAAGATGGGAACACATCCTCATGTGTGGCAGGGGATCCTTTAGCAGAAAGCTTATTTGTAATGGTGTCTCCATGGAAAACAGTTTGTTTCATTTCTCAGTAAAGATCTTTGGAGTGAAAGATATTATTTGTCATACACACACACAAATGGAGTCTAATAGCACTTGAAACTATGCTGGTCTTGAAGTGCAGATAAAGATGAATCAAATGGATAGCCAACAGACAGTTTTGGATATTTACAACTCAGATTTTATTTTCTGACTTCTTATATATAATGGTGAAGTGATGAATAAAAAATTATGCATTTTTTAGGAATAGCCACTCCCACCTTTTTTATACATTTTTAATGATTCAACATTGACATTGTGTTATTACTGTCTTTCTTCTTTCGTATTGAAGTTCTTCTCCTATCTTGTCTAATATTTTTCTATTCTTCTGATAATTTATACATGATTATAAGAAAACACTAGCAAGTCCTGTGTTTTGTTCTCCCTATCCTGAGAAATGCTTTAAGGGAATATATTGTTCCTTTTCTATGTTTATATCTGGGATTGAGTAGGATGACTTGCTCATTGTGGTTGAAACACGATAAGTGTAGAATGCCTGTAAAAAAAAGTGTATATGAAAATAGCTTGAACATGAGAAGAGACTTGGGATATTTATATTATAGACATCTGTTTTATTTTTTTCCTAAAGTAAAGCTATTGCTATTAGTCAGATATTATGTTAGCTTCAGTTCCTTTATATAAAACAAACAAACAAACAAAAAACTAGTAGATGAAAAAAATAGCTCCCTTTCTTCATAATTCTTACCCCTGAAAAGATGTTTGCATTAGCTACTCTAGGGCTGGTGCAAGGAGGAGCAAGGAGATGATCAAGGCTCTTGACTCTTGAATTCTTCTCACTCCAGTATTCTTGGAGTCTTGCTTAGTCTTCATGGCTTACATCACCTAACATTGCATCTATAGCCTAGGCAATAAGAAGACAGAGGGACACAGGACAAACTATACTGGATAATTGTATTTCCTTTTAATGAGCTTTCCCAGAAGTATTACCTAATACCTTCCATTTGCTTTTCATTTGTCACAACCACCTCAAGTAGCTTCTCCCAAATGCCTGGGAGATTGGGAAGTGATTTATGTTTGTTTTTGTTTGTTTTTGTTCTTGTTTTGACGTTTTCACACCACCACAAACACAATTGGGCTTCTCTTAAATAGATATAAAAATAAGTAATTGCTTGGGGAAACAACTGATGATGTCTCTCACAACCATTGTTGACTCACATAGGTTTCTCCACAAATTTCCTTGTTGACAGGGAATTCTTTTTGAATGGTATGGGGAAGAATGTTCTTTGATTACCCTGTTGGGGGACCTTTGGCAATATCTGGAGAAATGTTCGGTTGTCACAGATGTGCAGGGGGTGCCCCTGGAATCTAGTGGATAGAGACTGGGGATCCTGCTAAACATTCTGTCAAATGCAGAGCATCCTCCAGGAACAAGTAATTTTGGGCCTGAAATGTCAGTAGTGCAGAGGTTGAGAAAACCTGGTCTATACCACACGACCTTGGCCTATGATTTCCAAAGGAAGCCTTAAAATAAATGCGACATGAGGGACACCTGGATGGCTCAGTCAGGTGAGTTTCCAACTTCAGCTCAGGTCATGATCACACGGTTCCTGATTTCGAGACCCACATCAGGCTCATTGCTGTTAGGGCAGAGCCCACTTCAGATTCTCTGTCCCCGTCTCTCTGCTCCTCCTCTGCTTGCACTCTCCCAAAAAATAAATAAAATAGTAATTTAAAAAATGCAATGTGAAGAAGCAAGTGGGGTAGCATAACCATAGCTACCATAATCAACCACGGTACTTGTCTCCAAATATCTAAAAGATTGCTAGACTTGTTAAAAATAGAAGCAAATTCCTCAGTATTGCCTCAGAAAGCAAACCTGAAACCAACTGAAAATTTGTAATGATGAATATATTAAAATCATACAATCATTGGAACTGTCGAATGGTAAAATATTAGGCACCTTTACAATACTCAATGTAATTGGAGAATATTATTGCATCCATTTATGAAGAATTCTTTATATTAAGAAATTCTGAACTGTATGAGCATTTGAACCAAATCAACTCAAAGATTATTCCTAATTCTTTAACATAAGCACTTTTAGACAAGAAAAACTATCAAGGTGGGTCTATACAGGCCACTAGTCTGATTCCTGAGATAATTTATACAAGAGAATTGTAACTGAGGAATAGAGTATCTGCCTTCTGCTGGTCTCTCCTATACCTGCTGGTAGAAGAGAAAAAGGAGTGGGTGCTCTTAATCCCCTCTGTGGAGCTATTCTAGCCTGGTCTCTGAACCACTTATCCATACAGAGCTCAGTTAACACTGTGTTTCAGTTAACAATGAGAATTATATATTGGAAACAACGTGGTAAAACTTTGACCTGATCAGAAGCATTCTCATGCCAGTGAATGATTTTTCTATCCTTCCCTCTTTTTAAATCCAAGCCAAGACAGGATAACAGTAAACTCAGACTGCAAGGGTACAGACTTCCATTGTTTTAAGTCAGCAGTAAGAACAGAATTAAAATTTTAATGCTAAAACGAGGAGTATTTCTACTGCCTTTTCTTTACTGTCTCTCTTCCTTGGTATCTCCCTTTATTTGCTGTTTCTCATTCATTTCTGGTGGAGTGGGTGATTATGATTTATAATAAAATATACTTAAAAATACAAATGCTTAACCTTTCTATATAATTATAATCAGCAAAAATTTTTTAACATATTTATGTTAAATATCAGTCTGCACATTTGTGATACATATAAGAATTCATTTATAGCATATGTTAAAAACGAAATCAATTTGTTTTGTACTTCAGTGAATCAGCTTAATGCGGGTGATGTAATTAACAAAATAAATACATTTATAAAGTTAGTGTACTTCAACATACTTTTTAAAAACCATATTTCCTAAAGGAACAAATAATATCCACTGAATACATAACTATCCCTTTCGTAATTTTCACTTTTACCCAATAATTTTTACATCAGAATTTATCTTTTATAGTACATCAGCTTTTTTTCTGTTTAAATGCAAAACTTTAACCTTTTTTTAAAATGAGAACAGAGAAATACCTACTTATTTCCTCTGCATCCCTTTCCATATTTTAGCTGATAGTATTTATATTAAAACACTTTCTATTGAAACAGTGGACTAAATTTTGGAAATGTAGTAATACAGTCTCAGTTTGCAAAAAAGATACTTGAACGAACAGAGAACTTTTTACGAAGGTGTAAGATGGTCACATTATTTGGTGATCTATGAGAACTCACCTCTGAAGTACATCACGTTATAACACAGAACCATTTACCCTGGACAAAGTCACTTTCAGGAAGGGTTTTATTACCATGAAAATGAATAGATGTACTGGCTCTAAAGTGCCACTATTGCCCTTTATGAGAATGGTGAACTAGATTAGTTGGCACGCTTCCTTCCCTCCCTCTTTATGATCCTTATGTGTTTGGGGATATTTTCAACATTTTTATCTGGATGATGTTATTTTCAGAAAAATCCTATAATAGTATTCACATAAGCAAGGCAAAAGTAAACACTGAACTTGCTTAATAAAAATTCAGTCATGAAAATGCATGTGAATACATTTGTTTAGCAATCCTAACACCGTGATCTTTAGGCTTTGCCCAGAGAAATCTTTTGAGATTTCTGGTAACTTACAGAATCATGAACGTAGGGGGGAAAAAAGGGAAATAAAGAGATTTAAAATGATACGGAATATGTTTATTTGGTTCCCTGATTAAAATTAAGTTTTGCAGTTATGCTGAATATATATATTTGAATAGTCAGATAAAAGCAAGTATAAGACATAAGAGATTGGTATGTCTAAGCTGTGAAAAGACAGTGTGGGATTTTGTTATAGTGGTGATGGTGGTTAGTATTAATACATGTATATTGAATGAGTACCTTATTCTCAAAGCAATTCAACAGTGATTTACATATACCTGGTATTTTATATAATGTGCTAAAGAAGACATTGTTCATGTAAAAAGAGCATTACAGAGAGGAAATTGGTAAATGTTATTAGTGGAAACTAATTTTGTCAGATGAATATTTTTAAATATTCTTGTGGAAGTTGATTAGACTAAAAATTTGAGATTATCTTCCCCTACATCAGTTGTACTGCCACTTTTGAAAAAAGCTAACACTATCGAGTTCTATAACTAAGATTTTTTTTACTCTTTATATCAAATAGTTCACTGATTGTATGTGCAAAGAGTTCTCTATCCAGAAAGTGTCAACATGAAAGTCTTCTTGCTGACTAGTCTCTCCATTACTGAAGATCAGTTAGTAGAAGTTATTGTGTCCCCACTAATAACAGTTTGATCCTTTGTTAGATTTTTATTCACTCCATTGTTAAATGAATCTGCTGAAAATTAGGAAATCAAAAATACAGTACCTTAATGACAGAGAAGGAATGTTGTGAGGCAGTCTCTCACCATCAAAGTATCAGGGGTGTGTCTTTTCAAAGTGAAAAGTATAGCTTATCCAGTTAACAAAAAGGGCAGCAAGTTCCTTTATAGGTGTGAAATGGAGTCAGCAAAGCAGTGTTTGTCAGCCAGATGCCAAAGTTCTGACCTTGACATTAGATGATCAAATATGTATCTAGTCTGCTTTAAAAGGCTATTGTCACAATATCCAACATATAATATCAGAGAGGCCAGTCCTCATCACAAGTGGAGGAGTTTTCTTTTTGCATCTCATTCTGTACTTGCAGACTTCCCAACCAGAGTGGAGAAAACTAAGGGGAAAAAAGTTCAAATTAAGCCTTGAAGGATGAGGAGAGTGAGTGAAGTAAATGCCATGACATAAAGGCTTAAAAGCATGATATTGTGTGTAACTGTTGTGTAAGTGTGGGACATTTCCATACTAGAGATGAGAACAAGTGGACTTTTGTATTCTGAACCCTAAATATTCATTCTCTCTTGGGCTCTTCATTGACATTATTTCACTAAATTTGCCAACAAAGATCAGAATCGTCAGATCTTCTGTTACAGGGAGCTAGAACTTTCATTTAATAATATGCATCCCACAAGTATGTGAAGTTCATCCCTCATATCCCTTTCACAAAGTAGCGTGAAAGGTATGTGTGATCCACATGACTCAGATGTATAAAGGGATATATGCAATCAACTGTATTACTGAGGGTCAATTTTAAAGTGTTGAAGAAATGCTATGAGTCCCTATATCAGTTGCCTAGTAAGCTAGTAGTACAGATATATACAACTTAGGTCAAAACAATGCTAAGATTCAGTTGTAAAGTCTGACATTTCTGTATGCAGATGTCCCCAATGCAGCATATATATAATTTGTATTTTGAGTTTAAACTTTAGAGCAACCACTTAATCGAAAAGTCTGTGATGATGGAAATTTCTATAATATAGAAACAAACTTTTAAATATAGCTAGCATAACTATAGAAAGGCATTTTTTATTTTATTTCGTTGTGACTAATCTAAATATAAATGTAAATGGATGTGTCTAATGTCTATCCTACCGATAGCACATCTTTTTTTTTTCAAAACTTTAATACAGTTTATTGTCAAGTTTGTTTCCATATAACACCCAGTGCTCATCCCTCCTCAAGTGCCCTCCTCCATGCTCATCACCCATTTCCCCCTCTCCCCCATACCCCATCAATCCTCAGTTTGTTCTCAGTATTTAAGAGTCTCTTATGGTTTGCCTCCCTCCCTCTCTGTAACTATTTTTTCCCCTTCCCCTCCCCATGGTCCTCTGTTAGGTTTCTTCTGATACACATATGAGTGAAAACATATGGTATCTGTCTTTCTCTGCCTGACTTACTTCACTTAGCATAACACCCTCGAGTTCCATCCACGTTACTATGAATGGCCAGATTTCATTCTTTCTCTTTGCCATGTAGTATTCCATTGTATATATAAACCACATCTTCTTGATCCATTCATCAATTGATGGACATTTAGGCTGTTTCCATGATTTGGCTATTGTTGAAAGTGCAGCTATGAACATTGGGGTACATGTGTCCCTATTCATCAGCACTCCTGTATCCCTTGGGTAAATTCCTAGCAGTGCTTGAATAGCACATCTTTAAATCATCAATAAGACAAAGGCACAAATCCACAAATTTATAGCAAATGTATTGAAACAAATAGGTAGGACATACTTATTTTGAAATACAATTAAGGTGACACTTATATTTGCTTAGCCATGCCCATGTGTAGCAACCTTATCAACAATGTTGCCTAATAAGTATATGGCTACAGGAATTCTAAATATATTTGGCTAAAAGGAAGGCAAACAAATTCATTGAACACAATTTTATTCGGAATTCTGAGAATTCATAGATCAGTTGAAGGCAGGTCCTGCTTTTAAGAAACAAATTTTTCAGTGAAGAGCAAAACAAATTAAAAACCAACTAAGGTTAAAAACAGATGAAATAAGAGCTCTAATATGGATCAAGAATAGTACTCAGGGAGAATGTGAGTATTTAATTCCATTGTCAGATAAAAGAAACTATTCCCTGGAAAGAGGGGTATTTGTGGTGAGCTTTGGAGGATGAGGAGAATAAGAGAAGTAAATGACATAGTAAAAGGATTATACTCACAGAAGTTTCAGAGGGATTGGAAAGTCACAGTTTAAAGTGATGATAATAGACAGTCTGGTACCGGGACAAGAGGGGTCCTCGATTTGTTATGACTAGAAATTTGAAATTTATTCTGTGGAGCCCACAGATATTTTGGTAGATTTAGCAACATGATTTCATCTATTCATTAGGAAGCAAACGCTATGACAATGCATGGGGTGACTGCCATAATAAATTAGAGGCAGGAAAAACCAGTGAAGAAGCTACTAACCATAATCCAAGCAAGAAGACTAGACTGGGGGCACCTGGGTGGCCCAGGTAAACCTCCAACTTTAGCTTGGATGATGAGCTTTCAGTTGCTGAATTCTAGCCCTGCATTCAGCTCTCTGTGCTGAGGGGCTGGCTTCTGATCCTGTCTCCCTCTCTCTGCCCCTCCTACCTCAAAAACAAACAAACAAACAAACAAACAAAAAGAAGTACAACTAGCCTGAATCAGGCTAGTATTTTAGAAGGAATGTAAACAATATCTTTGTGGACAGTGAAGAGTTTGGAGTTGATTATTTTGATTAAACATCTTCAGGAGAGGGAGAGGTCAAACATAGTTCATGCCATCTCATTTCAAGGCTTGGCATAAAAGGTGATGTCTTTACGAGGTTTGGTTTTAGTTTGCTTACTTCTTTATTTTGCTTCTTTTAATTTTTAGGTTTCTTTAATTGGTGAGATTCTGATATTTTTGCAAAGTCAGTGGAGAAACTGATCATTAAAGAGAAAGGACATGAGTTAAAGAGATGTACAATTCACAAAGTAGAATTCCAATTATAGGTACATTTTTTAAAGAAAAATATTGTTTAGGTAATGCAAATTAAGTTGAAAGATACAAGCAATACAATGATGTAAAGCAAAATAAAGAGCAAAATTAACCTCACCTCCACCTACTATCCTACCTGTGAGAATTTCTGCTGTTGATAATTTTCAGTTTTTATTTTCATAATTTTTCTACATAAATATAAACATATAGATTGTTTTAAATGCTAACAATTTATCTTCACTGATGTAATTGTATGCAGAAATGTCTATAATGCATACATAATAGCGTTACTGAATTACATACCTGCTAGAGTTGCATAATGATACAGCTCTGCAGGTATATAAACCTATTTATACAAATAGAATGAAATTCAGTCAAAGAAACAATGTATCAATTTATCAGATACCCCTTTTGTGTCAACATAATAGATCTATGTCATTATTTTTAATGGTTTGCAGGGTATTCCAAAACATGGATGTGCATTATTTACCTATTCTCTATGTAGTACACATTTAGGTTGTTTAAAATATGTTTATGTTATAAATAATGATGATAATTTAATACTTTGGTATCTTTAAGGATGTATTGCTTGTTAAAAAAAACAAAAGCATTGATTTAATATAAGTCCGACTGGGAAATATATAAATTAGGCAACATTTAAATGTTAACATGCAAATAGAAATTCTAACATATTTGCAGTTATTTGCAGTTTTTAGAAGCTCTTCGGAAAAAAAAACAGAAATAATGCTGGAAATTATCAGAAATAAAAATTTTAAAAATATTTAAAAAATTTTTTTAAATGTTTATTTATTTTTGAGAGAGAGAGAGAGAGAGAGAGAGAGAGAGTGAGAGAGAGACAGAGCCCCAGCAGGGGAGGGGCAGACAGAGAGGGAGACACAGAATCCTAAGTAGGCTCCAAGCTCTGAGCTGTCAGCACAGTGCTCAACTCAGGGCTTGAACCCACAAACCTGTGAGATCATGACCTGAGCTAAAGTCAGATGCTTAACCGACTGAGCCACCCAGGCACCCCTAAAAATATTTAAAAATTGGCTTTGTATTGTTCCCCACTGAAGACAGAATTTCATATTTAATTATTCAAAAATCATGTTATATATGCATGTGGTTTTAAGTTTTCTATCTATCCATTCATATAGCTTCCAGGCAACACTGACACACAGGCATATACATGTTCACACAAACTTCAGGTCCTTCTGCAATGTATCATTTAAAAGTGATATGTTTTGTTTGAGGTTCAGTCTATGAACTAGCAGCCCAATTGCAGTTCCGAGAATTTCCATTTGAATAGAGGTGAACACAATTTTCACCTTGTGAATATTCAGAAATTGAATCTCAGGAAGAAATTTACTCCCAGTAAACATTGTTTTTATATGGAAAATGAGGATCTAGGAAGTGGGTATTTTCAGAATGATGCAAATCTACAAACACAACTAGAAATGCATCATAACTTAGCGGGAACTTTCTACTGTGCAAATGTAATTCTTCCCTGGCAGGGAATTTGATGCTGCAGTTTCTCCTTAACTTCATTCAGCTTAATTCAAATCTGTAATTACCACTTCCCATAAGAAAATAATAATCTGTTCTTCTGAAGGTAGAAAGATAAAACTACAATTAACTAATTATCAATATTTTGGAAGCCATATTGTATAAATTGTAGAAATCCAAAGCATTCTCTGCCAATCCTGTGATCCTCTATGTCTAAAATCACAGAAGACAAGAGACTTATGCAATTGTTTGTTCATATTTGAGATCCCTAAATGTTGGAGCCAGAAATAAGGAAGTTATAATTTTTTCATACAGAAACTAAAACTTAACAAAACAAACCAGACCACCTATGGGGTGGTCTTTATTTGTCTTAATATAGTAGGCTGCATAGGTCCCTTCCTGTCTGACTCCACAAGCGTGTCCATATGACATGTGGTTTGAAAATGCCTTACGATGCCAAAGACAGAAGTGTGATTTGGTCAGCCCTAGGGGATTCCATATATCAGGTTGTTGTTTTTCTTTACTACCAATCCCCTCCAGAAAGATTCTAATAAGTCTCCCAATGCAACTTCTGTTTTGCAATACTGGATTTGAAAGTTTTAAGCATACACTAACGTCAAAAATACTTCACTTTTTGAATTGGAGTTCAGCAGAGTGAAAATCCAGAAATGCCCTGATAGTTCTAGAATCTCTTCAGCTTTAAGCTTGTGGGCACTGCTGGAAAAAAAATACAATTTTCTTACACAATTTCAATTAGAATACAAAAGTTTTCTGTTAATTATAAGACTCAATACATTTTACATAGGTTTAACTGAAATTATATGACCATAAATGTTTATCAATAAAGAACTAGCTAAATAAATTTTGGCATATTGCAGAATGAAATATTAGGCAATTTGAAGAAGGAAGTGAAGGCAGAAGACAAGAAAAAAAATCTACATGTGGCTTTGGGAACGGGCCCCCAACCATGGAGAAATACAGGGAGAAAAAGAGAGAGGTATATGTGCATGCTCACACACACACACACACACACACACACGAACACACACACACACACACACACACACTGTTTTAAAAAGAAAATAATGACCACATTTAGATGCGTGTGTACAGGCACAAAAAACATGAGAAATTAAGAAAGCAACAGCATTTTCCAGTGAAAATTTGGATTTTTAATAAAAATACACCTCTAGAAATTGGGAAATTCAATTGTTCCCTTTTTTTACGCATTAAAGTGAATAAAATAGAGGTGCCTGGGTGGCTCATTTGGTTAGGCATCTGATTTCAGCTCAGGTCATGATCTCACAGTCTGTGTGTTTGAGCCCTGTGTCGGGCTCTGTGCTGACAGCTCAGAGCCTAGAGCCTGCTTTGGATTCTGTCTCCCTCTCTCTGTGCCCCTCCCCCACTCGTGGTCTGTCAATCCTTACTCTCAAAAATATTAAAACATAAAAAAATTTTAAAAAATAAAGTGAATAAAATAATATGCATACAATACTTGTGTTTCAATTTTGAGAAGTAGCAAATTTAAAGACATGCCATAAACCCGTTATTATCATTATAATAGGTTTATTCACTTCTCTTCTAAAAATAATCTTTCTTAGTGATTTTTCAACATGTCGTGTATCCACTGTTGTTAAAACTATTTTCCTTTGGTTTCTAAAACAGTGCATATTTCTCATGCCTTCTAATCCCTTACACTACTTCAATTTAACTTTTTATTTGGTTTATATTTGTAATCTACAATAAAATAGAATTAGTCATTGAGTAATAACTTATATTCTCCTTCTCTCAACATACACACACACATGCACACCCGCAAAGACTTACATAATCCTGTGAAGGAAATAATATTATCGCCAATTTATGGATGAATAAAATGAAGCTGACTCAGATGAAAGTCTGAGATCACATTGCACATGTTGAAACCAAACACAAACACAATTCAGTCTGATTTCAGAGACTATGTTCTCTCATAATACCACCCTGCATCTTCCTTTCATGATGGCGTTTCTCAAAATTCTTACTGTCATTATTTATAATTACCTTTTAGAAATCTCATCCACTCTTAAGATTTGAATGTCCACTTTTCTATGAATAACACTTAAAGCCATATCTTAAGTCCTGGCATTTCCCATATAGTGCCGCCTCACATTGACAAGTGCACTCTCAATAGTCACATAAATGGCTGACCGTTAAGTTCAAAGTTATTTTCTCTTAACTGGAAATCATTTTTCCCATCCCAGATCATTCCCACCCAACAATCCTGTAGCACTCAGACTAAATATTTTGATAGCATTTTTCCCCTCTTCATTTTTCACTGTAAAATTTAATCCATTATTGAGGTTTTTTTTAATTATTAAAATTTTTTAAAATTAACAAACAGTGTTATGTTCATTTCAGGTGTGCAATATAATGATTCAACAATTCTGATTACTCAGTGCTCATCAAGATACCTGTGCTCTTGATCTCCTTTATCTGTTTCACTGCCCCCCGCCCCCCAGCCTACCCCTACTAGGGCAGCAATCAGCTTGTTCTGTGTATGTAAGACTTTGGTTTTTTGTTTGTTTATTTTTTCCCCTTTGTTTATTATAATGTTTTCCCTCTTAAACTTAACACATGAGTGAAATCATATGATATTTGTCTTTCTCTGTTTGACTTACTACGTTTAGCATTATACCCTCTAGGTCCATCCATGTTGTTGCAAATGGCAATATCTCATTCTTTTATTTTGTGGCTGAGTAATATTCCATTATATATAATGGACTATTACAATACTTATTATTCATTCACCTATGTATGGGCACCTGGGTTGTTTCCATATCTTGGCTATTGTAAATATGCTGCAATAAACATAGGGGTGCATATATCCTTTCAAATTAGTGTTTTTGTATTCTTTGGGTAAACACCCATTAGTGAAATTACCAGATCATATAGTAATTCTCTTTATAATTTTTTGAGCATTCTCCATACTGTTTCCACAGGGGCTGCACCAATTTGCTTTCCAACCAGCAGTGCACAGTGTTCCTCATCCTTCATATCCGCAGTTGTTATTTCTTGGGGTGCCTGGGTGGCTCAGTCGGTTGAGTGCCCGACTTCAGTTCAGGTCATGATCTCACACTCTGTGAATTTGAGCCTGGTGTGGGGCTCTGTGCTGACAGCTCAGAGCCTGGAACCTGCTTTGGATTCTGTGTCTCCCTCTCTGCCCCTCCCCCGCTCTCAAAAATAAATAAATAAATAAATAAATAACACTTGTTATTTCTTGTGTTTTTGATTTTAGCCATCTGACAGGTGTGAGGTGATATCCCACTGTCCCTGATGATTAATGGTATTGAGCATCTTTCATGTGTCTATTAGCTATTTGTATGTCTTCTTTGGAAAAATGTCTATTCAGGACCTCTGCCCATTCTTAATTAGATTTTGGGGGGTTTTTTTGGGGGGGTGGGCTGCATACATTAATTATATATTTATTTTTTAAGGTTTTTTTTTTTTTTTTTTTTTTTCCGCGGGGAGAGGAGCAGCGAGAGAGAGAGAGAATCCGAAGCAGAATCTGCACTGTCAGTACAGAGCCCCGTGTGGGGCTAGAACTCAAGAACTGTGAGATCATGACTTGAAGTGAAATCAAGAGTTGGATGCTTAACTAACTGAGCCTCCCAGGTGCTCAGTTTATTTATATATTTAAAAAAAATAGCGTTTATTTATTCTTAGACAGAGCACAAGAGGGGGAGGGGCAGAGAGAGAGAGGGAGACACAGAATCCAAAGCAGGCTCCAGACTCTGAGCTGTCAGCAGAGCCCGAGGCGGGGCTGGAACCCACAAACCACAAGATCATGACCTCAGCCAAAGTCTGATGCTTAACTGACTAAGCCACCCAGGCGCCCAAACCCACTATATACTTTAGATTTATTGGATATATCATTTGCAAATAACTTCTCCTATTTAGTAGGTCTTATTGTTGATGGCTACCTTTGCTGTGCAAATGCTTTTAATTCTGGTGCAGTCTCAATAGTTTAGTTTTGCTTTTGTTTCTCTGGACTGAGGATATGTATCTAGAAAGATGTTGCAACTGCCAACATCAAAGAAATTACTATCCATTTTCTTGTAGAAGCGTTATGGTTTCAGATCTCACATCTAAGTCTTTAGTCCATTTTGAGTTTAATTTTTTGTATGGTATAAGAAAGTAGCCCAGTCTTACTCTTTTGCATGTAGCTGTCCAGTTTTTCCAGCCCCATTTGTTGAAGAGACTGTCTTTCCCTATTGCATATTCTTGCCTCCTTGGTCATAGATCAATTGACTGTATAATTGTGGGTTTATTTCTGGGCTCTCTGTTGTGTTCTATGGATCTAGATGTCTATTTTTGTGCCAGTACCACACTATTTTGATTACTATAGCTTTGCAGTATATCTTGAAATCTGGGATTTCATTCTCTTCATCCTTTATTCTTCACTGTAAAATTTAATCTATTACTGAGTACTTCCACTGATCACTTTAACTTCTTTCACATTTATCTCTTTTTATCCACTTTTACCTGTAATATTTTTATCCAAAGCCTTTTTCTGAACATCTCATTTATCAAATGATCTTTCAATTATTCTTCTTAGATCTAAATTCTGCCTTCAAATCCATGACTTACACAATTGTCAACATTTCTATCAGTTATGTTTTTTATTGCATTCAAATTTTTATGTTTTGGACAAAAAACTTATGACAATGATTTTAAATAATAAAATGTGGTATTTTCTAGATGTACGTTTTTAAAACAGTTTATTAAATTTGGGCTCCTGCAATTCTATTGTAATGGTTTCTTTAACATTTATAGTATCTCTTACCATTCATTTTATCATCATTCTAAACTGGCTAAACAAAGAATTGTTCTGGTTGCTTAAGGAAGCTCCCACTTTAAGGAAATACCCCGCTACTATATAAAACACATACACAGACAGTCATTTTTTAAATATTTACAAAACTTAAGAAATCTGTCTAGCCATATTGGTTTTGTTTTTACATTGCTCATACTGAGATCAGCAAGAAGCTAAGTAATAAGATTTCACTTCAGCAGCACAAAGGATAGAAATCGAAGTCTTTTGAACAAAAGCATGGCGATCAATTTTGACGGGGGCTCTGTATGAAAAGTTATATAAAAACTGAAGATAGTTAACAAGACTTGAGATGAAGGAGATGTTGGTGTTCTTTAAAGGAATAGTTTCAGGGGAAGTATCAAGGTAGAAACTAGTTGGAGTGCAAGAGTGGGGAATGAGCAAACTGCCAACTGAGTTAGTAGAACAGTGGTTTTCAAGCCTGGCTATAGATTAGGATCACATGTGGAGTTTAAAAATAAGATACTGGGGGGCACCTGGGTGGCTCCCTTGGTTAGGCATCCTACTTTGGCTCAGACTGTGATCTCAAGGTTCGTCAGTGAGTTCGGGTCATTCATCGGGCTCTGTGCTGATAGCTTGGAGCTTGGAGCCTGCTTCACATTCTGTGTCTCCCTCTTTCTCTGCCCTGTCCCCACTCATGTGCTCTCAATAAATAAACAAACAAACTTTAAAAAGAGTCTGTTTAAAAATAAGTTACTAGTGCCTGGGCTCTACTCTAGAAGAGTTGAATCAGAATTCCTGGGACAGGAGATCGGACATCAGTATAGTCCCATGTGATTCTAATATACAGTTAGGTTTGAAAACCATTGCATATTATTTTCAGGAGTTTACTGTAGAAGAAAGGAGAGGAAACTGAGGGAAGACAGTAAGAGACTTAACAACACAAAATATGAGAGAGCCAACTGTGTCTGAACAGAAGCTGAAAATACATGAGATTAGCATCAGGTTATGAAATAACTGGAAGTACAGAGATCAAGCTCACTGGTAGAGAAATCATCCCTAAAAAGAAAATGATGAACAGCTCATCCTCTGTGACTGGTGAGAAATAAATGAACGTGAGTATAGTTATAATTGTCTTGTTCTTCTTTCTATGTTATATAAGAAAATCAGTATAAGAAATTGAGGGAATTTGACTCATAGCCACAATTTTCCCTAAGATGATATTCAGCTTCTGCAGTAATGGAAGTAAGGTAAGGGCTTGAACAGATTATTGAAAATTTCAAATAACTTACATGGGGAAAGGTGACTGATCAAGATAATTATCAAGTAGTTCATACTGACCAGGTGAGATTTAAAGCATCGTTCTCTACAGAAATAGGTGATTTTCTCCAATATCAACTCTGATATCAGGATATAAGAGGAGAAAAAGAGATTGGTTAGAGAAAATCAGGGACATATGACACAAGGACAGGAAATCTAAACATTGAGAATGCTGGTAGAAGTTGGTTCAAATAGACCATTATTTCAGTAGATAAATGCCAAAGTTTCAAATTCAAAATAGTTTCGTATGAAAGTAGTATCCAAGAATGGTCCTGAACACTGTAAACCAAGAGATTGGTTCTGTGATGTGAAGTATGGGAAAAATATAAGCCAAAGTATTTGAAAGCATATTATTTGTGTTATTATCCATGATAAAAACAATATTTAGACTGGAAGGAGGTAGTAAATATCCAGTGAGAAAGACAGGGAGAGGGAATGGGTGAGAGAGAGAGAGAGAGAGAGAGAGAGAGAAAGAGGGGAAGGAATGAAGAAGGAAGGAGAGGAGAAGAGAGGGGGAGAGGGAGAAAGGCAGAGGGAAAAAAGGAGATGAGAGAATATGAAAAACCTGAGTTCCTGATATCTTAGCTTTCCAAATCCCTTCCTTTGTTTTCTTCGGTATTTAGTTCTGATTATTTTCTCTCTTCCCTCTTCTCAAATGTCAGTGTTTCCTAGGCTTTTCCTCTTTGCCCTTTTTTTCTTTCCTTATAAGGGCCCTAATGATTCCCTTGTCTCCCACTGTTCCATTATTATAAATATGTTTCTGTAATCTACATTTTGTGGCTAGACTTGTGCTCTATAGCTTCAGATTCATAGTCGTGTCTATTAAGTACTTCCAAGTGTGCGTCCCAGAGCCGATTCGAATCTGATGTTTCTAACACCAGGTCCTTAACTTCAGCTACTCTTCTGCCAGTGTCAAGATGCCCAACCCTGACTCCCACAGGAATCACCTGGGGCAATTTCAAAATCTGGCACGGCTCTCACAGATGTTGATTTAATTAACCTGGGGTGCTGCCTGTGTTAGGGGATTTTTTTTTAAAAAATGTTGTTTCAGGTGCCTCTAATATTCAGTGTAGGTTAAGAAGCACTGTAATGATTCTAATATCAAAATTCTAATGTCTGGCTTCACATTAGAATTTCCAGGGGAGGAATTTATACAGAACATTCCAGACCCATCCCCTTAGCAATTGAATCAAAATGTCTGATGTTACATCTCAGGCATTAGTTTTTTTTTATTTTAATGAAGTATGTTGACATACATTGTTAAATTAGTTTCAAGGTATTAGTATTTTTAAAAGCTTCCCAGATTAAGTTCATGCGTAGCCAAGATTGAGAACCATTGCTGAAGTGGTTCCAGTCTCAATGAGTGACTATATAATCACTTTTACTGATTCAGGCCTGAGAGTCTTGATAAACCCTGAATTTACCCCCACCTTGCTCTCATTCTACACTCAATTAAAAACCAAGTCTTGTGTATTCTACCTTTGTAAAAAGATTCCTTAATAACGTCTCCTCTTTGGGGGTAAGGGTGCCTGGGTGGCTCAGTCGGTCGACTGTCTTGTTTTAGCTCAGGTCATGAGTCCAGGGTGTGGGATCAAGCCCTGCCTCGGACTCTGTGCTGAGCATGGAGCCTGCTTGGGATTCTCTCTCCTCCCCTCTCTCTGCCCCTTCCCTGATCACATTCTCCCTCTCTTAATAAAAAATAAAAAATAAAATAAATAAATAAATAACATCTCCTCTTGAATGTCTTTTATGCTTAACATGTGTAAAACCAACTTTTTGATAATTGCCAGTCAAAACTAAGCTTGCAAAGTTCAGAAGAATCATTTTGATATTACTTTTTCTGAAAATACGACAGGGGGAAAAATCAATATTGTGAATGTGATTAAAGCTAACATATTTGAAAGATAGGGATTTAAAAAATCTGATGGAGTAAAATTTTTCTTTAGATTTTCCGTATCTTTTTCCCCTCAGGGTAAATTGTTGGATAATAATATTTAAGATTCTAATATTCTGAGTATACTTATATAGAATGACAGAACAAGGAATTTATAGATCGTGTTTTTGAAGGAAAAGAGCCTATAAATCTGCTTCATCTCTTTTTCATGAGTCAGGAATAGAAATTTTAAATGCCAATGAATTGCCGAAGGAAATTTGACTCATAATAAAAAGCAGGAAGAAATAGTATTACATTGCGAATTTGAGGTTCCTTGAACTTGAGATGTTTTTTGTCCACTTGCTATCTTTCCTTTTACTAATATTTTAAGTTTAAATCAAATATAAAAGTTATATTGCCCTCTCTGCTGTTAATATTGGCACACATAATTTCTCAGTATGACATTGCTTTGTTTTTTTTTTTTTAAAGAAAAATGACAACTACCCCAATGTGGGTTTCTAACACAGCTTCTCAACACCTTTTCTGCCCGAGTCAATGAATTTAGTCTGCTCTGATAATATTGTAACCGTGACATAGAACAGTCATTGCAAGGAAAAAATCAATTGTTAGTAAGAGAAGTATGTACATATTTGTGCAACTAACAGGATCTATCACATCCAATGTTTATTTGACAGTTGTTAATATATAATATTCCATTTGCTTACTTTTCCATAAATTTGTAAATAAGTAAAGGGAAAGAAAAAAAATAAAAATATTCTTCCAGTCACACAAGTGGCTGAAAAGGCCTAATCAATATTGTCTTTACAGTTTCCCCATAATTCTATATGTTTCACTTTTAGAAATCTGTCTTTTAAGTATGCTATTTTTCTTAATTTGGAGTTAATCAGCTAAAATAGGTTCATCCCTTTCATTTCATCTGTGCCACAAAGTGACTGTCTGGGAGCCTGAGTTCTAATGAGGCAGCCATTCCAAACACGTACAGACAAAGCAGTGGTTTCCCTGGCAACGAGCACCATGAAAAGCTCTTAGAATAGTTCTTCCCACCCTTACACATGAGTCCTTTTCATTTCAGTAAAGCTTCCTGTCAGAATGCATTCATCAATGTAATTTACCAACGAAGTTTGAGAGATTAAATCCCTCTCCCCCCAAGAATTAAAAAATAAAAACTACAACTAAAAATCTGCAGCTATCCTGGTTTTGTACTTGGGCTGCCAAATGATACTTCAAAGGAAGTGAAGGACATCATAAGATCCCTGAATTCAGTTAGCATCACTTTGAACGTGAGATTAATTTTTATTTGATTTTTATCTGAGGACATAGAAGGTAGATGTATCAGGAGGAGGGATACGTGCAGTTAATCACTATCTCTAAATGTATGATGATCCAAAAGCAATTTTCATTAAATAGTAAAAATTCATAAAAAACTAAAAACTGCTATGTATCAATTAATATGTAACAAATTAAGATTTATGGTATTCTTCATAAGGATTAAACCTTTTTTAGTGATGTTTTCCAAGAAAAGCAAATTCTGAAAACACAGTGTTATCTTTTCACTGATGGATTAAGTAAAAGATTTTTGAATGAGATACTTGAACCTACTTCCCATCTTTGTATACAGTATAACAAGGCACACAAAACAGGCAGCATCTTGTGTTATGTGGCATCTCAAACAAGGAGGGAAAAAAAACATCAGGAAAGAAAAGGAATTCAGTTCAAAGAATTGCCCATAAATAAAACAATTGCAACACTTTATTTGGCTTTCTTGCTAGAAATCAAATTCCTTCAGTTTAAAATACACCCACCAAATGTAATACAAAATGAGAATAACATACTTTCATCATTTCTAAAAATGTAGCTAGCGCCCAACAGATGCAGACAGAGTTTACATGCTAGTGATTTACCCTGGCCTCTTCATGGAGCATATATGTATGCCTGTTTTTCAGCCAGCATGCTATAGCAGAGGAACATTCATGTTGCCCAGGGCTGTTTCTTTATACAGTATCAAAATTACTTTTACCATAGATTAGGTTGTGTTTTAGTGCTGAGAAAAGTCTATCTTCTCTTCATTTCTGACCCATGACACACTTAGCCTTATAATAGTGTTATGAGGTCAAGGCTACCACTGAAAAATAAAACAAACATGCACTGTTTTTTAAGAGGCAAGAAGAGAAATTTACATCTATAGAGAATTCTCACTATTTTTTTTCACCTGAAGATTGAAAAGGAAATTCATTTCTATCTGTAACATTGCACGGATTGCTCCAGACACACAATGAATCAGGTCTCCTGTTGGATTATGTGGGTGTTTTTTCTTCTCTTCCCTAGTGAAATAATTCTTTGCTCATAGCTGTGGCATGCAAACTCAAATATTGTCTTGCTCAGAATGGTTTTGAGAAGTGGGTCCCTATTTTAGTGTTGTTTGCGGATAATAAAACCACAGATTTCATTAAGTATCAAAAAGAATATGGAATAAAATAACAGTGCAAAAGAAATGACAATTTAGGATACAATAGATGAGAATTTTATTCAATGAATATGCATCAATTACTTAGAATTTGCATATTATGTAGAGGCTGCAGGGAAAAAATGTAGTCTGTGTGTTTAAACCTCAAACTATTACTTCCTGCTGCTTTATCTTTTCAGCACAGGAAAACATCCACATTATAAAATATAGAGCACATATTTTAAAATATTCAAATCTGTATTCTAATCGAACCAATCTGTATCTGTAATTTATATTAGTAATCAGACCTTTTAAAAAGATAAAGCACAAGGATTTTATTTATTACAATTATTTTTTTAGATGGACAGTCACAATTTTATGCCTACAAGACAATCCATAATTCATGTACTTCCATGAAATAAAGTACCATAATACACAGTTCTCTATAATTAAACCTACAGTGCAAAACCTCCACTGAAAATTACTTATAAAACTTCCAATTACAGTTTTACTAGTTTAGGTATTTTCTTCACAGTTGAGAAATATAATGCAAATAAAAGTTGAATGTGCTTCTCTGCCTCCAACTACAACATAAAGTTGATCTTCCGTGTCATGTTTCTTAAAAGCAACTCTAAAATAAGTTTCCTCCAGATCCTCTAAATTATTCCCTTTCCCTAATGGTTTGTTGTATTGTTCCCCAGCAGAATGATTGGAAAAGCCCTATTGCACTTAATCTAATTAGGGATTTTCAGAGAAACAGAGGTTACATAGTTCTTATTAACTGACTAAAAAACTACCATCTCCGGAGGTATAAAAAAAAAAAGGAAAGAGAGAGAGAGGAGAAAGAGAGAAGAGAAGGAAAAAAAAAGGATGATTCCTTTTAAAGTTCCAGAAATGAGTGTAAGTGTTCATATTCTGGTACATTAACGGTTTGTTCCAGTACATTGATATTTTATGTGGAAGCCCTACTCTGCAATTAATATGCCTGATGCAAATTGAAAAACCCATAATCCATCCTTCTCTGTTGGAATGTAAGAGTATATTATTATTGAGAAGCTACAGGATACCAGAACCATTTTTTAAACTTGAGTGCTCATTACCTTAAATCTGCATATAAAACAGTTTTGCATTCAGACGAGGTAATACATAATGGAATATATTGTGGCGCATATAAAAAAAGTGCTCCAAATAAAAACGACCTGTGGGCTTCCTTTGTAGAAGAAATTTATGCCGTTCCAGGCATTAGGGATTAATGATAGATAACAGCGAAAGAGGAGGAATGAACATTAAAATACTGTGCCTAACTTTCCTGACTACCCCAAGGCTACAGGACAAACAGAATTGTCTAAATTTTCTTAAAGGTAAGGACTAGGTATTTATCATTAAACAAATATGGTATTTGGGGATTGCATCTGATTTTGTCACATTAGCATGCAGAATATTTGTTATAGCTTGAAAGGAGAAAAGACAACCTTCATGGAAGTAAGAGAGAGGAAAGAAAAAGATGTCCTTTGTTTCTAACAGCTCAGAGAATCTCTTTCCATGTATCTTGTTTCCAGAATTACACATTCAGTTATTTACAGGACATGTAATTCTGCTGTTGTCTTCTATGATTAACGAAATCCAATATTTTAATGAAAGTTTTGTTGTAATTAATTTAAAGAGAAGATTAATCACATACCACTAAGGAAAGAGATTCAAGTATAATATGTTCTCAGAAATGGAAAGATCCCATGAATACAGGTTTATTTCATGGCTCTTCACTAAATCTGTGCAATTCACTTGATTCCTATTCATTTTTATTCATTTGAAACTTGTTCATTTACTTCCATCACCACCACTTGAGATCTGAGCCTTGTTAGTGTTTTAGAATTTGCATGGATCCTTCTTAGTTCTCTTCCTATCCATTGTTTAGGACATGTAATGGTTCCTACTGGCAGTTACTTGTATATCTGTTTTATTTCACTTGCCAAGTGATAAGATGCTTAAAGCAAGAAGCTGTGTGGTATGACCCGTATCTTCCAAAACAAGTATAGGGGCAGAAAAATGTTCCCTTCTTCCCTTCTAGGTTATTTGGCTGATCTAATAACCAGATGAATATAAGATTAACAGGACAAAAAAAACACATATTGTATGTATCTGAGCCCTAGAAAAATATGAGACTCAATAGGCCGCCAGATAATTGAGACTTACATAACAGCCTGAGTTTAGGAAAGACGTTGGGATCTAGGAATGGAGGGGGGTGGAAGGCCATTCACTCACAGGAGGGCAAGAGGAGATGTTTGGAAAACATCGTATCTCCTTAGATAAGTTTTTTTTTTAGGTACAAAAGAATCTCTGGCAACATCTCACTTTCTGGTACAGGGGAACTTTTCCAGTGTAAATTTAGGCATTTGAGGGGGGGAGATAAAGAGCTTTTCCTGAATCTGCTGGATTTCGATTGCCTTTAGCTCAAAATAATGCTCATGGCAAAGAGACCTATTATGAGGTGACAAATTCTGCTCTTCTCCAGTCCTGTCTTTGAAACTTCAAATAAGTTTTACAGTACAGAAGTTAAATTGAAAGATTGCTCCATATCTCATTAGACCAGTCTGCCTTGAGACTAGGTCAGTTCACTTAAATAGTTGTGTTTCATTTCAGAAGGAAGTGATGCCACTGGGCTCCCAAAGTTAGGCCTGTATTGTGTTGAGGGATTAGGTAATTAATAAGTGGCATTTCTTTGGGAATAAGAGAAACACAAAGGGTAATGGTTGGGGCAAATTTAAACCCAGTGATTGAATCCTGAGAGCTGCTAGTCAAGATTTCTAGATGTCAGGCTCAAAGCATCTTAAAATAGAGTGAGGACGATCAGTGACAATCTGACAGATTTTTCTAGTTTGCAGTTTGAATGTCTCTGATGATGTCAGGGAGTATACTGGTAAACTTTCTGAGTGGCCCAAAGAAAAAAGTTATTATGGCATTTCTCTAAAGTTTATATCAAGTTTTTAGCTTCAGTTTACAGTGTTTCAGGAAAAAAAAGAGGCAGTTTTAGTTCTCAGTGATTTTAAATCAAAAGGATGGGGGGAAATTGGGGGCATGGGTTTGAAGTGTCATAGCCAGATATTGGAGGAAAGTGGAAGAATTCAGGATCTAGTCAGTTTACAAAAAAATAGCAAAACCTCAAAGACAATGAGCAGGACTAGCATCTAATATCCACAGCAGGTGCTACTGAAAGATCATTTTTCTCACTAAATCACCTTTGTTTTCACCAAAAATAGCCAAATTAAGACTAACTTGTTTGCAAAATAGGCCTGCTTATTTACATACATGTAGCAAGAATAGTGTTTGGCCACACAGACTCAAAGATTCCTTTGCTGGAACTGTTTCATAAGGAATCTCAGATTGAACTTTTAAAGACCTCTGGAGGTCAGGAAGGCAAGCCAAGGACTTGCTACCAGACTTCACCATTGATACCTATCGATTTGCGTGAATTGTTCTCTTCAAGGTCCCAAATAGATGCCAGGGTTCCTGAACCTGCCAGAAAGTAACCTTTCTTCCTCACCTGGTTAGGTTGTCAGAAATTCTCTAATAAGGTATCAGGCTGTTTTTCCAAGGGACTTTATTGGCTCCATAAAATCAACCTTATTTACCTGAAGTTGTCTGGCATATCTGATTCTGTGCCCATCTCTCTCAAATATTGCATTCTAGTCAAAGCTTTGGTTATATAACCATTGTTTCCAATTTTGTCCTCTTACAAGGAGGACATATTATTGAACTTAGGCAAATAAATATTGCCATGAAATAAGAATACTCACTAAGATTTTCCAAACTGTGGAGGCATCAGGTAGGGGAAAAAAGTAATTGTTTCAGCTTTGTTTACAGAGGTCCAGTTAACCAAGTTACTCTAAAATGGGTAGCTTAAGAGAGAAAGTTTTCTTAAAACTGGAAAAGCAAAACAGGAGAGAACCAGCAGGGTTTCAAACAAAAGACATCATTAAAATTATAATCATCAGTTCATTCAGTCCCATTTAATTCATTCTTGTTCTTGAATCCAGTTTTTCCATTAGTTCTGAAAATTCTTACCCAGTTTAGTTTCATGATCTTAAAAGTTACCTGAAACCCATGCTTACCAGAGTCCTTTCCATGAATCCCCTTGAATGCAGCACTTTTGCAAGAATGCTTTTGCACAGGCATCAGAGTAAAACAAGAACTGTAACGATTGACAGAAGACTTTAAAATGTCAGCTGTTAAAGACCAGGTGATGCATTTGACATGATAATCAATTGACAGAAAAATTTGCTTATTTCTGTGACGTACCATATTTTAAGAAAACTAGAAATACAAATTTTTTAAAGTTTATTTATTTGGAGAGAGACAGAGACAGCATGAGTGGGGGGGGGTGCAGAGAGAGAGGGAGACACAGAATCTGAAGCAGTCTCCATACTGTCAGCACAGAGCCTGATGTGGGGCTCAAACTCACAAAACTATGAGGTCATGATCTGAGCTGAAACCAAGATGCCCAGAAACACAAGTTTTAACTTTATACCAGGACATATCAGAATTTTAACAATTTCATATGATTTCTATATACCTGTAAAATACAAATAAGAAAAAGCTTAGCATTACTTTCTATTTGATGCTTCCCCTGTAATTTAACATATTAAATATGGTTGGCATAACATCTTCCTTCTTAGAAAGAGAGAGCAGAAATCTTTTGCTATCTCCTGTGGACTCTCTGGAAAATTCCAAAGTTGTTTCAAGGTAAAAGAGACTTTGTTTAGACATTTAGAATTTGATTTGAGAAAGCTTTTAGAAATATTGAAAGGTTTGGACACTTGAGGCCATTCACAATAAGGAGAGAGGAGATGTTTAGAAAACAAAGGTTGCTCTGTATACAAATAACTTCCTTAAGTAAAAGGGATTATCTGGTAATAGCTCTCTTCTTGGTAAAAGTCTGTTTTCCAGTGTAAATTCAGGCAGTTGAAGGTGTGGCAAAGCAGTTTTCCTGAATCTGTTGGGTGTGATAGTCTTTAACTCAAAATAATGCCCATGCCAAAGTGATGTATTTTGCGGTAACTAATTCCCCTTTTACAAGCAATAACGCTGATCTGCGTGATTCAAACAATACATTTTTGTTGAAAAAAAGTTGTATTTTTATCCATTTTAGAGCATAAATTTCATATCCAGAACAAAATAGGAATATTAAGTGTCTTATTTATATTTAAAAACTTGGGGAGTATGATATTGTTGGGGAGAAAGAATCCCTGTCTCTTCAAAGGTCCTTCTAGCTGGACTAAGAAACCAATTAATCAGACAGATTAAAGGGAAAAATCAAATTTAATAGTGTACATATGGGGAATCCACATACACATGGAATTTCCAAAGGCAGTCAGGCAAAATAAGGTATATATGTCATCCTGAACTAAAGGAAAGGGGTTAGGGGTCTGGGACTTCAGAGGAAAGAAATGTACTTCACAGGCCAATAAGAAGAACAGATGTCTGGTAATTAGATGTCTGCCTGGCCATTTAGACGGATCACTCAGATAAAATTTAGCCCTTAGTAGTGATAATAATAATAACCCTTATTCTGTGAAATAGAATAGGGGTCTGTGGAAGACTCCTTCCCACCTCCTGCCATAAATTGTTCAATGTAGTTAAGGGAAGGGCATAACTTTCTGTTGAGCCCATAGGGTCTCAGTTGTCTTTACCTCAGAATAATCTTCAAGCCAAAGTGGCTTATCTTCCGGAAGCTTGCCCTTGGCTCCTATAATATGATAATCTTTATGGTCAAGCATTACATTTTTCATCTGGTGCTTTTCTCATGTAGTAGACTAGGACAGAAAATCAACTAGAGCTTCATCACTGTGGTCAAGTTCACATGCTGAGTTAGCTGCAGAGGCAAATTTCTTCACCTCATTGCAATGTATTTTTTTTTTTTTTTATTTTGCAATGATGCCACTGTCTGGAAAAAAAATAAAATACATACTAGATTTTATGAGAATAATATGTATTTTTACATTTCAGATCAGCATTTAATTTCATACTCCCTTGGAAAGATAATAGTTTATATCACATGAATACACACACACATACACACAGCTAACCTTGGCTCCAAAAAGATAGGACTGGTTGATTCATATACTTTCTCCTTAGGACAAATGTTTAGAGGGGGCTAAGGAGATCTTTTATGTGAAATTTCTTTTGATAGAATAAAGTTCATGTCCTTCAAACTGACTAACATAATTATTACTCAAAAAATTCCTTAGAAAGAATGTGAAAATAAGAATGTAAAAATTGACAGAAAAAAGAATAAGGCATGGGAGGAAGCAAGGTTCTCCCACAGATCAAATTCATTGCATATGTATGTGTAATCAGAGAATAAAATTGACTGCTCTGCTATTTGATTCATGCTAAAGTGACTCTTAAAATGAAAAATATTGCTTTTAATAGCCTTCCACAGTGTTTGACATTTTCACCATTAAAACAAAACCTTTGGCTTAAGATATTGTATCTTATGACATCTTTGTTACAAAAAAAGTAAAATTAAAGGAGGAAGTTAGGTAATATACCAACTCTGCAGGGTATTGCAGAGGATTAAGGGAGGGAGGGAAAAGGGAGCTGGAAAAAACTGTCTTGAATTACACCTGAATGTTTTAGTTTAGACACAAAGAGAGTATTCTGAATGTAAATAACATTATATATAATGCCAAGGGAAGTTGTGGGATTGCCTTCCCATGACAATCTTTAAGAATAATACAGCTTCGCAGCTGGCTAAGGTGGTGGCATAGAGATGTAGGCAAGATAAAAGTCCTTAATGACAAATCCAAACACTATATAGTTCTTTCCGACTGCTATGGTTCTTTTTTCATATAGATAATCACTTTGTATATTTCATTAAGCTGTTTTCAAAATCTCTGTGTATGCCATGATATAGTTTTAAAGGCAAGTAATGCTTTCTATAACATCATAAAAATAGTTTACAACAACCAAGGGGAACTGGTGCCATTATGGAATAACTTTTACTTTGTTATTATTAAAAGTGTATATGTATATATAATTCACTGGCACAGAATGCAAATAAATAAATTAAGAAGGGGGCTTCAAATAGTAAGCAGCTGTTCTCTCTGTCCACTGAGGACAAGAGAGTAGAAATGCAGTTTACATTGAGACATTAAGTATATTATTTTGTCAGTTAACATTGTTAGACCTTTTGATATGTGACTGTAGGATGTTTGGAAGCTTCCTTTGGATACGTTCTATGCTTAAGTAATTATTTTTCTTTTTGATATGTATAATCAGAAGCTCTTAAAATAGAAGACTGTTTAAATATGATCTCTCAGGCTCACTTCCAACACAATTATTATTTGATAAATAAAACTGAAAATATCTTTTAAAAGTTTATTTATTTATTTTTGGGAGAGAGAGAACACGCATGCATGTGGGGGAGGGGTAGAGACAGAGGGAGAGAGAGAATCTCAAGCAGCATGAAGCCCAGTGTGGGGCTTGATCCCATGAACCATGAGATCATAACCTTAGATGAAACCAAGGGTCTAACACTTAACCAACTGAGATACCCAGGTGCCCCCAAAATAGTTGTTTTTTTAAATTTTTTAATGTTTGTTTATTTATTTATTTATTTGAGAGACAGAGAGTGAGTGGGGAGGGGAAGAGAGAGAAGGGGTCACAGAATCCGAAGCAGGCTCTGAGCTGTCAGCACAGGGCTCAATGTGGGGCTTGAACCCATGGGCTATGAGATCATGACCTGAGCTGAAATTGGAGGCTTAACCGACTGAGCCACCCAGGCACCCCAAAATAGTTGAAAAAAATGAAATTGAACACGGTTTATATCTTGCCTTGGTAGATTCTACCATGAAATCAAAATATTTCTACTTCAGTGGGTATTCCTACTAGTTAAACTGATGTGTATTGTTGAAGAATAGTCACTTTGTCTAATCCCCACATGTGTGTAAACACTTTTAGGCAATATAGAAAAGTCACTGCTCTGTGTTTCATCATCACCTAGTTGTGGCATATATTCTTCTCTAAATAAACTTAACATAGAAAAACTCCATCCCATTCACCTAGGAAACTATATATCCCACACGAAATAACTTCTTAATTTGATCAGTGAGATAATTCAAAGAATCAAAATGTCAAACCAGACTCATATGAGCCAGGGATTTACTAATCATTTATCTGATGATAAAAGAGACAAGGATCTAGAGGCCCAGGGAGAAAGCAGAGAGAGAGAGATCTTGGCTCCCTGAGTCTTTTCTTACTGCATCAAATAGACTCTGGTACATTACATAAAAAATAAGTAGTATCAATTATTAAACATTTCCATTTTATATTCTTATAGACATATAACATATTTTCCAGGTATCTATGCCATATATATACATATATGTAGATTTGTACATATATACATATATATGCACACACACAAATATATATATTTATACACAAATATATATATACACAAATATATATACACAAATATATATATACTATAGATTTGTTCAATGCAAGGAATGCTATGCTAGGCAATCAGGTACATCCTGTTAAAATCAGCCCATGGATAAGAACTCTTCCACTAGCTAATACCATTAGCTTGTTTGTTGAGAAGTCTGTTACTAATATATTTATGAGTGTATTAGTCTGATAGTACTGCCGTAACAAAGTTTCACAGACTGGGTGGCTTAAAAAAAACAACAACTTATTTTGTCACAGTTCTGGAGAGTGAAGTCCAAGATCAAAATGTCAGTAGATTTGGTTTCTCCGTGACTTGCAGGTGACTACCTCTTCACTGTGTCCTCACCTGGCCTTTTTCTCTGTGCATGCCCACCCTGTAATCTCTTCCTCTTTTTATAAGGAAGAGAGTCCTATTGGATTAGGGCCCTATTCTTATGACCTCATTTAATTTTAATTGTCTCTTTAAAGACCTTATCTTCAAATATAGTCACATGGGAATTAGGGCTTCAACATATGAATTTAGAGGGGCAACATTATTCAGTCCATAGCAACTAAGATATAACTTTTTTTAGGATACAACTTATTTTATTTCATAGGTGTCCCCCAGATAAAGGGAGAATATGGATAGCAGACCCGTTTCTTATCTCTCATTCCTAAATGCTTCAAAATCCTGTAGAATAGAGGAACTTCAAAAGGACAACTAGGAAGTGATGAACATACAGATAAGCTAAATCTTCTCAAAGGCTATATGAAAACAACAAAGAACATTTACCATTAAAGAATTCTGAGGTGAGATAAAATACTTCGTTTATAATACAAACCTAAACTTATATATAGTGAAAATATAAAATTCATTTTTTGAGAGCTACCAAAATATCTCTTCCTCTAAAAACAAATATATTCCTAACAGTAATCCCTCTGTAGTAAAGTGTTCACCACTTTAATTGTAGCTTTGAATTAAGCAAATCTTAAGAAACACGTGTCATAATATAGACCATAACACAAAATGTAAATTCACACCGTAACCCATTTCACTTTTACACCACATTAAAGTCATGAGTTTCCCAAGTCATTTCCACAATTACGACAGATATGTTTCATCAGGTATTCAAAATCTTAGGTTATCAAGTAGTTAGCTGCCATTTTGGAAACACAGAAATTAGAGCTACAGAACCATTTCTCACACAGATAAATTTTAATAGGTATACTAAAGTAGATCAACCACAAATACAGAGTGGAGCATACAGTGAATGCCCCTAACAGAATTCTTAAGAAAAAAGTTGCCTAACCCATATACAGATTTCTTTGTTAACAGGACCCTAACTTCATTCAAATGTGTACATTGCCCCTGTGACTTGGGAAAGGCTGACCTTATTTCCTAGATTCAGAATTGAACCCTGATTACTTTAAGACAATCCTAGGAATTCTTTTCCCTTGCTCATGATTTTTTTAGAAATCAGACTTAAGTCAATCTGAACAGAAAGTCGTCCAATTGTTATGCAGGGATAAGTAGATAGCAGTTTCTTGCTAGTATATGGGAACCATGAATTGAGCAGAGCTGAAAACTTTTTTACCTATTTGCTTTTTAATATGGAGTCTCTTCATTACTGAGGTAGGCTTTATTTTACTTTCAGCTAAAAGCAAGATATATAAGGTCTAATAAAGGAAGAACCAAGAATGTAGATAAATGTGTCCAATAGAGACGAGCAATACACATTTTTGTAAGACCATGAGGGAATTTTATTAAACCCCTTAATTCTTGAGAAAATCTGGACTTATTTTTCAAACACAATCCCACAGATTTGGAGATTTTCCTATTTGTATGTTTATTTTAATCGCCAGAGTTTGAAACTTCACTGTTTGCTTGCACTCTTCCTGACCCTTCCTCAGTACATAACCATGGGCAAGATGTGTGCATTTTCTTACCATAATACAGTTCCCAAATTACGTCCAGTTGGTGCCTAATTGGTGTCATCACCATGTTTCAGACATTTAGTGTCCCCTCTTTTCATTCTAATTAATCCTTTAAAACATCATAGGTTATTTGATAATAATGCTCCAGAACTGAACTATAAAATATTGTACATGAATAGATAATAAATGGAATATAATAGAAAATCCAGAAACAGATCAATACTAAATCTCAAATCATTAAAGAAATTGTTGCCAATTTGCAGGAAAACAATATGAGTTATTGCATACTTTTTATTATTTATAATAAGATTATTTTCCAACAGATTAAAATATTGACTATAGAAAAATTAAACCATAGAAGAAAACACGGGAAATTTCCTTTATGACCTGGAAGTAGTAGTTAAGGTCTACCTAATTACGACTAGAAGTCCAGAAGCCATTTATTAAAGATGGATACGTGTGAATATATTAAAAATAAACTTATAAAAATAGTACTGAAAAAATTAAACTACAAGCAATTAATTGGGAAACTATTTACTCCTTATTATATAATTTCTCTAATATATGAAGGATTTCTAGAATCTTGAGCAGAGGATTTCCAGCCCAAGAGAAAAATAGGCAAGCACATAAACAGTTTATTGATAAGTAAATTCTCTTTTTAATTTAAAAACATTTTTTATTTTTTATTAATTTTGAGAGAGAGAGAGAGCATGTATGCGTGAGTGGGGGAGGGGCAAAGAGAGAGGGAGAGAGAGAATCCCAAGCAGACTCCAAGCTCATAGCATGAGCCTGATGTCAGACTCCATCTCACAAATCGTGAGATCATGACCTAAGCCTAATTCAAGAGTCAGACACCTAACCGACGGAGCCATCCATAAGTAACTTCCTTTAAACATTTGAAAGAATATTCAAGTTCATTCAGAATAAGAAAACTGTCGTTAAAATTGTGATTTAATTTGGTGGGGCCCCTGTGTGTCTCAGGCAGTCAAGTGTCAGACTTTGGCTTAGGTTGATGCTCTCAGAATTTGTGGGTTCAAGCGGCATTAGGCTTGGTGCTGAGGGTGCGGAGCCTGCTTGAGATTCTCTCCATCTCTCCCAGTCTCTGGCCCTCCCCCATTTGCATGCTCTCTCTCTCAAAATAAATAGACTTAAAAAAACCCCAGTAATTTGGTAATATTCTCTAAACTATCAGAATGATTCATCATATGATAACCTAAGCTTCTGCAAACATATAGGAAAACAGGTGTTCCTATTCATGTGAACCCATGGTTGGAGTATAAGTTGGTACGAGTCTATTATGGCAGTTGATAATATCTACCAAAATAAAAAAAAATGCATATATATCTTTCCAATTAATTAGATTTAGGTAAGTTATCATAAATAAGTACTTGTATATGAAAAGACTTATATATATATATTCATGGCAGAAAAATATATATTAGCAAAATTCTGGAAACAAGATTGTCAACAGAATGTTAATAAAATTATGATATGTCCCTTTGATGAAATATTCTGTAACTGTACTAAGTAACGATAATCTCTACATGTATTAGTATGAAAAGCTCTTCAAGAAATATTGTTAATGAAAAAAGCAAGGTCCAGAAAGGACATATAATATTCCTAAATAAAGAGAATTAATAATTTAAATGTGCATAGAACTCTTAAGACACCAAGAACAATATTCACTTATGGTAAGAGGTGACAACATAGCAAATGAGAGACTAGGATAGAATGGAGAATTTTTTCTAATTTTGAATCATGGAAATATATCAGCTATTCAAAATATAAAACCATGTTCAAGGGGCACCTGGTTGGCTCAGTCAGTTAAGTGTCCGACTTCAGATTCTGTGTCTCCCTCTCTCTCTGCCCCTCCCCCACTCACGTTGTCTCTCTCTCTCTCTCTCAAAAATAAACATAAAAAATTTAAAAAAATGTTCAATTGTCCCCTACACTTATTAATATCCAAATTCTTTAGCCAGTTATTTATAGTCCTTCACAAATGTTCTAGTAGTATTTCTTCTTTTCTGCCCATGCTAAACCACCTACTCATCAGACTCTTCAATTCCTTAAATTTACCTGGCATTTTTCTACCTATTTAACATTGCACAAATAGCCCTTTCAATGTTCTGTCCGTCTTTCTATTATCACCTATAGAAATCCTACATGTCTTTTGTGGCATATCTCAAAAGACAGCTCTTTCAAAAACCCTTCTCTGATCAGCCAAGTAGAAATGATTTTTCCCTCATCAAACTCCCTAGGGTACTTCTACTCTCCTCCACACATAAGATATATTCTTATACAAGAGGTCTGTCTACTTATTAGTTTTGAAGGTTCTTAAAGTAAGGAAGCTTTTTTATCTATCTTTATTTTTCAAAGTATTATGTGAAGTGTACTATGTTACACATCACATTTTCTCAAAATTTTTACCTTAATGAATAAAAAATAATTCAAAATGGAATAATAAGTTGTTCTATCTTTATACATTAAGGAATAGCATCAATAATATCTATACCAACAAACTGATTGGTAGCTGAAATAGATGATGACAGAAGATGACTTTCAATGGAAATGTTAATAGACTCTGGAGTCAAGTCTATTAAGAAAATAAAAAAAGAAAGAAAAATAGGAGGAATTAAGGACTGGGTTTGTCGTCAGTCTTAAAATTATCGAAATCTGGGGTGCCTGGGTGGCTCAATCAGTTAAGCGTCCGACTTTGGCTCAGGATATGATCTCATGGCTCCTGGGTTCAAGCCCCTCATCAGGCTCTGTGCTGACTGACAGCTAGCTCAGAGCCTGGAGCCTGCTCTCTTCAGATCCTGTGTCTCCCTCTCTCTCTGTCCGTCCCTGCTCACACTGCCTCTCTCTCTCTCAAAAATAAATAAAACATAAAAAATTTAAAAAAATTGTCGAAATCCAGGACCTCACTAAAGACTCATGCAAGCCCTTGCTTTTCTGTGAGCTAGAGTTCATGTTAAATGATGACTTTGCAAGACAAGCCTCTTAGAATTTGATATTTTCTCCTCCTGTATATGCCAATAATTTCCACAAAGAGTGGTCCTAATTATGGTCATTTTGTTGCAAATCTATGTTTAATCCATTAACAAATAATTGATATGTAGTTATTTTAAATAAAACAAAATTTACACTATATTCTAGAATCGATTCCGATAACTATTGTAATTACGTAACAGAATGTAATTCCATAAAGGAATATCCTGGTTTTTAGGCTGTGCACAATGAAGTATTTACAGGGGGAAGGGCATGATATCTCCAATTAACAAATGGTTCAGACAGGAGAGCATGAGAGAAAGCTGACAAAACATCAAAATGTAATCAAAAGTAATCTGGATAAAGAGGGTACAGGAGTTCTTTCTACTTTTCTTACAACTTTTTTAAGTTTAAAATTATATCAAAGTAAGAATTACACAAAAATATGTACATGTACACGTATAACCAGGGAAACTGAATCTACAATTCAATGTTAAAACTGAATGTTAAAATTCAGTGATTACTGTCTTTGATGGCAAAGGTGCAGTTGCAAGTAAATAGTGACAAGAAAGGAGGATGATGGAGTCCTCATGGGAAATCTCAATGCTCTGTTTCTTAATCAGCATGCTGATTACCAAAAAGTACCATTCACTTGATGAAACTTCATCAAATTGTGCATTTATGATCCGTGTGTGTGCATTGTCATGTTTTCTGTATGTATGTTATCCCTTAATAAAGTTCGAGAAAAAATACTACCAAAAGGGGGGGGGGGGAGATTTCTACTTGATTAAATTAACCACTACAGAATGTTTTTAATATCTTCCTACAGTAATAAGAGAAAGGAAAGAAAATCTCAAATAAGATATAAAGAAGAATAACCAGATATAAATGCCACTTTTTCTTAAAGGGTTTTAAGTCAATACCAGAATTGATGGCCTCCTACCTAAATTAAAATTTATAATAAAGCATATGTTTATTTTGCTGATTCTAAAAAGTTCTAAGTAATCAAAATGTGTATAAGAGTTACAGTATCAGGACATGATATTCTTTATTCATTCTTATACTTTAATTAAGGTCTTATCTATATTTATACTGAAAGTTTCCACAAATAAAGTGGCATAATAATATTTGAATTATTTCATGTGTAACTACATGCCTTTATTGGACATTGTTTTGTTTTCTTTTGTTCTAATGCAACTTTTAAATTTTGACTTTTGGTTTAAACTACAACAAAAGGTTTGACTTTCCTTTGTTCTTTTGTTTTTCTGTTCTTCTGTCCTCTCATTTATCCAACATATACTTAAATATCTTAAGTGTTAACGTAACTTTTACATGACAGTATATTTTCATGAATAAACCTTTAATAAATAGAAAACATTAAAAAAAAACCACATACCTCTGTTATCCTGGACTCAAACTGTAAGGTCTATGGGAAGCATTTAGAAGTTGTGGTATACATGCGTTTATTTGGCTGAAAAACCCAGACCAAATGATTAACTTTCTTTGGAATTGGTATGAAACATAAGGTATCTTTTCACTCAGAAAAGAAATCAGAATATACCATGATGAATTCATTTTAGACATTAACTTACACACAGATCTTTTCACCTACTACGGCTTTGTATTCTTTTCCCTAAAGAGGGACCCCACATTTTATAAGCTTCAGTTCCCACTAAGCTTGGATCCCTCCCTTTAAAAATGATCTAGAAAAATTCTAATTGGGAAACCAGAATGGCGTGGCCTAAAATGAAATGAATTTATGGAAAAAGTTTCCCAGAGCCTCACATTAAACTTCCTCTGGTAGAAATGAAGATTGAAACCAAAAAAATGTTTTATAACCTAAACACAATAAGTGTACATAATGTCTGAACCTTCCTAAAAGGATGAGGATGAACTTGAGAGGGCAAGAAACATGCTGGTTATGATTCTACTGTGTACCTGGTGCTTAGCACAGAGCTCCCACATAGTAGCTGCACAATAAAAATTCAGGAAATTGATGAATCAGCATTTCTTTGCCCTGCCATTACTCTGTTTATGGAAAATCTGTAAAATGCCTCTGACTCGAGGAAATCCTCATATCTTCTTAGGACCTCAGTGGCGGGAGGTCCTGTGATTCTCAGTAAGTGATCATCAACCCAAGGGGGCAGAGGAGCAAAGCTGGAGGACTCTCTGATATTCTTCTCAAATGATTTTTATTCATAGTCAGTTGATCATTAAAGCACTGCCGGGCTTGATTTCTTCTGAGGCTTTTTAATTTTTTCTACAACAAATGAGGAATTACTCACTATTGATCAGGCACTTGTCAAAAAGCAAAAAGGAAACTAAATGAACAGTTGCATTTCAATGGTGACCATCATATAACTAATAGTTTATTGTCATTCTCAAAGGTTTGGTCCCAAAAGCTAGTACAGGCTCACCCTTTGCTGACCTCTTACAATCCTTCTGTCAGCATTTTGAATGTTACTGATTCTGTGAGTAATATCTGCCATAAAGGTCAGGCAGGCCAGTAAGTTCAGCGTGCCCTCTCGCTCATGAATTCCCCTTCTTTTGTGGCTTTTCACCATGAGTTCACATGCCACGGCCCCTACATCCCAAACTGCAGTAAGCAAATTACAATCCCAAGAAAAACAGAGAAAAAAGCAAATCCTACTGGACTGTTGGTAGCTTGTTTACACTCTAGGGCTAAAGCAAGCCTAAAATCAACAGGGTATAAGTAAAAAGAAAGTCCCCTTGCAGCGACATAGACACAGTTTCAGATTCTTAGTTAAAATGCAATCTTTTCTGTGTCACTAGCACTGCATTGTTATCAGAGGATTGACATGCTCGTAACTGTCAGAGGTGTCACCAGCTCTAGCAATGCCCGTCGTGGGCTTTCTCCTATTGCTTATTCCATGTATGGCCTTGATGACATTTGGGTGGACACAAAGCTGGTAAGAACTCAGGCCCACAGGATTTGTCCCACTAATGATCTGTGTGAATGCTTCAGATCCTTGCTGCTAATACAAACAGAATGCAATGCGAACAGAGACCTGTACCGCCTTCTCTGTAAATGCACAGCAGTCTACTTCCAATGATGAAGCAAATGAAAATCCTCTTGTTGCTGGTCTTCCAGAGTGAGATGACCCGAAAATCAATTCCAGGATAGGTTTTACTTCTTTCTCTAGGCTTTAATCTAGGGATGATGACAGTGATAATGCTATTTCATTATAGAGAGTAAGAAAGAAAAGCCCAACAAACCAAGATTTACAGCATGAATAAAAAAGGTTTTTGTGGTAGCCTTGCTGTTTGCTTTAGCTTTTAACATGTTTTGCTATTTTTTCCTTAGGCAGCTGCAGTTGCTACAGCTGTGGTCTGCACAAAGTAAAACCTTAATCACAGAGGCACACCGAAACATCTTAACAAAGGTAAAACTGATAGACATCTTAAGCAACATGTATTTCTATGGTATCATGAATATGCTTCAGAATTTTTAAGTGAATGTGTTTTTATTCTTTCAGCACATTGGAATTGGAGTCATGTCAAGATGTTCCCACTGTCAGAGACATGAGGAGGTTAAAATGGCTCTGTGTAGGACAGTAACCTCAGGAGAAAAAGAAGTATTAGAAAATAAATGGCAAGTATTTTTTTTGCCATCTTTTGTATGATAAGCTAATAATGTACTGGTTTCAATGCAGAAAGCACAGAGAAAAAAATAAATATGTGCTCACCACGTTGTAGACAAAGCACTAAGCACATATGTTGTCAGAAATTCAATATCCCTTTCTCTCCTATATATCCTCTACCAAACAGAAGATTTCACATAAATCAGAGACTTTAGATGTCTATGTGACTTGAGTACAATTTTCTTTTTTCTTTGTTTTTCCTTGCTTACTATTTTCCTTTTATTCTTGCCTGAGACTTAGAGAATGCAAGATAAAACTGGAAAATCAGCCCTTTTTTTCCTAGGTATTTTAGAATAAATTATCCAGAACATAAAGAGGATAATGATAGCATTGCATGAATTTGAAAACCAAAGTTTTCTAGACCAGACCTTTTATTTTACCTGGATAATGGTTATTTCTCCTTGAGAACAATTAATAAGTTTGAATAAATGGAAAGTAGTTTTAGTAGTACAACAAATAGCCTTCATGAATTATCTTATTTAATCCAAATATATAATTGTTATAATTTGCACCAAATCTGAGTTGGAATGTAATTATTTTCTCTACAAAGAAATCATGAGAGAATTTTGTTTAATGAAGAAACTGAACATAGAAATTATTATTCTATGGCCATACAATTTTTTCTTTTTTGCAGAAGACATTTATATATAAGAATGTCAGTGGCCAAACACTGTGTAGCAGAAAAACAATATTAAAAATTAAAAACAGAGCAAACATAACAGAAAAGTGGATACAAAAAGAAACAAGCAATCCTCTTGTGTTTATAATTATGGTGCTTTACAATATTTATAAAATACTTTCATAAACATTCTTGCTTTTTATTCTCACAGAAATGCTGTAAGTAGGTAGAGAAGCCATATTTGTCCCCATTTTACCTCTGTAAAACAGAGACTCAGAAGAAACGTCCCCTCTGCCCAGAATTATGTCATAATTATGGGTCAGAAACAGTGTCTACATTTGGTTTTCATATCACAAGTGTTTTCTTGCTTTTGGGGCTACGTATTTCATTTCACCTTTTATACCTTTTATATTTGAATTCTTAGAACAAAGTAATTTACAAACTCCATTTTGGGGGATCAGAAATAGCAATCTGGAGACTACTAATTGCTGATACTTTATCACTGGATCTATGATATTTCAGAAAAAGGCACTAAGGAGGATATTTATCAGAAATTCATCCTACAAGACACAAATATAAATCTTGGATTAATCAATAATTGATTAGATTCTTGAAAGTTTAAAATTATTCAATTTGCATAAGTGGGAGCAACTTAAGAAGAAAATAGACATGAGAGACTTGGATACTATGAAAATTTTAAAGATTGAGCTAAACTTTCTCTGATAAGGTGGAGAAAATAACATGAAATGTGTTCTCTTGCATGAATTCAACCCTGGAAATGTCATAGAAATAAGAGAAAGGCTGATGCACCTAATAATACTGAAGATGTATTTCCGAGTTAGGAGCTGCAGTCAGGTTGTGAGTAGAGAAAGAAAGCAGCGAGCAGAAGAGTAAGCACTAAGGATACCAACAAAGGCTGAGACAGAGGTTTTTAGTTGTACCAATTTATTTTCCTTGCCTGATTTTTTGTTTTTCCCTTAGAGTACCCACTAAGTGCAGTCTTCTTCTAAGTGATGAGAATATAGTAGAGAGCAAACAAAAGCAAACTCCTGCCCAAATGGAGCTTCCATTCTAGTGGAAGTGGAGTTCAAAGAGACCATTGCTAACTCTTTCAAAGCCATTTTGGAGTCTGCCAGGCAAGGTGTTACAAAGAAGTGAAACTCAACCCAGTTTGAAAATGAGGGAGTGATGACAGGTGAAGATAAACTGTCTGAACCCTGAACATTCTTTTCTAAACCTTCAACCACACACACTGAGAGCGTGGCTGGCAATTACAACAGAGGGAGACAACTCTGGGAAAAAAGCAGTGCCTAGGATGCGTATATATATCAAATTTCAGAATGGAATTGTTATGCAGGAAGAAAGCAAAGTAGAATCCAGCTATTTTCTTAAAGTGTCCCTCATTCTAAACTTACTATGAAGGAGCCACGATTGGTCCTGCTTTTGGTTCCCTCTGCCATGTTGCCTTCGCTACATCAGCATAATAAAACTCACACACACAAAAAAAAGAGACTTCAGGGGATTTCAGAGAGGTTAAAAGAAAGTATGTAACAAAGACAGCCAGATAAATGTAGCTAATATGATAGCAATTTAAAATATGTATATCAAATGTTCTCAAGGACATAAAGGAAGATACAGGCATACCTTGGACATGCTGTGGGTTCAGTTCCAGACCACTGCAATAAAGTGAATATTGCAATAGAAGAAGTCAAATGAATTTTTTTTATTCCCAGTGCATATAAGGCATATGTTTACACTGTACTGGAGTCTATTAAGTGTGGAACAGCATATGTCTAAAAAACAATGTATATTCCTTAATTAAAATGTACTTTAGGGGAGCATGGATGGCTCAGTCAGTTAAACATATGACTCTTGATTTTGGCTCAGGTCATGATCCCAGTTTATGAAATCAAGCCCCACATCAGGCTCTGCACTATCAGTGCACTGCTTGGGATTCTCACTCCTCTCTCTGCCCTCCCCCCACCCCCAGCTCATGCATTCTTCCTTTCTCTCTCTCTCTCAAAATAAGTAAACTTAAAAAAATACTTTATTGCTTAAAAATGCTAACCATTATTTCAATTTTCAGCAAGTCAGAATCACTGATCACAGATCACCATAACAAATACAATAATAATAAAGTTTGAAATAGTGCAAGTTACCAAAATGTGAGGCAAAGATACAAAGCGAGCAAATACTGTTAGAACAATGGTGCCAATAGACTTGCTCATCGCAGGGTTGCCATAAACCTTCAATTTGTAAAAACTGTAGCATCCATAAAGTACAGAAAAGTGAGGTGCAATAATATGAGGTGTGCCTGTATTTGAAATCTGGAAAAGAAATAAACAGTCATAAAATACATAGCAAATATGCACACCCTATCTGTTGAAATGAAGGATGACATGTATGGTGTAAATAGCAGAAGAGATCAATTCGAGGGGTACATCACAAGAAAGAGTTGAAATTCAGATAGTAGCAACTGTGAAAGAAAATCTCAGAAAACTGGAATGCATGTATACTGCTGATGGGAGCAGAGACTGGTGCAGCTATACTGGAGAACAGTCTGGAAGTACTTCATGAAATAAAACCTAAAACTATGAAATAGCAATCCTATGGATCTACTTGCCAACAAAACTCCCACCTAAATCTATAGAAGGGCATAGTGATGTGCAATAAAGATTTAAGTGTTGTGAAGAGTCCCAGGGAACCAGATAATTCATCACTATGAGAACTTTATATATATGGAGTACTGTGTAGCCTAAAACACTGATAGAGATATACACAAAAACAAGGATAGATCTCAATAATATAGTGTTGAATGAAAAAAAGTAAAAACAAAAAAAATATCCCCAAAACTTTGCAAAATATGTACATGTGTCTAAGTGTAATTGGAGTCGGAGGGAGAGGTGTAGGGAGACCAGAATAGAGATGAGATATTAGGACAAGAAGAGCAATGAGAATAAATGAATACAGAAATATACATGTTACTCACCAGAATAAGATTGTACTTTAAGAAATGTATGACTAACTCAATTCTTGAATGAATGATCGAATGAATGACTTAATGAAGATCACCAAAATGTGATGTGTTACTTCCATGATATATTTCAGGCTTTGCCAAACCACCTTAATCTCCCAATTAATCTACTTCATATAAGTGAATATACTTCCTTTATGACACATGGACTTTTTCTGTTTTAATCCATTATGACCATTGGTGGAGAGTTCCCTCACATACCCATAGTTCTCCCCATTTCACATTTTCCTATATTTGTTCTCATCCATTATTGAATTTTCAATAGCCTCATTATCCAGACTAAACTTTCTACCAGAACTTTAAATCTAATATTCTTTTTTCATATCTAGAATCATATCTTTGTTTAGAAACTTTAAGCTGTTAAAAGTCATTGCAGAAGGTAGGAGAAAAATGAATGAAGTGTTATGTTCTGGCTCTAAGTAGTGTGGCTTATTTTTAAAGTAGTACACAGAGTGTTATATAAGGAAACCTCACCACCAAGTAAAAATTATATACAGGAAAATCCTCATGTTGAACTTGGGGAATTTTCCATTTCCTTACTGGCATGTGCATAAAGCAATTCTGTCCACTGATGTCTTTCAGTAACTATTTGGTCTATTATTTTCATTAACATGTATGTATATTACCATGCAAACTTTTCACAAACTTTTCATTTTCTACCTTTTTTAAAGTTTCTGTCTTTTTATCTTATGTCAGTTTAATTTTGGTATTTTACTCAACCGTCTAATATTCCTGTCATTCATCATATTTATTCTCTCACCCTTGCACTTGAGTATAGTACCCTCAAAAAGAGTGAGTTATCATAAAAGCAAGAGGTAAAGAATATTCTAAGAAAGTACATATATACTATATATATATATTTTATATAAGAAGTTGTATGTAAGACATTATATTTAATAAATGTGTGTGTGTGTGGGGAGAGAGAGAGAGAGAGAGAGAGAAAGAGACCGTGAACACTGAACTTAGAGGAAATTTTAACTTTATTTAGTATACAAGGTACATACATATGTTAATACTTTATTTCTATAATAGTACTTCTGGGTGTATGTGTATGTAAAATTTATAAATTCAAATTGTAAAGTCACAGGAAAGTTGAATACATGGTGATTTATAAAATTGTACAGGATATTGTTAAAAATAGGCCATTTAGAGTAGCCTATTTTAATCCCCCCAAAATCAAAAAACAAAATATATAAAGTATCAGCCTTAGAGGCTGTCTTCTTTAATTTTTTTAAAAATAAATAATATGTATAACTTAAAATCTTTAGGTCATGAAACCCATGGTAGAGAATATTTAAGAATCAGTAATAACCTTGGGGCACCTGGGTGGCTCAGTTGGTTAAGCGTCCCACTTCGGCTCAGGTCATGATCTCATGGTTTGTGGGTTTGAGCCCCATTTTGGGCTCTGTGTTGACAGCTCAGAGGCTGTAGCCTGCTTTGGATTCTGTGTCTTCCTCTGTCTCTGCCCCTCCTCCACTCATGCGTGTGTGCTCTCTCTCTCTCTCTCTCTCTCTCAACAATAAATAAATAAATAAATAAATAAATAAATTTTAAGAAAGCATTCAATCTCTGAATGTGTTTGCCTGCTTTAAAAAAAAAACAATCATCAGTGATAACTTGCAGTGACATTCCTATTATAGTTATTTTTATTTCAGTCTATAATATTTACTTAAATGTTATAGCAATTATTTAAATAGTTAAATACAGTGTATTCAGTGAGTCAGTGGACACTAAATAGCTGTGAAGATATAGAACACCTTTTTCAAATGTTTTAGGAAAGGCAGTCAAAAATCAATATAAGATCAGAAAGAGAATGCCTATAGATCCTTTGAAGAATTGGCATTATCAATATAGGAAACATACGACTTAGCCCATATTTTTTGGACAAGCAAAGTTTTACCTGAAGTCTTCTGCTCATTGTGGTATTTCTACCCAAATAACATATTAGAATCCTTTGACATGAGGGGCACCTGGGTGGCTAAGTTGGTTAAGCATCTGACTCTTGATTTTGGCTCAAGTCATGATCATAGTTTGGCTCACAGTTTGTGAGTTCGAGCCTTGTGTAGGGCTCTGCACTGACAGTATGGAGCCTGCTTTGGATCCTCTGTCTCTGTCTCTCTGTTCTCCTCCCTTGCTCGCTCTCTGACTCTCTCTCTCTCTCTCTCAAAATAAATGAACATTCAAAAAAAAAGATAAAAAAAAAACAATCCTTTGACATGAAATCAGTTAATCTTCCTTAACAATAATGCCCATACCCATCTTCCTGTTTAATGTTAGGTAGATATTAATGAGTTTAAAAGATATACAGTGATATACCTTTTGTGTATGAACATGACCAAACACTGCAAATTAGTTAACAATCTCTTTTTTATACTGAGGGGTCAACGCCACAAGATTTATGCTAGCTTCTATATCTCTGAACTGTAAATTTGAGTGATTTTCTGGGAACATTTCAAAGTCTGACCATTTTGGAATTTAATTGGGAATAAAACATTACAAATAGGGCACAAAGTCTCTTTAGAAGGGCCATACAAATCATGAAAATATTTTATTAAAAAGGACTCCATTGGAACTGAAATATAGATGAAAAGATTCAAAGCAAATTCTGCAGCTGTACTGAATAATTCTACAGATATCATAACTGCAATTTTCTAAATTTTTCCACATTCTTGGAGCGCCAGATAGTGTAACATTATCTAATAAATTTTAGCTAATGAGCATTAGCTAAAATAAACATTATTACAGGTGAATACATCTCTTGTCTTTTCATTAAAGAGAAGAATAACCATCTTCTTGTGAGAAGAACAACAGAAATGGATTCATTTTTACTTGAAACTTTTATATAAATAAAGATTTTAAAAAGTAATTTTGTACCTATAAAGGGTACAATCTTTTTACTTAGTTTCATGAAGACATTTATTCACTCAGAAGAAAGAGCAATGAGTATTAGAGAGGAGTAAGAAATTTATGGCAGAGTTGCAGTTAAAATGTATCTAGCTAAAACTCTGTCTGAGAGAGCTTTAAAAGTTTAATATTCTTCTTTCTACTTTTCCCACATTTTTTTTCTTTTCATCTCTACTTTTTTTTTCCTGTAGCTGATGATAATAAATGATAGTCTTAATGTTTGAATGGGTTAGGATGAAAGAATATTCATTTATATTCCAGAAATAGGATAATTTCATACATTGAGAACTTTCAGGTGACTTGGTGTCATGAATGTAAAACTTTTCAGAGATGACTGTCTTTCTAAAATATCTGACATAAACTTTATTACTTCCCATGCTCTTTCAGAATTGTACTTATTCAGTTACAGAGCTTAATTCTTTGATGGATGCCTCACTTACCTTATAAGCACATATCTTGTTTTTCATTCATTCTGTCTTCCATACATAATTATTTATTGAACATATTTCTATTAAACTTTTTGTTAACTGTGAATATTGATATAATTATAGATTTATAGAAAGTTGCACTATTATATAGAGTTCCCTCATATCCTTCATCCAGTTTCCCCAATAGTTACATTTTTAGTAACAATAGTACAATGTAAAAAACAGGAAATTGACATTAATAAAATGTGTGCATATAGCTCTTTGTCATTTTATCACATGTGTAGATTCCTATAGCCAGTACTGCTATCAAAATACTGAATACTTCCAGTGAAGGGTAAAGTCCTTACCTCTTTCAAGTCTCTTTATACACCCTGTTTATCATTTTTAAGAATATTTCCTTTAGATACATGGAGAACCACATCAGACAATGTTACTTTTTTTTTTGCTTCAAGTCAAACAAAAAATTTAGAAAACTTGAAAAAAAGAGGAAGAATCTATTGTATTTACTCATATTTTTACTCTTCTTGTTCATTCTTTCTTCCTGATGATTTAAGATACCTTCTTCTTTCATTGTATTTCTGTTTCAAGAACTTCCTTTAGCCATTCTTTTGGTGACAGGTCTGCTGATGACAAATTCTGTTTTCCCCTCTTCTGAGATGTCTTTAATTTTCCTTATTCCCAAAGGACAGTTTTGCTCAATATAGAATTTGGGGTTGACTGTTTCTGCCTTTCAACACTTGAAAAATTGGTCACTTACTTCTGGCCTTCATGGTTTCTGATGAGAAATCCACTGTCATTCAAATAGATTTTCCCTATAGATAAAGTGTTGTTTTACTCTCACTGCTTTCAAGATTTTTTTCTCTGCTATACTTTCTAAAGTTGTATCTTTGTATTCCATTTTGGTGTGGATGTCTTTTGTTTTGTCCTTTTGGAGTTTGCTCAGTTCTTGAATCTATAGGCTGATTGGAAGTAGCCAAACTTGGAAATTTTCCAGTTATTTCTTTAAATACATAACCAGCCTCAACCTCTTTCTCCTTTCTCAGACTCTGAGGACACAAATAATAGATTTTTGTTATAGTCTCACAGGTCCTAGGAGCTCTGTTTTTGTTATTGCTTCTTTGTAGTCTAGCTCTCTTCTGTTTTTCAGATGAAGTAATGTATATTCTTCCATTTTCAAGTTCACTTATTCTTTTCTCTTTTCTCTCCATTCTGTTGTTGAGACTACCAGGGTTTTTAAAATTTTAATTAGTGCCATTTTCAATTCCAAAATTTCTTTTTCCTTTGTATCTTCTATAACTTTGTAAAGGTTTCCATTTGATTCGAGCATGTTCATAATTGCTCATTAAAACATTTTTATGCCGGTGGCTTTAAAATCCTTGTTAGATGCATCTAATGTATGTGTCACCTCCATTCTCCATGTTGCCATGTGTTATCTTCTCATTGAAGATGTGATTTTTCTACTTATGGTGTGCTGAATAATTTTCAGTGTATCCAGGACATTTTGAATATTATGAGACTGTGTCTTATTTAAAATTTAGTGAGTAAACCTCTTCTGACATGACATGGGGTGAAAGTAGGGGCTGCATTGTTGTTGCTAGGTAGAATTGAAATTCCTGGGTCCCCTCCTGTGGAGAGTGGGACTTCTGGGATTTCGCTCCTATATGGACTTCACTGAAGGGAGGGCAAGTATTAGGAGCCCTTGGACCTTGTTCCCACTGGATGGTGGTGAAAGTTCCAGTTTCTCACTTGGTCTCCTGTGGCATCACCCTGGTGAGTGGTAGGCACATCATTACCACTTGATAGAAAGGAAAGTCCTGCATTCCCACTAGGCCTTCTCCGATACCACCAAGGCAGAGGCATACTAGTTGTGTGTATATGTGTGGGGGTAGTCATTTGTTTTTTAAGTATGCATTACCAAATAGAATAGCATTGCATAATTATATGCTAAACTAAAAAGACCCCACTGAAGATATGTAATGAAAGATATGGTGAATATTTATATGTCATTTTCACAGAAACATTCAGTGCATGTTTTAAAAAGGAAATTAAAAGTTTAGTCTTAGCCATCATTCCAGAAGAATTTAAAATGCGTAGAATGGTATCATCAAAAAATAGGACGATCTATTTAAGATCTCAAGTATTTTTCATTGTATAACATGAAATTTTAGTTATCTGTTGCTTTTCAGTAAATAGTTTTTTCCAAGTATGAATATATATTGCAGTTACCATTTTCATTAATTCCAATAGAATTGGTACTATTGGTATTGCATTTGCATTATGATTACAGAAATTTCAAACAATCATTTATTTTTCATTTCTTTAAAACCTGTCAAAAGCAGTGTATTGTGTAAAGGAAAGTTATTCCACTGTTCTACAGCAGCATGTAAAATGCAATGTACAAATTCAGCAAAATACATACAAAAATGGGGAAATCTTTCTAGGCAATTCTACTGGTAGAGAGGAGATACAATTTCTCCTCTTGATTGAATGGATTCACTAAGGGTCAGTGCATGTAGTAGTCAATGGAATAAAAACCAATAAAAATATGATAAATGAATAGAATGAAAAGTATCCAAGGGTCAAGTGCCAAATCTTTTCTGCTTATTCTGGTGGATATATATATTTTTTAACACATAAAAAGACATTCTGCTAAAGACTCACATATAACAGACATAATAGCTTTCATTTGAAGATTTCATTTTATTTGTACTTTTAGTTTTTCCATTTGTGTCCTGCTTTTTTTCTTGTTGGTTGCCTAACCATTTTTTACTATGTGCTGAATTCTGCCTTCACCAGTGTTTAGCATATATACGCTTAAAAATATATTAATGTGATTACTTGTCCTCCTTGAAAACCATGTAACATATAAAAGGCAAATATAGTATTTTGTGTCATGTTTTATTCCTATCTTTGTCCAGAGCTTATTTTAACCTTTAAGTTTATTACAGCAAATGAATATCAAATAGTGCCATGCATTTAACTGTTTATTGTAGCATGAGCACAAGAGAGCCAGTGAAACTCTGTGAAGCCTATACTCCATCCCTCTAAGGTATCTATGCAGACCATTACATATTCCTCACCATAGGCCAGTTGCTTAGTGACCAGAGAAGTAGAGAACTACTAATTGAAAGTATTCAGTATTGCTGGCAATGCTTGATTCAGGACATTTAACTTAGAAATAGAAGAGACTTTCTCTGATAAAAATGTAGCAGGGGATGAAAGAAGGCCAGTTGCAATATTATCTATCCAGAAGTAGTTATCATTTGCTTAGATATAATTCATTTTGTTTACAAAATATTTTGCTGTGTCTCTTTCTCAGGAAAAGTATTGTTAAAATAGATTCTTATCCTTCAGTGTCATCTACACAATCAGAGTAAAAATCGGAGTTATAGCATTTAGTAAAAAGGACAAAAAAAACTGAAGACAAAAAGGAGAAAAAGAGGAAGAAGGATAAGAAGTAGAAAGTAGCGCTAAGTTAGACGCAGCTTCCTTGAGATAAGTAACAATATCTGTATGGACTTTTCTTTTGTATATTATATTTCATAATGGAAACAAAGGAGTAAGAAGAGGAGGAAGAAGGAAGAACAAAGAGAAAAGGAGAAAAGAAATAATGTCAAATATGTAGGGGAAAGAAATTTGGCAAGAAAACAAAATGAAAACAAAAGTAGCAACACTATAAATGAATTTTTTCAAACATTACATAATCACAGAAAATAGATAAGTGGCCAATGTGTGTCCACTTTCATTTAATAGAGAAGTCTAGGACAGACGACCAAGACTAAGTGACCAAGTTAGCTCAGTTGTCTTGTTAGCTTATTTGCTACAGGACTTCTCATGTAATTCTGTATTTATGGACTCTGTCTCACTGTCCACAGTCATATATACCTAAGTGTGCGTGTGTATGTATGTGTTATTTGAATAATTTTTTTTCACAAGAATTCACTGTTGCAATAGTCAGTTGTCAATCGCATCTTTAAATGGATTATATCTAATAACGCTTGAAAACAGGATATACATGAATTCTATGTCTGATCACCTGCTGGTTAACTATACATTTCATGTGGATTGCAAGTAATTAAAACAACAACAACAACAACACATAGCTAAATGTTTAAACCCACAACTGATCAGAATATAATTGTTAATATCCGGATGCCATTTCAAGACATACAGGGTTGTTATGAGTAGAAGTTGTCTCCACTGATTGAAGATAAAGGTGGTAACATAAGAGACGGTCTCAGTCTTTGCTGTTCCTATACCTTTTAAAATAAATCCTGGAGATTAGGTTGTCATTTGTTCATTTCTTGTGAAAGGTGAGTATAGGACATATTAAAAATCCAGTTTAGCTTTTTGTATTCTGACTATACCTATGCATAATTTAAATATAACTCATGATTTGAGTGTTCGTGAATAGTAGTTTCTTTTTACATACAGGTGGCTTGAAGTTTTTTCTCCAAGTTTTAAAGTTAATGAAAAACAGGAAAGTTGATCAAAATTCAGAATAGCTGTACAGAAGTGCAGTATACCTTTGCTATAGCATAGCAACTGACATTTTATCCATAATCTGTTTTGTCTATCTTTGTTTAAAAAATAAATACTTAGGGGCACCTGGGTGGCTCAGTCAGTTAAGTGTCCGACTTTGGCTCAGGTCATGATCTCACAGTTCGTGAGTTTGAGCCCCACATCGGGATCTGCTGACAGCTCAGAGCCTGGGGCCTGCCTGGGATTCTGTGTCTCTCTCTCGCTCTGCCCCCTCCTCTCTCTCTCTCTCTCTCTCTCTCTCTCTCTCAAAAAATTTTTTTTTAAAAACTAAAAATAAATAAAAATACTTATAAGTAGTACTAGATGATTACAGTTTTCTATTGCTACATAATCAACCACTCCAACCACTCCAAAACATAACAGCTTAAAACAACTAAATGACAAGTATTTAGCTGCTCACAGTTGTACAGTCTGAGCTGGACTCAGCTATATGGCTTGCTTTTCCTCTAGATGGTATTAGTGAGGTTCTCCCATGTGTGTGTATTTAGCAAGCAGCTTCACTGGAACTGGTGGATCCAAGATGGCCCCATTCATATGTTGGGCTGGAATGACTGAATGCTGATCAGGCTTTCCTCTCTGCCATCTTGATGTTTCATTCTCCTGGGCCTTTTCCACCATAGGGCCTCTCATTCTCGTGGAAGCTAACCTGGATATCTTTGCACAGTGGCTGAGGGCCAAGAGGGAGTAAATGGAAGCTACAGAGCCTTCTTTACACCTAGGACAGGAACTTGTACAGTGTCACTTCTGCTGCTTTCTCTTGGATCATGTAACTCATTAGGCTAACCTATGTTTGGATTGGGAGGTCACTGCAAGAACATGAATTTAAGAGACATCATGATTCAGTGGGTACAATTTAGTAATCTGTGTTAAGGTAAAAGTTTGTTGAACTAAAACCTGTATATAAAAGTAGTATATTCTTGATTTGGTTCCTACTGTTGTCATAATAACTTACCACAAACTTAGTGACTTGAAATTATAGAAATTCATTCTCTTGAAGTTCTAGGAAGCAGACATCTGAAGCCTAAGTGTTTGTGGCATTAGTTCTTTATAGGAGGCTCTGGGAGAGAACCCATTCCATGCTGTCAGCAATTCTTGGTGTCGTTTAGTTTGTAGACATATCATTTCAGTCGCTGCCTCTGTTGTCACATGACTTTCTCCTTCTGTCTCTTTCTATGTCTTTTATTTAAATTTTTTTTAATGTTTTATTTATTTTTGAGAGAGAGACAGAGAAACAGTGTGAGCAGAGGAGGCTCAGAGAGAGAGGGAGACACAGAATCTGAAGACAGGCTCCAGGCTGTGAGCTAGCTGTCAGCACAGAGTCCGATGCAGGGCTTGAACCCACGAAATGCTAGATCATGACCTGAGCCGAAGCTGGACGCTCAACCGACTGAGCCACCCAGGTGCCCCTCTGTCTTTCTATGTCTTATAAGAACATTCATCATTGGATTTAGGACTCATTGTAATTCAGATTAATTTAGATCCTTACTTCAATTACATCTTTAAAGACGCTTTTCCAAATAAGGTCACATTGTGAAGTTCCAGGTGGACATAACTTTTGGGGGAACACCATTCAACCTGTTACAATTCTCTGTCAGACTTTATAATGCCCTCCCCTATATTTTTTGGAAATTTCTACAAAGGACCTGAATTCGGAAAATCTCATACACACACATATTTAGAGCAACATTTCTCAAAGCAAATTCCTCAGGAAGCTAGTGCCGAAAGTTGTTGTATGAGTAAAGGGTTTCTTGATCACATAATTTTAGAAAGCACTGCTTGCTATTAACACTTCCTGGAGATTCACATTGTACATTAATTTATTAAAGAGAAACTATGTAGGAAAAAATTAAAATTTTTAGGAAGCATATGTTTTTTGTAAACACATACAGACCTTGAACACCTCCATTTCTATTCAAGTAATGCCTATCAGGACCTCATACAACCCAGGTTACATGTGTCAAAGATTCTGATCTGAACTGTGGTATATACTACATGATACTAGTTTCAAAATGTAAGAAAAAATAAGCCTGTATGTTATTGAACATTTTAATAATCTGCTTCCTGGCCCCTGAACAAGATCTTGTGATTGATGGAATGTTCTTTCTCCTTTTTCTGGTTAACGCCTACTTGTCCTTTAGAACTCTGATGAGAGTTCATTTTTGAATGACAACTTTTATTAACTCCCCAAAGATTTAGTTGGAGGTTCTTCCAGTATTTTTTCCCCTCCCTGTTCCTAAAGCTAACATATCACTGTAGCATTCTACTGTATGTAATTGCCTTGGTTTGTGTTCTTTATTTAGACTCCAGCCATATGCTTGTTGAGAGTAAGAATCTTATTTGTCATTGATTCCTCAGACAAAACAGGTATTCAGTGTTTGTTGAATGGATGGATAAGAAAATTTGACATTGAGTAGAAATAGATCAACATAGCTCAGTGGTATACATAATCCCCAAAGAACATTCAGTTATAGACTATTTTGTATTAAATCACTTTATGCTTTCATAATAATATCATCTAAAGTCTTTTATTTCCTGTAGTTTGCAACAGTCATCCTCAGAACTTAACTCTTTGTGTTGTGAATGCCCCACAGTAAACAGTGGACCAGTGGAGTTATTATGAAAAGATATCAAGTAGATCAAATAAGGTACTTGGTAGAATAATTTTAAAAAATTAAATCCCATTCATTCAATTAATCAAGACTGAATCTATTAATATTATGCAGATAATTAGGATTCCCTGTGAAACAGTGCTAAATTTGAATGGTCAAGCTATGGATTAAAATTATACAAATATTTCTTTTGTGGTGTACCTGGGTGACCTAGTTGGTTAAGTGTCTGACTCTTGATCTCAGCTCAGGTCTTGATGTCACAGTTTGTGAGTTTGAGTCCTGCATCAGGCTCTGCGCTGGTGGCATGGAGCCTGCTTGGGGTTCTGTCTCTCCTTCTCTCTGCGCCTTCCCCATTTGTGCTCTCTCTCTCTCCCAAAAAAAAAAAATAAATAAACATTAAAAAAATTTTAAAAAGTATTTCTCTTTTAAAAGCCTCTGTACAAGTAAGTTTATATCCTTTCTATAGACTTCTTTAGAAACAAAGCTCTGTTGTTTTCTATACTCATTCAGAATTATGCAAACATGTAAACCATTAAGCAACCAAGTTATGGTAGCCCAATTTATTGAATCAACAAGAGAAGTAAATTTTAGACAGTGAGCATATCATCCTACTAGTGAGACATTTGCTTCCAACCTTTCTGTCTGTACCTACCTAACATACACATACCATTAGAGAAGACTTAATTATGTATAATTAATTGAGAACTTTATGTTCAAAGGTTTCCAGAATTTCATGTCTAAATACTTCTGTCAGTATAAGATTCCACAGCGTGAGGACAAGTTGGCACAGGGCACATTCTCTTTTACATGGCTTGAAAATAAGTCTTAATGACAGTAATTTCTAATAAATAATAATGAATCATGGAATAAAAATCATTTTATATCATTTTATTGATGTAAGTATTTCATCCAACTGAGTGTATTACCCCTGAAATCTAGGTTTCAATTACAGATTTATCTATCAGTTCACTGAATATTACTTCAGGAAAAAAAGAAATATTTATATTCCAAAAAGGTAATTTATTTACCTGGTTTATCTCAAGATTTATACTATCAGTTTTCTTTTTTTTAATGTTTATTTATTAATTTTAAGAGAGATAAAGAGAGACAGAGAGATAGAGAGAGATTGAGAGAGAAAGCAGGCTCTGCGTTGAGCCATCCAGGAGCCCTATACTACCAGTTTTTTTTATTACAAGTTGAGAACTAGCATATATAATAAGTTCCTAAAATTGTGCCAAATGTTATATGTACTGAGTAGAATTAAAGCAAATCATTGTTTTAATTTTTCAAATTCCTCTTTAAAGACTTTTTCCATTTATTCTTCTCCTAGTTTAGATATAATAGCAGAACTAAATGTATACCTCTCTTGTCCTCTTGTCAATAACAGCTAGGTTGCCCTTTCCTAGGTAGTATTTTATAATAAATGCAAGGTAAGCAAATTAATGTTTAACTCTCAGGCCTACATGGAATAGAATTTTGGAGCACTTATCCCTCAGAAGGAAAATATTTTTTAGCATTGTGTGTATGCTGTTGTTCTTCACACATACAACTGTGAAAGCCTCCCTAAATGAAACCACAGGCCATATTTCAGTATAGATTTATTCAGTTCATGGGAGTATTTTCTTGCTTTAATTTGCCAAAAGAGACCTGACCTGAGAAAGGGCAGGTACTGTTTTATGAGGTGAGAAAACATGTACATGAGACTCTTCGTATCTCCTTGTCACAATCACATGCCATCCCAATAGAGTGCTATAAAATCAATCGTATGAAAAATAAATGGCTTATATCATACCCAATAATGGAAAACCTCACAACTTGTAGCTATATGGTGGCCCTGGAACTCATCACTTGGTAGCTTGCAAAACCTAAAATAATCATTGCATCTAGCAATTTGAAATTTTTAGAATATACCTAATTTGCTTAAGCCTCTTCTGACAGTGTTCATATCTATCCTACACTGTAAAACAGGAGACCCAGCAGAAAGGACTTCAAAATATTTTTGTTTCCTATGGAAGTTTGGAAATCTGTTGACTCCTAAATGTTTTGTTTGTAAGTCTTTCATGCATTGTTTTCCCTTACTTATTTCTCCTCACACACATGCAAGCTATTTGCTTGCCTATTGTGTGTACTTGGCGGATTTTCTGGGCACGGTGCCCAGTTGGTTTAATGTGTGCTTATTATTGTCTATAGCATCCTTGATTCTGTTTTGGAGATGGGCATTCTATAAATTATTAATGATTATTATTATACTTTAGATTTCACTTTCTTTTTAGAATTTAGAAACAAAGAATGAGCATTAAACCCAATGGGCAACAACCAAGAATATCAAAGCTATACCCAATGCTCAACTGTAAGAGAGGAGAATAAAGAATGTTTTGGAGTGATTAAAACAGGATTATTCCTTTAAACAGTTAACATAAACAGATGTCAACTAAAGGACTAAATTTATCAACTGACAAAATCCTCATAATATTATTTATTCCCATTTCACCATCCAAACATTACCAATAAGTTTTATCATCATTGTTTCCATGGGTAAACATATTCTTTAAACATATAAAGCTGAGAAGGTGCTAACTTTCTTCTCCAATTCACAGGAATTTGTACACTTGATGTAATAAGTATGATATACTATCAAACACTTAATAGGACATTGCTGAATTCTGAATTTTGTCAGATAATAAAAACAATTTGAATTTAGCTATCATTTCAAAGAAGAAAAAAAGTCACATTTATAAATAATTTATACACACACACACACACACACATTTTTAAAGGAGTCAATACCAAAGAAAAATATAGAAAAAATATGTGGGGAAAAAGTCTCTGGAGGCACAAAAGAAGAAAATGAAACCTTTCATTGGTAGCAAAATATAATCTACTGCAAAAGACGTGAAATTTGGGTCTTTACCTTGTAGCTGTAATAATTCTCATTTTGAATTTAGAGTTTAGTTAAAGGACAATACATCCCTAATAAAGTGGAAATAAGATGTCATATAAGAATTGTGAAGTAAGTACTATCTTTTTATTTTTATGTTGGATGTGTACTGATTCTTAATTATTTTTATCCTAATGTAAAAAATATTGAAATCACATTTTATTTTCCAGAATCATCCTTCCCTTAATCATATAACTTTTTTCTTCTTTCTCTCTGTCTCTCAAGCATTGTAAATATTTTTTAATCCAATTCCCTGAAATTGGATATGTATATAGTGTTTTGGTATAGTTCGCTATAAATCTTTGTTTTCTTAGAATAAAAATTTTTTCTACGTTTTCATTATTCTAATATTGATTCAGCTTTAGGGTTAATTTATATGCAAACCAAATAATTTACCCAAACTTGTAAGGGATATGCATTATCAGAACACAACACCTGCAGGACAAAAGAGAGGTTAATTTCATTGTTGCTCCAAAGCAAAAGGAGATCATTATGGAGCCTGCAGTAACCAAGCTCTGTGAAATAGCTGCATTAGTCATTAACTTTCCAGCACTAAATTTCATATCAAACTCAATTAACTACTACATAGCTTTTAATGACAATATTTTTTCAGATGCAGCTCTTGTTTACTAATAAGATTTCACATCACGACTATCTGTTCCATTACTTTCTTCATGTTAATATTCAAGTCTTGATTTTCTCCAAAGAAAATGGGGCAATGAAAATTGCATTTGCTAGTAGTTCTCTTTGAATTATGTTTCAACATTTCAAGTGTGTTAATGTAATGCTTTAGAAGCTAAAGGGAACGATTATATAGGAAGCCAAAGTCCTCTATGTCTATCCCCAGGATTGATTAAGTTTGCTATTTATGCATATTTCCCCACAACATTACTTCTGTGTTGGAATTTATCAGGATCAGAACCATCTAAATTGGAAATGTCCCTTAGTATATTTTTATCACAGTGAAAGTCAAAGCCCAGAATAACAAAAAGGCACAAAATTAATGTCATCAGGAAACAATTTACGCAGCTAATTAGCATAGCATTCTCATATAAAAAGACAGATGGATTAAGGGATCAGGTCATTCATAGCCTGCAGTAAACTGCTTCAGTCTTTAATCCCCTGCTGTTACCTATCAACGGGTGCTCTTTTTATGGACTTAGATGGATCCTTGGAAAGATTTAGATTCTCCCATTAGATTGATTCACCTTGTTCCTTTAACTTTTATTGATGATATATTTCATTATTTTCTTACTAAAATAACAATAAGAACTCAAATTTAGTTAACAGCTGGAGAATTGAAATAAAAAATGTATCTGAGAATTTCTCATTTCTCCAACAGACACACCCACACGTTTTCTCTGTCCACTAAGAAACAGACCGTGGTTTGAAGGCAACCATAGAAGAGTTATTTCCTACATCAACAAGATTTGGGGTTATTTCACAAGTGATATACATAACATCTAAGACAATAAACAGCCATTCATGATCAATTGTGAAAAATGTCAAATTCTTTAAATAGAAGTAGTCAAACAGAATAGATTGATTTCCATGAGTCTTCTTGAAAATGTTTACAAGAATAATATCTAAGAAAAGTATCACTGAAGATATTTGATCTAGTATATATAAAACCCAAACCAACAAATGAAAAACATTATCTTTCAATTTTTTTTAAGTTGCAGAATATAGGGAGATAAATTACTTCCTTTGACTATTGCCTTAATTTCCTAGGGTTAACATAACAAAGTGCCATAATGTGGGTGACTTAAAACAGTACAAATTTATTGTTATACAGTTCTGGAGAGAAGTTTGACATAAGTGTTGACAAGGTTGATTCCTTCTAGAGAACTCTGAGGGACTGTCTATTCCATTCCTCTATCCTAGTGTCTGGTGGATGCCACTAATCCTTGATTTTTTATTTTTAGGTGCAATCTGCCTCTGTCATCACGTGGCATTTTTTCCTGGGTATGTCTGTGTCTCTTTGTGTGTAAATTTCCTCTTTTTGTAAGGACACTAGTCATTAAATTGAGGACCACTCTAATCCAATATGACCTCACTTACTTTGATTACATTTGTTAAGACCCTATTTCCAGACAAGGTCACATTCATAAGTACTAGGTTAGGAATTCAACATATCCTTTTGGAGATATAATTCAACCAAAATGTTAGTTTATTAGTTTAAAACAAGAACTATGTTATATGAAATAAAATTCTTACTTCGGCATGACTGGTGTATATTTTCCCCCTAAGGCACACCTCTATGGGAAAACAAAATAGAGTCACATGAGAGCTGGGTATGTATTGTATACGAAAATAGATAACTAGAAGATTTTATAACATCAAGCTAAAATAAATGGAATCGTGCACTTTCATGATAGGAAGTCTCGTCAAAGGAATTGGCAGTTTCCCTTTCGGAGACTTTCTCCCTATTCCAGGACTTGGAATTGCACTCGAAGAGAATTCAGATTTCTACCTTAGGGACTCAGCACCTTAGTTTCCAGAGGTGACTAATTCTCCTCTGATTGACAGACTTTCTTTAGGTATGTTAATTAATTCAGTCCCATCACTACAAACCTTTGGGCTTTAGACTCCTTAGTTTGCTTTGAAAAGCTTAAGACTCAGATGGTATTCTCACTTCTCTTAGTTGGGGGCATTATAATTTTATAGCTCTTCTCCTTGTTATCCCCATGTGCTAGGAACTTTAGGAATTTACCCCCTCCATACATACACACACACACACACACACACACACACACACACACACATACACACACACACCTATTCGAATTGTTACATTTGGAGAATCATTAAAGTATTCATTTTTCCCATTCTCTCTTCAACAATGAGATGCAATTCTGTACTTGATTATATATTTTGCATCCGTATATATAGTATATATATATTTATAAAATATACAATATGTTACAATATATTATATTTATATATGTGTACATATTTATATTTATATGTTTATATAAATATTTTTAATTTATATTTTATAAATATTTACATAGATATATATATATATATTTAATCACAGTTATCATTTATTGAGAACATATTGCTTACCAGGACATATATGATGTACATTGCATTCATTGTCCTGTTTAATTCTTAATATCTCAATGGTATAATTATTATCATTTCTCTTTCAAAGATATGGAAACCAGGTTTCATATTGCTGCTCTACATTGCTCATGTTCTTCATAGCATATATAATAGAAATTAAAATTCTGTGTTTTTTCACAATTTCAGAAGTTTTGCATCATATTACTTTCCCTTCAGCAACCTTCATTATTCCCAACTTTATTTACCTCATGACATGGAAGTTTTGTATCTAAATGTCCTGTATGTAAAATATCTCATTTCAACTTATCTAATTCCTGGTTATTATTAGTAATTTTTTTAGGTAAAGTGAAAATATCAACTTTCCCAGGAAGCTTTTAGAAACAAGTTGAAATTAATAAGTCCTCACTTAGCCCTTTGTTTATAATAATATTAAGCATCCAATTGTCCGATGTCATTAATAGTCATTTGTGTATGTATTTATCTTCTTCAATAGACTCTGAAGTCCATTAGACACTTGCTCCCTTATTTATTAATTCAAATTTTGGAGGCAATATCTAGAATAACTGGTATATAATTAAACACTGGATATACGACTATGAAATCCTTTCCTTCATAAATTGTAAATCTTAGGGAATATGACATTTGTCAAATAAGTATACAAATAAATACATTTATAATATAGAAGCTAGAAATACACTATATGTTTAATAAGTTTTTTACTGAGTATTTAGTTTAAAATTAAAAATAGTGTCAGGTAGTTGTTATTTTGGTTTTTAAGTAAATATGTCTTTATATTCATTCAAAAATTAGAATTCATATTTATGTTACAACTTTAAAATAATGGATAAAAATAAAATAAAATAATGGATAAGTCACTTTCTTCCAACACTATGATATATTTATTATTGTCACTTTGCCATTGTCAGATTAAAGGAAAAGAAAGCATTTTACATTGTATTACCATAAAAGAAAGAATTACATAGGAAGTATACAAAAACTTTATTCTGCATATTTCTATACTTGTGGATATAATTAAGAACAGTGTCAGGTCATACACCTTTATAATAATAATGATTTTGTGTAATCCTTGTTTTCTACACATCGTTGTGGTTTTTTAACTAGTAAATATAATAGATAACCGAAAATTATTGTCAGTGCCTAGCAATAAATATGAAATGTGCAATTTTTGGTGAATACACAACAGTGATTTGATGGGCAGAGCTCATTTTTTATTTTCCTACCCATAAAGTAGATTGGAGATTAAGTTTTGGGGCTTTTATAGCTGGGAAGGAACTTAGAGATCATTCAGTCTAGAGATTTTATTTTATAGATGAAACAAATGGAGCTTGTAGAAAAAGTTACTTAAGCAAACTTGCAGCCCCAGTAAGGGACATAGCAGTAGCTCAAACCCATATTTTTTCACTTTAACTTGACAGTTTGGAAAATCAGCTGATGACTGTTCAATAAGTATAAAAATTATAGAAAGTTATGTAGATAATTATTTCCACTTTTAAAAATAACTCAATGGGGCACCTGGATGCTCAGACAGTTAAGCGTCCCGACTGGCTCAGTTCATGATCTCACATTTCTGGAGTTCGAGCTTCATGTCTGGGCTCTGTGCTGACAGCTCAGAGCATGGAGCCTGCTTCAGATACTGTGTCTTCCTCTCTGTCTGTCTCTCCCCTGCTGGCACTCCATTTCTCTATCTCTGTCTCTCTCAAAAATAAATAAACATTAAAAAAATTGAAAATAACTCATTAATTCACTGTAATTCATCAGTTTTTGTTCTAAACATCCTATCAGCTTTTTGGAGAAAACACATTTTCTATGTATTATTTTCCATTTTCACTAGCAGTGATGCATTTGAAAGACATCTTGGAAGGCTAGAGTACTATTATGTTTAACATTAAAGCTATGGTTCTATTTGTCCCATCCCTGATCCTCTTTATATTCAATTCATTAAAAAAAAATCTGGATTTAAGGTTAACCTAGGGAGATAATATGTTTAAGAAAGAAAGAAATAATTGATTTCTAACATACATTCCATAGATAAAATTTACCCTTATACAAAACTATTGTCTTCTTTAAGGCAGGTAAGATCACCCTTTGTCATCAAGCAATATGAATACTATAGTCTCCTTGTGTAATGAGACCTTTCCAAACTCAGGGAACTCAGGTGGCTGTCTCAGTGCTGTTTCAGCTTGTACCATGACCATATATTATCAACACATGCTGAGACAGATAGATGTATATTGTGAAAAGTGGTCTGAGGCCCCCCTCTTTAGATTTCATGTCCCTGCTAGAGTATCAACTATGTTGAGTAAGAGGACCACTAATAAAGCTCATAACTGATTCCCCATTGACTTCCTTTGTCTCCTTTATACAGGTTAAAACCAGAAGAGGGAAAGGGTAAATAAATCTCCATGCAGATCTACCACATGGCATATTGGCTGGGAACTGATGGACGTGTATGTGTTGAGGTAGCATGGAGGCACAGCATACCCCTTGTGAAGACTGTTGGTGAACTTCCTATCTCTGACTTTGTCCTGCCTGGGCTGGAGTTGCTTGGAGCCACAGCAATACAGAAGTAAGTAACTGTTTTTGAGGAAAAACTTTAAAGTTCAATTCAACTGTATACCAGATTGCTATATCCCAGATTTTCAGCCTATGTTGGTAGGGCAGTTTGTGCTACATTAGATTACTTTTTGTCCTTATTGTATTTTTTTAGCCAGAATTTCAAACCAAATGGTAATTTTTAAGCCAAACTGTGTAGAACAGGTTTTGACCTTTGCTTGTTAGGTCTGGGCATTATTACTTAGGCATTAAATTAGCAACCCCAAATTTAGATTCTATTTATTTTGTTCAGAATTACATTTCAGACCAAAGAAGGAAATACATAGGTATTAGACATATTGATCATCTCCCCAGATTCCTGGTATTATCTCTTCCCTTTCTTGCTAAGAAAAAGCAGGGTATCTAGTTTGTTTATATAATAAACTGATAATATTATATCTTCAAAAACATTTCAAAAACTATTATAGAAACATTGTGGAGTGGCATGTTTTATTTATAAACAGGTAAAGGTAAATTTTAATTTTTTGAAGGGACATAAATGTATATTTCCTGGGATTGGAGTAGAGAAATAAAACTGAATAGTTATAAATCAAATAATAAGAAATTTATAATGTCTAGAACTCACTATCTCTGTGGAAGGAGACACACAGGAGATTGAAAGGATACTTTTTGGTCTTCACACATAGTATTCAAGCTTGAAGAACAAGCTTTCTTTAAGAGAGAGTTTGAGTTTGAGGCTTGACATAAATGAATATGAGGAGAAGTACCTATAGCTCAGGGAATTAGGGAATTTAGGGAAAATATAGGCCCCAAACATGTAGAGAAAAAGAGAGAGAGAAAACGGGCTGAAAGCATTTTGAACCAGTAAGTGACATTAGACCCACATGTGTGATAGAAAGACTGTGATAAACATAGGAAAGATTTGAAATGCTTAGGGAACAACAGAGAAGCATGGTTCACTGCTGCAGGAAGAGACAATCAGGTAGGAGCATCCTTGTGGTCATGAGAGTGATACAAGTTATTCAAATCTAAGAAGCCCAGAATCTGAGGACAGGAAAGATTTTGAGGATCACTGGAAGTACTCATCTTCACTGGGCATCTGTGCACACAAGTTGCCAAACTATCAATAACCCCTTTCAGTTAAAAATGTTGCAGGTGATTCTCTATTTGTGATACATAAGAGGAAAAAGACAGAGTGATTTCCTTTGAGATACGAGGGCTTGGAACACAAAGGGAGAAAGGCAAGAATTGGGATATGGGCAAAGTTAGAAGACATGGTTACAAATGTTAGTTACCCACAAGAGATGAAGGTAGTAAGGCAGTATGGACCTATACCATAGTAAATTCAGGACCCAAGTAAACATGGAAGGCTTAACTTAAAAAAGGTGTTTAAACTGGAGGTAGAATATTGAACAAGGGAACTATTTTTGTCCTAAGAGGCAGTGTGGCCTTGATATGGATCTAGCCCTTTTAAGAACCTCCAATGGCAACTTAAGCTCATAGGAATTAGAACAATATGAAGAGGTCAATGAAGAGGTCTCATGAAAGTGGGTATGGATTTGCCTATGTCAATATCCTTTACCTCAAAACAAATAGCCACAGATTGGTTGACCATGGCCTTTACTATTTAGTTCAATATACTGAACGACAGGAGAGACTATTTATTTCTCCATGTTATTTTCTGAGTGGAGAGGGACTCGTACCTCACACTCTAGATGAAGGGTTACTGCAATGTCCTTAATATCCTCTGTCTACTTCATCTATGAGAAAGGAATTACTAACCTTTGGCAACCAGATTTATAAAAACCTCTTATGTTTTATTGAATATTTAACTTAATATATTTGCATATGGAATGGCTACCTGTGTCCTGTTCCCTTGAGAAGCTTGGTTTCAGGATGTGGACTTGACTTGTGTTTATATTTTGAATGCAGTGAACAGACCAAGGGTAGACCTTTCTCTGCAATACCTAGCTTTGTCTTATATTCTGCATCCCAGTTTATGAGTCTCTAACTGGGTAGCCTAGTCGTAGACACTAGCTGTAGCAATTTATGATAGGGATTTAGAGTCTGACCCTGTTGTACATATCTTTTAAATTTATTTTATTAAGGAGTTTTTCAATAGAGCCATTTAAAAATACCCTGCACATTTGGGTTATGGGATTGTTTTCCTTGGTCAAAGAAAGCTTACTTTTTAGTCACGTATGGCCATTAATTCTTGATTGATTTGTGTACTGGGTTGACTAAAACCTAGATCTTAAAAGGGATTTGTTTCAGTTCACTATCTGCCTCCAAATTTTTCATAGTCTTCCATATGCCTCTATGTCTTACAAAATTTTTCCATTTGACTTCAGTTATTTTGGGAAGAACCAGAATCTAACTAGAACTCAACCATCAGATACAAAGAGTTCCCCAACTTGGAGAAATCATTTCTCCTTAAAAATCCTGCCAAATTTATGGAAGGAATTGTGAATTTGAATATAGTCTGATGAATAAATGAGATTTTCAAAGATTTTCAAAGAAATCTTCATTTAATTATTCCTTAGGTAGAGTGTACTTAATAAGATATTTGCATGTATTTTCATTTGAACAAACCTTGGGGTACCTGGGTATTTCAGTTGGTTAAGTGTCTAATTCTTGATTTTATTAAGTGTCTAAGTCTTGTTTCATGACCTGAGGGTCATGATTTCACGGGGTCGTGGTTCCAAGCCCTGCATTGGGCTCTGCACTGACAGTGTGGATCCTCTCTCTCTGCTCTTCCTCCACTTGTTCTCATTCTCTCTCTCTAAAGACATAAATAAACTTAAAAAAATATTCCACTAAAAATAAGAGTCTTCCTGCTTGGGATTCTCTCTCTCCCTCTCTCTCTGTCCCTCCTCCACTTGTTCTCATTTTCTCTCTCAAAAGAAATAAATAAAATTAAAATAATATTTCACTAAGGAGTCCTTAGTATCACAATATGATATGTTAGTTATCCTTTCTTTAATAGTTCATGGTGACAAGCTGACATGCATGAGAATATTGGGAATATTTCTGTAGATTGATAATTTTTGGAACCATTCTTGAAAACTGATCTTTTTATCCTTGAAAAATAACTTTTAAAAACATAATTAAATCCATTTTTGTAAGAACTATGGCAATTCAAAATATAGCATTGTTATTTTGACAGTTATATAAAAAGTGACTATTACAGGTGGATAAAAATCAACATTTTAACTAATGAATGCCATATCTTTTATTGGAGAATGATATTAGAAACCAAGGTATAGATACTAGGTTTGCTCATTGCTACTAGGTAGTTGCTACTCCTACGCACTCTCAGCTAACAGAGCAAGGAAAGATAGCTGTGTATATACACATAATTATAAATATTTCTATAAATAACCATGCATATCTCTATTAAGCTAAGAATGAGTTCATACTGATATCTTCAACTTGAATATATTACTATGTGGCTCATTCTAGCCTTCTTACCTTGTCTATAAATTCTCACACAAATAGTGAAAAATCTGTCTTCCATTCTCCACCAAAATTAATTGTTCATTTGCAATGTACATTGTATTGTGTTATCACAATGATTAGCCTGTACCCCTGGGAGGGGGAACGTCATTAACTAAAATACTGTGCTTATATACAGTTCCTTTTGCCTGTAATGTTATAGTCTCCTCTCATCTCCAAAGTTACTTAATTAAGCTCATTTCCCTCACCCACTACAGTGAGATTATTTTATACATCTTGGTAGTTATTTTTCTGTCACATTCTGCATTCCAACATTTTGTAATTTCTCTGCTTCCTAACTGATAACTTTTAAAAGTTACAGAAATTAAGGTTTACTCTTTAAGCTCAAAAATTCTTTAATAGAGTATCTTTTGTTTCCTCCTCTTAAGTGAGGCAAGAAGATAAGGCAAAGGATGCCCTCCCCCAAATGTGGTTAGGTTCTGGTAATGTCGTTTACCCTGGACTGTAAATCTTTCCTATGAAGAAGGCATCTACATTTTATAATCACTCTTCCTTTTCCCTGCCACAGCCCTGAAGAATCTTTATCAGTCCTTGGACGTAAAATGCATGAAAGTTTGGCAGTGTCCATAAAATTGCCTCACAGCACCCTCTCTCACATGAGTCCATCCTCAGTCTCTAGTAATTAGACAAAATTACCATGTAAGTATTCCTCCAAAGTTTGGCTCCAACATCTGCCCCAAGATGTAGATCTTGGCTGATTTGCTTACCTCTCTCAATTTTGCAGTGGTATTTGCTCTTTAATCTCAGTTCTCTGATATGTCCAAGAAAAGTCATTACTTTTCAGTTTGTTTAGCTTTTTCTCATGGTAAGGACAGGACTGACAACTTCTAACCACTTCATATGCTGTAAGTAAATTGAATTGTTCTTCTGTAACATATTTCTTCCCTCATTTAAAACTTTTTTTAATGTTTTTATTTTTGAGAGAGAGAGAGAGGAGAGAGAGAGAGAGAGAGAGTGCAACTGGGGAAGGGGCAGAGAGAGAGAGGGAGACACAAATCTGAAGCAGGCTCCAGGCTCTGTGCTGTCACCACAGAGCCCGATGCAGGTCTCAAACTCATGAACCGTGAGATCATGACCCGAGCCAAAGTTGGACTCTCAACTGACTGAGCCAGGCACCCCTCTTCTCTCATTTTAAAACCAAATGTTTCAGGCTGTGTTTATTAGGGCCTCTTTCCCCTATAAAATGCATTAAATATGATATTCTACCCTCATGAGAAAGACAAGTTATTCTGTACTTTCAGAAGTAGCATAAATATCATTGCTTTGGGTATATAGGTAATGAGAGATCTTACTATTAGTCAGAATCTAAGTATAAATTTAGATCATAATTTTAAGTTGGTTATTCTTCAGAGCTGACATAGTTTTAATTTACAATGTGGACTCAGGAGTGAAAGAGCATTAAATAACTCATTGATCCATAAAGATAATTTCAAATTTTATAGTAGGTAGTGATATGAAAATTTTCCATATTTGGATGTTTAGTTCATCAATGTTTAAAAATATTTGTATCAGTTAAGAAGTAGAGTTAGACTATTTACTGAAAAAGTGGCATATGTATTTTTCTCACAAGTAGGACTTATTGTAGGCAGTCTGGACCCAGTATGCTGGCTCTAAGATAGCAGCATCACCCCTGGTCATCCCATCTTTCCTCTGGGTCATATTCAATTTATGTTTACTTCATGGTAAACATGGTTTACAAGATGGGTGATCTTCCTCAACCAATATATATATATATATATATATATATATATATATATATATATATATATATGTTCTAAGTAGAAAGGAAGAGAAAGACAAAGGTTTTGGTTGTCCTAGCAAAGCACAAAAAGTTTATTTGATATGAAAATCCAGTACTAAAAAAATACCTTGTAAAAACTGTAAATACAAGTTATATAAAAAAGAAACACCAGACGTTGTAAAACTCTGAAATCTATTAAGGATTTTGTGAATTTTTGTGGTTTTGATTTTCACTGCTTCTGTTTTCAATCAGTTAAAATTTTGTTCAAAAGCACATAGTTGTCAGAACATGTGAATGTCCTAGAAGAGTATAATTTGTAAGTAAAATAATTCTAAATATTTACCTGAAATAGTTTAAAAACTTATGAAAAATTAATGTCACTATTGTTTGTCTAATCAACATATTTCTCAGTGGGAGAATTACCATTTGGTATAAAAAAGTTTTGTCTGAAATTTCTCCTGGAACCTTCCCAGAGGAAAATGTGTAGGCATTCTAAAAATAAGCAAACTTTGGTAAACAGAAGTTTTAATATTTAATACTCTCAAGTGATTTTTGAAAGATGATAAAGACATTCTTATTTCATCAATAAAGTCCAGATTTATATGTCTATTGTATATCTATTAAGATATAAATTTGGAGCATCTGGGTGGCTCAGTTGGTTGAGTGTCTGACTCTTGGTTTTGGCTCAGGTCATGATCTCATGGTTCAGTGAGATTGAGTCCCATTTGGGGCTCTGTGCTAATGGCATGAAGCCTGCTTAGGATTTTTCTCTCCTCTGTCCCTGCCCCTCCCCGGCTCATGTGTGTGTTCGTTCGATCTCTCTCTCTCTCTCTCTCTCTCTCTCTCTCTCAAAATAAATAAGTAAAACCTTAAAAAAGATATAAATTATATTATACAATATATATATTAAAGTGCTGGTATAAAAAGACAATTCAATATTAAAAATTTTAATGTTGAAAGATGGATAAAGAATTAAAAACAGATTCCTTTTCTAAATGAGAAATTTGGTTGACACATTTGAAATTACAGGAAAGCAAAAGGAAACAAATGCACCGCAGACTTGTTCTAGGATAGAGTGCATGCATGTATGTGTACGCTTGTGTTAAGTGCAGAAGAAGGTAGCACAGAAAAATGGATTAGGTTTCACTTCCTGTTGAGAATGGGGAAAGAAAGAGAAGATCAAGACAAATCTGCAGAGTGTTGAATTCCTATCAATCTATGTAACTATTTATGAGCAGCAGATACACTAAAACCTTGATACCTTGCTAACCAGCAAGCAGAGGCCTTCCTAGGTTAAGAGCAAGCCATGGTAGTTTCCGGTTGCAAAAGCTGGTAGAAATGAAGGAATATCAGGGATGAATGACCTAGAGGGTGGAGAAGAAGTCAGTGGAGCTACTGATAATGACTGGTGCCAGAAGGGTTTTTATATTCGGGACACCCAAATGCAATAACAATTAGCTCAAAAATCCTCCCTATCTACTCTCCCCCCAAATTTTGCTGAAAAGTGGCAAGTGAAGGCGGGACTGAAAGCAGACAGAAAGTTCAATCTTGCCCCTTCTTATGGTACTTGGAATCACTGAATCCAAATACAGTATTCCTGCTCACCTCCTTGTAGAGTCCAGGCTTAAACACTAGCCAAAGTAGCTCACCACTGGACAGCTAATAGCAACAGCAGAGGCCGATGTGTCACCTGGAGCAGGAGATGAGGCACACTTGTTTAGGAGCTGGGCTAACCAAGAGTGAGCTCAGTTTTCTTGACGTTGTGGCCTTGTAGCATCCCTGCTCAAAACGTGGTGACATTTGAATGATTCCTTTCTCACTTTAGCATCAACACACAGAACAGGACTCCTTCTAACTAGAAGAAAAATAGCAAAAACAAAGCAATAAAACATCCCTCTATTGTTACTGTCGTTCTGTATCCACTGTGCATGATATAATAAAGATATGTGAAGAAGCGGAAAGCAAAACCTACATTCAAGAAAAAAATTAACAGAAACCAACCCATGGAAACTTGAAATATTGGAACCGTAAGATAAGGAATTTATACAGTTATTGTAAATATATGTGGAATTATATATGAAAATGATAAGAGTTGGTAAACAAATAGTGAATCTTAGCAGCAGACTGAAACTGTAAACAGATCATTAGAAATCCTGCATATATGTAACCAACATAGAGCTGTTTAGTATATCCATTTATTTTTGTATTATTTGATCTAAGTTATTTTTTTCAAGAACTTTCTACATTTCAACTACACTGTTTAATTTGTTAGAATGAATTTATTCACAATATTTCATTTTTAGACATTTAATGTATAAAGCATCAGGGATATTATCCCCCTTCCATTCTTGATATGAGCAGTTTGTGTTTTTTGTCTTTTGTTTTTTACCAGTTTTTAAGGGATTATCAATTTCCTTAATTTTTTAAAGGACTAACTTGTGCATATAGTGATTTTCCCTATTTCACTGATTTCTGCTCTTTCTTATTTTCATCTTTCCTTGGTCTAATTTGCTCTTTTTTTCATTGCTTTTTAAGTAGATTTTTTAATCTTTTGTTTTATCTTCTAATATAAGCTATACAATTTCTTCTTATCAGTATTTGAGCTACATTCCATTTTTGTTGTGTGTTGTGTGATTTTTACCATACAATTCAAACTTTCCTTAATTTTCTTTGTGATTCATTCTTTGATCCATTCATGAAGCATTTTATACTTTTTGAAGTGCTTTTAATTTCAGATATTTTATTAGGATATTTTCATTCTACTGTGGAACAAAGGTAATATCTTCCTTTCTAATTTTGTATTTTCATCATTTTGGAAAACAGTTATAAAAACAATACACGAGGCCAAGATACCTTCACTAAAAATTATTTGAAATGTTTAGTAAAGAAATTAATGTTATTTATTTCATAAAATTGAGGAGGGAACATTTACCAATTTACTATGAGTCATCATAAGACCAATACCAGATATTTCCAAGAACTTAAGAGAGAAGAAAATCATAAATACTCTTCATGAGCGTACATACAAATATCCCTAAGAGTATATTAACATAGTAAATCCAGAAAGATGTAAAAATGAAAAATAATTTTGACTAAGGAAGTTATTGAAGGAATACAAGACTTAGTTTTATTCAAAAATCAATCATTGTAATTAGACACATTGATAGAATAAAGGCAAAAAATAATGCTCATCTCAGTAGACACACACAAAAAATTCACAATAATCAACCCTTCTTCATGTTAAAGACTCTCAGAATACTGGGAATAGAGGGAAATTACCTCAGTTTGATAGAAAACATGTAAAATTCTATAGCAAACATCATACTTAATAGTAAAATATTATGCATGTCCCATTTAAAATTGTCTAATTTCAATAACAAAAAGACATATCACCCAATTTTAAAAAGAGAAAAATTATTTGGACATTTCACACACACACAAATGATATACAAATAGGCAATGAGCTCATGAAAAGATGATCAATATAATGAGGTATTAGGATAATATGAATTAGAATTAGAATGGGATTCCACTGCACTTTCAGCAGGATATCTAAAATAAAAACAATACCAAATGATGACCAGGATAACGAGCAATGAAATCTCTCATACATTACTGGTTGAAATGTCAATCCCACAGCCACTGTGGAAAATAGTTTGGAAAACAGTTAAACATACTCAAGTCTCAATTCTAGCCACTATAATTTTACACAACAAAATTAAAACATATGTTTGCTAAAAGACTTGTATAAAAGTGTTCATGGTAGCTTTATTCACAATGGCTTATATCTGGAAACAACCCAAATGTCCATCAACCAGAGAATGAATAAACAAATTCTGGTTTATTCAGGCAAGGAACACTTCTCTGCAATAGAAAGTAAAAGTTGTGTGGTGACAAAAATTCATGGAAACATTTTGACAACATTATGTTGAAGAAAAGAAATCAGACCCCAAAGAGTACATAGTTTATGACTCCATTTTTATGAAGTTTAGGAAGAGGCAAAAACTATACCCTAAGAATTATAAGGAGGGTGCCTATAGTTGGCAAGGGAATGGAATAGGAAATGATGCAAGAAAACCATTTATGGTGCTGTTAATGCTCTATAACTCTATTGGGGTGTTGGGTATATTGAGGAGGAAAAATAATTTCCACTCTGCCCTTCTAGGTTTTTGGCTATATGCTTGCTGTATACATGAGGGAGAACTAAGAAAGCTAACTCTCCAAAATGGCAGAAACTACCACCTTAGATACTATCTCCAGTTAGTAATAGAAGGATGTTGATGGCAGAAGTGCAGAGGGAGTAGTTATAGAAGGTTTTCAGGCAAAACACAGTAAGAGGATACAGTTATATAGGTTTAAGTCCTTGTCTTTTTCATTGATTACAGTTTCTAGAGATTTAGAATCATCTTTCTCTTCCTGGAATAGAGAGGAAGACACCCTTACAAATGGAGATTTTCCTTAGAAATGAAAATGTCTTTTATAAAGGTGTAGCTTCTCAGTTTTCAGAGCTTTTCCTATGTCTTCCATTTTTTAAAAATAACTAGCTCAGGGGGCTCCTGGTGACTTATTCAGCTGAGCATCCAACTTGATTTTCGCTCAGGTCATGAATCCAAGGTTGTGGGATCAAGCCCTGCATCGAGTTCTGCATTGAGCGTGGAGCCTGCTTAGGATTCTCTCTCTCTCTCACACACCTTCTGCTCCCCTCCCCAGCTCATGCTCTCCAAAAAAAAGTTCAAAATAATTCTTATGCCAAAGAGGCTTTTTTTGGGGTGTACATTCTGCTCTCCTTCAAGTATATATGCATATATTTTAAAAACAATATTTGTGCCCTTTACTGTATGCTAGTATGTCTAAATTTTTAAAATGCTCTTTTATAATCTGTTTAAAATCCAGTATCTTGAATTTTTTATATTTTAGTTTAGAGAGATTACTTTTATTTGTTCAATGACATTTTAATGTCTTCTTTTGCAAATTGCTCATGTCACATATTTATTATTAATTTTCCCTCACAACTTTCTTCCAATTATATATTCTAATATATGTAAATTTTCACAAGTTTAGAATACATAAAATGAGGATAAAGTGTGGTTTATTTTAAAGGCAGCGTTAGTGTTCAGTTGGTTATATTCAAATCCGGCTCTGCCATGTGCTTTCTTCATTTTTAAAATGGAGATGATAATAAATTGGTGTAAAACTGGGATAATAAACTTATAAGGTTGTTATAACTGTTAAATATATTGACAAAAATGTTCATAAATAGTGTCCAGCACATACTGCTATAAAGTTTTACCATTAGTTTTGTATATCTTTATACACATAAGCTTTATATATATATTTGTATTTTCTTTTCTCATAATTGGAATAGAAGCATAAATAACAATTCAAAACATGCATTTTTTGGAGCGCCTGGGTGTCTCAGTTGTGAGGTAAGTATCCGACTCTTGATTTTGGCTTAGGTCATGATCTTGTCGTTTATGATTTCGAGCCCTGCAGCAGGCTCTGTGCTGACATTGTGGAGCTTGATCAGGATTCTCTCTCTCCCTTTCTCTTTGCCCCTCCCCTCCCCTCCTCTCTCTCTCTCTCTCTCTCTCAAAATAAATAAATAAACTTAAAAAAAGAAATATGTATATTTCTATTGGAAATATTAATTGATCATTTACCTTGGCTTCTAAAACACAGCTTTTCCTGTGTTCATTAGGGAACACCATTTCTACTATTAGGGTTTTAAGTCATTACTGTGTTTAAAAACTGCAAATAATACTGTGGCCAAATAATTTGGGGAGGTCTGGGTAAACCACTATTCAAAAGGCTTTTTTCAATAAGGTTATGACTGAAGCTTTAATATTTAGATAAGAGGCATTGTGCATAGGCACATGGGGAACTTGAACTATGCAACATTTCCGAACATTAGTTTAAAGAGAACTTTCTAAAGGGAGATATCTTAAATATTTGAGGTTCTGTGAAGGGAGCTCTAGAAAATCACGTCCCAGATGCAAAATTAGCAGAGTGGCATGTAGAAATGTAGTAAATCAGAGCACAGGCAATGATGTCACAAATAGCTGGATTCAAAATGGTCCCTGTGCAACTGTGTGAACTGGGGTAAGATACTCAGCCTCCTAACCACCACTCACATAGCAGAGTGATTAGAGCGAGTGGTTGACTATAGTAAGCTCATGGTAAAAGCTGTTTTTGTCACCAGTATCATCACCAATCATCATCATCATTATCATCTAAAAGTAATATTTGTTCAGTTTGGATTAGATATTTGTTCTGGTTCCAATTTACATTTAAGGAGGTCATTATGGAAAGCCGTTAATTAAAATAGTTGATTTGTAGTTTTCTGCAGATTCTCAGTAAAATGGAAAGATAATTCCATTACATGAATTATCAAGATTGTGTAACAAGTCACAGAATTATCTAGATTAGTTTGGCTGTAGAGAGAAATGATTTGGTGGAAATAGTCTATGCACATTTAAAAATGTTATCTAGTTTTGAGCTTTGATAAATAGAAAGTGATGTTAAGTATGTTCACATAGGTGTTAAAAAGTTACATAGACTGACATTATATTCATTCTTTTTCTTCACATCCATATTTATATAGTAATTTTATTAAAATTCCTTCTCACAGCATGATTTCTCAAAACTCTCTGCAATTCTTTACTCCCTGAATGCTTTAATTTCTGATTACTTCTTTTCAAAATATGGAGAAGAAAGCTGCTTTCTCTCTCAAATCATCTCTGACTTCTTGAGGCCTCACTAGTCATTATTCTGCAATTAATGTATATTTTTTCATGTACATATTAGGTTTAATAACAATAGAAACATCATATTGTAATTGCTTGCTTAAGTGTCAGTTTTCCTAGTAAATATGTTTCTTGAAGTCACAAGCATGGTTTGAGTGTTTATGTTCCTAATACATGCTATACATTAGAGGTACTAGTCCTTTTTCCAGAAATTCATGGTTTCTCTTTCTTGCTTTACTTAAATATACAAATCTGATTAGTTCATAACTTTTTTATACTGTATTGTTTCCCAGATATATAAGCTTATTTTTTAGTTAACTATATATACTTCTAACATCTCCATTTTCTTTTTTTTTTTTAAGTTTATTTATTGATTGGGAGAGAGAGTGAGTGAACACAGGGAAGGGGAAGAGAGTGAGGGAGAGAGACAAATCCAAGTAGGCTTGGTGGGTGCTGTGAGTGCAGAACCTGGCAGAGGAGGGGGATGGCACTGATTCCATGAACTGCAAGATCAGGACCTTAGTCAATATCAAGAGTGGGCTGCTCAGCCGACTGAGCCACCCACATGCCCTGTCTCGATTTCTAATTCAAGAAAGAATAGCTAAGTCAACATTATTTGTAATTCTGAGTTGTACTGTGATTTTATTAACAGTTTTTATTGAAGATACACACATGCACACACACACAGATCATAAGTATAAAACTCAATGAAGTAGAAAGAGTGAATAACTCCATGAAACCTTCTCCTAGATGAAGAAATAGAAAATCACCAGTTATTCCCTCTATAAGTTGTCTTCTACCAGTCACAAATTCCCCTCCCCTTAAATCTTTATTTTCACTTCAAAATGAAATAGATTGATGGATTCATCTCCCCTGTCCTTAAATTCCATGTAGATGGAATCACATGCTGTGAACTCTTTAATGACTTTCATCTTTTACTCAACATTATATTTGTGAGATTTATTCATGATATTTTAATAGTGACATTCTAATCATTCTTTTATTTACAATCCCATTGTCATTGCATTTAGGAATATGTCACCATTTATTTATCTACTATACTGCACCAAAGTGCAGCAAAAAAAGACCTGTACTTGGTCTACATCTCCTTCAAACTTGGTATTATCCATCTTTATTTCCAATTTTACATGTAGATATGTTATATATTTATATGTTATACCTTTATTATATGTAGATATGTATTTTGTATCTCTGTATACATAATTTGTATTTATGTATAAAACTGCAACTTCTAGGATTATAGCTCCATGCATTTTGACAAAGCTAACACTTTTATATAAATAGCACTCAGCTCAAGAAACAGAACATTACCATTACCCTAGAAGCTCTGTTGTGCCCTCCTTTACAAAATAATCAGTATTTTGAAGTCAGTATAGCTATACCAACTTTCTTTTGGTTAATGTTCACATGGATTGTTTATTCTTTTAATTCTTTTATATTTATCTTTTAATTGTAAGCTTTCTGTAACTTTATTTTTAAAATGTTTTGTGTAACTCTTCATTATTTTTGTCAGGAAGGGATAAGTATACCAATTTATGTCACATTTAATATGGCAAGTTTGTATAGTAATATAACTACTAAAAGACTAGTAAAAGCATGTAATGCTACCATGCTATAGTAGTGAACGTGAGATGAAATAATAAAAAATAATGGACTCATCCCAAAGGACACAAAAGAGGAGAGAGCAAGAAAAAATAGACCAAGTGGGAAAAATAGGAGCTGCGTAATAAAATGCCAGATCAAAATTCTAATATTTTAATAATTACATTGAATATAAATGAACAAAATACTCCAACTGGAAGACAAAAACCATTTACTCTTTATGTCACTATATTTGATTTTATTATTTTTTATAAAGAAACCTTTGGTTTAAGTTGTTTTGTTCTTCAGTCCCTAAAGTTGTTTCTTTTCCACAGATGCCTTCCCTCTAACTGTAGACTCTGCATTAGAATGTTCTGTCTGTCGTCACTGGCTACCTAGGATTTCTGCCCCCTAAAATATCACACAAATGTTACTTCTTTTAGGAGTATGCACATTTCCAAAAACTTCAACATATTGGAAGATTGTTCAGAGAATATTAATTATTGTGTATTGATTAAGTTTGTCATCAATATAAATAATATTTTATAACAGTTTGGATGATTATTACTAAGAAAACATGGCTTACACCTTCAATTAGAAAGCATCTCACTGTAAAAAGAAGGGACTATGGATTTTGAATATAATATACACTTTGTATCTCTCCCTCTCATCCATCCATCCATCCATCTACCTGTCTATATCTAGCTATCCTGTGTTTGTAATAGTGGTAGATCCCATCTGTGGTATTCTCTTAGGGAGGCTTTGATTACAAACCAGCCAATAAATTTATATAAACTTTGGTTCAGTAATAGAGACTGGCCAAATTCTATCTATTAGCTATTTCCTAATCAATAATCCCTCTCTGTTTAAACTCTACATATACATTATAAGAATTTTAAGAACTTACACACATATATAACTGAATAATATATTTTGTTTTTAAATAACCATAAATCTAATCTAGATAATAAATTGACACAAATGAAAGAAATTTTAATTTTTAAATAATGCCACCTGTTCTAAAAAATGAAAATGTGATTATGCATTGATATGGCAATTCTGAATCCTGCCCTCAGGCAGCAGCTGAACATGGTGCTTTATTAGCCAGCAACAATTTTCTGTACATGTTGATGGTTTAAGGACAGCAGTGTTAATGCTAATGTTCAAAGTGTCAGTCTGGAGGGAAGGCATTAATTGACTCATGAGATAAAACTATAAAAATAGTATCTTTTATTTTGGGTATTAAAATATTTCAGACAGAGCTTCAGGTGCTCCTGGTAATATGATTAGTAACACAATCCAAAACTGTTTTTCACTAGAGTTTACCTTGGAGAAATTGTTTTCAATTAGACTTTAAAAGTGAGAAGGAAGCTGCAAGAGTAAATATGGAATGTCTTTCTCTTTCACCTTTCTCCTTCACAGGGTTCGCCCATGGACATGTACCTTGCTACATCCTCATGTATCCTTGGTGTATATCTCCTTACAGATCATTTATCTCATTTTATTACATTTTACCTTCCTTTTATAATATGAGAATAATTACTTAAATCATGGAAAATGCATAGGGTCTACAATCCATGATGAACTATAATCAATCATTGATTTTTTTTTGTTTTTACATTTCTGAATAAGCTGTGGACAGTTTATTCCATAACTTGGTTATTCAAAAACTTCATTGTTAAAAATAGGTTCACTTTTCTCCTCCAGTTTCTAAAATAGTGGATAGTGCAGTTGGAAAATAAAAGCATGTGAAACTGTAATATTTATACGGTTGTATTATGTATATGCCTCTTTGGTTCCACAAAGGATATGAGAAAACATCTGTCTATGGTTTTAAAATTTCTAAAAGTAGTCCATATAAATTACCTCATTAATTACCATAATAATTTGTAAAATAAATATTTTCATTCTAAAGTAATAGCTAAGAAATCTTATTTGTCTAAAATATGTGAATCCGAAAACCTGGAAAGCTCAATTGTAGCTTGCTAGTAAATACTAAGATGGCAGCCTCAGTCTGGTCTGTCTGATTCTGAAAAGAGTATTGCTACGAAAGTGCTACAGGCAGTGAAACATTTAATTCTGTACTTTAGATAAAAACATATATTTATATCATTGAACCCCAAACCATGCTGTTTAGCTTTCATGCTCTGTATTCCATTTTTCTTTTTTGTTACTCCTTGTAATTTAGATAATAACAGATACCCAGACAGACATACCTTAAAAGCCATTTGTCAAAGCTGAACCTAACATCATATCAAGATCTATAGAACTATTCTGGTATTAGAGAATTCCTTGCTTCAGATGGTATTGGGGGGTATATACTGATAATAAATAAAAAGTAAATCACCCTGTAATAGAAAAGAATATTTATCTCTCAACACAAAAGGGAAAATCCAATTTCTGAAACAGTATAAGATGAACTTTGACAAATTAAGGTTATTAAATGCAATTGATAATTGGTAAAAGATTTAGAAACCCTGAAAAATGGGCTACAATGGAATATATTAAAGATTGTCTGCTTTGAAAAGAGAGGCGTAGCAACATGATATTAGTCATATGGCATTTGAAGGCATGTTATGTGATAGAGCAACTGGATACTGAGATTGGCTGCTAAGATCTATGGGTGGGTGTTTAGATCTTGTTTCAGTAAAAATCCAAACTTTCTATCAATTGTAGCTCTTAAAGATCAAACAGGCTGTGTCCTAAATGACAAATGTTTTCCAGCATGGAAATTTTGGGTCAAAGTCACAATTCAAGTATTGAAAACATAGTTTTAAGGTTTCCAAGCTGCTTTTCCAACTTGAAGTGTTGTGCAAGTAACAAGAAAATTCTCCATTTGAATTAACTTTAACCATTTTTACTATTGTTGAGGGTTTTCTTTCATGCTTCTTTTTTTTTTTTTAATCTCATGGAGGGTTATTTTACCTTTTAGAGTAAAATATAAAAATGAACATACATTGAGACATAATGTGGCAAATCTTCCCTGGAAACTTCAATAATACTGATGTAAAAGATGGATATGCAACCACAGCGCAGCCTGTGTGCACTATGCTTTCGGCCTCTCCTGTGTGTTCCGCTCCACATATTTTAAGAGATTTTAATGTGGTTTTTTCAATTCAATCTCAATAGAGTACGACGTATATTATTGTTACTAAATCTCGTCTTCCTAATAGTTCCTGCGGTACGTGGTCTACTGGAAAACATATGTTTATATCTTTAGGAGGATAAATGGGAAGTCACAGATCTAGAACAATAATCAACTTGAGCTCATGCTGCTAGCACAGGTATGGATTTTTAATATGATCTCAGGCAGGGAAATGCTTTCAGGCATGTTTTCTCAGTCGGGAGTTGAGGAGAGCATATGCACAATGGCAGACACAAGCAACTAGCCTTTGGCTGGTGAGAGAGAAACTCATTGTTAACCTGGGTTTTAAACCAAATGTTGTGCTGGCTGCCATCTACACTTATGCTTAGAATACACACTGTGTTTTAGAAGGAAGGCTGACAGGAAGGCTGACAGACATAGAGGTAAATAAATAAGTAGGCTATCATTTTAAATTATCTATTCTTTATAATGACTTAAAATTGATATCCCAAAGACATCAGTTTACTCACCTTGATTTGAAATTACATTTGCTTTGAGCAATTAATGAACTTACCTATGGTTGTGTTTTTAAAAGATTAATAAATAAAAGAATGGAAATTATATAATAAAAATTTAGTTACTTGTTCCTGATTGCTCTTTTACTATGAAGACTAAGAGTAGAATCTTTTCTTATTTTACCTAAGAAATATGTGATCCAAGTCACATATTGTCAACAGCGATCTATGTATATACATGTATAACCATGTAACTATGAAACATGCCTACATTTCTTAGATATCTGTGCTCAGACCCATGCAATGTACCCCAGAAAATAGGGTTGTCTAAAAATGTGTTAATTGATCATTTAAGAGGAAAATGCCAATGGAAAATGTCTTGTTTTGTCCATCAAAATAAGCAGCAGTGGTAAGTTTACCTACAACAAAAGCTATCTATTAGCAAGCTTACTTTTTAAAGTAATAAAATTGTATATATTTGTGTGTTTTTTTCTACTCTAAGTTCAGATGTATAAAGAGAAAGCCATTCACACTTGGCAAAGGTCAAGGTGTGAAAGATTTTCTCATAAAGTTAGAATCTATATACATTTTCAAGGACAAGGTGTGAAAATTTTGATTAAGAGCTGAACTAAAATTTTATTAATATATTTTCATCAATATCCTTTATATTTATTTAAATTGTCAAATTGCTAAATGTCATTGAAAAATGAATGATATTTTATTTATATTAAAATTCTGTCTAGATATAACTTTATTCTGCATTAAAGTACTCACAATGTGAAAAAAATCAATGACAAAGACAAAATTGAGGCTAATTTTGTAAAATTAAAACCCTTAAACATGTCATAGAATTAACTGGTATAAACAGCATCCTGAAACACAGATTTGCTATAGTTAAATACTTCCTGCAGTGTCTATTCTAATTAGGTCCAAGATGAACACACCCAGATCTGATGATATGGGAGAAGATAATAATCATAGGTCCCAGCCAATGAATGTATCAATGTTATTATTATCAATGTTTTTGCATATCAGTTATCTAACACTCACTCTAGTCCTAAAAACAATTTATGGCAATGCCTAATACACAATAGAGCCATATAAATGTTACTGACTCAATATTGTAGGTTATAAAGTCACCATTTTAAGATAAAATAACTATGGCTAAAAGTTTTATCTGATATAATGCAGTGAGGTTGGAATGATGGTGTAGAACTGAGATGTCCCAACTCACTGTTTTTGTTTTTGTTTTCACTCAATCATGCATCCCTATAATTTAGGATAATGGCTCCTATTAAAAGCCCTCTTTATTCCCCTCTTACTTTAAACCTAGTTGAAGGCCAGAAGAGGAGATTGAAATAGCATATAGGACATGATGTTTCTTGTGCTTCATATTAAATTTTGTTTGCAGCTCAAAGTGATAACTTTGTATTGTGATAACTTCATGCGATTGTACATAAGCTCACTGATTGCAGCTTGCAGTGAACCTGAAGGAAGAATTTCCCATCTGGAGCATCTATATTTTTGACTCAACTTTAGATAACTTTGGGTCAAAATGATGCTTTGAAGAAATAATATGAAATACAGAATCTAATCTTTATCAACGTTACCTTTCCATTTTCCTAAGGGGATGAGAATTTATTCTATATGGTTGTCAAATTCTGTGTACAATATAAAACTCTGCTTTAAATACATACATTCTTAATTTTCAGATATAGAATGGTTCTCTTTTTCCTGCCTTTAACTTTTCCACAATTACAGTAAACTGTCAGAAGCAAATATACTACTAAGACAACTGAAGCTTTATGAAATATTCCACAGTGGTGAGATACTATAACTTACTTTGTCTGTCAGCATTATCCTTCTATTTCTCATAGACCCTTGCACTTGGGAGAAATAAAATGGTCTGCATCATTAATTTCTGTGCCCAAATAAAGAGTTTCTCAGCAGGTTGCACATGAGCTATTTAAACTGGAGTGGTGGTAAGACAGTCATTAATTATCCAGAAATGAATCTTAAGAATGTGAAAATTGCATTTATGAGAGTACATACCCTCTGAGAGGGGCTGGCTAAAAGCTGGACAATGATGTACAGGCACCAGGCAGCAAAAAATAGAGTGTTATTTCACACAGCTAAGGACTTTAGGCCATAGGTTCGCCATTTAAGTTGATCTTAGAGCGAGGGGTGGGAGTGGCCCATGTGTAATGCATTTTATCTCTGTCTAACCAAAAGCCATGAGTGCTATTAGCATATGTGTGTGTGTATATATATATATAGATACATAGATAGATAGATGCACATATGAGATTAAATATAAGATTCAAAATACACAGAACAGAAACAAAACAAGCATACTCATAAATTCATCTGGAATTCCTGTCTTGTGTATCTTTTTATCCCTTAGAATAACCAGTATTTGTAGTACTTAATGTTTGTCCTTTTATTAGCGCTTAGCATATATTAATTCACTTAATATTCAAAACAACAACATGAGCTTGGTGGTATCTAATAGCGTTCCCATTTAACAAGTGAGAAATTAAAGCAGAGAGAAGTTAAATTACTCGTGAGAGCTGAAATTTGGACCCACGTAGTCTGGCTCCAGAGGCTATATTCTTCATACTGCACATAGATATATCACATGAGCTTGCTTATTTAAGCATGACCTGAGGGTCTTTTGGATCTGTGCTCCACCTTTACTCATCTTCTTTGCTCAGCAAATCATTAGTTCTAAGCAGTGAACATTATGAATCTTCTGGTAAAAATGATCATGTCAGAGACAAAGTAGTAGAAGATAATTTACCTCTAAAAAAAGACAATTTAGCTATTTCTAGGGACTCTTTTGCTTTTTGATTTCATTTTTTTCTCTTTTTGTCTAATAAAAGGGGGCAGAATTTCTTTTGAAGACTTTTCTAGTTAGAAGTCAAAACTCCTCTAGGTTTATAAAGTACCTTGTCAACTTGCTACTAAATGTTTTTTTTAATCATTCTTTATTTTAATTTCTCTAACAGAAGCCTTGTAAAGAATATACAGATGTAATGAATATTTCATAAAGATATGATTTATTAGGACTTCTCTGCCTTTGCTTCAAAAATTATCCATCCTTCAGAAAGCAAATATACAAAAACTACCTGCTGGTATAGTAACTAAACCAAATCCCCTGAAGGCAAACCCAGATTTCATAATAACTTCTGGGGCTTATAGACCATGGAAAAGATAGTTAGTCAATGTTCTATTAATATTTTAGCTGGCAAAGGAATATAGTTCTAAGCTACCACATGTGGCTGTCAGAACTGTCAGGTATGCCACTGTAAAATTATTAATGGTTTAATTTTTTATGAGCTCCATATCTTTTTATATGAAAATAAATTTGCTTTAAGGTCTTGAGATTAAAAAAATGCTTATAACAGTTCCCTTGGGTACCTTACCAATGCTGCCAATTCCTTTCCAAATATTCTCTTGTAACCGGTTACTTCTCTACCCTTGGAAATTACGCATATATGCACCTATCCTATTCATTTATGAACAGAGTTGCCTTCAAATGAACACCTTTTACTTTTACTACAATGTTAATATTATTTATTGCATGCCCTCAGTTATATACAGTGAATTCAGGCATAATTTGTCACCATTATTAATTATTATTTATAAAATATCCACTAGATAAATGCCTTAAAGGGCAACTGAAACACCTAAGCCACAAATGAAGACAAATAACTGTAATATATCTTGTTCTTCTTTTGTGTGACTCTGATTTAATATCTGATTCATTATCAGGTTGTGGTGCACATCACTCTTAACAAAAATATACTACTGAAGGCCAAATTTAAAAGTGCCTCATTGGTGTATGTAACAATTCTCTTTTCTCTTAATCTCCATATGCAATTGGATGTATTTATTTGTTACAAATACTTTTTTAAAAAAAGTTTATTTATTATGAAAGAGAGAGAGAGGGAATGTTAAGCAGGCTCCACACTGTCAGCACAAAACCCTACGTGGAGACCATCCCAGGAACCAAACCCTAAGATCATGGCCTGAGCCAAAATCAAGAGTCAGATACACAATGGACTGACCCACCCAGATGCTCTGGTTATAAATGCTTCCTAAGGTAGTCATTTAGTTAATGTGTTACAATACACAATAAGTGATTTTGTGCTGACAAAGGAAGAGACCTACGTATGTCACTTTTTGGATACCCAAAAATAGTTTAGGAGCATCCTGAAGTTAAACATTAATGATTCAGATACTGCTTATGCTTGCTATTTTAGGGATTCTACTTTGGCCTTTTAATAATATTACTGAAAGCACATAAAGTGACATTCCTTAAAAGCAGCAAAAAAGAGAACAAAATTAGATATAAAGAATTTGCTACATTTTGCTGAAACAGAATATGCTAAAATTATATTCTCCTTAGGCAGTGGTTCTCACACTTTAGTGTACCTGAGGATGTTTTAAAATACAGATTTCTGGCCTTCACCCCCAAGATACTTAATTTCTTTAAGTCTGAGGCATGGCCCTAGAATTTGCATGCCTAAAAATTTCTAGGCACTATTGGTACTGCTGGTCCTGGTAATATACTTTGAGCATTGCTGTCTTAAGAGACTGGATGTAAATGCCAATTGTTCTGCTATGAAGAGATAAATGTTTCCATCACAATCACAGATACTGATTTTACATAAGTAACTTGACAATATAGGAGAAGAAAAAAATGAAATTAGAGTCTCAAATAATATTGTTCATGTCTTGAAAATCATTGGATAAGGAAAGAAATCAAGTTAGATAGGGAAAATAAACACACAGATTTAATGCATGCCATATTACTAACATAAAATAAGGAAATTAAATGAATATGCAGTAGGAAATACATTTTTTAAAACATACAGACTTCACATTTAGATACTGAAACTGAAGTGAGATATTCAATTACAGTTATTTTATGTTTTTGATAGGCTTTTTAAATAAAATACATTGAACAATAAAGGCATGAGAACAACATTGAAAGAAGGAAGACCATTTGGTATGTAAGATGAGTATTGTTAAAGAAATGGCAATCTAACAAACCTGCATCGTAAAGATTGGCTCCACAGGTGGTAGGATTTTTCACTTACCAAATGTGCTCCATCTATGACCTCTCTGCGAAATCTACCACCATACGGTGTAGCTAATATCAGTGCAATGTAGTTGTGAGAAAGACCACTAGTAACCACTCATGGGTGGCCAACTCATTCTCAGCCACAGCGGGTTTCTAAAAAGCTATTACTATTTCTACTGACCGAGGGATCACTTAAATTTCTAAGAAAGAGCTCTTTAATGTGTCACTTCTCCAGTTTTGTATAACACCATTTCCACTCCAACCTAATTATTCAGCCTTTAAAAAAAAATTATCAAACTGGAAAGCTCTGACTTTTCTGTTACTGAGCAACACAACTTTCCATTACACTGGTCAGAGAAATTTTAATATATTAATTTTATCATTCATAAATCACTCAAAGGCCTGGGGAAGACAATGGCAGTTGGCCTCTAATCTAACCTGACTTAACTCTTGTACTCATTCATACGTTTATTCAATCAACCTAAATGTGAGAAATACCTATTTCCTGCCTGTCTCCAATAGAAGCAGTGTGTATGAGTGGATAAAGCAAGCAGGAGGACAATGGGCTTAAACCTCAATTAATAAATGGTTTCATGGGGTCAAAAGGAAGATACAACTTTATAGCCTGCTGTATTGTTAGACAGTGAGATGTGACTAATTCTTACCAACAAGTAATGCTCAAAAAAGATTGGGTTCACATTTGAATTCTGTGTTTGCAAGACTCTTCAAAGTCCTTTCTGTATCATTAAAACAGATTCTTGTATTATATTTTGGAAATAGTCAAATCAGTTCTTCTTTGATCATTATATTTAAAATTATGATTTTGAGGCTATTTTAACTTAGGAGAGCATATTGTTAAATAGTAGTCCTTGATGGCCAGTCTGTCCCATCGTAGCTGAGCCCTCAAGATGTGGTTTAATATAATCATTGTGTTCTGCAAACATTAGTTTAGCCTAGAACTCAAATTCTCCTAAATTTCAGACCTTGACGTGGAATGGGAAACCTTGGTGGGTAAAAGCTACCTTTGCACTTAACTCTTGGACTGTCCAAGAAGCATGCCTGTGCTGATCTTGTTGGTTCCTGTTACTGGTTTCCTTCCCTGTGCTTGGAGTGGTGTCCCTGCCCCCTCCATGAAAGAAGCAGGAGTCAAATCAATTTGTAATGCTTTGCTCAGAGTCCATTGTGATATTTTTAAGAACAAGATAAAAAGAAAAATATGTCCACTAGTATATAATCCTAGCTTTCCAGAAAGAATAAAATTTTCAGGAAACGAATCAAAATTTGGTAATATACCATATAATGATATAATATAATTAGGGCTGTCATAATTTTAAAAACGACACACAAAATAGAGGGTAATAAAATTACTTTAAGAATGGTTAATATAGGGCCACTTGGGTAGCTCAGTTGGTTAAGTGTCTGACTCTTGATTTCGACTCAGGTCATGATCTCATGTTTCATGGGATCAAGCCCCTCATCAGTCTCTGCGCGGGCAGCACAGAGCCTGTGTGGGATTCTCTCTCCTCTTCTATTTCTGCCCCTCCCCCCTTAAAGTAAATAAATATATAAAAATGATTAATATAATGAATAAACTGGAAAAATGTGGCAGAAACTTAAAAGTTATCACATATGTATATTAAAGACATGAAGTTCAATTGAAGTTAGATTTGTTGCACTAAAAGCACCTGTCATATAAAGTTTGTAGAAACACAAATATTGCTATTACTATTTTATTGAAAATCCTCTGTGCCTTCCCATTTTGTACAATATAAGAACCAAAGGTCTGCACATGGCTTCAGAGCACTGAATGGTGCAGAAATTGCTGATTTTGTCTGCCTTATCTCACAGAACTTACCTTCCCCCTACTTCTCTAGCTATGCTGCCCTGATTTCACTTTCAGAATTACTCCATGGTTCTTCCTTTACTGGGAATTTGCTCCTGTCACTGTCTTCTTACTGGAATTCTCTTACTTTAATACACACCATTTCATTCTTGCCTGGCTAATATAATGTAATTATACATGTTTAATACCTAGTACAACGCATGGTAACTTCTTGTTAGGTCTGAATTCATGAGCGTGTATGCATATTATATATTGATGAGGGTATATGTGCATTTATGTGTGAATATATATACATATGTATGTTTGTACACATACAGTTTCAATAATCAAAACAATCCTTAGGATCTTAACTTTTATATCCAATTTTCATGGGTTCAAATCCAGGTTCCATCACTTTCTGGCTATGAGAGTTTAAGCTGTTATTTATTGTAGTTTTATCCCAGTTTTCTTACTGGGAAAATGAAACCAATAATATACCGATCTCATAGGTTTTAAAATCTAAATAGTTTAGTTCATACTTAGAATGATATCAAGTTCAATATTGAGAGTTCAATAAATAATAGCTATTGTATGAGGATAAAACACAATATTTATTATTCTATTACAGTATCCTCAGAATAGCTTTCCTCATCTTTCCCCAGGCTTTTCTTCTTATATCATTTCCAAAAATCTTATGGTTTTCTTTGAAGCATTTATCACTATTTTAATAATATATTTGTGGGTCATCTGCTTACTATCTCACCAAACACAACAAAAGACCCATATAAGCATTAACCTTATTTGGTTTGTTCAAAAATATATCTCTAATGCTTTATGAAGTGCCTAGCAATATATATGAATTATATAGCTATAATCACATTTTGAAATTGAATATCTTATAATAAAGTGAATAAAAGGTACATAAGCACCTAAAAGTAATCAATTTGATGATTAATTTGGCAGAGAAAAAAGTTATCATAACCTGTAATTTCTTGCCTAATTCATTCTTTTCTATTCCTGAGGTTTTATAAATCCGTGTCATAAGTAATTCTCCATTTGTTTCCTTCTGGACTGGATTAGAATTTCTGGACAAGAAACCATCCCAAAATTTATCAGCTTAATGTTACAATTATTTATTACTCCTAACTAACCATCAAGTTGGCTGGGGACAGCTTATCTTAGCTTCCTTAGCTGTAGCTACCCTACTTTTCCCTACTCCATAAATCCATAAATCTCTCTACTTGAACCAACTTACTAGCCTGGTGTGTATGTGTGTATGTATATCTTTGTGTATATATATGCATGTGTGTTTATATATATATATATATATATATATATATACATATATATGTATAATGTGTGTGTATTTTTATGTATATATAACACACACAAATTGTAAAAAAACACATGACATAAATTTGCCATTTTAGCTATTTTTAAGTACATAGTTCAATACTGTTAAGTATATTCACATTATTATGAAACATATCTCCAGAGCTTTTTCATCTTGCAAATATGAAATTCTAATACCCATTAAACAATTCACCTTTTCTCCTCTCCTCCATTCCCTGATAACCACCCTTCTACTTTCCATTTCTATGAATTTGACTGTTTTCGATACCTCATAAAAGTATAGTCAGACAGTATGTGTCTTTTTGTGACTGGTTTATTACACTTAGCATAATATCTTCAAGGATCATCCATGTGTTAGTATATATCAAAATGTCCTTCCTTTTCATGGCTGAACAATATTTCATTTTATGTATGCACCACAGTTTGTTTGTCCATTCATCCATTGATGGATATTTGGGTTGCTTCTACCTCTTTGCTATTGTGAATAGTCATAGCTGCTATGACTATAGATGTGCAAATATCTCTCTGTGACACTGCCTTCAATTATTTTGGATGTAAAACTAGAAATGAGATTGCTAATATAAGGTAGTTCTATTCTTATATTTTTTAGGAAATTCCAAACCATTTTCCAAATGGTTACACCATTTTCCAATTCCACCAATATATACAAGTTCCAATTTTTCCACATTCTTGCCAATGGTTATTTTGTTGTTTTTGTTGTTGTTGTTGTTTTTAGTAGCCATCCTAATGGGTGTTAGGTGATATTTCATAGTGGTTTTGATTTGCATTCCTCTAATAATTGTAATGTTGAACATCTTTTCATATATATTTTAGTCATTTGTATATGATCTGGAGAAATGTCTGTTTAAATCCTTTATACATTTTTAATCAGTTTATTTCATTTTCGATTGTTGAGTAGGAGTTCTTTATATATTCTAGATTTGAACCTCTTATCAGATATGTGATTTGCAAATATGTTCTCCAAATCTGTTAGGTTTCCTTTTCATTCTCTTCATGGTGTCTTTTGATGCATAAAAGTTTTTAAGTTTGATGTAGCTTAGTTTGTCTATTTTTACTTTTGATGTCTGTGTTTTTTGTGTCATGTCCAAGAAATCATTGCTAAATTCAATGTCATGAAGAATTTCTTCTATCTTTTCTTTTAGGAGTTTTATAGTTTTAGTTCTTCTGCTTACATCATGAATCTACTTTGGGTTAATTTTTGAATATGAAGTAAGATAAATGTCCAACTTTATTATTTTCCATGTGAATAATCAATTTATCCACCAACACCATTTGTTGAAGAAACTCTTTTCTCCTTTTCTCTCGACTACACTTCACAACCTTGTAGAAGATCATTTGACCATATGTAAAAAGACTCATCTCTTGGCTTTCTATGTTATTCTGTTGGTCTAGATGTCTGTCTTTATTCCAGTTACACACTGTTTTGATTTTGTATATTTTTTATATGCTTTGAAATCAAGAGGTATGATTCTTCCAACTTTATTCTTCTTTTCAAGAAATTGTTTGGCTATGTGGGGTCCATTCATGTGAATTTACATCTAATCCAAGTTTACTCTCAAATAACACTATACTAATTATAGTTTAGGTATTGCTATCCTGGCATTGAATCCTGTGGCTTTTTCTGGTTTCCACCTGTGAGTCTCTACTCTAGTAAGCAATGACGCCTTATATTTTGGGTAGTCGTTTGTCCTCTGTTCTCCCTTGTGTTATAAATCCAAGAAAAGTTATTGATTTTTCAGTCTGTTCAGCTTTTTCCTTGCTGTTAGAATAGAGTGCTGACTTTCAAGTCTTTATATGAGGAAACAGAATATAAACTCAACAGTTTAATTTCTTTCTAAATTGTGCTTGGAAATTGGCCTGTTTTTGTTGTTTATTTGTTTGTTTGAGTGTACTTCCATCTTGTAGAACGTAATCATATGTGTCTAAAAGAAGCTGATGCATGGGGTGCCTGGGAAACTCAGTTGGTTAAGTGTCTGACTTGAGTCAGGTCATGATCTCACAGTTTGTGAGTTCTAGCCCTGCAACAGGCTCTGCGATGACAGCTCAGATTCTGGGTTTTCCTTTGTTTCCGCCCCTCCCTCGCTCATTCTCTCTCTCTCTCTCTCTCTGTGTCTCTGTCTCTCTCTCTGTCTCTCTCTCTCTCAAAAATAGATAAACATTAAAAAAATCCTTTTTTTTAAAGAAGCTAATTCATGCTTTCAACATTCTGCCTTGTAACAGTCTGCCTCAGTTCTTTAAGTACGGTTTTAGTTACTGTGAGTGACGTAAGACAGGTTTCTATTTTTCAACCCTCCCGTAAGTCTTATTATGTTTGTTCCTGTCTTCACTTGCTCTCACTTCTAAAGCCAATGCTATGTATTTTAGGATTTTATTATGACAGCTCTCCATTTCTGGTTGCCAATTTTAGTAATGGTTGGCTATCGATACATAACAAAACATTCCAAATTCAGCTGGAGGTTAGGTGATCCAAGATGGACTCATTTGAAAGGTATCTGATCCATATTTTTCTTATACTTCTTGTACCAGCAGGCTAGACCATGCATAATTTTTCTTAGGGTGTTGGCAGAGGTTCAAGAGAGAAATATCAGTTGTACATGTATTTTTAAGGCTTTGTCACTTTATACCTGCAATATTCCACTGACAAATGCAAACAACATGACTGATCCTAAAGATCAAGTTATGGGGTGGCTCTTCTGACCAGAGGTGGAGGAAAGTTGAAGTAAATATTTGTGAATAGTTATCAAATCTGCAACAACTTTTTTTTCCATATTGGCATATATGCTTTTAAATAAAATTTTCATTTACTTGTCTGTCTCTGTATTTTTTTAATTATTTTTTTAAGTTTATTTATTTATTTTTAGAAAGAGACAGACAGAGCAATCAGGGAGGGGCAAAGAGAGAGAGAGAGAGAGAGGGAGAGAGAGAATCCCAAGTAGGCTCTGCACTGTCTAGCCCCATTGTGGGGCTAGAACTCACGAACTGTGAGATCATGATCTAAGCTGAAACCAAGAGTTAGACACTTAACCGACTGAACTACCGAAGCACCTCTGTCTCTCTCTTTCAATAAACACACATGCAGGCAAGCACAGAGCTTTTACTAGTCTATGTGGAAATTAGAATAAAGGGGTTCTTTTTTGTAAGTGGACACATTTCTAGTGTGCAAGGTTTGGTAAGTGAAGTGAGTGCTAATTTTAGGTTGCTCTTACCTTCTTACTGATAGGTCCTCATGGACTGAATAAGTTGCACTGCCAAATATAGATATCTTATATGAACACAAACTAACAACAGAAATTACAAGTGTATTCTTAACGACTCATAGCTTCCTAGACTTGTGGCATGTAATTCCTGTGCCAGCTTCTCTAAACTACATTTTTTTTCATGTGAATCACCAATAACACATTCAAAATAGGATCTTTTACATTGAGAGAACATTATGTTTTGTTACTATAGAAACGATCTGCGCTTCCTGAAAAGCTTTCATAGTTCCTCCCTTCCCAAGCCCACTGTCTGCATGTTTTACCCCTCATATTCTCTAGCTGCCACTTTGTGTCTGCCTTTGCTCTGACTTTGATTGAGTGGAGTTTTATGACCTTTATGCTCCTAGTATAATCTTTCCTTTGATCTGAAATTGTGCTTTCTTTTCCAAGAAAGGAAGAGTTTAAGTGGTTATTTGTCATTTATTTCTACCATATTTTTAATTTTTAGGTAGAAAATGGTCATAATATAAATAAATCTTTTGCAGAAATAAATATTTAAGTAAATAAAATAATTGCTAGTCATTGGGTGCAGATCATATTTTCCTTTTCCATCTTTCTTTAGAATGATAAAGCATTAATCAGAGACTTCAACACAGCCAAAAAAAAAAAAAAAGCCCCTGCAATCCATAATAT